>JARPMR010000022.1:7094117-8300367 GCA_029955525.1 Oeneis ivallda | reverse complement strand
GCCACTAGTACTACGAATTAGCAACCCAAAGAGTAACTATCAAAATGTAGGTAGCAACCTGAAAATCTCCTCTCGGGTAGATGTGGAAGATGTACACATCATGTAATTGTTAATATTCAATTGATTTTAGAGTATTTCAGGCAATTTAACACAAAATAAATAGATACTCCAAAACATTAAATATGACTTTTTGAGACTGTAATTAAAAAAATCAGTTCGCCAAATTTTTGAACAAGTAATACTTAGAACCACAAGGATAAAAGCAAAGGCTTTATGTAAACTTACTACATATAAGTCTTAAAACAATAGGGATCTTGCCTAGCACTACAGTCCTAACTAAACAACACAATTCAAATTTTAATTGGATTTCGAGTATTGAAATTAATGTGGCCCACGGCAAATTTCGTGTAGCAACTTGGCTGTTAAGATCTAATACACGAACCGCTCAATAAATCAAAGGGATTTGGAAAGGCAAGTGAAACATTAGTTAGCTCTGTCCTCAAAACCTGACAGCGCAGAGCGTCCAGGCTTCGCGCATTATTACATTAATATCTGGGTGACCGAGCTTTGCTCGGTTATTTTTTTTTGGTAAATCGTATTTTTTTGGATATTATATATTAAAAAAAACAATAATAATAATAAAATTCATAAGGGAAAAAATAAACGTCTGGACTCGAACCGGGTTCTTCTGGTTTGGGGACCGCCCAAGATTTCCGAGCTGTTCGAACGGTTTAGATGATGGCGAAATTTACCTTGGTATTCTAATGATATTGTAAGGGGGTTTTCAATGCCTGAAAACACGGATAAAACGACCTTTTCTAAAAATGAAACCTAGCTAGATCGATTTATCGCCCCCAAAACCCCCTGCGTACTAAATTTCATGAAAATCGTTGGAGCCGTTTCCGAGATTCAGATTATAAGTATATTTATATACGAGAATTGCTCGTTTAAAGATATTAGATACATATACGTATTACATAACCATGCTTCGAAAACGTCGAATAATTGATTGGGGTTATGTTAAAGGATATTCGATATGTACGGCAGATATTTGGTTTCAGTTTAAGGCAATCCTCGAGACGTAAGCGTTGCTTACAGCTAATACCATAATGGATGAGTATTGGAATAATTGAGAACGTTATAAGGTATACAAAAAGTCACAAGTTATAAGGCGTAACGAAAGTGTGAACCTCGTCTTCCACGCGATTGTTTAAATATATGATTGCTATAGTGTGACGATCGCAATCATCTCTGCCCCCCCCGATTGTCTTAACGTTTAAAGATTTTCTTAAGTTAAAATTATTTAGATTGTCTTATGTTAAAATCGGTTGTACTGAATTTATGACTTTAAATCAATACAGTCAAGGAATATTTTACTTTGTAGTGTCTATTCTCTTTCTACGATAGTTGTCACTTGAAGTTTTGGCTAGAGCTAGACTAGATGGCGCTGCAGCTGATCAAAGACAGAAGTGTATTGATAATATTTCGCGGCATTTTGTATGTTTTTTTAGCATTTAAAACATTTATAATACAAAATGCCACGAAATATTATCAATACACTTCTGTCTTTGAACAGCTGCAGCGCCATCTAGTCTAGCTCTAGCCAAAACTTTAAGTGACAACTATCATAGAAAGAGAATAAGCACAACGAAGTGTTACTTGGCTACAGGGGCTGATTGGCTTACACTCATTTGCAACAGGAATTCTTACCATGAATTCAGCCATTGATCACATTCGGATTCGGAGAAGACGGATTTACACTGCGAAATCAGTGGCATTATTTTCATCTTAACATGCATGAACTAATTAAATTAGTAAATTCGATTTTAGGGACGTATAACAGAAGAATTAGACGTTCGGTATAGAGATAGCCAGCTTCCCTGAAATAAAATCCGAACTAACAAAGTTGCAAGCAACACCTACATTGCAACTTACACATTATGCAAAAATGAATAATCTCAATTTTGTCAAGTGAGCAGTGTTAGCTTAGTTGTTAGGACGTACTGCGGTCACCTATATCACGGGTTCGTTCCCGGATCTATGACTTTTCGGAGTTATTTGCGTTCAAGCAATTAAATATCATACGCTAGCATCGGTGAAGAAAAATATTGTAAGGACATCTGTACGCCTGAGAGTTGTCCATAATATTCAAAGGTGCGTGAAGTCTGCTAATTTAAATTGGGCTAGGCGTGGTAGTTTACCACGCTGGCCTTATATTGTTTAGAAAACCTATCTGAAATAAATGACCTATACTATAACGCTTCTCTGAGAGGACACCTAGGTACGTTTAGTAGTGATGCCGTTGATGGGTTGCTGATGATGATGTTGTCGATCAATTTAATTATTTAAGTACAAGGTTCGTTTGAATATCTAAATGAAAATGTATGTATTTATTAATTTAAAAAATGAGAAGAGAAAGAACTTACAGTACCCGGCGATATATTATTGCACATCGGCCTTTGGAATAAAACGCTATTTCTATTCTATTGCAAGGAAAGCTAGCCAGAAATTCACGTAGTAATTACTGAAATCTCTTCACAATCGGCGAGCACATCACGTAACATATATAAAAAAAATGCAGTCGAACTGTGAATAGAATAGAATAGCGTTTTATTCCAAAGGCCGATGTGCAATATATTATATCGCCGGGTACTGTATACGCTAATACACGTTTGCTAAAGCGAAGCCGTTTCAATGTGTGCTCACTTTCGGCCATAGACAACAAGTTCATTCCCTAGATTTACGACGGCACCGAATAGAGTCGTCACTGGCTTGTACCACGTCGCACCGCAATAAATTAGCGAGCGAGTGTTCAGCATTCCCACGAACAAAACCGTATCAAGATGAGCCCAACAACACCGGAGTACGGGGACGAAATGCTTTATTTTCTCACTCGATTTATTCCGAGTGACACCCTTGCGTTTTGTAACCTGTCACTCGTACTGGTAACGAAGTACGATAGCTCAGGAAATATGGGACGGTCTAGTACCTAACCCTGTGGTTTTAATACGTTTATCATCCCTAAAGGCTGAGTTTTCGAATTATTTCCCTGAATTTATGATTGACGTCTGAAATAACAGATATTTGTTCCTTGGTGAATAGAAGAAAAAGGAAACATTGTTAGGAGAGTATGCATGACGGTCGTTGGGATCCCAAGGCGCTGGAGAATCGAGAAGCGCAGTGTTGGCAGATCCCCCACAAGGTGGACCAATGACATCAAACGAGTCACAGGGAAATGTTAGATGCAGGCGGCGCAAGACAAGACCATCCAAGAAGAAGTCTATGCAAGAGACCTTTGTTCTGTTGCACAAAGGTTGGACCGTCTATTGATTGATAAAAAAGAAAAAGATTATGTGTAACCCGTCAAACTATCACACTTGAATTTATACACTGAATTTCCGATGAAGGAAAATATTGTGAGGAACAGTTAATATTTCATTACTTAAAACGTACGTAACTCAGATAAGTTAGAGGAGCTTGAGATTCGCACAGGATCTCTGAAAAGTAAGCCGAAATCTTAACCACCAAAGCTATTACCGTTTTTAGGGTTCCGTACCCAAAGGGTGCCAACGGGACCCTATTACTAAGCCTCCGCTGTCCGTCCGTCCGTGCATCTGTCAGCGGGCTGTATCTCGTAAACCGTAATAGATAGACAGTTGAAATTTTCACATATTGTGTATTTCTATTGCCGCTATAACAACAAATAATAAAAATAAAATTAAATTAAAAAATAAAGGGGGCCCTCATACATGGAAAAGGAGTCGAAATAATTTTTTTTACTGGCATGTGGGGTGTCATTGTCTAGAGCTCATTAAGTGGAGTTCAAATATATATATATATATATATATATATATATATATATATATATATATTTGAACTCCACTTAATGAGCTCTAGACAATGTCTTATCTCTTCAATATATATATATATATATTTGTCGGTTTTAGACCAATTTTGTTAGGGGGTCTATCTCAAAAATTAAACTAGTTAGGAATTTGAAGTTTTGGTATATTATGTACTATATTTAAACAATAAATACAACACCGATTTGTAATGCGGTTTGTAAGTTGTGACCAAAACAAACGAGCATTTTTTCCCTATATGCTAATTTAGTACTTTCTAAGAACTAAGATATCTAAATATATATCTAGTTTAAAAAAAAATATTTGGTCATATGTACGCAACTAGGGCTTGCATTCGAATATTCGAATATTCGAATTATTCGAATAATATTTCTTGTCCGAATATTCGAATATTAAATCTGCTATATTCGAATATTCGACCAATTTTCCGAAAGGCAAACTCGGAATATTGATGTGCATGTCGCAGGCATTTTGTGTGATTCCGCCGTTTACATACGGCGTCGTCAGTTTAGAAACGCTCGCTGTTATGTAATGCCGCGGCAAATTGAAGTATTTAGTTCTGTTTCTTATGCCTAACAAGTACTAGTGGTTCGCCCCGAACTGAGACCTCGCGGTAACGGTATCCCATGATTATTCATTCAATCGATACATTTCGACCAAAACTGACATTATTATTATGCCCGTTTTCACCAAATATACCTAAATCATCCCCTATGTAGGAGTCTCTTTACGTAGCTCCAAAACACAATCCTAAGTCCTAACATCCGTCCCAATGTCCTTTTAGGTGTCCCGTACAGGATCGTGATAAAGAAGTTGACAGTAATCATCACCTAACTTATCATAGGAAGCCCGTAAAGGTTAGGGAACGTCAGTGAAAATATTGAATTATTATGTAGGTACTAACGAGTGAAAACGGGT
Source organism: Oeneis ivallda (assembly GCA_029955525.1). NCBI lineage: Eukaryota > Metazoa > Arthropoda > Insecta > Lepidoptera > Nymphalidae > Oeneis > Oeneis ivallda. Next base: position 8,295,586 of record JARPMR010000022.1, on the reverse strand, counting down.
TAGGGCCTAGGGGCATCTGTACAAATCGTCATCTATCGACGCGAATAGAAAATATACAAAATGCAGCAATATTAATAGTTTATTGAAGTTTGATATTTAACTAAAGAATAATTTTAATTGAATAATATGTTATTATATTATGTACCTAAATAATAATGCTCGACGCAAAACTGTTTTTGGGATAGATCGTAGTCGTAACTCCTACGAGTAGTTCCATGGAATAGTTGAATAGATGACTGCGCCATCTATTAGCATTATTGTGAAGGTATGTGAAATTTACTGATGCTCATTAAAAATTAAATAATCTCGTTTCTATAAAATATTCATATAATTTTAGTATTTGTTGTTCAAGTACAGGATACAAGTGAAGTAAGAAAATAAGTAGAACTTGAAAATATATAGCCAATTTTCTCAGAGAGCGTCTTCAAGCGAGCGTATTAAATCGCCACTTTGAAAGCCCCCCATTTCGTCAATTTTAGGAAAAAAAAAATACGTTTGTACTCTGTTCCAAATTGTCTTTAAAATGATACACAGAAAACCTATGAATAGCAAAAAAAAAATTTTTACTTCGCATTCGCTTCTATGAGAGCCCCCCTGAAATAAAGATTTTTATAACTTTTTAAGCCATTTTCGGCTGGAGGCCATCGGTTTACATATTATGTCTAAATTTGAAGTAATTACGTTCAGTAATTCAAAAGTTATAAGGCTCTGACAGACGGACGGACGGACGGACGGACGGACGGACAAGTGCAAATCGCTCTAGTAAACTCAGAGACCTCGCTTCGCTCGGTCAACTATGTTCGCCAAAATCTAAAGTTAGGTTAGGGTTATACATGAACAGTCGGGTGGTAGTGTGAACAGTCAGGTGTGTGTGAAGAGTCTGGTGAACACTTATACTTACACAATATACCTATATTGGCCAAATGGAACCCACGTGCCCGGCCTGCGGCCCTGGTGCTTGGGAATTGCGTAGATTCGCAATAACTACATCTAAAACTACAGTGAAATTCATCGCCTCCAGGCGATGGATATGGGGAGTCCGTCGCCTGAGGGAGTAAGGTCCTCGGGCCGGGAGACATACTTTGTTCCTTGTGTGCCTCAGATAGAGTGATGAGTGAAGAACTCTGTGTTTGAGAGGAGGTTCTGTCTCGGCAGGCGCCGCTGGCTGGGTTGCGTGAACGTGATTACGGTCCCGTTGCCCAGTCACCAGGCGATGAGAAGGAACACCGTGGGGCTTTAGTCGGTTAGAGTCCGACATAACTGTCGCGTAACCCCGGGGGTGGTGGTATCCATGATGGATTTCCCCACGTAAAAAAAAAAGGTATATTGGCCAAATGGAACCTAATAAATGGGTTTATGTCGAACCCCAACCTAAGCTAACTTTAGAGGCAGATTCGTGGCCCTGGTGCTTGGGAATTGCGTAGATTCGCAATAACTACATCTAAAACTACAGTGAAATTAAAACAATTGAACGAGTTGTCATTTTGCCTTCGGCTTATTACATAACAGCGAGCGTTTCTAAACTGACGACGCCGTATGTAAACGGCGGAATCACACAAAATGCCTGCGACATGCACAAAATATTACTTTTAAACTCCGCGCGCAACATTATGCTTAGAAGTAGAAGACAATAATTATGCTTAGAAGAAAGCAGTGATGAGGTCTAGGTTGGAACGCGCTTGCCTAGAAGATACCTATTCACTCTTGCCTTGAAGGTTCTTAAGTTGTACGTGTAAGTGTAAGAATAAGCCAAAGTTAGATGATAAGATTAAAACGCATTTTATTTTTGTGCAATGTAACATTGATCTGATTCTGATCTCATAATTTCTTCTTCTTTGTCAACCGATAGACGTCCACTGCTGGGCAAAGGTCTCTTGCATGGACCTCCACAGACCTCGGTCTTGCGCCGCCTGAATCCAGCGGCTCCCTGCAACTCGTTTGATGTCGTCAGTCCACCCAGTAGGGGTCTGCCAACACTGCGCTTCCCGGTGTGGAGTCGCCACTCCAGCACCTTGGGATCTCCTCATTTCTGATTTGATCTCGCTGGGATACTCCGAGCATAGCTCTCTCCATAGACCACTGAGTGACCCTGAGCCTTCTTATGAGGCCCACAGTTAGCGACCAATTCTCGGATCCGTAAGTCAACACTGGCAACACGCACTGTTCTTTTAGTGACTTAGAAGACTTTCGTCTTCAGGCGCTGAGGGATTTTTAACGAGAAGACATCTCGGAGATTCCTAAATGCTGCCCAGCTGAGTTGGATTCGGCTGTTGAACTCTTTCTCAAAAACCTGGTGAGGATTTGATCCCAGAGCCAAACTGACCCGACACTATACCTAAGATATTATCCCGGAAGTCAGCCTATACGAGATTAGTAGCAGCAGCTCAAGAACAACAAGGCACCTGGTGATGATGGAGTCACTGCAGAACTCCTGAAGGCGGGTGGAAAACCGGTACTTTAGATCTTTCAGCGATTGTTCAATACCGTAATCACGCCGCTGCATCCACCGGAAGCATGACACAAGAGCGTGGTGGTTCTGTTCTTCAAAAAGGGTGATAATACCTTGTTGAAGAATTATTATATATACCCATCTAGCTGCTGAGTTATGTTTATAAGTTGTTCTCGAGAGTCATTACGAATCGTCTCGCTCGTAGATTCGACTACTTCCAGCCTCCCGAACAAGCCGGATTCCGAAAAGGCTGTGGCACCATAGATCACATTCACACGCTGCGGCAGGTTATACAAAAGATGGAAGAGCATTAACGGCCACTTTGCTTAGCGTCTGAGGACTATGAGAAAGCCTGGAATTTGATGGAAACTTGGGCCTTATTGAGGTCGCTGCAGAGATGCCGGATTGACTACCGGTATATCCAAGTGTTGAAGTGCTTGTATGAAAACGCCACTATGTCGTACGTATACTGGACCAGACTACGAGGCCAATCCACTTGCAGCGTGGAGTGTGACAGGGAGACGCAATCTCCCCAAAGCTATTTACCGCTGGATTGGATTTCTGGATTGGAACGGACTTGGCATCAACATAAACGGTGAGTACATCACTCACTTGCGATTTGCCAATGACATGTCGTTATGGCAGAGACTCTGAGCGACCTCAATACAGTGCTCAACATTCTCAGCGTCGGGCCTAAAGATGAACATGAGCAAGATGAAAATCATGTCCAATGCTCATGTTCCGCTCCACCCTCGTTAAGAATATTGCACTTGACATTGTGCACGAGTAAATAATATACCTGGAATACACCGTCCAGCTAGGTAGGTCCAAATTCATAATTTCTAATACTGAATTATTACCTATTTGAATTCTATCAATGTTGAAAATGTTTCTTTTAAATCTTTTAAGATTTGTAAGTAAGTAATACGAAGTAAGTAGTACGAAGAACCAAAAATAATGTTTAGAATTTAATAATTTATTTTTAGTTACATGATAAAAGATAAGCAAGTTGTTGTTTTTGTAATAGATTATTTGATTTTATTGATAAATATTATTACAATACTCACACACATATCTCGGTTTATAAGACTGAGTTATGTTGTGGTTGTCTTGTTAAGCACCAACTTTTTATATTTTTTGGAGGACTGAATCAGTGCCATAACAGTCAAATTCCAAACAGTTCTTTAATTTTTAAGTAAGATTTTGTTTTAATTCAGAGATAAAGAGATTGGCAGTTAAAAACATGATTATTATAACAGCTTTTGTTTTTTTTAATTATTCGAATATTATTCGAATTATTCGAATAATACCCGAAAAAAAGTCGAATATTCGAATACCAAAAATCTTCGAATATTTGCAAGCCCTATACGCAACCCTAAAAGAGCCAGGCCCAACTCGCAAGCAATTGTCCGATTTTTTTAACTAGCTATGTGACATGTTACATAAATTAAAAGAAATATTGACACTAACATCTAATTAATAAATAACATAAATTGTCACCGATATGATCGATAAGTGATTTGATACGATATGGCGTTGAATATATTTCTGTCATACAACGCATACTGAAATGTCTTAATCAGTTTCCAAATCAACTTATATATATTACTATAATTTCAATGTCAATTATTGATATTGAAATTATAGTAATTAATGTGATAGGAAATAGTAGATACTTATTTCAAACAATGAGTGTTTTATGGTTTTCCAAAACACCCTAGGTTGAGTTAACTTGCAAGTTAGAGTAAACTTTACGCACATAACCAAAGTTTCTTGGTTTGTCCTTCAATAAGAAGGAATTGAGCAATGAATTGATGTGATTTTTGAATGGATATATTCGAGGGCATGGAGAGTGATAAAGGTTTTTAATGCTGCAAAAATGAATGGTTCCCGCGAGATTAAAAAAAAACTAACCACATTATTTAAAGAAAAATTAATATTTCTTTGCTATAATCCGCCAAATCTTCTATCTTATCCACAATTGCGAAGTCTTTTGCTTTTACAATATCAACATCTGATGATTCTACGGTATAGGAGCGAAACGTACGTCGAGTGTTAAAAGATTTATTCTGTTTGGCGGATTATAGCAAAGAAATATTAATTTTTCTTTAAATATCATGGAATTTCGCAAAGTAACGCTTGATTCTGTTCAATAACTCCACATTGGCAACCCCGCACCGGAAAACGCCGCGCAGTGTTGCTACAGTTCCAATAGTGGACGAACGATGTCAGGCGACTCTCTGGCAGGCACTGGATGCAAGCGGCACAGGATCGTATTCTGTGGGGATCATTTAAAAGACCTATGTCTCTATGTATGATGGTGTTTAAAAATGTATTTAGATGAGTACTAACCTGAAGAGGATCTTACGGCAGCAGCGTGCACTTACAGACAACAAATAATCGTGCGTCATCCAGATACATTTATTTACGCTGCTCCATTGCTAACTGTAATTCAGTAATCAGATTTACTGTGCGAGCCGAAAAGCTCTTCATCATGAAGAAACATTACACAATGCACTACGTTGCACAATCGATATAATAACCATATACAGGCAATTCGTGCATCATCACTTGCATTTGTTTACGTTGCAAATATATTGACTGGGCTTGTAATAAAATATACATATTATATAGGATATATTTTAGTACATGGACTATGGATGCAATAATGCTGACTTATAAAGAACTAGCTTTTGCCTATGATGTCCTACATGTGGAGTAAGGGAAAGGGCACACTGGCTACTTTTAGTTGCAGCGATCGCGCGTTTTTATGACCTTTCGCGTTTTTATTGCCATTCTAAAGTGGAAAATCTGGCAAGACTTAAAGTCTTGCCCGCAGTTATACTATACTAGTTTACACCCTCGACTTCATCCGCGTGTAGTTAGGTTTTAAAAGTCTCGTGGAAACCCTCTGTGTTTCCGGGATAAAAGGTAGCCTATGTGACTCTCAAAGTCCTCAACTATAACCATACAAAAACCACAGGAATCCGTTGGTTTTTTGTTGCGTGATTGAAGGGCTAACAAACAATTAATGCATTCATATTTCATAATGGCTAATCGTTAGCGTTTTTATGGGCCTTTTGCGACCGCATCGCGTTTTCGCGACTCAAACGCGTTCGCGTTTTTATTGCCATTAGCGTTTTTATGGCCGTTTGCGTTCGATCGCGCAGCAGACGCAAAAGGTCATGTAGGTAATAGTGTCGCAAACATTTAAAAGTACTATATTTAAAAGTATTTTATGGATTTGCTAAAAACCCTAGATTGAGTTGACAATTGCCAAGCGAGTAAGCGTTAATTTGCAAGAGGACCTAAAGATTTGAATGAAAACTAAGCATTAACTTTCGTGATCTCAGTCTAGTTAAGACCTGTTTTATCGTTAAAAAATCAAGATATGAGTTAACAACACACGCTGCCGCAGTCCTATTTGACCAACAATGCCCAGCGAATTTAAGATTATATACAAAACAATGCGAGCCGCGGTCGAAACTGATTCCAATCAAACTGTATCAACATAATTAGATTTAATAACAACCGGCCGGACAATCGACGAGATCGCGAAGATATAGTATTCGACATTGCGTTGCCGATTGGCATTATCTGGATATCGTATAGCCCGAGAGTCCACCAACTCAAGAATATCAAAATACTAGCTGCCGCGACTTCGTGCACGTGGATTTTTAGTTTTTAAAATCCCTCGGGAACTCTTGGATAAAAAGTATGGAAGAAGTATGGAATAAGAAGTAGCCCATGTCACTCTCCAGGTCCTCAAATATACCCTTGCCAAAAATCACATCGATCCGCAGATCCCTGTTGCTGCTTGATTGAAGGATAAACCAAAGAACAAACACACTTTCACATTTATAATGTTAGTAAGATTTATGATATTCTTGAGTTGACTCTGTATGCTATTTTCTTTTCCTTAGCATTATCTTGAAGCATGACCATGTGATAGAGCATAAAAACTATATATAAAGGGTTTGCTTGGGATGTTTACAAAACCTAATAAAACGTGTTCGTTTTATCTTGTCACACATATTTGACTGATGTAATGATATTGAATTATCGAAATTATGCATTTACATGATTTACATATAACTTATTCTAGCGATGATTTCGGAAAGGAAGGAAAGTGAAACCTGGCCAGTATCATGGACAATGGCTTAAACCTATCACATTCTGAGTTGGAGACCCATGCCGAATACTAAGCCGTCGACGGGTTGAAATGATGATGATGAATGATATTGACATAGTTAAATCTTCGTCTCCTTGCCTACAAGCGTTTAGAAATTTCTATTACATTGCACCCGTATTAAGGTATCTGATTGAGAGGAGTAGGCTCAATATATCTCTTTCGGCGTTAATAGCTTCGAACTATCGCGTCCCCTATTATTTTGTCAAGTCGCGAATTTATGGATGTTAGAACATAACGGTGCAACTGTGTTGAGTCCCGGGAACAGGATGGCTAGAGCCTCCTAAAGGTCGTCCGCGGTGTTCATACAACTGATGCTATCGGCCCGGGATAAGCGGAACTAAGTCCATTTATAAAGTGGACATGCGAATGTAACATTTAGAGGAAGATATTTTGTCTGTAATAGTCGGATTGTGTCTGGAAGACTGAATTTATTAGAAATTAAATGTTGCTTGCGAATTTTTCTGCGTAGGTATTTAGTTTTTTCAGCCCGTGGGAACTCTTTGATTCATCGGGGTAAATGTTCGTCTCCGGAACGCAAGTTATGTCTGTGCCTTGCATCAGGCATTTAAATTTTTTCGAAGGGATGTTAAAAATATTGCCTAAGTTAGATACTCCTTGTATAATCTTCTACCACTTTGTTAAAAATCTGTCAAAATCGGTTCAGATGTTCCGAAGATTATTCTGTACTCTTTACAAGCCTTACGGTAATAATTTTAGAGAATATTCTTGCGTCACCAATGTGGGAATCTCTCTACTACTCCGTATGCAGCGCCGTGTTCTCTATCAAGGTTTATAGGGCTTGTTAAAAGAAGTTACTCTGTGACTTTAAATATTTAATCAATTGCACATTAATAATAAATTACAAAATTACTAAACCCTACAGTGGAACAGTGTGACGTGTGCGGCCGGTAAGGGACAACTGACTCGCAGTCAGTTGAAAACGTTTTATAAAACTCAGTCGCCAAAATACCCTGTCAGCGATGCTGCTACATCACACCACCCCAAATTTTTATCTTGGTAAAAATTAACAAACAAAAATCTTAAACTAGGTACACAGTAATAAATTTATTCTAACAATTATACTAACTTTTATTTTTGACAACACTATTAATGATCCAGATCCGCTTTGCTAACAACTCTAATGTGACTCGACCCTTATAATGTTATTACATTGTTCGTTTCACTTTCGACGCACGGAACTACTCTATTGCATCACACTACTTTGGCTGACGTCACCACTACCTGGGCGGGAGGCGCCGGGGTTGCTACGGCAGGATTACGCTGCTCTGTCGCTAAGCCCGCGCTGTCCAACTGTCGTCGCCTTGCTCTACTGTTTACCCATTGTACACAACTGGTTACTGAACGTGGAACGAACAAGATTTTTCTCCCAATAATAAAATTTACTTCTATCTTCTAATGAAAAATAAAGTTTGCGGATCGGGGTCATTTCACAATAATTACTAATAAGCTTAATTGTTACACTTAGCATTCTACCTAAACCTAACTGGCATTTTGCTGACCCGACCACTGCGCGTCGTACGAGTTATAATTGGGGTCGGCAAAATGTCGTCACTGCTAAGTCGGCGCGTTTCCTTAACTACTGGTTCACCCGGCGTTTGTCGTGAATTTTTAACATCCAGGACAAACGCTGGTTTTAACCTATCAATGGACACAAGTGCTTGCCTGTTGGGTAACTGTATTACGTACCCTTTGTCCAACCGCTTTATGACGTCATACGGCCCATCATAAGGGGGTTGCAGACACTTCCTCATTACATCGTTTCTTACAAACACTTTCTCGCAGTCTTTTAAGGCTGGATGAACGAATATAGTCCGGGAGTCTCGTTGGGTATCGGGTTTTGGTCTTAGGCTACTAATTACCTGTTTCAACTGCCTTAGGTATTCCTCACCGTCCGTTATTCTGCCATCCGATGGTTCGAAGAATTCTCCAGGGAGCCTTAGAGTTCGCCCAAAGGTTAGCTCGGCGGGACTTACCCCTGTGTCGCTACGCGGTGCTGCACGCAGTCCCATCATCACGGTGTGCATTTCATCGACCCATGACCTATTATTCGTTAACCTCGCCATTAAGGCGGCCTTAAAACTACGATGCCAACGTTCTATCGCACCGTTACTTTGCGGATGGTACGGTGTCGTTCTTAACTTATGTACGCCTAGGTACTTCATCAGATGTCTAAAGAGATTACTTTCAAATTGCAAACCGCCATCGGAGCTTAACCTAGAAAATATTCCATATCTGACGATCCATCCCTCGTAGACGTGTTTAGCTACCGTTTTTGCGCAAATATCCTTAATGGGGAATGCTTCCGGCCACCCTGTTTGCCTATCAATCATCGTGAGGCAATATCTATATCCTTCCTCAGAAGTGTTAAAGGGACCGGTAATATCTATATGTACATGACACATCCTATCTACCTTGTTGTTGTTGTTGTTGTTGTTTTGTTTTTATGGCTTTTGACATGCCAGCACGGCACAATTTACTTTGCCAATTTCACGTAGCTTGAAGAAAACACACAGGAGATTGCTCGGTTATATCTCGATGAGGTTGATCGCGATTTTTCGGCTTTTATTCGAGGTACAATAGAAGGCTTGAAAAGTTAGCACAACCTACAACACAATGACAAAATAAACAAATTAAGAATATTATATAGGTATATAATACAAGTTAAAATAAAAATAGATATTATAACTTTATTTTGTTAATCATAATATATTTACATAAGAATTTAACATAAGGACTAAACACAAACATAAGGAGACATTCAACACTTATGGGACGGGGGATCTTAGGAGGGAGAACATCATAAAGTTTATGGAGAAGTTTGGGACAGGAGAAGAGAATATGAGAAGTTGACCCCTCATCCAAGCCGCATTCACACAAAGAGTGATCTTTAATTCTTAATTTGGCCAGGTGGACTGGAGTACAAGCATGACCAATACGCAGCCGGGTGATGGTTGAAGCAACCCATCGAACCATATTTTGATGAAAAAAGAACCATGGCCGTCGAGGGATTTCAGGTTGCATAGAAGCATAGTATTTGCCTTTGACCAATTTTGATGAAATCCATAATGTATTCCAAGAATTAATAAGGTCAGTTTTTGCCAGTGCACGAAGATCCTGAGTATGGTTTTTAAAATATGTAACAGAACCTGTCTCAGTAGCGAGTTTAGCAAAGGAATCTGCAGTCTCATTTCCTTTTATACCAGTGTGCCCCGGTATCCAAGCCAGAGTGACAGTCAATCTTTTCTGATGGCAGGTGAATAATGTTTCTTTAATTTTAAAGATGATGGAAACAAGTGCTCTACTACGGAAGGGATTTCCTTTAAGTGCTTGGAGACAACTTAAGGAGTCTGTCAGTATGATTGACTGTTGTATATTATGGGACTCTATAAAAAGGGCAGCTTCTAAGATAGCAATAGACTCTCCTGTGAATACCGATGTTTCAGGGGGACATTTGAATTGAAGGGTTATTCTATGTTTGGGAATCCAACAAGCGATGCCCACACAACCATCACTAGATAGCTTGGAAGCATCTGTATATATAGCTAAACAATCGGCCCAGTTATTTTGAAAAATTTCATTAAATTTAGAATTTGCATCCACTGTGTCTTTATTTATTCCTAAACTTACAATAAGAGGGGTGTGTATAAGCCCTGGGAAGGAGGAGGAGAATAAAGGAAGCTTAGGGGATGAGTACAAAGGGTGTGGTAAGTGAGTGAGCTTAAGATAGCTCTTTAGGAGACAAGAAGGGGTTTGGCTAGGCCTCATAACTGAAGCTAACTTACGGAGGTTATTTATTAAAGGATGGGAGGAAAGTTGCAAAACTTTACAAATGAAGCGATCACTGAGATATTGGGCCCGTAGAAGAATAGGAGGGTCAACACATTCCACCTGCAATACATTTGTGGGGGAAGATTTCATTGCCCCGAGAATTATCCTCAGGCATTTATATTGTAATTTATTTAGTTTTTCTGTGGCAGATTTATTAATCGGGTCTAATATAAACAATCCATAATCCATATGACTACGGACAATGGCATTATAAAGCAGTTTTTGAGTGTATGGATGGGCACCCCACCATACTCCGGATAAAGCTCTAAGGATATTAATAGAGCTTTCACATTTTCGGCTAATGTAGTCACAGTGAGCTACACCATTCAGTCTAGAATCCAAAATAACACCAAGGAATTTGGCTTTGCATGAAAGTGTAATGTGTTGGTCCTCGAAGGTGATATTAGGGAGGGAGACTTGTCTTTTTCTAGTGAAAATGACGGCCTTGCACTTATCGACTGATAGTGAAAGCCCATGTCCTGATAACCACTGACCTAGATAAAGCAAAGCAAAGTTCAATCGCGTAGAAATTTCGTCCATGGAGTTAGAGCTGATATAAAGTGCAATGTCGTCAGCATATTGCAAGATGTTACAGAAGCTGTCTACAGACAATTCGAGATCGTAAGTATAGATATTATAGAGCAGAGGGCTCAGAACAGAACCCTGCGGGAGACCTTTCCAGACCATTCTGGGGGGAAGGCTTTGGGATTTTGTTCTCACCAGAATAGTTCTGGACGAGAGAAGATTGCATATGATCTGAGTAAGTCTCGGCGGTATACTCAGCTGTAGCAGTTTCTGCCTGAGTAACGGGAGAAGAACACTATCATATGCTGCAGCTATGTCCAGGAATACACCCACAAGGTACTCTCCCTTAGCAAGGGCTAAACGAATGTCAGTAGAAAGAACCCCAAGGCTGTCGGTAGTGCCAAGGCCCTTCCTGAAGCCAAACTGGGACTTAGCAAGTAGTCCTTTGCTTTCCATTATCCATTCCAGACGGTTTTTAATCAAGTGCTCCATAATTTTGGCCAAAGTAGATGAGAGGGCAATAGGGCGGTATGAATTTGGTTCCAAGGGGGCTTTACCAGGTTTCTTAATAGGGATTATTATTTGAGTTTTCCAAGGTCCTGGGATGAATCCTGTTTCTAGAAACCTGTTAATCAAATTGAGAAAGCAGTGTTTTGCTTTATTGTTAAGTTTTACAATGAAGGAATATGGAACCCCATCCTCTCCTGGAGTGGAATCTTTAAGATCCGAGAGTGCACATTGCAACTCTGAGAAGTTAAATGGGGAGTCCATATTGTCTGAGGAAGGGAGTATAGTGTGAGGGTTGTAAGAACTTTCACACGGAACAAAAGGAGGGGCAAGCTTATCAGCAAAGGCATCCAACCAGACAGATGGGTCGTTAGAGGTAGGGTCGATGGAGGAAACTGACTGCCTAAATCTTTTTATTCTATTCCATACTAAGGTAGATGGCGATCGTGGATCCAGAGATTCGCAGAACTTTTTCCATCCTGCCTTTTTCTTCTTTGATACAGTCCTTTTAACCTTGCTATTTGAACGTTGATATTCCAAGAAATTTTCACGGGACATTAACATCGAGTAGGAACGTTCTGCATCCTTACGTTCATTTATTATATTGGTACATTCATCGTCCCACCAGGGAGGAGATGTTATAAAATCGAGTTTAGTCTTTTTGAGCGGTATGTGGAGGTCAGCTGAAAACTTTAAAATTTTAACAAAATCTACATAGTAGAGCTCTATATTTTCAACATCTGAAATTTGAGGTAAGTTATCAACTAGGATGTCAACTGATTCTGCAAAGGCAGACCAGTTGGCCTTGTTGATTTTGTATTTAAGGAATGGGTTAGGGTTATAAAGAGGGATAGGTTTTTGGGCTATTGAAAGTAAGATAGGAAAGTGGTCACTACCATGTGAACTAGGGAGGGTTCTCCAGGAGGTAAGTGATGCCAAAGAAGGAGAGCAAAGGGATAGATCAACAGCAGACCTAGGGTTCTGATGGGGGTATACTCTTCTTGTTGGAGATCCGTCATTGAGGATGCAAATGTTTAATTCATCAAAAACATCCAACAAAAGAGAGGAAAAGACATCAGATGAATGAGAACCCCAGGACAAGTGATGGGAGTTAAAGTCTCCCATCACAAGAACTGGGGAAGGAAGAGAAGAAAGGATAGATTTTAATTCAGGGATAATAGATTGATTTGGATGAGGAAGGTAAATTGAAAGGAAGGAAATATCCAGAGTTCTCACAGCAACGGCATTAAATTGTTGTGAGTGAGGGGGAAGGGGGATAGAAGAATAAACAAGTGAGTGCCTAAGAAAAATGGCACTACCTGCATACCCATCATCTCTGTCATCCCTGAGGCAGGCAAAACCTGGAACCCGAAAATGGGAGCCAGGGGCAAGCCATGTCTCAGAGATGGCAAGGATAGCAGGTTTATGAACTTTAATAAGATCTAAAATTTCATGTTTCTTTCTACGTATGCTTTGACTATTCCATTGGAGTATCTCCAAGGAATCCATTGCTGAGGATAGAAGCGATTTTGATGATAATTTGAGCAACGTTGGGCGGTAGGGGGTTTTGAGTTATATTTACAAGGATATTATTCAGAGATTTGGTAAGGTCATCAGTATCATTTGGTGATGTAGCATAGGAGTGCTCAGTATTTAGAGCACATCCATTAGGAGTGACAGAGGGACAGTTCCGGGTGATGTCCAAGTGTGCTTGTTGATCATAGCCCTTTGTTGGTTGGGGCCTGGGGCGAGGATTACGGATAATGGATTGCTTGTATGATTTATTAAGAGGGTGAGGTGTTTGAGTGGAGCGTAGTCTATTGGGAATGGGTGTAGGAGGAATAGGGGAGTAGGAGGGTGCAGTGAATATCTCTTTTGCCATATCAGCATAAGAACGCCGTACTGGAGGGAATCTAGCTGATGCATCTTGATAAGAAAGATTTTCCTCAGACATAAGCAACTTAATTGACTGCTGCCGAGAGTGTTCAGGGCAGCTTTTGCTTGTGGCCAAGTGCTTGCCAGTGCAAAGCAGACAAGTAGAATTTTCAGCTGTTACTTCACAGGCTTCACCTGAGTGGGGTTGAGAGCATTTGAAGCAACGCGGACTAGATCTACATTGAGTTTTAATATGCCCAAAACGACAGCAGTTCAAGCACTGGATTGTAGGAAGCCGGTAAGTTTCCACAGGTAGTGATGTGTGATAGGAAAAGATTCTTGAGGGGAGAGTTTGCCCTCTGAAAGTCAAGACTGCAGTCTGAGTTGGAACCCAGGACACAACACCATCAGTAACTTTCTTACGGTTGAATCGGCGAGCTTTTAAGACTTCACCACAACCAGCAGGAAGTACTAAGGAATTAATGAATTCTTCCAGATGCCAATCTACAGGTACACCTCTAACTATACCCATACGAGTGATGTTAAATGTGGGGATGTATGCAGCGTATTTTGAGATGTGGAGAATAGGATTCTCCAAAAACTCATTAGCAGACTGGGCACATGAGAACTCAACTGAAATTTTATTTCTGCCAACATTTTTAACTCCATCATTAATGACTGATTTTATTTTACTGTTATGTAGGAACTGTCCAAATTTAATTGCTCTAATAGAAACGCCGGCTGAGGAGTCAGACACTTCTCGAGATACGTAAACTACGTAAGGACCTTTGTCATTTCCGGTATATTTCTTGGGTGCATCTGATAACGAGGGGTGCACGTATACAGACTGAACAGAAGGAGCAGCAGAGCTTGGGTCTGTAACTGTTTTTTTTGATGATGAATCACCATTATCAACACGCATAGAACGCTTGGTACCACGTGTAGTAGTTTCAGAGTGCACAGACACGGACTGCGGGCTCTGAGTCGGTTCGGTCTCTATCGTCACATTGGCCCCGGGATCGGGGGGTTTAGGCGGAGGATCAACCTCCATAGTCCCACCACCAACTTCCACCAACACTTAAACTAAATACTCACGACAAAAACCAGCTATTGCACAAAAAATCTGTTAAAATAACACAATAAAACTTATTTAAAAACACAAAACCTCACTAACACGTGTTTTCAACAACGCAGACGCTAGCAAAGTCCCTATCTACCTTTTCGAATTGTCCTAATGGTGACATAGTGTGTCTCTGAACCTTTGCTCTTTGGCACTCTATGCACGACCTAGCCCAAATACCTATATCCTTATTCATCCCAGGCCAAAAATAATTATTAGCTACCATCCTTCGCGTTGTTCTAATGCCTGGGTGGCTAAGATTATGAACTGCCTCGTATGCAGTACGCCTAAACTGCTCCGGTAGGTATGGCCTGGCCTTATCGTCTCGCAAGTTACAAACAATCGACTGAGGTCCGTTAGGCAAATCTATTTTTATTAGTTTCGTATTACCGTTTCCTGCTCCAAGCATTCCAGCGAGCTGTTTATCGTTCGCCTGGGCCCGTGCTACTTCAGCGAAATCGAGTACTGACGGGCACGAAATCGTTTCGACCCGCGATAACGTGTCTGCGGGCGCGTTTTCTTCGCCTTTCAAATAACGAATATCCGTCGTAAACTCACTAATAAATAACAACTGACGGGTTCTCCTCGGCGTTTCCTTGCTACTCCCTAGCTTTTTGAAAGCGAACGTTAACGGTTTATGATCCGTATACAATATGAGATCTCTACCTTCGAACATGTTCCTGAAATACTGCACTGACAAATAAAGCGCAAGAAGCTCCCTATCGTAGGTACTATACTTCTGTTGAGTGTCAGTCAACTTTTTCGAAAAGTAACCTAACGGTACCCATTCGTTATTCACTTTCTGTTGTAACGTTCCACCGACGCAACTATTTGATGCGTCTGCCATAATCGCAATCGCCTGACCTGAAATCGGATACGCTAACAATGCGGCGTTCTGTAAACCCAACTTACATTGTTCGAACGCTCGAACAGCATTTTCTGTCCACACTATACAACTTTTGTCACGCTTCTTTGCCCCGTGAAGATACTTATTTAATTCTGCCTGATATTGGGCTGCCTGGCGCAAATGACTTCTATAAAAATTTACCATGCCGAGAAATCTACGAAGTTCCTCGACCGTTTTTGGTCTGGGAAAGTCTACAATAGCTTGGACCTTGCTTGGCAGCGGCCTTAAGCCATTGGCTGAAACCTCATGACCCAAAAACTCGACTTTGTCCTGCGAAAACGCACACTTTGCTAAATTAATCGTTAAACCTACTTCCTGTAATCTTTCAAAAACAGCCTCTTAATGTTTTTCGTGCAGAGTTTTATTTTCACTAGCTATTATTAAATCGTCTAAATACGAAAAAACGAATTCCGTTTTATACATCGCGTATTCGGGGTTATTTTGCTGAAAATTTGCCTTTAAATCCTGTAAAACATAATTATTCATAAAACGTTGAAAAGTCTGCGCGGCGTTTCTAAGACCGAAAGACAAACAAGGCCATTCGTATAAACCGAAATTTGTGATAATCGCGGTTTTTTCTACGTCTTCCCTCGCTATCGGAATGTAGTGATACGCCCTGTTGATATCGATACGGCTAAATACTTTCTTATCCGCTAAAATAAACGTAAAATCTCTTATGTGAGGAATTGGGTATCTATCGGGCTTTGTTATAGCGTTTAGCGCTCTGTAGTCTCCGCACGGCCTTATATTTCCATCTTTTATAGGTACTACGTGTAGGGGGCTCGCCCACGCGCTCTTCGACGGGCGGCAAATACCCATTTCCTGCATAAGGCGAAATTCTTCTCTTACCTTTTTATATCGGTCTGGTGGTAGTGGCCTTGGGCGCGCATGTACTGGTGGACCTGTAGTCTCGATGTGATGTCGCACGTTGTGACGTGGTGGTTCTTTGAACGTCGCTGGCTTAGTCAATTCAGGGAACCTACTTAGGAGAGAATAACAAGGATGAGACTCGGCTATAGTAAAAATCGACGTATGCTCCGAGTTAACTATTGTAGAAACGACGTACAAATTAGTTTCTTGATCTAACAATCGTTTGTTCCTTAAATCTACTAACAAATTATACTTAGACAAAAAATCCGCTCCTAAAATAGGTTGCTTTACATCGGCTATCACAAAGGTCCATTTAAAAGCACGACGCAAGTTTAAATTTAACACTAAAGTTTTGGTACCGTATGTCTGTATTTCACTACCGTTCGCGGCGTAAAGTTTATATTTTTCGTTCACTGCACTGTTACGCACGGATCTATGAGCTTTAGGTAACACTGATATGTTTGCTCCCGTATCGATCAAATATCGCATACCATTGTCCTTATCTGTGACGCATAAGCGGTGGTTTCCTAATTCGATGCAGGTACCCACCGGTTCTACCTGCATCTTCTCTAGTTTTCCTGACTCTTCTTCCAGCTGCATGGCTGCTCGCATCTGTTGGCTCTTCCTTTGAACCTATAGTGGTGCACACATAGCCAGTCCGGGCTATCCGGTGTCCGTCTCGACCTGCTGCTGTCTCTCTCTCGGGAACGTGTACGTCCGCGGAACCTTCCGCGACCTCGACTGCCTCGCCAACTTGACCTGGAACGGTTCATCTGGTCTATCCTCGCGCTGAGCTTAGCTATTTCTGCCGCCAACACCGACGTAGTGTTCGACGCTGTGTCTGTTGTCACTACCTCGGCGACAGGTTGCGGCCTCATACTCTCCATAATTTTATCCGCTATTACTGCTAGACGGTCTAAGCTTTTGGCCTCGGTTGCGGCTAGAACTCCTCGGGCAGCTGCTGGTAATAATTTTTGCCATAGAACGCTTAACGTATCGTCACTTATCTTGCCTCTCGCGAGATCCTGCATCCTCCTGAGTAAGTGACTGGGCTTCTGGTCTCCTAGCTCCATCTCTCCTATCAGCTTCTGGATCTGCCTATTTTCGGATTCCTCGTAAATTTCCAGGAGTTTGTCCTTGAGTACCTTGTACTTCCGTTCCTCGGGCGGGTTGACCAGGATGTCTGTCACCTGCTGTATGACCTCTTTGCCTAACTTCGCTACCACCATATTGTACTTGGTGTCATCGCCAAGCTTCTGCGGTGCCAGTATCGCCTCCAGTTGAATGAACCAGACCCTGGGCTGGTCTGTCCAGAACTCCGGGATCTTGGATGCTAGCGATATGGATGCCAGTCCCGAATCTTCAAGTTTTAGCACGGTCGCTGGTTGCGTCATTTTTAAAAGTCTTTCGCGAATTTACACTGAATTTAATTAATGTCTTTATTTAACTTAAAACACTGTCCACTTGAGTTGAGTTGCCCTTTTCGTAGAACCGACCGCCTTAAAAATGCAACGACGCAAATTCGTTTACACGTGTAACCTTGATAGTCCGACGCGGTGGTCACCAATGTGGGAATCTCTCTACTACTCCGTATGCAGCGCCGTGTTCTCTATCAAGGTTTATAGGGCTTGTTAAAAGAAGTTACTCTGTGACTTTAAATATTTAATCAATTGCACATTAATAATAAATTACAAAATTACTAGTAACCCTACAGTGGAACAGTGTGACGTGTGCGGCCGGTAAGGGACAACTGACTCGCAGTCAGTTGAAAACGTTTTATAAAACTCAGTCGCCAAAATACCCTGTCAGCGATGCTGCTACAATAATTATTACTATGTTCATGGTACAAACTGACATTAATAGAATTGTAATAAGACAAAATTTTAACATTTTGGCATTGTTCCCCTACAGTGAAATTATAATAATTGGATGAAATAGAGTAGAATAGTAAGAGGTCAAAAAGCGATCGCATATATAACTCTAGAGCTCGCATTGCCACACGGGCCGCAACAAGCGATTTCACGGCGCGCGCAGGCGCATCCTTTAGCCACGGCTGTCTCGGCGCCATCTTGCCTGCGACAGATTTGTTTGTTGCGTCACACGTCGCAACAATATGGAGCCGCTACAGACGGGACCGACTTCTTCCTCCAACGTTATTTCGTCCCTAATCGCACGCTTTAAAGTCAAGTTGTGTCTTGGGTTTCGTACTCGTACAAGCATTTTCCTATTACCAATATTATTAGCACCAATTACATTGATTTAAACAGATATGGTACTATTGGTAGAGTATTGTCATAAGAGCGTTAAATCAAATAAAATTAATTTCTATTTTTTTTTTCAATGGTGGAGGGATGCGTGTAGAATGGATGTATTCACAAGTTCTTGAATTTTCAATCACAAATTCACAAGATTTCCATAAAAATATTACAGCCCGCTGCCCGTGTAACTTAAAAATACATATTTTACGAAATATGATAAGTCACAGACACAGAAATTATATTCTATTACCTACACTTTCTTCAGCGTGTCTAAAAAGCTACGTTTTGTATTCGAGAAAACTGCAAAGCAAACTGTAAGCAGCCAGCCAATTAAAAAGTAGTTTTGTCTCAGTTGCCAGTTGGACCAATATTTAAATGGTACGCAGCTTACTGAGTTAGAGTTGAACCATAGAAGATAAGTAACAGAAGCGAGTTGGTCTTGTGTGTAGAAATTTTATGGAGGATCGTGTTACAGTGCCCTAAATCTCTTTGTTCTTTGATTTGCGTGTTCAAACTGTCTAGTGTCTGGTGAATGGAATGGTGTTGGTAAACATTATTGGAATTATTCGCCGCTCTTGTGTTATAAATGATAGACTTGTCTCAATAGCTATGTATGCAACGTACCTATTACGTGTTAAACGTATTGCTCAATGCGAAATAAATCGTACAAAGCCTGGAGCCAACCTTGTAGACAACAGAACAAAATCTTTAACAAGTTTCCTTTACACATGTATTACAAGGCCCTGTATTTATTTATATTTCCTACAAAAGTACCTTGCTTATCCTCGCAAATCGCTTAAGATTAAAGAAGTAAGCCTGGAAGTGATCAAGGAATATTTGAGTCGTTTGAGTTTATTTTAGTTGCTCTAGAATTTGCTAAATTTTCAATTCATTTGTCGAACATTAAAATTTAGTTATCCTTATCAGTTAAATCTCATTTGCTTTTCAAGTTTACGTTAACTGTGCGTAAACTATTTTGTCATTTGCTAGGTATGGACGGCAAAGGGACGGAGAAATTATCCATCTCTTTTCCGTTCATGCTAGTTGACTGATTTGGACGTTCGGAGAATATAATGTAATGGACACATTGGACGCTCGGGGAATTGGACCTAGGTACGGTTATTTTCTCACAGTTATCTAATGTAAACTCGAGAAGTTACTCTAGCTAGGGCATCTCTGGACCAAAAAACAAAACGGAATGCCATGCTCCATATCATTTTCGATAGACATTTCATCACGCGGTCGTCGAATCGACCCTTGTTTCAATGGCGATTGATTACGATAGAAGTGGTCAGTCGCTCGTTACAAGCCCCGGACAGTGTTTGGACACGCGCCGAGCCGGACAGCGACAGATCGCGCGATTCGCGATAAGATGGTATCGTTGCGCGCACGCGCACACCGGTTCGGTCGCGCCGTGAAATTGAGACCGATTTATAGGCGCGCTTAATGGCTTTCTCGATTAATTGTCCTCTAAATTGTTGGAATTACAACACTATTAACGTTTGAGAACTGGTTACTAATATATTGGCTTGCTGTTATCTGATAACACATATATCATCATCGTTATTATAATCGTATTCATCAGCAGTAAATATTATCTACCTACAATACATAGAATTCACAATGTTAGCAAACGTTGCCACCTGGGTGCCTGGAGCACAACTCCCATCGACTGTGTTCCCGCTTAATTACAACTTGGGGTTTATTGATGGGGCGGGCCATCAAAATCCTGAAAATCCGGCAACGCATTGGTGGTGCCTCTGGTGCTACAAATGTTCATGGGCGGCGGTAATCACTTAACATCAGGTGACCCGCCTGCTTGTTGTTGCTCGCTATTCTTAAAAAAAAACGTGTGTGATGTACTGAAGTCTTGCATTGCATTGGGCAAGCGTGGTGGACTATGGCTTATAACTCTTCTCTGAGAGGAGACCTGCGCTCAGTAGTGAGCCGTTGATGGGTTGATGATGATGATGAAGACGATAAATATAGACTAACCAATTTCTATACTTATTAGGAATATGTAGGCGTATTCACAACACATTTGTTGATTTGAAAAAACCTCTTCATCCCTATTAAAGTAGATATTAATTAAAAGTAGAATAGTATAGGTATCTATCTTTTATCATAGTCTACGTAATTATCTCAACGATATCCTACAGAAACACGTTTCTTTAACTGAGACTAACTTTGTAGTTTTGAGCGTCGTTTAGCTTTTAATATAATCTGGCTGTCCATACAGATTACAGACAGATAAACAGACAAAACTGACGAAACTATAAGTAATTGTATTGTAATAATTGTATTACTGCGGAATCCTAAAAACGTAGCAATAAAAATAACTCTCGTGAACTTTGACCTCATATGAGATAGACAGTTACGTTATCTACGAATATGTTACAGTTAAGAAAGAAAGATTAAATCTGTATAAGGTATAGATAGATAAAAGATAGATGGGTTCGCGGATGCAGCTGCGCTAGAACAAAACGAGCGCGCTCGTTCCCACAGCGTCCGCCGAGATGACTGATTGACGGAGAGCCCTTCTTTATGCCTGCATCATGCTCGTTACCAGCGGCGTTAACGGCTGAGGATGGTTTGGTATTCTGTACTGAACGTATTTAAATAACGAAAAATATTCATATGGATACTTTACTAAATCAAAATCACTTAGTATTGTAATATGTATTTAGGTTTTTAAAAATCCCTTTGGTTCTCGGAATAAAAAGAATGTATATTTTGTTTTTCGGATGGAGTATGCTGTTGGCTACAGCGGCACCGGACGTTGGGGCGAGCGCGAACCGTCGTCAGAGTAGTGAGCCCTAGGGCTCAAAGACATCGGGGGGCAACGTCTTCCTAAGGGCGCCTCCTGTGAGGCTCGGACCTCGGCTTAGGATGACGTTGGGACGAATGGGAGGAAACACTGTAGACAGCGTCATGCTATTTATACCCATGCAAAAAATAAAGGCGATCCGTTGCCCCGTTGCTGCGTGAATGAAGGACGAACCAATAAACCACCAAACCAACATACAAACACACATTAGCATTTATTATACACTAGCTGATGCCCGCGATTTTGTCCGCGTGGATTTAGTTTTTAAAGTCCCTCGGGAACTCATTGATTTTCCGGGATAAAAAGTAGCCTAGATGTTGACCCGAGTAATAAGCTACCACGGTATAAAATTTTGTAGGAATCTGTGCGGTAGTTTTACCGTGAAAGAAGGACAAACAAACAGACTCAGGGCTCAGTATCGATAGTAAAGCATCCCCCAATTAAAATTTTCAAAATATATTAAATGTACAGAAATCTTCCAGTTACAGTTTTATTATATTATATTTATATTTATACATATAAGTAGAGGTTACTGTATAAAAGAAAGCTCGATAGATTCACGGTGCATGTAACTGTTGCATTAGGTCGTGCTCACTCCTAAGCCTACACAAGGTTAACGTTCAATTTCAAGGGGGAAGGAATATATGTCGACATTGTAAGTATAACATGGCAAGTATTCTTTAATAAAAAATCTATGGATTTAATGTTTTAAGGCCGTAAATACAGTTGGTAATTTTTCCAAATTATGGCTACCTATACTTGGTGCAACGCCCAATCGTAAATTCACTTCGATAACTTCGATGGCAAATTCCCCAAGAATATGGTTTATCCGAGACGTCGCAAGGCAAATGTAGTACAGTCAGCACAGATGGCTGTAACAACCCATACACTATCCGGTTACAAGGCAGGCTCCCATAACGGAGGCAGCGGCTAACCTATGGAAAGCAATCGATATGATTTGTTGACATCTCTCAGCCAGACTAGTGTTGTAATAAGTTTTCCTATTTCTGTGAAACGTAGCATACATAAAAAACCCTGTCAAGTGCGAGTCGAACTCGTGCGCCGAGGGTTTCGTACCTACCCATTATCATCATCATCAATAGCAACCCATCAACGGCTCACTACTGAGCGCAGGTCTCCTCTTAGAGAAGGGTTATAGGCCATAGTCCACCACGCTGGCCCAATGCGAATTGGTGGACTTCACATACTTTCGAGAACATTATGAAAATAACTCACAGATGTGCAGGTTTCCTCACGATGTTTTTCCTTCACCGTTGAAGCAAGTGATATTTAATTGCTTAAACGCACTTGACTCCGAAAAGTCAGAGGTGCGTTCCCGGGATCGAACCTACGACCCCCCGAATAGGAGACCACAGTCCTAACCACTATAGGCTATCACTGCTGTTTAGCCTAATTTTGGTTAAAAGCAAGGTCTTACAGCACAAGTAAAGGCAAAATTCCGAAAAAAAAGTTGAAAATTTAGGTAAATTTTGGTACTTACAAGTTTTCGCGAAAATCTAAATTTGCCCATATCTTTTTATCGTGTTGACTCAGGACCTTGATTTTTATACACCTAATAGGGACTATAGACCTCAGTATCTGGTTTAAATTTCAACTTGCTAGGTCCACCCGTTCCTGAGAAAATCGGTGGTGACACACGGACAGACAGACGGACAGACGGACAAGAGAGTGATCTTATAATTTTTACATTTTGAGGTACGGAACCTTAAAAATAAAAATTATGAGTAAGACTGCAAAGGTTAATATACCAGCTTTTGCTTACGACGTTGTCTGCATAGTTAGGTTTTTAAAAATCCCACAGTAACAGGGTTTTCCGCCTTAAAAAGTAGCCTTAGATGTCACTTTCCGTCCTCCTAAGTCCGAAGCCACTGCAAAATATCGTCGATTATTGGCAGGGTGCTTGCAGGACAACCTAAGAAACAATACATTTTCGCAATACTAATATAATAATATTAGAAATGCGAAAATGTACTAATAAGTAAGGATTTTATTATCATTAGACAAGATTATGTTACCCTAAATTAGGAATATTATAGTGAATGTGACACAAAATAGTTCTGACTTTAATCAAGTAAAATAAACTATAGCTATGAAGTACTAGAGACAAATCCTATTTCCCACGTCTCTGAGGGAGCTTTTAGGTATGCCACTTCAGCGGTATAAAATAATATCGATAAATTCTATGTCAATAAAAAAATATAAAGCACAAAATGTTTGAGAGATTTAGATTATACCTATTATAAAGCAATTAAGAGTTAGCAATTAGCTCTGACGGTGAAATAAAATAACACGACGGTAGGTATACATATAAAAAAAATTGGTTGTCTGTTAAGTCGGTTTATGGACGATAGTTTTACGTCATAACGTCATAAAGAAACATCTATAATATAATAAAACTGTAACAGGTCCAATTCTGTACATTGAAGATATTTTGAAAATTTTTGTTTGACGGCACTCTGTAATCGATACTGAAGTCAAAACAATTTTTTTAAATTTTTTTGTCTGTCTGTCTGTCTGTCTGTCTGTCTGTCTGTCTGTCTGTCTGTATCTTGGCCGCGCATCACGCCGAAACTACTGGACGGATTTAAATGAAACTTGGCACGATTTAAGTTAATACTACGAGGTATAATATAGGATACTTTTTATCCCGAAATTCAGCACGGTTCCCTTGGGAGAGGGGATGAAAGTCAAAATGTGTATTTCGCTGTAATTCATTAAGGCGTATTCCGATTTAATCCATTCTTTTTCTGTTAGAAAGCAGGTTCTTTGGAGATTGCCCTGTAATTATTTCAAGGTCGTCAATTTCGTAGTTCAGAAATTATAGACATCACAATCTTCAGTATAGGTCCAAATAACTTGAACCCCGGAATTTACAGGATACTTTGAATGAACGGCTCATCTTAAGCTGGCATTTGTAATTTATCGTATTTAGCCATCGTGGATACTATTTTGTCAGAGTCAAACTACTCCAAAGGCGTCAGATTTTGCCAAACGATCATTATACCTACATACTACATAGTAGGTATGGATGTAATACATGGTATGGACGTAATATTACAGTGTTTTCCTATGTAATTTAATATTCTAATCATACTTACTAATATTATAAATGCGAAAGTGTGTTTTTTTTGTTGGTTTGTCCTTCAATCACGCCGCAACAGAGCCACGGATCTACGTGATTTTTTGCATGGGTATAATTGAGGACCTGGAGAGTGACATAGGCTACTTTTATCCCGGAAAATCAAAGTGTTCCCGAGGGATTCTTCTTCTTCTTCTTCTGTTGCGCGGCTGTGCAGGTTCGATGCCCTGTAGCACGTCGACCGTCGCCGGTCCATTGTGCTCGCCACAATTTATAGCTCCCCTCCAATACTTGTTGCTGCCAGAAACAGCAGCATCTTCTTGGCTGGGATTAGTGTAGCCTCCTCAGGGTGTACGATGTGTTTCCCTAGAAGAATGCTTCGTTTATGCATTAAAGCGGGGCAGTAACAGATAATGTGCAGCGGCGTTTCCGCCGACTCCAGGCATAGCCTGCACATATCTGAGCCCTTGAGCTTGAGGTTGAACATGTGGCTGTTTAGTCCACAATGTCCCGTCAAAGCTCGCACTAGAATGCATAGGTTTTTCCTACTAAGCGCTAATGCCTCACTGGCAGCCTTCTTATTGAAGGATCTAACTAGCGCTTTGGAATGGTTTAGTCCTGGTAAGTTACGCCAACGAATTAGCGTGTCATAGTAGCAGTATGTTAGCAGGGTGAGCTGAACTAGGCTCTTAGGAATACCGCAGACAGGTTCGGGCCCTATCTGCCGCATTCCAGCACCAGTTTTTGCAAGTTTGTCAGCATTTTCGTTGCCGACTATGCCTGCGTGTCCTGGAACCCAGCGAAGAACCACCCTGTTACATTCTGCTAGGGTGTTCAGGGTATCCATGCAGCTCCCAACCAACTTTGAGTTGATTACCTCAGAGGATAAGGCTAAAAGAGCTGCCTGGCTATCCGAGTGAATATAGATGGTTTTGTTAACGTAGTTGTTTTGCAAGATGGTTTCCGCACAAATTATTATGGCGTATAACTCTGCCTGGAAAATGGATGTATGGGTGCCCAGGTTGCGATAGAGTTTGACCCTGGGCTTCTCTCCATAGACTCCACAACCTACGTCTTGACCAGACTTGGAGCCATCGGTGTACCATTTAAGGCTCCCCGATGGCCAAGTTATTTGACTGTCGAGCCAGTCTTTTCTCTCAGGAATTTCCACAGTTTCCCGAGGGATTTTAAAAACTAAATCCACGCGGACGAAGTCGCGGGCATCAGCTAGTTGATGAATAAATGTGTCACAAGCCAACGCTTCGATCAACGGACCGATCGTGCCTCTCTATCCGTTGTTCATCGATTTATAAGACGTTAACACGTCAATAAAAATGAGAATGCCTTTCCCGCTACCGTTTTTCCAACTAACTATAACTTGTGAGTACATTTAAATCAGGAGTGAAAAGGCATTTTCGGGGCGAGCGCGTT
This sequence comes from Oeneis ivallda, assembly GCA_029955525.1. Taxonomy (NCBI): domain Eukaryota; kingdom Metazoa; phylum Arthropoda; class Insecta; order Lepidoptera; family Nymphalidae; genus Oeneis; species Oeneis ivallda. The sequence goes on along the minus strand of JARPMR010000022.1, from coordinate 8,269,676 downwards.
TCATCTTTGGATACCACTTACCATCAAGTGCGATCGGACTCAAGCGCTAGTTAAAAAAATATAGGTGTATATTAAAGTAGGTATTTTAATAATTATTGATGCAAGCTGTTGATAGTAAATAAATCAGATTTTTTTATCGAATGAAACCCTGATCCCAACACTATCCGTCGGCTACCATTCTCAAGACGTGACCCCTTGCGAAAAGCGGTGCGCGTGACGATTTCAAACGCGTTCAGATAATATTTTAATAAACAAATATAGCTCTTACTTGAATACACATAGAGTACATTATATGTTGTCTCTAAACAATGGGACAGACAAAATTTTCAATAAAGGTCACCCCCGGTCCTTATTAGTCCTTATGACTAAGTAATGCATGTGAAAACAACAAACAATACAAGTTGCAGGTACTAATGGAATCGAGACTGGTTTACTGGCTTTGTTGGCATTACTTATTAGAGAAATAACAACTTTATCAGAAGACCAATGGTCATAAGCGAACAAATTTTTACAACGTAAAGAGTTATTTATGTGACAAAAAACCTTGGGAATGAGTTACTTATCTTTTAATATTTCTCGTTTAACTGCCGCACTCGGAATTCATTACATTAAATTAAACTAGCTTTTGCCCGCGACTTCATCCACATGAAGTTTTAAAATCTCACGGAAAACCTTTGTTTTCGGGGACAAAGTAGTCTATTTATGTCCACTCGCCAGATCTTGGAACATAGCCATGCAAATAGCATGTAATAGACGAACACACTTTCGCATTTATAATATTACTAGATGATGCCCGCGACTTCGTCCGCGTGGATTAAGGTTTTTAATTCCAGAGGGAATTCTGTAATTTTCCGGGATAAAAAGTAGTCTATGTTTTAATTCTGGATATGAGATATCTCCATTCTCCAATTCTCCATTCTCAAATTTCAGCCAAATCGGTTCATACGTTGTGGCGTGAAAGAGTGACAAACATCTATCCATACATCCATCCTCACAAACTTTCAATTTAGAAAGGAAATTAAAAATGAGCAGTCATTTGTTTGACAGTGGTGATAATTTTATCAACGAAAACTCAAAACTAACCCACAGGTTCCAAATGCGGTCTGATAAAGACAAAATACCCAGCTGAGTTTATTTTACTACGCTGCTTTTGTACTACCTATATTATGTTGGTGCAATAAAACAACATAGAATGCATTATTTTTAGATTCGAATAGAATTCGTCATCATCATCAACATAATAATCATTAGCAACCCATCAACGGCTCACTACAGCTGAGCGCAGGTCTCATCTCCGAGAAGGGTCATAGACCATAGCCCACCACGCTGGCCGAATGCAAATTGGCAGACTTCACACACCGTTGAGAACATTATGAAGAACTCTCATGTGTGCAGGTTTCACCACGATGTTTTCCTTCATCGTTGAAGCTGGTGATAACTTATATTTAATTCCTTAAACGCACATAAAAGCCAGAGGTGCGTGCGCGGGATCGAACCTGCAACTCCCCAAATAGGCTACTAGGCTATCACTGCTTCAATTCGTAGAAATACTTATCTTTATCCAATAAATATTCACTGAAGTTTGTTAAATAAGTTTATGGGGACATAGAAGTTGAATTGAAATATTTATTATGTGTAGACGTTGTTAATTTATGTAATAGTGGTGTGAAGTAGTGCGATGGTGCAGCCAATGAAATATTAGAGTAAGGCGGGATATAAACGTGATCTTTCTGTTTTGAGATTTATAAGCATCTAGCTTCCACATATCACTTTAGGAGTAAAGCGGCTTATTTCAAGTCACGCAAGTTCAGCTCTCTATCTATACACCTCACTCAGATATAGAATGAGAGACAGTTTAAATCTATCAAATCTATTCAAACTCAAAATTATTATTTCACTAAATGATGCCCGCGACTTCGTGCGCGCGGATTAAGGTTTTTTATTTCCCACGGGAACTCTTTAATTTTTCAGGATAAAATGTAGCCTATGTGCTAATCCTGGGTATGAGCTGTCTCCATTCCAAATTTCAGCCAAATCGATTCATTCGTTGTTGCGTTAAAGAGTAACAAACGTCCATCCATCCATCTATCCATCCAAGATTTTTTCTGTTGGCGGATTATAGCAAAATAATTGTAACCTTTTCTAGCTAATCATGACCTTTCGCAAAGTAACGCCTGCTTCTACAAAATAGTTACATAAGTTAATAAGTTACAATATCTGGTGATCAGCTGGATGCCAAGCCCATTGTTTCCATGCAACTCTGTCATTAAGAAATTCACTAACTTTGTAATAACCTCGACTTAATAATTAATGTTTGTGTAAAAATAGAATAGGTTTGACCGTTTGCTATTATTGAAGAACTAGCTGACCTACCGAGCTTCGCCTTTAAACTTCAGAGCCTTTTATAAGGATTAAATTCGAATTCATATAGTGATTTAAATATAGCCGACCCAATTTTGAAATGCGTATTAATTAATCTCAATATTTCTGAAGGGATTTACTTCCAGTTTTCACCAATGGATTATTATTTATATTTATATTCTGGTTAGATTTCATTGTCATTCCATAGTATAATATCATCATCAGCAACCCGTCTACGGCTCACTACTGAGCGCAGGTCTCTTCTTAGAGAAGGGTTATAGGCAGTCCATCATGCTGGCCTAATGCAAATTGGCAGACTTCACACAATTTTGAGAACATTATGAAGAACTCTCAGGTGTGCAGGGGTCCTCACCGTTGAAGCTTGTTATATTTAAATTCTTAAACGCACTTAGCTTCGAAAAGCCAGAAGTGCGTGCCCGGGATCGAACCTGCGACCCCCCGAATAGGAGACCGCATTACTAACCACTAGGCTATCACTGCTTGTGCTAGTATAATAATTATTACAATGTACGCATATTGGGTTGAATGTTATGGTGGTGGTCTCTAGGTCTATTATATAACTCTTCAAGACCATCGGCGTAGATCTAGGATGGTATTCACATTAGGGAAGAAGATTCGCATCCAATTAACTGCAACGGTGCACTTTTCCTACTAATGATATGGGCAAATCGCAGAATTTGCGCTGCCTGACGATTTATTATTGGTTTGTTTAACTGTGAGAAAGTTCTTACGGTACGACAAAGAACTATAAGACAGATTATGGGATAGGATAGGATGATAGGTAGTAAAACATTAAAATTTTCTCATTCGAAACATTTCTAAAGTGGTAATGGGCGGGGCACATGGCTCAAAGTACCGATGGGCGTTGAAGTCCCAAGGTGCTGGAATGGCGACCCCGCACCGGGAGACGCAACATTGGTAGACCCCCCACTAGGTGGACGGACGATCTCCCAGGCTCGCTCGACCAGGGAGTCGCTGGCAGCTGGTAGATTCAGGCGGCTTAGGATCATGCTGTGTGGCAACCAGTATAATATTACTGCATATATCGCTATTTATATCGATATTCAAAAAGATATGCATATCGTATTAAAAACTTTGTTCTATGAATAACGTTTAGAAAAATAGCTGCATTTAAAGGGATGAATAACGTTACCAATAAAAACGTTATTGCCATCGATACTACGCAAGTAGGTTTACAAAGTCATTGTAAAATAGCGGTATTTCTAGCTCTAGTTGCAATCATTTACAAGAGACCCATGTCCAGCAGTGAATCCTAGTGATTAAGACTATGGTCTCCTATTCGGCGGGTCGCAGGTTCGATTCCAGACACGCACCTCTGACTTTTCACCAATATCACATGCTTCAATTGTGAAGGAAAACATCGTAAGCAAACCTGCACGCCTGAGTTCTCCATAATGTTTGCACTGTTGTGTGAACTACCAATTCGCATTGGGCCAGCGTGGTGGCCTATAACCCTTCTCTGAAAGGATACCTGCGCTCAGTAGTGAGCCGTTAATTGCTCATGATGATGATGATGATGTCCAGCAGTGGACGTCTATCGGTTGAGATGTTGAATTCATTTAGATACGTCCATACGTGCGCTAATTTGTGTCGCAACGTTCAGTATATTGGCCCTTGGTATTCTGTCAATTATCGGCTTGTTAGCCTCTGATCGATCCCCGTCGCACGCTACGGTGGCGTCGTAACTTACTGGAGTTAATGTGTCAGCAGCGAGGTCAATGGGCGGCCCAGATTGCGCTTGGCACCCCGCACACAGTCAATATTATTGTCAATATTTACGAATATTGACAATATTATTGACTGTGTGCGGGGTTTGATCAATATTATTGTCGAAGTCCGGAAATTTCGTCAATATCGGGGGGAGGCAGGGATATTGACAATAATATTGACAGTGTGCGGGCGCGCGTCAATATTTTAGTTGAAAAAAGATTTCAAGGCAGGAGGACGTGCGCTCGCAACCAAAAATGGAGGACATCCCCAGTGCAACAAGCAATGAAAAAGAATATTTAATAGAATTTATTAGAATGTGGGAGACGTAACGATTTTCGCATCAGTATACCTATCTTGTTTTTTTAAGTAAGGGGTTACTAAAGATAGTATTTTTTGAAAGCTACTACCTTTTATTCTCATGTAATTTTTAAAATCATCTTTTTCTGTATTTCGAAGTTCTTTTATTAGATTTAAATTATTTAATTCCACTTTTCCACTTTGTCATCCAGTATTTAAGCCATCATTAATGGTAAAAATGGAACCCTTATGGTGAGACTTTCTCCGTCCGTCCGTCCGTCTGTCACAGTCGATTATTTCAGTAACTATTAAAGCTATCGACATGAAATTGGGCATTGTATATAATAATAAATAATATATAATAATGTATAATAGTGGCCCAACATCATTGGGTTTTCATTCAAATTATTTTTAGGGTTCCGTACCCAAAGGGTACCAACGGAACCCTAAGCCTACGCTGTCCGTCCGTCCGTCCGTCCGTCTGTCAGCGGGCTGTATCTCGTAAACCGTAATAGATAGACAGATGAAATTTTCACATATTATGTATTTCTATTGCCGCTATAACAACAAATAATAAAAATTAAATTAAATTTAAAAAATTAAATTAAAATATTTCTATGGGTACATGGAAATATAATAATTTAATTTTTTTTAACGGAACCCTAAAAGAGCCTTTCTGAAATCACTTTTTGTTAGAAATATTGACAATATTACTGCGTAGTGTGCGGGGTCTAAATATTGACGAAAATATTGTCAATATTTTCGTCAATATTTTCGACAATATTATTGACTGTGTGCGGGCTGCTATTCACTTAGGAATCGGAGGCTGGAGCTTACACTAATTGAACTGTGCCTTTTTCTTTGTTCGGATTTGGTGAGAGAAGTTTGAAACTTTCTAAAGAAACTATAAGTAAGATATTGGTATACTATCCTTTTTACTAATATACAAAAAAGCATGAAAGTGTGAAAGCATGTCTTTTTAAATTTATCCTTCAATCACGTAGCAATGGACGGATTTGGTGAGAGAAGTTTGAAAGTTTCTAAAGAAAGTATAAGTACGATATTGGTATACTATCCTTTTTACTAATATACAAAAAAGCATGAAAGTGTGAAAGCATGTTTTTTTTTAAATTTATCCTTCAATCACGTAGCAATGGAGCAACAGATCGACTGTATTTTGCATTATTGTAATTGAAGATTTGGAGAGTGACATCTAGGCAACTTCTATCCCGGAAAAAAAGAAGGTTCCCGCAGGATTTTTATAAACCGATCTCCACGCGGGTAAAGTCACCGGCAAAACCTACTTTTATTATTTAACTAAGGCCCGATTTCACCAACGTAAAATAAGTATTATTCGAGTGAAAATTTGATATTTTGACAGTATTTTCAATAATACAAGAACTGTCAGAACGCCCAATTTATTCCTAGGATAAACGTCACTGGACGTTGGTGAAATCGGCACTTAATATTTCTTCCGTCACATTTTTACTATTAAACCGCTAAGTTATCGTCTCGATCTGTAACTTTACGTGGATAAAGTACGGGGGATTTATACAGAAAAGGTGAGTGAATGAGTTAAGATGTGAGTGAGTTAAAAAATAATCCTATAAATTGTGCTGGTTCTTTCTTGCACATCTCTGTTGAAGAGGCAGCCTTAGTAAAATTAAAGGAGAAAATAAGAGAAACGTATAACAAAACAAAAGGTACCTTCGTTTACATCCCTAGTTTTGAAGGAAAAGAGTTCAACGAATTAACTAAAAACGATCCTGAAAATTGTACTCTTTCTTTCTTGAATATCCCTTTTGCAGCCTTAGTAAATTTAAACAGGATAAAATATGAGAAACGTTCAAAAAAGATGCATTCATTTACATACCTATAGCTTTGAAGGAAAAGAGTTCAACGAGTTAACTAAAAACGATCCTAAAAATAATGTACAAGTTCTGTCATGCATTCCCTTTGTAGAGGCAGCCTTAGTAAGAATTTGAATGTTACCTTATGTTTCAAGAAGGAAAGATCCCTCACAGGCACCGTTCTTCTGCTGACCTTCAGTTCACTCTGCAGCACCTCCATAGTGCTGATATCTTGGAAGCCGTGCTGCTCGAGCGCCGAACATGTTCGCTGCACTTGTTCTATGCAGGGGGAGAATGAACAGAAGCGACCCCCTGTGAACAAGACGAAAAGAAAATTATAGAGTTCGTCGTAAAAATATTATTTTCCCGACTTGACAGAAATATCCTTTTAGGCTTATGATACCAAGCAGATGCACAGTTTTGACTTGATAACGTCGATGAACACCGGCTGCACGCATGAAAAAGTGTCACGTTCCACCTGAGCCTGAGCGTGCAAGCGAGAGCGCGGAACAAACGATAGAGAGGCACGATCGGCCCAAGCGTTGGCTTGTGACTCGCCGCACGCCAGTCATCGTCAATGTTTCTTTATGACTTTATCACGTACGAGTAAAACTATCGTCCGAACCGACTTTACAGACAAACAAATTTTTTTAAACTGGTGATAGCTTGGTGATTAAGATGTTGGCCTCTTTTTCTAGGGTCTGGAGTTCGATCCAATCGATTCAAGCAATTAAATATCACTCATTTTAATGCTAAAAGGGAAACATTGTAAGGAAATTGCACGTCTGAGAGCTCTCCATTGATGTTCTCAAAGATGTATAATGTCTGACAATCCGCACTTGCCCAGAATAATGGACTATGGCCTAAACGCTTCTCCTTCGATAGGAGGCCTGTGCCTAGTAGTAGGCCGGTCATGGGTTAAGATAAATGAATGACGAAAAGAGTTGGACCTTCCAGTAAAAGTATGGACTCTACTTGTAGTAGTATAATGTCAAAGGTACTAATGGTATGACACGTACTTCTTTAAAGAGGGATTTTTTACAGATAATATTACCTATATTGTATACAAATAAAAAAAAGTGTGTGTCAGCTCCAGCCTCCGACGCACGACTGGAGTTTACGCGCGACTCGGGTCCGAGCGCGCCCCGACCGACTTTCGCTTCGGGGACCCGATCGCTACGCGCTCGGCTACCCGAAGCGAAAGCTCTTTCACACGAAAACCAACCTTATTTACTCAACGTTAGGGTAGAAATTTGCATCGTTGTGAAAAACGTGACAGAAAAACGTAACGAGGTCATTGATAAATTGATTTTACTGCTCGGATTTTTCTCATACCGGGCGCCTAAAATCGATTCTTAAGGAGTAAACTCCAATATATAATATAGAGTGCTTTAGTACATAATAATTCAATGAATATAGATAATATTTTGACAGTTCTATTATTAAACCATTAACATTTTCGAACTACCTTGTCGTACTAAAACGAACAATGTCGGCAGGCATACATTTATGCGTCAGGAGCAGTCAAGAGTCATGTAACGGTGTTCTACAAGGAGGGCGATTGAACTCGATAAAAAACAAAGGCTCATCCTCAGACCCTCTGTCCGAGAAATAAACAGAAAAAAGCACCGACAGCTGTTTTCCCTACGTGATAGACCAGAGCCCCTCTAAAGCCTGCAACACACACAACGCAAAACGGAAATGTGCCAAACTCAAGCTCAATAGCGTACGGTTAAGGCGCGCACTGAAAACCGAAAGCTTGTGGCCGAAAGCGCACCAGTTGCACTATTATCGGAGTCACTCCTAGCATAAACTTAAAGTTTAGGTGAAGGAGGACGGTGTCTACATAAAAGTGTACACAATGTGAAGTTTGCATGCGAGGCATACTCTTGAACTTGTGTACTACTGCGACTTGTGAATTTTGACGATATTCGAAATTTAATAACGTTGTCGAGATGTGTAAACTCGTACCTACTTAGGGCGATACAGTACGCTTAGTACAAGATTTGATGGTTATCTATAAATAGTTAACGATGACATTACCATCAAAGTAAAATAAACCATAACAGTATTGAGTAAGAGCTCAATTTCGTGTATTTATTTTTATACATTTACGTAACGAAACGCTCCAAACTAAAATCGTCTGTATTGTAGACTTTAAGTTGATACTATTATGGTTCATTTTACTTTGATGCTAATGCCATCGTTTACTATTACGATCAAACGAATTAAAACTAGAACTAACCGCACAGTTCCTTGAACTTATTTTAAATCGTTAACGCATACGCACGCGTTCAGTGTGTTTTATGCTTCCGACACGCGTTTTGTCTGTTGCAGCCTTTACGCACCGAACATTGTACGATGATACAGTTTAGAAATTTTTACAAGCCAACGTTGCCCGAAATACATCTTTAACATGCCGCCGGTTCTTATCCGTCAAATCTAATCGACCAATAGGGACAGCGGACGTCACTCAGTCTGCCAATCCGAGTCGCGAGACGCGAGCCGAGCGCAGCGGGGGGCGATTTTCAAATTCCATTTTAAAATGTGTATCGCGTGCCCCGATGATATAATGCGCATTGTAGCGGTGTATTAGCATAATGCGGCCGGATCGGGGAGGTAATGAAGCCATTACAGGGGATCTCAGGCGCATAGGTGGCGAAATATGTAATATGTTATCTTAATGCATCGCGAGTCACGTAGCGTCGTGTGGATCAGACTGAGACGCGGGTCTATGGGAGCGAAACAACTACGCTATTACGGTTTAGAGTAAAGCGAACTGAACATTCTATTTGACAAAATCGTCACAACATATTGTTCCATCCTTCAAAACAAACCTGCCATGCGATTATGTCATTTGACAGCTCAAAACGTATGTTTGATGGACAGAACGAGAACCAAAGGTTTTAAGATGTGAGAACTCACTTTCAGTTAGACCTTTCAGATTTCAGTTCGCACCCTTAATAATGTAACGGAGTGGATCGACCCGGCTGAGAGCGACCCACTTCGTTCATTAGATGTGAGGGATCGAACCTCGCTTTTCACTATTTCCTAGGACAAGGAATAAAATACTCGATAAACAATAACGACTTTTATTACAATTCTCTTAACCTATTACACGATATCGAGAGACGTTGACGCAAGCCTAAACACGGTTACAATATTATATGAAGCGGGACCGCCCGGGCGGCTGCCGGAAGGACGACGGACTCCCGGTAGAGCGCGGGTGACGCGGCGGTCGCGGGGGGAACGCAGACGCTCGGGGTGGTTGGACGGGCCGGGCCGCGAGGCCAAGCGCGAGCAACAGCCCCTGTGGTCCTACCAGAGAGCTCGTACCACTCGTCAACCCAGAGGGTAATCAGGCCGACGATGGGATCGATCCAGAGGGAAATCAGACCGACCCCGATGGTACGGGCGCCGCTGGCGAACTGCCGGTGGACGCTCTTGTTCGGCGTTTTATACTTTTCTGCTGGCTGCTTCGGTGGGCCTCGGCGCGGTTCGGCGGGGATCGCGCCGCTGGTGTCATTGCCCTGGCGTGTGCGTTCACGTCGGCCCCGCGTGATGAGTCAGGCGGCACGTGTATAGTGGGCTGCTTGCGCTGTGACGGCGTGTTCACGCAGGTCCCTCGTGCGATGATTCACGCCGCCCGTGTAGGCTGCTTTGCGTTGTGACGGCGCTCGTCACACTCTCCCCTCTCGTTTTGAGATGTTTACCTGTAAACATCACCGTTGGTTACACACCATCCTCTGAATCAAAAGAACTAGAAAGTGGTTTACTGTCGTCTGTATGTCACTTTGTATATTTCGAACCTATGCGTTTGGCTGTGCCTTCCCTCCTTTGTCACCCTTTTTGTATTTGGGTAACCTCACTATCCCCTTTCGGTGGTTACCCATGCGTTTTCTTCCTCTCCGTTTCTTTTTCTTCTTCTTTTGCCCCTCGGCTGCCACCACCTCTGTGGCCAGTGCCTGGCATTCTGGTGACATCGTTCGGTCGTCATCGGGTTCCTTTCTGGTTGACGGACCTTGCATTGCCGCTTCTTTGTCCGAGCACGCTGGGGTTGTCGCGTCCGCCATCGTTTACTCCACTGTAACTGATCCTTTTTTGACATTTTCTTGATTTCGATGTTATATTTCTTGTCTTGAGGGTAGGTTGATTTCTTTCTAGTGACATTTGTGTATTCTGTGCTCTTTGTCTATGCTTTCTTATAGTCCGATGTTTGTCTGGTCGGACCTTCCCGGTCGGGTCTATGTTGGATGGTGTGTGTCGTCTTGGACTATTCGTGTCGTGTTCTGACTTTTATGGGTTACTTTTCTTTCGTTTTATTCTTGGAATCTTTTTATATCCTTTATGTGTGCTGTGCATATCTTGCCTCCGTTGAGTGCTTTTAATAAAAATATCACGGGCGATTTTCTTTCTATTATCTTGTACGGGCCTGAGTATTTTGGTGCTAGTTTCGCGCAGAACTTTTTTTCTGCGTTTGACAGTGGAATATCTCGTTTAAGTACGAGTTGTTCCATCTTTGGTTCCCATTCTCGTTTCGATTTATCGTAGTTTTTCTTTTGGTTTGTTGATGCTAGTTTCTGGTTCTCTCGTACCATTTGATAAATTTCTTCTAGTTTTTGTTTTTCTTTCAGTGTTGGAGTTGGGAGGTTGTTTTCGTCGTTAAAATGTTTAAGTTCCCTGCCGAATAACAAGAATGCGGGCGTGTATTTCGTTGATTCTTGTACTGAAGTGTTTATCGCAAAATTGAACTCACTTAAGTACTCGTCCCATTTTTTATGGTTTTTTTCTATAAAGGCGGCTATCATGGTTTCTAGTGTCCTGTTTATTCTTTCTGTTGGGTTACACTGGGGTGTGTATGGTGTTGTATACCGTACTTATCGAGTGTGTCTCTGAACTGTTTACTTGTGAAGACCTTTGCGTTGTCACTGAGTAATGTCTGTATTCTGCCGTATCTCATGAGTATGCACTCTTTTAGTGCGTTTATAACCGCGTTTGTCGTCGCGTTCCTCAATGGCTTTATTTCTGACCACTTTGTGAACTTATCGTGAAAAACGATGATCCATTGATATCCCTTTGACGATCGTGGTAGTGTTCCTATTAGATCGGTTGTCACTACTTGCCATGGTTCTTCCGTGTTATTGATATGCATGAGTCCTGGTCTTTTTTCCTGCGACGTTTTGTGTTTTTGACATTTCTCGCGCCTGTTTACGTATTTTGCGACATCTCTAAAAATGCCTGGCCAATAATAACGTTGTGCTGTTTTGTTGAAGGTTTTTGATACCCCTAGGTGTCCTGCGCTAGGTTCGTCGTGGTTTTGTGAGAGGATTCTTCTTTTGTCGGAGTTTTTGACGCATAGCTTCCATTCGGTGTCGGGATCTAATTTGCCCCCGTATCGTGGATTGATTATTCTTCTATATAGTTTATCTTCCTGTATTCGATAATCTGGTTCTGTTTCGGGGTTCGTCATTACCTTATTGAATTTCCTTGTGTACCATTCGTTTTCGTCAACTGACGCGGCGCATACTGGGTTTCTTGATAGTTCATCTGCTATCCCGTTTTGTTTTATTGGTTCTTTATGTTTTGGTTTTGTGATATGTTTCCCCTCTTTAATGCCTTTTGGCCTTTTTTCCGCTTTTCCTAATTCTTCGGCTATTTTAGCTTGTAGTCTTTCTTGTTGTTCCTTTGTTAACTTTTGCTTGCCCTCGCGTTTTTCCTTAGGGTCTTCTTTGTCGGTTTGTCTATTTGGTTTTTGTTCCCATCTTATTGCTAGTCCCAGCCTTCTTAACAAGTCCATGCCCATTATCATTACTGTAGTTGTTGGTAGATATATCACTTGATGTGTTAGTTTCTGTCCTGCGACTTCGAGTTCGATGTTCACTGCTGTGTCCGATGTTATTTTCGAACCGTCTGCTAATTTTATAGTGTTTGATTTGGGTATTACATCCTTCCTAGTTTCTTTTATGTGGTTCATGATGGTCTTGTTTATGTACGTGTTTGTTGACCCTGTATCCACCAGTGCTTCGTACGTCTTGTCGCCTATTTTTACCTCTGCGAATATTCTATTGTCTTTTTTTCTTTCTTGTACGTTTATTGTGTAGGCTTGTGACCCTGTTTTTCTCACTTTGTTCGCTCCGTTGCAGCAATCCCGAGTTAGTTTTCCTAGTAATCCGCAACGGCTGCAGAAAATAGCCTGTTTGCCTCGGCAGTCTCGGGCCCTGTGGCTTTTCTTTCCGCACTTCCAGCAGCATTTCCCTGGGTCATAGTCCGGTAAGATTAGTTTTCCCTCCGGCTTCTGTTTGTGTTCCTGGTTCCTGGACCCTGCTCTGGAGTGTTCTGATTGGTTTCCCTTGTGGTAGTATGTCGGTGTCTTGTATGTATACTGATACTGATCTGTTCGGATTTTTTCGTATTCTTTTGCCAGCTGTATTAATTCCGTCATCGTGTTGAAATCTCTTCTTTTGATGTAGAACTGGTAGCTGCTTCTCATGTTGTCATAGATTCTCTCTAGTTGTTGTTCTGGTGTCAATTTCCCATATCTTCTGAATAATGTTTGCATGTTTGTTAGATAGTCGACGAAATCTTCACGTGCTTCCTGTTTCTTGTTTATGATCGTTTCTAAAAGATTTTTCTCATAATTTTTCGGATAGTAGTACAACTTGAAGCTGTCTGTTAAATCTTCCCATGTTTCCCAATATTGATTGTTGTTCCTGTACCATAGTGCTGCTTTTCCGTTGAGACATCTTGGTATGACGTGTATTATTTTGTCTTTGTTGACCTCTAATATTTCGGCCAGTTCTTCCACTCTTTCTAGGAATTCTACGGCGTCTCCTGTTGAATCGAACTGTATCTTCCATCGGGATACTGCTTTGTCGAAGTCTGTTGCTCCGCTTTCGGTACCCATTGTGTTGTCTTGGCTAGTTGCTTCTTCGGTTTTTATCGTTTTTGATAACAGCTTCCTCAATTCCTCCACTGTGCTTGTAGTTGGAGCTGGTTTGTTTCTCTTCTCTAGTTCTTCTGTTAGTTTTTGTTTGTTTAGTGAGTAGATCCAGGCAGTTGGCATAGTTCGCCTTCGATTTGTTCTCCCTGTCTTGGGTTTTTTTTTCTTTTTACGGTACGGGTGTTAGTGACTATCTTTTTTTTTTTTCCTCTACGGTAACGGTACGGTTGTTAGTTAATATCTTTATATTTTTAATACCTACGGTAGCGGTACGGGTGCTAGTTTATGTCTTTTTATTTTATCTACGGTGCGGAAGTTAGTTTATCTCTTTTATTTTTAATATCTACGGTAGTTGTACGGGTGCTAGTTTATAATCTTTTATTTTTAATATCTATGGTCACGGTACTGAAGCTAGTTTATATCTTTTATTTTTAATATCTACGGTAGCGGTACGGGTGCTAGTTTATGTCTTTTATTTTTAATATCTATGGTAACGGTACGGATGCTAGTTTATATCTTTTATTTTTAATATCTACGGTAACGGTACTGAAGCTAGTTTATATCTTTTAGTTTTAATATCTACGGCAACCTACTCTGTTGCTAGGTTATTTCGCGGTACTCGGTTTAATTATTCCGGCGGTTACAGCAAGTACGGTCGGTCGGCGAGCGTTATTTCTACCTACTGTATTTTTATTATTAATTTTTCCCTAATCTCCGCGGTGTTCCCCCTTGTGTCGTACGTGTAGTAGTTTTCTAAACGATGAGATGCTTTTCCCGTGATTTATCTAACTACTCGAGGTTAATCAAGCCGACTAATCCGGGATAAGCATCTATTTCGCGTTTTCTTATTCTTTTCCCTATGTTTTCTTTCTCTTTATACGATCGGTTACTCACCCTTTCAGTGGACCCGATAAATCGAATCGATTACGTGAAAGAGTTTGTGACCGTTAAGTTGTAAAAGTCGCGAGTATTCCTAAAGTGAAATGACCTACTGTTTGATTGCCACTCTGTGTTTTTCGGTACGGGTAGACACCACCACGGTCGCGTGGAGCGTGTCTATTTTTACGGAATATGCCTGTGAACGCGACGCGGTACTTTTTCTCGCGACGCGACGCGGGCGGACGGACCGGCCAAGCGTAACGGATTGGCGCGGGTGAGTGGTTTTACGGATGCGACGCGATTCTTAAGCGACGCAGAACGGACCGGCTACCTAATTGGTTCGCGCGGTATTTTCACGGACGAGTAGGTGGTTTTTTTTTTCACGTGTTCACGGAACGGTATCGCGGGTTTTTGCGGTGGGCGCCAAATGTAACGGAGTGGATCGACCCGGCTGAGAGCGACCCACTTCGTTCATTAGATGTGAGGGATCGAACCTCGCTTTTCACTATTTCCTAGGACAAGGAATAAAATACTCGATAAACAATAACGACTTTTATTTACAATTCTCTTAACCTATTACACGATATCGAGAGACGTTGACGCAAGCCTAAACACGGTTACAATATTATATGAAGCGGGACCGCCCGGGCGGCTGACGGAAGGACGACGGACTCCCGGTGGAGCGCGGGTGACGCGGCGGTCGCGGGGGGAACGCAGACACTCGGGGTGGTTGGACGGGCCGGGCCGCGAGGCCAAGCGCGAGCAACAGCCCCTGTGGTCCTACCAGAGAGCTCGTACCACTCGTCAACCCAGAGGGTAATCAGGCCGACGATGGGATCGATCCAGAGGGAAATCAGACCGACCCCGATGGTACGGGCGCCGCTGGCGAACTGCCGGTGGACGCTCTTGTTCGGCGTTTTATACTTTTCTGCTGGCTGCTTCGGTGGGCCTCGGCGCGGTTCGGCGGGGATCGCGCCGCTGGTGTCATTGCCCTGGCGTGTGCGTTCACGTTGGCCCCGCGTGATGAGTCAGGCGGCACGTGTATAGTGGGCTGCTTGCGCTGTGACGGCGTGTTCACGCAGGTCCCTCGTGCGATGATTCACGCCGCCCGTGTAGGCTGCTTTGCGTTGTGACGGCGCTCGTCACAATAATAGTACTCCTCCTGACCGAATCCGGCCACGGCGGCCCATCTCCAGAGAGAATAACCTTCTGCTCGGGATATATTATAGTGCACAAGTGTGTGTGTGAAAACACCGATGCCCTCTCTATTTCTTCACTCATAGAAATCCGACACGACCGGAGAAAGATCAGGCGCAGGATCGACGGCTTTACGTGCTATCCGAGGAATGGGGGTGTCTAGTAAAGTTCTCGTACCGCAAGCTATCTAAGTCCGGGCTAGTACCTCATGAGAATTTCTGGACAGAAAAACCCAATTTTTTTTCGGCCTGACCCGGAACCGAATCCAGAACCTTTTCATCCGCAATCAATCATGCTAACCACTAGACCAAAGGAGGCAGTTAAAGGTTAGTCCGTACCCTATTAGCAATTTGCGTTGGCTGTTAGTTGGGCCTTTGTCTCTATTTGGGTGACTTGTCATCCCTAAAAATCGCGGGACCAACCGTGGAAAAGCGGGATGTGGTTGGCCTAACGAAGGGACTCGGAAGGGCATCACAACTACCATCTCCCAACCGTTGACTACCGTTGGCTACAAAACCCCAACGGAAATTGTTTCTAGGGTACCTTTAACCATCTAGGCTATTTAGGCTACAATTAGATAGGACTTTTTGTTGAAGCTGTTGTCTGCGAATTAGGTCCGTTGAGCAGTAGACTGGCGGCGTGTAATTTGGGCAACGTCAGTTCACATAATTGCTTGGTGCTGATGTCCTCGCTTATCCGTCAACTGGGCGGCATTCCTGTCCTGTGACCTACTCTAGCGCAACTACCGAACACCGGCGAATGACTAACGGCCATTGTTTATTGTTTAATCCTCAACGAGAATTAGTTAACTTTGAACTGCTACCAATGTCGCCGATCGATGATTCACTTCTTGCAGTTTTCGGGAGGGTTGAATTACCTAAATTATGATGATAACTTTATTTTAACCTTTTCCAAACTCTTTTTCTTCCAAAAGAATATAATTTCTCTGTTTCACAAGCCATTACAATTAACCGGATACTTTAAATTTTTTATCATAGACAGTCATTACGAAATTGCCCATAATCGAAGATAGGGTCAAATTCATATCGCCGATTCCGATATATAGGGTAAAAATGTCGTCGACTTAATTATCGCGCCGATTAGGTTTCGATATTGGCATATCGTCCATTTTAAATGAGGCATGGAAGACTTGATCATGATCATGGGATGGGATGTCAGTTTGCATTCATTAGAAGAACTGCCGATTGGATCAATCATCCAGTTATATTGCGAATTGGTGTGGGCGCTTATGTAAGCAGTGATAGCCTAGTGGTTCTAGGACTGTGGTCTCCTATTCGGGGGTCGCAGGTTCGATCCCGGGTACGCACCTCTGACTTTTCGGAGTTAAGTACGTTTAAGCAATTAAATATCACTTGCTTCAACGGTGAAGGAAAACATCGTGAGGAAACCTGCACACATGAGAGTTCTTCTGCACAGAGAGAGAGAGAGAGAGAGAGAGAGAGAGAGAGAGAGAGAGAGAGAGAGAGAGAGAGGAGAGAGAGGAGACCTGCGCTCAGTAGTGAGACGTTCATGGGTTGCTAATGACGTGGGAGCTTTATATGAAGTTTATTATATTTTCAATTATTTTTAAAACACAGAAGCACTTGTGCCAATACAGTTATAATTGGAACGCTCAAAAGAAAAGATTCACTATGATAAATACAGTTATTTCGCGTAGGAATACCCACTTTATTAAATTAAAACTTTCCGCTTTCTAAGCTGTTCGTAATCGAAACCTATCCATTGTTAACCATGGTTTGAAGCTAACTCTATTTAGCCACAACAATGGCCGATGAACCATATAGATAAAACGAGTCTTTTATCAATTAAATAACGTAATTTTCGAGCATGAAAGTTGCTATAGTACCGCGCTACGATAGAGTTATAGTTTTGGGAGAATAAGCCATCAAGATCTCCAATAAAACCACGAGAAAGACATATAAATATTGATATTTAAACTGTTTTAACACTCTGTTCCCAAGGTGCTGGAGTGGCGACCTCGCACAGTCACACACAGCACAGTGTTGGCAGACACCCCCCTAGGTGGACCGACGACTTCAAAGAGTCGCAGGGAGCCGCTAGATTTAGGCGGCGCTAGACCGAGAACTGTGGAAGTCCATCCAAGAGTGACGAGACCTTTGTCTAGCAGTGGACGTCTATCGGTTGACAAAGACGAAGAAGAAGAACACTCTGTATGTTTATCAATATTAATTTTTTTATATCCTTATATAAATTCGTCCTTACGGATTTAACAAAAATCTTACTTAATAAGCTCAAACTGTACTATAAAAGTATGTTTGTTGATTTATCCTTCAATCCCGCTACAACAGAGCAACGGATCGACGTGATATTTTGCATGGGTCATCATTAGCAACCCATCAACGGCTCACTACTGAACGCAGGTCTCCTCTCAGAGATGGGTTATAGGCCATAGTCCACCACGCTGGGCCAATGCGAACTTCACACACCTTCAAGAACATTATGAAGAACTCTCAGGTGTGCAGGTTTCCTCACGATATTTTCTTTCACCGTTGAAGCAAGTGATATTTAATTGCTTAAACGCACTTGACTCCGAAAAGTCAGAGGTGCGTACCCGGGATCGAACCTGCGACCCCCCGAATAGGACACCACAGTCCTAACCACTAGGCTATCACGACGACGACGATTTTGCATGGGTAGGGTAGACTGGGTACGGTTGTAACGGGGTACGGTTGAAACAACTCAAATATTTCCGAAACTATACACAACACAGGAAAGGGTACAAGGGGAGAGGCACGCGGATTTCAAGTGCCAACATGATTCCAAGTGTTGCGTCGCACTCTGCGCACTTATAACGTTTAAACGTAAGCCCATTGTGTTTTGTCAACCAAAAGTAAGTATTTTTGATGAATTTCTTTACGATATAGCGTGTCTACTAATATAATTTTCATATTTGAGTATTAACATACGCAATTGTTGTATTTTAGAGATTATAATAAGCTGGTTCGTTTTTGTATACGTAATTAGGCCTCATGTCTGTGTCCTTTTTATTGCCAAAATAGGTGGTGGGTACGGTTGTAACGATTTTGATGGGTACAGTTGTAACATTAGTTTTACTATATTTTCACATAGCAGATGCATAGGAAACGCGTAAAAACGACTTCGAGAGGTAAAAGCGACATATTGTTGTGCAAGAACGCCTACGATGAATAATGAATCTGCTGTTCATGAGCAATCAGAACCTATTCCGTCCACAAGCAGAACATTTAAGTTCGCACCTGAGGCATTACGGCCTTTCCTCAAAGCTCCTCCTAGGAAAATTAGTAACAGAGGTCGAAAAACCAAAAAATAGGCAATTTACACAGATAGGCACTCCTGAAAAGAAAGCTGTTAGAAGAGAATATGCAGAGCGGCAGAAAAGATTGAAAAATAAGAAAACGAAGAAAAACGCATTTGAATTTAGTGGCAAGACAAACCAATGCAAAGGGAAAGGTGAAGGTTAAAGAAAGAAAAATAAATCTGATACACCATCAGATTCTTAAGAAGATGAAGAATATTATTGCTTTCATTGCCTGGAAACCTATTCAACGAATCGGTCTGGAGAGCGTTGGGTCCAATGTCAAGGGAGCTGTACACAATGGTCTCACGTAGCCTGTACAGATGGGAGTAGAATATATTACATATGAAATAACTGCAGAGAGTCTGATTAAGTATAGGCAAAAATAATTAATTGTTGATTTCAGTTTAAACTTAGATTTATTGACTATTTAATTTTGTTTTTATAATAATTAGAGATTATGTTCGTTTGGTGAGACTGATTGAGTACCAATGTATAGGGGAAATATTATCTATTTTTGTTAATTTATTTTTATTCTAAAAATTACCTATATAACTGTTAAAAATGTGCCCAAGATATGGCGATATTAAGTAAAGTACTTTTTAGAGTTTTTAAATAGTAAAGTTGGTTTAAATACTTCTATTCTGTATTGCTTCTGCTTGTTACAACTGTCCCCCATCACTGTTACAACCGCCCCTGGTATGGGGTCGATTGTAACAATCGCACACACTCAACAAAACTACTCATTTCTGCTAAATTGTTTCACCTGTGCATGTGATTTTGATATTCATTTAAAGAAAAATAACATAGCTTTCATCTCAAATGCTATAATCGTTGTATAAAGCAATATTGGCAGTGCTGTGGGTGTTTAAAGGGAAATTGTTACAACCGTACCCAGTCTACCCTACTGTTCCTCCACTTTAAAGGTCCTCACCTGGAAAGTCACATAGGCTACTTTTATCCTGGAAAATTCAAGAGTTCCCGCGGAAGTCTTCAGCTCAACACGTTTCTCGCTAATCCTCGACGAAGGGAAGTACATATTATACCAGATTATTAAGGTATAAAGTGTTCTAGTGCAAACAGACACATGACAGCACAATCCCCATCGCCCCGTACAAGTGCACATTGAATCAGCGCGCAGTTTATATGTGGTATTCTGTAATAGTGGAGCCCTGCGGCGGGGGCGGCGACCACGAGCGCGGCCACCCCGGCGAACGCCCCTCGCGGAGCCGACTCGGGTATGCATGCATGCATATTGCCCCGTAAAAACTGAATAATTGCATATTTGTTCCGTGTTTGTTTTGAATTGTGGGCTTAGTTCATTTTATTACTTCACTATCACTGCATAATATTACAAGATAGTGCCTGATCCCTCAGTGCCTGAAGACCAAAGTCTTCGAACAATGCGTATTGCCAGTGATGACTTATAGTTGCGAAACATGGTAACTCTGGGCCTCATAAGAAGGCTCAAATTCAAAATTCAAATTCAAAATTATTTATTTCACGTAGGCCAACCTGTGGCTCTAATGACAAGTCATGACTCTACCACCGGTTCGGAAAGCGGATTCTGCTGAGAAGAGCCGGCAAGAAACTCAGGGTCGCTCACCCCGCGATAGAGAGAGCTATGCTCGGAGTATCTCTGCTCAGCTATGCTCGGGATCATATCAGAAATGAGGAGATCCGTAGAAGAAGAGTTACCGACATAGCTTATCGAGTCACAAAGCTGAAGTAGCTGAAGTAGTTGAGTTTCTTTCCGGCTCTTCTCAGCAGTCTGCTGTTTCAAAACATTGGTAGAGTCTTGACTTGTTATAAGAGCCAAATATTTGTCTAGATGAAATTCAATTTTTATTGTACCTAATATACGAGGATAATACAATATGTATTATTATCTATTATGGAAAATGGGCATTTTTAACCGACTTAAAAAAAGGAGGAGGTTATCAATTCGTCGGAATCTTTTTTGTATGTACCTATGTCCACCGATTACTCGAAGACGTCTGAACCGATTTGAAAAATTCTTATTTTGTTTGAAAGGCTATACACTCCCCAGGTAATCCCATATAAATTTACGAAATCGGTCAAGCGGTTTTTTAAAATATCAGCAATAAATTATACCTATACTTTGTATAGTGGCGACTGGCGCGGGAGTTTGAAGTCGGTTTATTAAAAATATTTTTTTATATTAAATTATCATAGCTCCACAGTTTAAGAACACTTACCTACCTGTAAAAAACGTTAATATTATTCGCCTTATCTCACTTAAAAAATCACCATAAATGCTTGCAGTTTATTTAAAAAATACCCAAGTGTATCTACGCCACAACTCGCCTGATCCACTAAACGAATATCCATCAAAAATATAAGTAGGGTTACAGAACAATTTTACAATCC
Source organism: Oeneis ivallda (assembly GCA_029955525.1). NCBI lineage: Eukaryota > Metazoa > Arthropoda > Insecta > Lepidoptera > Nymphalidae > Oeneis > Oeneis ivallda. Next base: position 8,248,693 of record JARPMR010000022.1, on the reverse strand, counting down.
GTCAAAACAACACCATTTAACCACTATAGACCCCAGTCAATACAGTAACCGGCAACGTAATACATTAACAATAACATAAAAGATCAAGTATCGAAATAATTATTTTTTCAATCGGATCATCGAAAGAACAATGCTGGTATACGGTACTAAATGACCTCGTTATGTGTACAGTATACCAAATTTTTGTTACAAAGCTTCTTTATATAACCCGTATTACGGTTGCATAAAGGTTATATCAATTAAGTTAATACCTTGTGGTTGATAGTATACAGGGCTCACATGTGATTTCACCGCCACTTTATCTTAGCTAATACATCAATAGATTGTCCACTATTGTTAGTGACGGGGCTGCAGTCTTTTGTGATATATGTTGGTGGAGACAAGGTAGACGTTCTAAAGTGTTGTCTACCTTTTTTATCGATGACAGCTTTTTAGGACCTCTTCTTTTATGAAAGAAATGGTGATAACCAACTTACTTGAAGTGATGTCGTCTGTAAATACCCACAAATTCTTTGTGGGATTTGTATACTTACAAAATGCTTCCGAAATAATAGCTCGAAAAAATCGACGAACGCAGCGTTGAAAACACTGGACATAAACGCTACAAGTTCGCGTTCTTTGGTGACCATTGCAAAAGACCTATTTAGTTATGTACGTTGTACAGCAGTGGACATTTTAAACTTGAGATGAGGGCTACGCACCATAATATCCAAGTTTAAGACAATATATTATCTGAGCGGTCCATGTGAAATTTTTCGAAAACTCACAAAGTGGTAGCGTTTACTGTTTACGCAATCAGGATTAGACTATCCTGTATTCAAGACCTAGATGACCTGCGTTAGCTCCAATCGAGAGTTACAATAATCTAATACATATCTACCCACTTAACCCGCTAGCACCGGTCTGTCAATGCCTTCAACGATAATGCACTGAAATATCTCTATGCAAGAAAGATCAAGCCTACCAAGTATGTATACCAAGGTAGCCGTTTTACGGTATTACCTATATTGATCGCAATGGATATATTATAAATTCAATGTAAGAAACATATTTTGCGAAGAATGATGATGATGAAAAAAAACAACGGAGCAAAAGACTCATGAAAAGATAACCACATACGAGTCTAGATTACCATAACCACATAAACCAAATAATAAGAGTCTAGACCACCATAACCACATAAACCAAATAATAAGTGTCTAGACCACAATAACCACATAAACCAAATAATAAGTGTCTAGACCACCATAACCACATAAACCAAATAACAAGTTCCCAGGAGTAATTAAAAAGTAAAAAAATAAAAATTTTATTTCGACTCCTTTTTCATGTATGGGAGCCGCCTTTATTTTTAATTTAATTTAATTTTTATTATTTGTTTTTATAGCGGCAATAGACATACCTACGCAATCTGAGAAAATTTCAACTGTCTACCTATTACGATTTACGAGATACAGCCCGCTGACAGACGGACAGACAGACGGATGGACAGCGGAAGCTTAGTAATAAAAAAAATAGGGTCCCATTGGCACCCTATGGGTAAGGAACCCTAAAATTTAATACAAAGTAGCACAGTAATGTTGACCGACATTAATTTAACTGTATAACTATTCTATTGAATGTAAACTTATTTTGAAAAGAGCAACTGCCGAGTTTCTTGCTGGTTCTTCTCGGCAGGAACGGCATTCCGAACCAGTGGTAGACTCATCGACGATTCATAAGCACTTGTAAAAAAGTTTATTTGAATAAAAAACATTTCTATTCTATTCTATTAAACACGTAGAAAAAGAAAAGTATAATAAATAAAGACCAAGACGTGTTAGATTTGCAAACTTCACACACCTTTGAGAAAATTATGGAGAACTGCGAGAACAGGTATGCAAGAATGCAAATTTCCTCGCGATATACTCCTACACCGTGTAAGCAAGTGATTGCTTAAAACGTACATAACTCCGAAAAGTCAAAGATAGAATCGAGCCCCGGACCCCCAAAAAGGAGGCTGAAGTCTTAACCACTAACTCTTTTCAGCAGAATCCGTTTTCCAAACCGATGGTAAAATCATGACGTGTCATAAGAGGTGGCCAACCTCTTATGACACGTCTACGTAAAATAAATTTGAATTTGAATTTAGGCTATCACTGCTTTAAAGAACGAGGAAATTCTAATAAGGATAATATTCTATTAGTAAGGTAACGATTACTCATTCGGATTTTCAACGAACGAGGCCAGCAATTCGCCGAACTCCGAAGCGCATACAACCCATATTGATGAGAGCCGGCTGATTTACAGAAATAAATAGCTCCGTATTTATAAAGTTTAAGCACCGAGAGATCTCGCTCACCGATCGCCGTACATTCTTGTATCACTTGTAACTTGTAAAATACTTTATTGCTCTGTAGTAGGGCTCAAGCAGAAAGGTCGTTGAGATAATATCACGATTTCTAGGGATTTAGCCAAAGAAGAAATACTTTTCAGCACATTAAAACAACATTTCGCATATCGATACACATCGATCTCATATAAAATCCTACTCAACAAACTTGGAAATGGGATAAGGGCCAGAATAATTTTTAATAGGAAACAATGTATTGAACAGACCGACAGAAATTAAAAAAAAATTAAGTTATGCTACTTCTTCTTCTTTATCAATCGATAGACTTTATATATTAGTCTCTTGTATCTATTGACTATTGGCTGTATCATATCTGTCAACGACTCATCTACTATCATTGGTATACTCACACTGTGCTTTCTGATGTAAGGTCGGCACACCAGAAACTGAGAATGAGAGACAGTTATTTTGACTTTAAGAACAGATTGGAAGTATATAGTTTTCACTCATTGCTGAAAAACTGTTTGTTATATCTTAAATATCGCATTTTTTCAAAAACATGTTTCGAAAGACAAAACCTTACAATGTGGTCAAATCTTAGTTTTACCAAATTTTTTGGTAAAAGTATTTTGTGAGTTTACTTTTGAACCAATGCCGTTTTCATAGAGCATGAAAAGGCGATTTTTTCTTTTGATTTTTTGCCGTGATAAAATTGTTGCAACAAATCAGCGATCATAGATTTATTAATTGTGTGCCAATACTTTACAAGTTGATTATAACGATGAGCAAGAGGCCTCGGAAGGACTTAGATTTTTCTCGTGTGCGAGTGAGACAGGATCATCATGTCGGACTCTTTTTAGGGTTCCGTACCCAAAGGGTACCAACGGGACCCTATTACTAAGCCTACGCTGTCCGTCCGTCCGTCCGTCCGTCCGTCCGTCTGTCAGCGGGCTGTATCTCGTAAACCGTAATAGATAGACAGATGAAATTTTCACATATTATGTATTTCTATTGCCGCTATAACAACAAATAATAAAAATTAAATTAAATTAAAAAAATTAAATTAAAATATTTCCATGGGTACATGGAAATATTTTTATTTAATTTTTTTTAACGGAACCCTAAAAGAGCGAGGCCCGACTCGCACTTGGCCGATTTTTTTGTGTTTATAGCAGCGCCTCCCCGTTAGCATTATCTGTATCGGTGCGCTATGGAGCTATCGCGCGCGCCAACCACCATCTGCTGCCCTTTATAAACTGCGAAACACACTAAGTGGTTTTCGACTGCCATTATATAAATTTTCTACGGCATTTGCTATGGCTTCCACGTCTGAAAAAGACAATTCGAAGAACTACACATCTGCTTATAGCCTTGTGACTGATTGCAGATGAACGCTTGAAAGGGGGAAAAAACATACATTTGTCCGTCCTTAATGTTCTATATCGGATTACGATGTTTTTGGTAATGGCAATAGGGGCGGATTTTGCTTATTCACCGAAATTATTTTCAACAAATGTAATACCCACACTCCACACCATAATATATTTGAATCACGCAGCCACGGAGCTTTATTAGCCTTTGGTTAGTCTTGGTGCTTGGTGAACCCAGACTCTTCCTGAAACATTAGGACAATCAGAAGTAGTAGGCTGGACAAGTAGATGAAAACATCGTATAATAATAATATTCATCATATTGGATAGAAGCAGGTGTTATGGCAGGTATGGTTGAGCGAAGCAATGGCTGGGTCATGCGTCATGCTCGTGAACGGGTGCCACCGGCGGGAATGGGGCTACTTTATGTCTGCCCATCTTAAGATAGAAGTTAGTCTGTATGCATTTTTGGAACTTTCCTCATTGTGGAAACACTGCATATATAGCATAGTATTTACTGTAAGTACTGTTACTGTACTGTATTTATTGTAAATCTGTTTTGAAAAGAGCAACCGCCGAGTTTCTTGCTGGTTCTTCTCGGCAGGAAAGGCATTCCGAACCAGTGGTAGATTCATTGACTATTCAAAAGCACTTGTAAAAGTTTATTTGAATAAAAAATATTTCTATTCTATTCTATTCTATTCTATTCTATTCTATTCTATTCCATTTAAACGAATTTCACTTAGCGCATGCGATAAATTGTGTTTTGGGAGACAACATCTCCTAAAGTTTTCCAGTGTCGGAGGGAAGCTAACGTAGAGTATTATTTTGGACTGTTTTTTGCGTGTTGGTATTGCGTTGATCCTCTACTTGTTCAGCTAATCGTAGGAGGAAGCAGTAGGTATTGAAGGACAAAATGACAAATCACAGAATGATCGAAGAAGCAAGTCTAAGAAATCGAGTAGTGTGCAACACTCGCTCACTAATGATACACTGATTAACAATATTCGGGACAGATAGTGGTGAGTTACTCGCGGGGGGCGGGGCCACGTTAGATTGCGCGCGCCGATTTATGCCGTCCCTCGCTGTATTAACCGATATCGCGCACTAAATATCCCATTATTATATGCGAAACAAATAATGCGCTTTAGCGAGGGGTTATAATTCCTTTTATTTATCGTTTGGGAATGCTATTTAAAAGGATTTATGGGGTTCCACGTGAGCGGTGATAGCGTAGTGGTTAAGAGTTTGGCCTTATTCTCGGCAGGTTCGGGGTTAGATTAATGTGAGTTTTGAGCGATTAAATATTACTTTCTTTAACGGTGAGGGAGAGATCTCCGTAAAGTTCCTAAAGTGTTTGAGTTCCACCACTTTGCCATCATATATCCCTATAACGATCTATAACCCTTCTCTGAGGAGACCTGCGCTCACTAGTGAGCCCTTCATAGGTTGCTGGTGATGTGATGATATGCGAAACACATAATGCGCTTTAGCGAAGGTTATAATTCCTTTTATTTATCGTTGGGAATGCTTTTTAAAAAGGTTTATGGAGTTACACCTGAGCATAGTTGTTAAGAGTTCGGCCTCGTTCTAAGAAGATTCGATCCCTGGCATATACCTATCTCTGACTTTTCGGAATTATGTACGTTTTGAGTAATTAAATATCACTTGCATTATCGGTGAAAGAAAACATCGTGACGGTACGCGTACACCAAAACCGACTTTGTCGGCCGATGGCGGACGGAACTACTCGGACGAGTAATTCGGAGGTGCATGTGCTTACACACAATGTGCCGACATTGGACGTTGCCGGTCTTCTGTAGTTCACTGTGTGGCTTAACAGAGTGAAGACTCGTTTTTAAAATGGAGGATTTCGAACAAATGTATCTGTAATGTTAATGAAATATTTATGTACAGAAAACAACCTTTTTGAAAAATTAAAATTACAACGCATCAAGTTTCACATGTACATTTCAATATATTTTGCTACAAATACACTCAATTCGCACTATAGTCGCCGGCCGGCTAGGCAGGCTGGCGAGAAATCCCAACAAGTTCGGACTTGGCGGTTGATCGGCCGTCATCGGGAGTCTACGGACGATGACGGTTGTAGTAGTGTACGCGCTCGATTTCTTTTACATACGTTTGATTTGATCGGCCGAGTTTGGCCGACGACGCCCGAGTAAAGTTCGTCCGATAACGGATTAGGTGTAAGCGAGCCATAAGAAAGCTCCGTAATGTTTTCAAAGGTGTGTGAAGTCTGCCAATCTGGGTACACTACGACAAAGGCCTATTGGCACTCGGACGACATTGACAGGGGGGCGTGAGTGTACTAATAGCAATACAAAATCCTGCCAAAAAATGATATTTCTGAAAATCGCGGCGTAAGTTCCAACTTTGGCCACGTGCAAGAAGATCCTTGTCGCACTGTATGCCCAGAGTGAGTGAAGACGTGAAGGGTAAAAGAGTAACAAACATTCGCATTACCAAATACATTTTTGGTTGATTGAATTTTTGTTTAGAACATCAATATTAAATTTTTTTTAATCTAGGTTCCTGGGGATTTGACTTTTTGATTTTTTGTGGGATTTTCCACTACATTTGTCTCTGAGATAACTAATATTCGTGAATTACTGAGTACTGGCTTAATGAAGATATATTTGCATATTATCTTATTTTAGGAGCAGGGACAAGAAAGTGTTATCGTCAAATCGGTTTTTATAAAGATCCTTACAATGTTGCAAGATTTTGACTAAGGAGCTTATAAACGGAGTCGGATAATTTTTTAAATTCAATATAAGCGTAATTATGTAGCGCTTGCGCCGATGTTATATCGGCCGTATCACGGGTGTCTCCTTTGTTAAAACAGAATAAACCCAATTTATAAATTCGTCTGCGACACGAGTGTCATTAATTATGTTGCTGGTTGGGTGGCTGAGAAAAACTTACTTCACTCATTTCGCTATCATTACAATCGCTCGCCGTCCCTTTCTTACATATAGTAAAATGCAAAAATTTACTTTGAAACAACACGCAAGTGGCTTGATTATCCTTCAAAGAAAATGATAATGTATTTCGTGTTGTGTAGAATTCAATTTTCGTTGCATGGTTGTGTGAGTTGTGACGTTTTCGTATGTGGACGATGGCTGGTCATCTCGCTCATAGGTTTTGTTGGCGAGCCTCCCCAGCTTTAATGGTGTTATCTGGCCCCTCGGACGCAGCACCTCTCCAGTATATTTCTTTATCTTGTCTCTGCTGGCGGTTCCCAGTTTGTTTTTTATTCATTTGCTAATTTCGAAAATGAGAAGGCCCTGGGTGCGATCACATCGCCATTGATCGTAGATTTAGGCTCGAGCATTAATAAAATTAACGAATGCTCTTTAAATTAATTGAACGCGTCTCTTGGAAGTCGGTTATCACGGATCAGTGATTATCCCGGCTATTTACCTGAGGCCCTTGAGTGTATTGAGTGGAATAGATCAATATCGAAACTATTATACTACGAGAACCAGTCTCATTAGCTACGACTTATCGGTTGTTTAGTACTGTGTAGTAAGTGATACTATTTATCCAAAAACATCATGTAGGAATAACATAATTGCTTTTCAGTAATCCCACGAACAAATCCGATAAAAAAACATTTAAAAATCTATTACTGACTAGTGTATACTTTTGAAATTCATATAACAAGTAGGTATATTAGAACCTACCGAAAGAAGATCGGAAAATAGTTTCTCATTAGGGACACTCAGTTCGAAGAACTGATTGTCCTTATGGTCTCAAGGTGCTGGAGTGGAGCCCTCCGTATCGAAAACGTGGTATTTCTATATTAATATAGTGTCAGTCAGTATCAAACCAGCCGAAGAAAAAGCCAGAAATTCTTTCCCGTTCAACACTGGTTGAGGGAATCGTTAATAGATATCGAATCAATAATATGCCTGAGACAAATGAATCGCGTAATTAAAATAAAATTCCCGAAAGTACCCGGGAAGAACCGGGAATCGATTTCCCGGTTCCATTTTACTGACAAAAGAACCGGGAATTCCCGGTACTTTCGAGACTGGGATTTCCCGGTTCTGAACCCTATTAGTTATGTAGGAAATAAATCAAAAGAAAATAATTCACATTCCAGTAGTCATTGCAAATCTTACTGTGCGTTTTCTCAAAAATCGTATTTTGAAATCACACGTAGTCTCAAACAGGTGTAATATTGATAAAATCGTTTCATTTGATTTAAATAAGAACGTAAAGACAGCCAAATAGAAGTCATTGTGAGTTCAGTTACTCTAAGATCCGAACCTAAGTCGACCTTCACCGAGCTGATAATAGAATAAAACTTATTTTATAATAAATTTAGTATATTAGAAAATATATTAAAAATGGGTTTGCTAAAAAAATCCTGGACAGAATATTTTTAATTATTTAAAAAAAAATGATTTGATGATGACCCTATATTATGACCCTATATCAACGTGTTCGCAATAAAACAGCGCTTATGTTGATATACATTTTTTTCTATTATCCAATCAAGTGAAAGTAACTGGAATCGACATACCTGTTTATACCTGGCAACCCAGTAGTTCGTCCAACGTAATTAATAGACAATCCAACGTCTGCACATTCTATTATGTTTTATATTTTAACTCAGGATAAAATTTTCTTATTATCTTGATGTTGCAACATTTTAATGAAAAAAAATTTTTTTTTAAATAATTAAAAATATTCTGTCCAGGATTTTTTTAGCAAACCCATTTTTAATATATTTTCTAATATACTAAATTTATTATAAAATAAGTTTTATTCTATTATCAGCTCGCTGAAGGTCGACTTAGGTTCGGATCTTCTACTAAGTCTCCCGGTAGTTTGCACTCCTAAATTGACAAGAATGATGGGCGACACAATGCAGTATGTTACCGATTAAATGAAACGTGATTCAACAAAGTAATTGAACAGTAAAAGTGATATACGCGAAAACTAAGTCACGATGCTCCGCATAGGTCCTGACACTCAAAAATCTTCGTCACGAAACGCTAACTAAGAACAAGTCAGTTTTAGTTTGGAAGCTTGCAAATCCGGCAACAATACAGTTGCAAGAAACTTTCAGGTTGATCTTCCTCGTTAGTTTTATCTGGGTCACATTATATAATTTCTAGCTCCACAGCTTTTTGCGAAACCCTTGACTACGAGTTCAACTGATGGTAAGTGACGATGCAATATAATATATATACAAAACTAGAAATTTGAAATATTTACAGCATTTAGAGAGTATTGACCTTTATCTTTAACTTAGAACCTAAAGCCGTTTTTGAGAAAAAGGGCCTTGATACAAGGACAGACAGACGGACAACAAAGTGATCCTATAAGGGTTTCGTTTTCTCAATATAAGGTACGGAACACTAAAAAGGGTTAAAAAGAGATTTTCACCTGATTTCTTTCTATACTGCGTAGAATATATTATTAATACATAATAGCATATTTTCACACCAATTTAAATTATATTGAACGATATGGCGTGGAAGAATAATTATACTATGGCAAACATCTGCTTGTTACCTTTGGCATATCGGATAATTAATCTTATACCTCAGGTGTTTCAAGTTGCCCTAATATGGGATGAAAAATAGGTATACATTGGTATGGTAGGAGAAAGTGAGAACTTTATCACTTATTAGAAATTTATCACAGGTCTGGTTTGGTACCACAACTACCTTCATATTATTAACTTTAAAATCTAACTTAAACAAAATTATCTACGCCCTGTCAAGTGTCTTGGTAAAGCGTAAACGCCCTAGTGTTGTATATTAATAATATAGGATATAGACTTGTTTTCACATTATTACGTTATCACAGTAAATAACCGTATCTTGGCGATTAGTAATCAATGGTAAAACGCAGTGACACAGTATAAATTACAGGGAAACGGAGTTTTACACGGAGTCGGAGTATTCACAAAATGGAACACGAATAAATTTAAATATTCAAACATTACTCTAAATCAAGCAGCAAAGCTTACGCCGCATAAACGCAATTTCTAATGGCAGAAACACATCTGCCACACGCTACGCCGCCCCACACGACCACACGTGTGATGTGAAAAATCAAATTCAAGTGTTTTTAACCTCCGACGGAAAAAAGGATGTTATAAGTTTGACCGATGTATGTCTGATATGTCTAATCAACTTGAAATGGCATCCTTGACCTGATACGGTAATCAGTTTGCGACTACCCAATATTCAACGACTCACAGCAGATGTATCGCGTTTGGGCTCATTGATTTCATCCTGATGAATGTATGTAGTGGATGTGTGTGTTGTTAACCTACAGAAATACAGCTCTATGTGTGTACAGAATAAGCTTGTCTATCTGCGATCGAGTTGCTGATTTTCCTATGCATATTCCCGATAAAAACAGGTACAGGTAATGAAATAGCATAGGCATAGCTTAGCGTCCATTTGAGCAGTCTGGGGTTGAGCACCCTGAACTTGATGCTGACTGAGGCTACTTAAACGAATACATCTCTTTCTCGGTCTCCAAAAATCTTATGGTGATCTGTCTAGGTCTGAACTCTGAAGCCTCTGCTTGTGACAAAAAATTGGTTGTCTGTAAAGTCGGTTTACGGACGATAGTTTTACGTGATAACGTCAGAAACAAACAAGTCACAAGCCAACGCTTGGGCCAAACGTGCCTCTCTATCGCTTGCTTCGCGTTCTCACTTGGACGCTCGGGTTCAGGCGGAACGTGACACTTTTTCGTGCGTGCAGCTGGTGTTCATCGATTTATAAGACGTTATCACGTCAAAAATAGAATTCGGCGAATTTGCTTTATAGCGCGGCCTGTTTAAGGTTGAGGCAGGGTCTCCACTTTTATTGCCGCATGTCGAGGCACTGCCTCTAATGAGCATGAAGCTCATTCCACACGCGTTGGGTGTTGTAAATGTGCGCAGTGCACGTTGGATGTCGACATGCCGCGTTGGGGGCCTGTTGCAAATGTGTTCCTACCATCAACACGATGTATTAATGGCATTAATTTCAATCGAGACGATCAGTAAATCTAGAATCGATATTGAATCGATTCAGCCATCAGTTTTTAATAAGGCATCTGTTAAGTGACGAACATGTGAATGAGTTTTATTGCCTTTTGCGTTTTGGAGAAATCGCGTAGCATTGGCACGTCCCTTAATGATTTAGTGAAGCTTCAAGTGAACATTGACATAATAAGGGTACGTTAATATAAATGACTACATGCTCTGACTAGACTCCTGGAGTCCTCACCTCGTGATGCGAATCAACAACACGCTATAGGGCATCTTCTTCTTCTTCGTCTTTATCAACCTATAGACGTCCACTGCTGGACAAAGGTCTCCTGCATGGACTTCCACAGGCTTCGGTCTTGCGCCGCTTGAATCCAGCGGCTCCCTGCGACTCGTTTGATGTCGTCGGTCCACCTGGTGGGGGGCCTGCCAACACTGCGTTTCCCGTTGCGGGGTCGCCACTCCAACACCTTGGGACCCCAACGACCATCAGCTCTTCGAACTATGTGCCCCGCCCATTTCTACTACAGTTTCGCGACACGCTGAGCTATGTCGGCTATGAGCTATGAGCTATAGGGCATAAGAACCATGAATTCAATAGCATAATCTAATTTACGTATGCCAATTTGATTGGTTAGGATTTTAATACAAGATGAACCAGTAAACATTGTAATAAATGCTAAAAGATGGAGCATCAAGATAATAGTTTCACAATGCTTTGATACCTAGGTATTTGGTTGCATGCAAAAGTTTCAAAACAACGTCCGTGAAAAGAAAATCCCATTTAAATAAAAAGAGTAGGTACAAACAAATGGGTGCATTGGCATTATTCTATTGCGTTTAAACATACGACTATTAAACGTTCGTATAAGTGTACGTATATTTTTGTAAAGTCGCAGCTATTTTTAATGAGCAAATAAAAAGGCAAAGGATTCTAATTGCGGATTTATACGCCGTTTATGGGCGACCTACACGCCCGGTCGCCATTCATTGCGTATAAGGCGGTGCGACACGTTGCCGCTACGCGCGACACGCGACACAGTCGCTACCGTATAATCCAAGTCGCGCCTTGATATACGACGAGCTTTTTATAAGCAGTAGACTTAGTACAAGTTTCTCAAGCTGATGAATTTCGGGTATTGAAATACTACAACTTTAAAGGATAAAGGAAAAATACATAATGTACCGCCTGTTATGTGTTATTCTTATTCTAAATTGTGGCTTGAAATTGTCTATAAAACTGCAGCTATAGCAGCACACTAAGCGGAAATCTTGTGACATAAAACTATTGAATAAACAACTTTAAAACAAGGGGCACCATTTAAACTAATATTAGGTACTTTCACAGTGCATTACACTAAGGCGTGTTTATGTACTGAATTGTACTCACATACAACCATAAGTAACAGCTCAGGATGGGTTCGAAACTAGTAAATCTACCTGTCGTTTTTAAAGAAAATTATGAAAACTACTTGAAACTACTACAGTTTCAATTCAAGTAGTTTGCATAATTTTCTTTTCAGTCAGACGTTATAGATTTCAATACTTACTCGAAATCTACCAACGATTTCGAGATGTGCGAACTCGTCAGAAGGGTTTTGGTACGAGTACCTCGAAGATCTTTTTATAACCAACAGAGGAATGTGTTAATGTCGATTCGCTATTTTATCGCTCCTGTAATACGTCTGCCATACCTTGATTCGAATGTTAAATGCAATGAAAATAATTTTAAAATAACATGCATTTTAAATGCAATGAAAATAATTTTAAAATAACATGTCTAAAAAAATTATTGGCATATCTATACATATAATATAAAACTGTAACTGGAAGATTTCTGTACATTTAATATATTTTGAAAATTTTAATTGGGGGATGCTTTACTATCGATACTGAGCCCAAAACAGATTTTTATTTAATTTTTGTCTGTTTGTCTGTTTGTTTGTCCTTCTTTCACGTAAAAACTACCGCACAGATTTCTACAAAATTTTATACCGTGGTAGCTTATTACTCGGGTCAACATCTAGGCTACTTTTTATCCCGGAAAATCAAGGAGTTCCCGAGGGACTTTAAAAACTAAATCCACGCGGACAAAGTCGCGGGCATCAGCTAGTTGAACATATTATGATGTATTTAAACTTCTACTAATATTTCTGTTTTTATAACATTGTGTATGTTTGTTAGTTTGCGCTTCAATCATGCAGCAACGGAGCAATGAACTAACGTGATTTGTGCATGGGTGTATTATGTGTTTGAAGACCAATGCTAGCAAGCCCGTACGAGAAAAAATTGTTAACCTATTTACTCGTAATATAGAGATAGGGACTAGACAAAATTTTCTCGTGCACAAATGCTGTCCTACTGGAGAGTGTCGCAGTTACATATCTATTGCTGTCAAAAATGTTGCTGTTGTAATCGTTTTGATTTGAACTACGGGTTCATAATTATAAATATAGGAATTACTTCCTGTTATGTGAGGCAAATATAGCATGAAAAATTGTACCGTACTGAATGTACATAAGTATACCCACTTGCCTTAGCTTAACAGTTCAAAGCTTTAATTTTCATAATAACCGAGCCAACTCCTCAGCAGACAAAACCAGGATTGTAATTGCAAAACGGAAGATTAGATTACTAACGGTTTACATAATATAAACATTATTCAGTGTTATGTATTCATTAATGTAATTATTGAGAATGTTCTTTAATAGTTCTTTACCTACGCAATTTATCGCTTGCCCTGGTTTCCGGTTGCGGAGGTCAAATGACAGTCACTAAACATTAAACAATTAAAAGGTCCTACTCGATCGGCAAAGTTTTCATTTGTTTACTTGAGTCTTGAGCTTGTTAGCTATTTCAAACTGAGATTCGAGAATGATTGAAGTCATTACCTCATTACTCATTGCGTTGAACTAAGTTTATCATGTCCTTTCTGTAAATTGGATTTTTAATTTTTTTTATTGATTTTTATTTTTCCACTGATACAGGAACGAGCTTGAAATTCTAATTTGAAATATTTTGCCTAGTGGTCAGTTTTATCATAGGTTGTAACTGAATATTCAACATCAGCGGGAAAATTCCTTCTCGAACAATAAACTTGTCAAACAGTGACAGCATGACAATATTTTTTTAGAGCCTTTGTTCGCCACTTCGTCCGCGCGGAGAAAGGTTTTTAAAATCCCTCGGGGACCCTTTGTTTTTTCGGGACAAAAATTAGGAGGACCTGGGGAGGTACAGAACCCTCTCCAGGTCCTCAACTATACCTATACAAAAAATCACATCAATCTGTAGCTCCTTTGCTTCGTGATTGAAGGACAAACCAACAAACACACTTTCGCATTTATAATAAGAACTAGCTTTTGCCCTCGGCTTTGCTTGTTCAATTTTTCGAACCCCTATTTTACCCCCAGGGTTTGATTTTCAAAAATCCATTCTCAGCGGATGCCTACGTGATACGTCATAATAACTATCTGTATGCCAAATTTCATCCCGATCCGTCCAGGTTTGAGTTGTGCGTTGATAGATCAGTCAATCAGTATATATCTAGATATAGAAAAGGAAAAGGTAGGATACCTGTACCTCAATGGTAGGTACATAGTAATAGGGTGAAAAAAAGCAGACAGGGTCATCCAACCATCGCACCTACGCCCGTTAGAAGTAACGTAGGAATCCACCTGTCTCGGCCCGTGGGAACGATCCCCTAATTGCCGCCGCCCCAGATAACGAGTCTAATTCGCGGAGCTGCGTGCGCCGGCGCCTCTCTCACGCACGCATTGTCTTCTGTAATTGCCGATCCTGTTCAATTTGTTATTTGCCTCTTCGCACTGTGATTCTTTTAAGTGGCCACTTTCAATTGACTAAATAAAGAGAGCGTTTAGCTACAGGCATTATTTTCTAGGCAACTATACCTCCGCAGTTTATTTGGCCTTAGGGTTCACTATTCTGTTACACTTAATAACTGCGGCTGCTATCTCTAAGTGTACAAGAACATGTTTACAAGAACATACTCGTATGATAATAGTACTTCTTTGCTTTGATACGGTGCCGGTGGTGCGGGCGTTAGAAGTCTACCACGATACTAACATAAGTATCAAAACAAAAAGAGCATGTTCGGCATACGTGAAAATATATTTTTTTCTGTACGAGAGTTGCAGTCATTGATAAAAGCTCTCTATTCGTATTAAAAATTTAGCTACATGATGACCGAATAGATGTGCGGTATATGCTCAAGTAGAAACCTAAAACTCGAACATTATTTTCGGGATACGGAAAATTCGGAGTGATAGTTATAATGAAAAGCTCTATATATTTTGAAATCTATGATAGGCGTGAACAAATCTGCGATCAAAATTTACATGGTAGGTACTCCTTGAGCCCTGATACAAATAAAAGTGTCTGTCGGTGTTTTCGAAATAAATCCAATCTGATAAAATTATGAATATTTGAATGATAGCACAAACCAAAAACATATTTAAATTTTTGCGTCCCGAAAATGCACATAGACTACTTTTAATCCCGGAATAATTTGATATTTGCCTTATGTTCTCACGGGATTTTCAAAACCTATGTCCACGGGTATTAGCTAGTGAACGCAATAATTCTCTCTTAAACCATCGTATATATCGTCCGTCGTATAATAACACGTCCGATCAATCCGCTGTACGTCACGCCGCTAATCAATTGGCGACTGGCGCGCCACGATGTCTTCATCAGCATCAGATGCCCGGGGGAGTAACGCCTTGTGCGCTACGCTCGGGAACTTAATAATAATAAGTTCTTATTAAAGGCATATAAACCCTTATACAGATTAATATAAAAGTAAAACTAAGTATTACATTTAAACTATTGCAGCCACAGATTAGGAAACAAGGAACCTTGTTTCCTAATCTGTAATTGCAGCTAACTGGAATGGTCCAAAAACACATTTCAGGTGTCACAGGTTATTTCTACTTTTCTGTTTTTTATTCGATTAATAGAGCTCTGAAGTCTCTCCCATAAGGATTTCAAGCGAGCTCTATCAATACAGTAAAAGTCAGGTATGCAAACATAGTATCGTGTAACACTGCAGTATCGCGTTAGGCCCATAAGATTTAGGAACGCATCATTAGCACATTGCAGCGAATAACTTAAAAATTTTGTCCACAGTTAAAGTCGAGCTTTAGCGCTTTTTACACAACATTGTCTACGCTTAAACATTGTAATGTGGACCCACTGGAACAACTTTAATCTATAAATAGCTCAATGAAATCAAGTAATCGAAGAACAATATTTTTTTTTAAGTACATTAGCAATAGCACATTTGCCAAGCTGAACTTGACTATTATTCTCCTCTCCCCTCAAAATAAGTGGGAATTTTGTGTCAGGAGTGGGAACGACAATTATACCTACCTTATATAGAGCCGGGGATGGTGTGGATCTCAGTTTGTCAGACTTTGAACTAAAAACTGAAAGGACGGCTCTCCTTTCAGTGTTCAGTACGAATTCTGCCACTCCGCACTTGGCCAGCGCGATGGACTATGGCCTACACCCTTCTCATTCTGAGAGGAGACCCAGTAGTGAGCCAGCGACGGAATTGAGATGATGATGAATAATTTTATATTACCTACTTTTAACTACGAAAATTTATCCTACCTTTATTAATCAAGTCCTCAATAGTTTTATATAAATAATATAATAGCAAAATGTTTGTATGACTGGCGTACAATGAAGAATATTGTATTGTGTCGTTAGATTTATTGATTTTATTCCCCAAGCTTACCTAATCACGCTGAAATTTATTGAACTTTAATGAATAACGAATGCACCGTACCTATTAGTCAGGTTTCACTAATTTCTACTTTACAACTATGATTTGTAAAGGGGCTTTAAACTTAGTTGAGGTCCGTATCAAATTGGCAATTAAGAATCCGTACAAACAGACCTAACTAACTGATGAACGTGACATAGAAGGCTTTAAATTCACCCCTTTAGGACAGATTTGTCAGAACACCCAATTTATTCCTCGATTAAACCTAATCTAACCTATTTTATCCAATATTTATAAATTGAAAGTCAAAATCCCTGCTTATTGCACTTCTAGAGTAGATATTCAAGGAATATCTCTTCCAAATTACACAAAAAAACTTTATTTTTACCCGATTATGACTACCGCAAAGCCAAAAGAATGATTTTAGTCTATGTATGTATGTTGTATGTCATATGCTTTGACTTTGCCATAGTCGCGTAAAAATAGCGTCCTAGTATGTAGTTACTAGCTCCTGCCCGCGACTTCGTCCGCTTGGAATAGTTTATTGGTCTTAGCGTGATGAAATATAGCCCATAGGCTTCCTCGATAAATGGGCTATCTAGCAATGAAAGAATTTTTCAAATCGGACCAGTAGTTCCTGAGATTAGCGCGTTCAAGCAAACAAACAAACTCTTCAGCTTTATAATATATTAAATAAGTATAGATTACGTAAGGAATATTGAAAAATGGCACCAACCATGAGATACCTCTTATGTAAGTAGGTACAAATAGTCGTCTATCGCATAGCGTGCCGGGGCCCATTTGGCGTAGACAAGCTGACCGCCTGAGGACACAGGCAAAACTGTTTTAGAATATTCCGTGTTTATTAATTGCTAACATAAACGTTTTTAATGTTAGCGATTAGTTAAGTGGCAACCGAGTTAAGATTAGGATAGGCAGCGTTTGGATTAGGTTTTTATTAAATTTCGACGTAGACTTTAAAAATGGTTAGCGACGATTGACGAAGAGGACGATATTATATACCTAATACATTTATAGCAAAATTTCTTCTTCCTTGTCAACCGATAGACGTTAATTGCTGGACAAAGGTCTCTTGCATGGACTTCCACAGACTTCGGTCTTACGCCAGGTGAATCCAGCGGCTCCCTGCGACTTGTTTGACGTTCTTATCAAGTATACCTATATTATAACGATTTATAATAAAACCAATTAATATTTAATTACTTCTAAAATTAATACTACAAGTGTACATTAAAAATTTTATCTTTAATCTACAAGCTTTTAGTAGCTAACTACATCATGAGTCATGACCCTGGATTCATCTAGAATCAAAGTACTTGTCAAGACGAATCAAACGAGCCCAAACTAAATGGGGTTACGTCATTTAATTTAGAGTTCCGATAGAGTTCCGAGACATCTTTCAGCTTCATCATCAGATCAGCTCCTTGTCCCGATAATATTGCATTGCCATCCGATTTACATATACATCAACAATATACTCATCGATGTCACCGCAGAGTGCCACGGTATCCGAAATGCTGGCAGTATTGACCCTTTGGATGGATATTGTAAGTATATATTCAGTGCATAATAATTATGTAGAATTAGTAAAGTTTGTATATCAATACTAGCTTTTTGCCATCACTTTTCCCCGTAGAGTAATTTTTTTTTTAAAATGTGCGGGAAGTCTTTTTTTCGTGGAATAAAAGTTTGTACGATATCATCAATCTTGTGGGCTAGACTTGGATGAGACTGGCACAACACCGAGAAGAATGGTGTGTACATGAAGAGGCCTGTGTCCAATGAAGGACGAAGTGATGGGCCAGCAAGAAGAAGAGGATACATTTAAATACATAATATCCACAGAAAAACGAAGTCGCTCCGTTGCCGACGCCACAGTGCTACAATCTCACGAAGGTGTGCTGTCATCAGCCTAACCCTTATTCTATTTCTTAGAAAAATATAGATAGCATTATAATTTAACGCACCAATAACGAGGATCAGGCGATCTATGGTTAAAAACCTCCGCACGGTCGTAAAACAAATTCCCACGCAAGCACCGACTTTAAAACATAGCAGAAAATAATAAACTAGCGGCAATCGGTATAAATTACGTGCAGCCGACAGCGCATTTACTGCGACGTCTGGGCATATTGAAACTAAATCATTTCAATGTGACCCCACCCGGTCACAGTACAAATAACTACGCTAATGAACTTTGATTAAAAATTGATTTATTAATTTTTGACGTGATGGTTTACGTTCTTTCCCTACTAATATTATTAATTATCTGTAAATGAACGAAAGTGCGTTTGATTGTTAGTTGGTGCGTCAATTATGCCGCAACAGAGCTGAGGATAACGGATTTTTTTACATGGGTATACTTGACGAGTTGGAGAGTGACATAGGTTTTTAACCCCGGTACATGAAAGAGTTCCTACGGGATTTTTGAACACTAAACCCATGCGGACGAATTCGAGGGCATCAGCTAGTGCCTAGTGGGTGCGAATGTTTCTATACAAGAGTTCTGAGTAATAAGGAAAAAAAAATATTTTTGGCCACTCTACCAGTATTGACTGATTCTACATTTTGAGAGTTTAGTAGGCATTAGGAAAGAAAATGAACCTTTTTTTGGCTACTCAATACCACTTTCTACTTCGCCCAGTATCGACTAATGAGTCAATCATGTAACAATTAAACACGGCCGAAACCAGAGGTAACAATGAGTGTCTTAATAAGTAGAGTTCAGCTGTGTGATTAGTAATACAAATCGCTTTAGCACGTGCCCAAGCACAATATTTTAATTACGTCCAGCCATACGTAAGCCGCAGTGACGCGCGGCGCCGCAGGGCGTGGCGAGTCAAGGCGAGGGGTCATAGAAAGGCTTGTGTACGTCTGTATTAATTTTATACACACTTTGTTATTAAACTCGCTTTCATTGCACGACGACGGATGCGTCAAGACTGTATTCATAGCCTGAGATGTAGTTTGAAGGAGGTTTTTGAGAAGAGTTCGATGTTTATTAACATATCCATCATCATCATATCAATCTACCGCCGGCTCTCAGCTGGGCAATCTTCTTTAGATTGAGATGAGTTTAGCCCTTAGTCCACCAGGCTTGCCAAGTGTTAATTAGTACTTCACATACCTTTGAGAACATTATGGAGAACTCTAGGCATGCAGATTCCCTCACAACGTTTACCTTCACTGTTAAAGCAAGTGATATTTTTTGCTTAAAATGCGCATCACCCCGAAAAGACTGAGATGCGTGCCTGGGATCGAGCCCCCGTAAAGGAGGATGAAGTCATTTATTAGCCACTAGAGATATAAGTATGTGACTAAGACGTCAAAAAACTAGCAAGCATGGCGTACACGCGGCCGCCCAGAACATTCGAGACGCTTCGAGTAGTATTCAGTTCAAATATTGGTAATATATTACATGACTCTATCCACTAGCAGTTACAATATTATGTGGCTATTAGAATGAGACAAATTATTACCTATCTTGGTAATTGACATAGCTCGATTGCTCCCATGCATCTTTGTCATTAATAATTAAAGTGTTTTCACAAATTGTTTTTTATGTAATGGCGGACTAAAAATTTTCAGCTTCTATATTACCACTTAGTATGATCCGGACGTCTTTGCTTCATTTCGTGTACATATCTTAGCTCCAAATATCGTGAGCTTTAGCGTTGTTGTCGCCAAGTCGAAAAGCTCTTTTTACAGGCATGCCATGACTCGATTGTTCTGGTTTAGGCTGCTTGTCTTATGTAAAACAGTATGGGAGTTATGACATTGGCGGTGTGATAGCAGGCTCGATGTGAATAATGAACGATGCCATTAGTAAATGATACTACGAGTAGATCAATCGGTTTGATTTGATACAATGAGGTTATAGTCTTATAGAAACCAATGATATTATGGAGATCATTTTTATCTCCGAATTCTGATCATCCATTGACTGATTTCAGCTGTGGGATTGTCTAAAAATGATTGCGTCAGTGTGACGATCGCAATTAGGTACTTGAAGTGCGATTGTCTAAAGTTATTCCATTGATCGTAATCGTATTCGAGGACATTAGCGTCAAAGTAAAAGAAACCATAACAGCATTGAGTTAGTGCTCAATTTCGTGTATGCATTCTTATACGTTTACCGCTAATGTCTTCGAATACGAATACGATCAATGGAATAACTCTTAGACAATTGGTACCCTGATTGAATTTATGACGTTAAGACACACTGAATAGGTGTGTGGCAGAAAAGGATATCCTGGTTGAAGAACATATGCCAGTGGTTCAATAGGAGCCTCTGATTTTAATTCAGAGAGTGTCCAAAGTTCAGGCTGCCAAAATAATCGCCAACCTTCATTACCAGAGGCGCTTTATAAAGATGAAAAATTAAGTACCTAAATAGAAAAATTATTATTAAAAATACCATCTATGGTGTTCCGTGCTTAAAGAACACAAAGGAATCTCTAACCTTAGTGATTTCCAACCATCTGGAAAACTTAGAACCATTCATCATCATCAGAAAACATCTCATTTTATTGGAATGGTCTTGCCGAAATTAGACGAGGTACCTATTCATTTATCAATTATCAGATATATCAGATTCAGATACCTATGTATTATATTGGCTAAACACATTCAAGAAAATCAGTTTCTTTAGATAAATTTACGTATTATATCTAAAATGTACAAACCATAAAAGCTGCTAAATGTGTAGTATATAAGCGCACACGTCGCATGCACATACAGCTGTATGCATTTTCTCGGAATCATAACAGCATTTTGATAGTTAGTCAACCCCAGAGTCATAATTGCTCAAACAATATTAACAATCAATCACGAAATATGGAATTCGATTTACTTAGCGATAAAGTACGTATACAGATAACACCATGCAATAAATTAAAGCAAGTATCGTAAATAAACCGGTGACCTAAAAGCAATGAGGCCTAGACACAAAACATAACTTTTGCATTATGACAATCACGGCAAAAATATTGCTGTGCGTTCGGGCTAATGTGTCACTCTTGTATCTAACTAAATTATGATACCTTTGGAAACTAATTACCAGAAATATTAGTCAATATTTCCAAAAAATTGAAAATTTCCCGTCTATGTTAATGAAAACATTGAAACATGAAACTATTAAGTGCCTATTTCGTCAACATTGAGTAACGTTTAACCGTGGAATTTTGATATTTTGGCAGAATTTCAATGCAAAATCTGTTTCAACGTCCAATTTGTTAGGTTAGGTAGTTTTTTAGAACATTAAAAAATCTATTTCTCGGTTAAACGTCACTCGACGACGTTGGTGAAATCGGCGCAATAATATAAAATTATTGAGAGCTTGATAAATATAGGATTAAAAGTAGATAGGTAACATAAATCTATTCATCATCATCTCAACCCATCGCTGGTGCTGGCGATCTAATTTTGTGCTAATAATTACGTAGAGTTCACATAAAGCTGCAAAGGATCTTATGTCCCTTCGTTAACAACCTGTATAAATATTGAAAAATCGGCCAAGTTCAAGTTGGACCCGCATAAGAAGGGTTCCCTACCATATTACACAATTTAACATCAGCCATTATTTAAAAAAAAAAGTTTATTGCATTGAGATAGGAGACCTTCTTTAATATTTTTTAATATTTGTTGTTATAGCAGGAATCGAATTACATATTCTGTGAAAATTTCAAGTACCTACCAGTTCTTGTGCCCGCTGATAAGGTCCCGTTGGCATCATTTGGATATGGAACCCTAAAAATTGCCCAAATTATATTTGTGACTTTAGCCAGGCTCGTCTTGAATAGGTCTACAAGTATGTTCTGGCGTGTGGATTAGTCATTTATATAAATAGCTTTTCTATCTAGACCTAAAAGTATAGCTTGTTTTACAAGAGGCCTGAGATTAATAGATATAAGGCCATTAGCGGGAACCAGTATTAATGAATAGCTGCATTTTCTCACTTTATAAATTACTCTATCGATTCGATACTATGCAACGATCATTAACTATGAATTTTATAGTAATTCCAAACGATTAATTTTGTTTTAATTTAAACAATCTGTCGTCGAGACGTATACGGTTATTTTGATAGTTTATGCTATTTATTGAGGTACTTACCACCATACATGGTGTATTTAAAAACTGTCTAATACTTACATGTGTACTCATGTACCTACTCATTTCTAGGACTATGACGATGTTATAATATAACATCGTCATAGTTAAGTTATTTGACAATCCTAAGGTTAGTCAAAGTAAATGTAAGTTATATAGTAAACAAAGATATAATCAATTTTTAACTGACTTCAAAAAAGGAGGAGGTTCTCAATTCGTCGGAATCTTTTTATGTATTTTCCCCGATTAGGTATACGAAGTCGCCTGTACAGATTTGGAAAATTATTTTTTGTTTGGAAGTACTTATATACCCTTTCCAGGTGGTCCCATAGTCATCAGGTCAGGATGTGATGTTGGGATCCTGGAGAAATCGAGGGAACTCTTCCAATTTTATAGGCATATACTTTGAAGCGATTTGAGTATTTTTTATCGACTCGTGTATTTGCTTTCGGAAAAAATTGATGAAATCGAACTGACTATGAAGACTAGTTGCACGTGCAATACGCTTACTTTAATAGTTATACTTTAAAGTGGCCTTTGACGTCTGTTTTTAAAAATATTTTTTTATTATTATTCCTTAATTGTCAGTGGTTTCTCGCAAAAAGGCATAAGCGACACTAAGAACCGTGCATAGAACGTTTTTACCGCTGTGAAAATGAAACCGTTCTACATATGAAAAACCAAACTTGAGAACTTAGAAAGCGCCCATTTAAGTTCTTACATAACGTAGTTCGTTAGTTAACGTGTTTTCTGCGATTTTATTTACCTTTTAACTAAGGAAAAATAGACAATGCTGTAGAAATTAATATCACACTATAAATTACGCTTAATTCGTATTAAAGTCCTACACAAGCAGTAAGATGAAAGACTTGAACATTTCTCAGTTTTAATCCAATAAGTTGACGTTGACGGCGCGATATAAGCCCCTATCAGTTACACCAAATTAGAAAACACTGAACAAATTCATTATTAATAGACATTCTATTAATAATGGACCGGTGTGGTTGTAATTCAGTTAGGCAAACAAAACGCTGTATTAGTCATATGCTCTATTGTCCGAAGCTGTCGGTCTGAGCTTTATCTTAATTGAACACTATTTGATTTACTAGTGCCAATACTCCCTTTAATTAAAAACCGTAAAATTACCACGCAACTTTTAAAAACTCAGAAATAAAGTTCAAATTGGTTTGATAAAGACTTAAGTGATGTAATTATGTAACTTGGTGTTATCGGTGCGTTAACAAATCAACAAATTCGGAGGTAGAAATTTTGACTGAGCTTTGATAGTTCTTATAACGTATCTGTATAAGAAACACTATTGTTACAGCATAGTGCAAAGTTAAAGGTATCATTAAGTTTGTCAGAGGAGGCTGGGCAAGTAACGCCCGAGGCGACAAGCTATGTCACGTGGCTATTACACTTATGACATGTATTGGGAAAGTAACAAGGATATAAGATTGTTATCGTCCGAGTATGCGATTCAAATACCCTGCGGGGGTGCGAGAGGTTGGTATTGTTGGTAACTAGGTATGCATGAAATGTTTTCGGCAATTCCTTGATCGTTATCTTTAATTGTTGGATTTGATAATTAAACGCGTTCAGGAATGTTGCGTTAAGTGATTTATGAGATCGTGCTCTTGCAGTATGGGTACCTACAAAGTTAAGCTGTTTAGAAACTTGGACTTTATGGGTTTAAATAAAGCCTCAATTGCTCAATGGTTAAAGGTGCGGAATGAAAACTAAAAGGTGGACGTTTCAACCTCCATTCTTTGCACTGCAGGCTGTCGTACGCACTTTTGACACAAGCTTGACGCTTATTTGCAAGAGGGGAATTTTAGTCAAGACCGGCATGGCTAAAATTACTTAAAAAATATACGCCGAATGCTACCGGGGCCTGAGATCTAATTTATTCCAGCCAAGCGGTAAAAAATTGACAACCACATAAAGCTACTCGTATGTAAACTGCCCCCCGATTGTCTAAAAGTTGCCGATCAAAATCGTATTCATTTGATGACATTAGCGTCAAAGTAAAATAAACCATAACAGCATTGAATTAGAGCTCAATTTCGTGTATAAATTCTTATACGTTTAGAATAAGAATGGAGCGTGTGTACGATAAGCTCCATAACGCTCCATGTTAAAATCGGTTGTACTGAATTTGTGACTTTAAATCAATACAGTCCAGGAATATTTTACTTTGACGCTAATGCCATCAAATGAATACTATTTTGATCGGCAACTTTGAGACAATCGGGGGGGCTGTAGCTTTCTTCTCCCGCGCTATCTATAGATACGAGTTGACATTTGAAGAACCTTCCGCAGGAGGGCTATTCCGGGTAGTTAATTGAATGGCTATATAATTTGGCTACCGCCTTCTTAGTTCCACGAACGAATCTTTATACATGTATGCAAACTGTATGCACAACAAGGAGTGAAATATTTTAAGTTATTTATTAATATTAGGCATAACAGTATCCAAGTCCAACTATTTCAGCTTTGTAATAAATACCCATTACACGATCACTACTGATTTCATAAAGAGCTGTATTACAGCTGTTGTGAATGAAACGACACGGCACCGGGCGATAATATTGTCAGCTATCGGCGAGATGTTGACACTTGATCAGTTGCCTGTTGCACGATGATAGTTAACAACTGATTTATTACTTTCATGGGTTATTTCAGAACGAGCACTTAATCACCATAAAAGGTCCTACAAGACCAGAGACAATCTATTGGTTTAAAAATGAATCTATACTTATAGTATAATAAAGCTGAAGAGTTTGTTTGTTTGTCTGAACGCGCTAATCTCAGGAACTACTGGTCCGATTTGAAAAATTCTTTCAGTGTTAGATAGCCAATTAATGGAGGAAGGCTATAGGCTATATATCATCACGCTAAGACTAATAGAAGCAAAATAATGATCATTCTTGCAGCGGGAAATTTTTTATAAACTCATAGAAAATCAGAAATTCTACGCGGACAAAGTCGCGGGCGACCGCTGGTATGTAAATATATCACAAGAAAAAGTTTAGCCTTTAAAGCGTTTCTTGACAATATTTATAGTAATTTGGAGTTACCCGAAGATCTACAAGATGCATATAATATATTTACGAAACATTTAGATAGAGCTGCTGATACCTATATTCCCAAACTTAAGGTTAATAATGACCCAACATCAAAATTTACTCCAAGGTCCTATTGGAATAAAAATTTGTCTCGATCGGTTGCTGAACGGCGCTTGGCTTTGGCTAGGTTCAGAAGGAATGCTACCCCTCATAATTTAGAGTTACTGCAAGAAAAGGTTCGAATTGCACAAAAAAACATAAGACAGGCTAAAAATAAAGACTGGCAGTCGTTCTGTACGTCTTTAGGATATACAACATCTCAAAGTGATATATATCATAAGTTAAATTGGGTAAAAGGTTACAATAATTCCAGATCATATGTATCAAACGATAGGTTGAATGAACTTCTTAATAACCTTGCACCTGACTCTGTGCCCCCTGCTGACCCTGTATTTTCAACTAACAACTCAAGCATAGAAATTAAAATATCAATGCAGGAGTTAGAAAATACGTTACTTCGTAGTAAAGATACATCACCAGGTTGCGACAATATCATATACTCCATGCTCAAATTTCTTCCGGAGAGCGGCAAATATTTATTGCTAACACTTTTCAATAAATTTCTCAATACTGGTTTTATTCCGCGACAATGGAGGGATATTAAAATAATTCCAATACCCAAATGTGGAAGGGATCCCAACTGTTTATCTTCATTGAGACCTATATCATTAATGTCGTGCTTATGCAAAACTTTTCATAGCATTCTAATGATGAGATTAGATTGGTTTATAGAAAGGAATAAGTTAATATCCAACAATACGACAGGATTTAGAAAAGGTCGCTCAACCTTGGATAATCTAAGTAACTTAGTGTTATCGATACAGTCAGGCTTCTCTAAAAAACAAATTACTATAGCTTGTTTTATAGATATAGATAATGCTTATAATAATGTTGACACTAAATATCTATTGAATATAATGGACGACTTGGAAATTGGAAAAAAGATTTGCACCTATCTTTACAATTTTCTTAAAGAAAGAAATCTAAAAATACTGACGGTAGACGGTTTCATTTCTAGAAAGACTGGGCGCGGCCTTGCCCAGGGAGATCCACTTTCACCTATTTTATTCAACATCGCGACGTCAAAAATATGCCACAGTATTCATAATGTTTCTATATCTCAATATGCAGATGATCTCGTATTATTCTATACTTGTAGACAGATGATGGAAGGATCAAGAAATTTACAATTAGCTTTAAACATTTTAACGAATTTGCTAAGTAATATCGGCGTTGAAATATCAACCACGAAAAGTAAGGTATGTGTTTTTAGATCGGGTAACGCTTACGATCTAGTAGATTTGAAAATTGGTAAGGTATCGTTACAAAATGTAAATAATGTCAAATATCTAGGAGTATGGTTGGATAAATCTCTTAGATGGTCAAAACACATTAACGAACTTAAAGAAAAAACATCAAAATGTATGAATATTTTAAAAATGTTAACAGGCCCAGGGTGGGGTGTACATCCGCTGCATTTGCGTCGTCTTTATATAGCTTTGATACGCAGCAGATTTGACTATGCGAGTTTTTTGTACGACAGTTCATGTAAAACACACTTAAAAAAGTTAGACATCTTGCAAAATCAGTGTATGCGAATTATTGGAGGGTACCTTAAATCTACTGCTATACATGTTATGGAGTGCGATCTCAATTTACAACCACTTTATGTTCGAAGAAGCTATCTGGCTGGCAAGTTTTGGCTTAAATCCAAGTCTTATAAGGACAATCAAACTAGTTGTTTAATAGATAATTTATCTCATAGTCAGACAAATACGTATTGGCGAAACAAAAAAACACCCTTGTTGGTTAAATTACAGAGGGAACTGAATGCGGTTAGTATTAGTTCTAGTCTAATAATAGAAACGTTCTCATTAGACTTTTGGGTCAACAGTTTAGATTTGTCAAATATAGTAAGAATTAACCTGGGTAATTTAAGAAAGTCTAAAAGGGAAGGTAAACCAGTAAATTTATTTCGATTATGCAATGAATTTTTGAGAAATAACTATGATCAATTTTATAAGATTTATACAGATGGGTCGAAAGATAACACAGGCGCTGGAGTTGCTTTCTATGATCCTCAAGCGAATACTTCCGTAAAGTTAGCTATCCAATCCAAAATAATGAGTATAATGTTTGTTGAATTGTTCGCTATTGCTGAAGCGCTTTCTTATATAGAATCTCTGACACCAGGCAAGTATGTCATATTGAGCGACTCTAAAAGTGCCTTGCAGTATTTAATAAAATGTACTTTGGGCTATCGAGGGGCACCGATAGCTTTCAATATTTTGCAGACGATCAAAAATCTTATAAGTAAAAATAATAATGTAATTTTACAGTGGATACCCGCTCATATCGGTTTGATAGAAAATGAAATTGTAGATAAGTTGGCTAAGGAAGCTGTAGATGATGGCGTTTATTTTAATTGTTTGCCTTACTGGTCAGATGCTTTGAGTGTAGTAAAGGAACACGACCTGAAATGCTGGAAAGAATATTTTGATGAAAAATCTTTAAGCAAGGGTATATGGTTCAAAACAATACAACCGACAGTAGGACGCGTTTCATGGATTCAGTCGGCCGATATGAGCAGGAGCGACACTGTCACTGCCTTGCGACTGCGCGCTGGACATATTCCGTTAAATAGTTTTGGTTTTCTGATGAAAAAGATATCCAGCCCAAATTGTTCGGAATGTGGAGTACTGGAGGACATAAATCATATATTTCTAGAATGCAGTCGCATCGAAGCTGAAAGAATAAATTATTTTATTATGTTTAATTTAGAGAGATTGAATGTTGGCGTTTGTAATAGCATTCTGTCCTCTGCGCTGTCACGAGAGGCCAGGATGCTATATAAACTGTTTCGTGTAGCTCTTAAGCGTAGATCAATGTAAATAGATTTATGGTGATTGTGAATTATGAGGGTGTCATGTTCATAAGTGAACAAACCCTATAATAAAGAAAAAAAAAAAAGTTTAATATCTATAAAACTACGGAAAATTGGATATAACATAGGTCATATTGATAGTATTAGGTATATGTCAATAAAGAATCAATTCATCAAAATCGGCTCAGTAGTTTATGCGCTACGCTTAAATTTAATTTTAACCCCATGGGATTTTTCCTTTGAGTAATAAACCATTATTACTCAAAGGATTTTTCATATCTCTCTTCTGTAGGGTTAGTACAAGATTGGATAATTAACTATGAATAGTTAACTATGACATTACCATCAAAGTAAAATAAACCATAACAGTTTTGAGTTAGAGCTTAATTTCGTGTATGTATTTCGTTATTACGTTTACGTAACGCAAACGCTCGAAATTAAAATCGTCTGTATTGAATTTGTGACTTTAAAACAATACCATTATGGTTCATTTTACTTTGATGCTAATGTCATAGTTAACTATTACGAATAAACGAATGAAAACTCGGCATAACCACACTGATTGCTCCGCGTTCGTGCTTTAGTATGTGTTTATTACTACTGCATTCGTTGCAGAAACCTGTCGATCGCTCATTCCGTTTGAAATTCAAAAATGTTTGAGAAGCTGTTGTCTTCGATAAGTCATGTGATCAATTTGTCGATCGGATATACGCCCATACAGCCCCTCTAGCCAAGTAACACTTCGTTGTGTCTATTCTCTTTCTACGATAGTTGTCACTTGAAGTTTTGGCTAGAGCTAGACTAGAATAATTTATTTGTTTTATTTAAACTTTCAATATACGTATAGGTAATGTCTATACATAGTAAGTTGATACTCCTAGCTTTTTCACATAGGTAATGATGAAAAATAGTGTGTGTCATTCGGGGCCAAAATATTTTGGTCTCTGGCGGCGTATATTGAATTCCTCGCTACGCTCAGGATTCTACTTTAGAATCCTTCACTTCGCTCTGAATTCAAAATAACGCCCTCGGAGAACAAAAAATTTCTTTGGCCCCATATAAGACAAATAACTATTGCAGGCCTTATTTAGGTTAAGGGCCTTTACGTATCTACGCCATCTTCAAGTAAACTTAGTAACCGACGAAAAAAATTGACATTAATGAATAGGCTCTATGATTTGACTCTACCATCGGTGATTAAAAGATCTAAATAGTTGATCATTCATTTTACCAGCCCCTAATCCTTAAACAGAATACAAACCGGTCGGTGGCGCTAGCATCGCCAAGTAAACACGAGCTCTTTGATAGTTTTTGTTTTAAAAATAGAAATTCCCGAATAAGAAGTGTAAATAAGTGTTTAAAGGACTAATAGTAATGCAAATCAAGTGGAAAAATGAAAGCAATAAATACTGTGCAGTAATTTACGTAAAAACCGTGTTTTAAATATTGACAATTCTATGTGATGTTTATGTAAATTTAAACAACGCATATAAACATTTCAACTAATTAACAATAATATAAGTGAAAATAAGTGCTATAGTAGTTATAAAAGTTAACAAATATAAGTGCAGTAATTAAACTTTCATGATATAAACACAAAAAATTCGAGTGACAATAACAATAGACAATTCAAACTGAATAACGGAAAGTTCAATCTCCTAAATTGGAAAAGTGATGCGATTAAAGTGCTTCTTATGTGTGTAATATTGATTAATTACACGCTGGAACAAAATAAAATAAATAAATATGGTTATAAATCTAGAAGATTGATGTATAACATTATTATTAATGATGATCCAAGAATGATTTATATACCACTAACGCCATCTAGTAAAAATCACTGATCGAGAAGCTTACACCCGTACAGTAAACACCTTCCTAAAATAAAAACTGTCATCTCACATCTGTACTGAAGCTACCATCAATCAAAACACTAGTACGCTAACCACTAACAACCTAAACGATATTTTCGTCATAATGGTTAATGATATTCTGGTCTAGTGGCGTGGACGACAGTATCCATTTCAATAGTCGCGAGATCGAGACCGACACGAACTATCGCTTTTCAAATTTTATTTCTTATTTGACATTGAAATTAAAGTTAAAAATGTCTACGAGGCCAAAAAGAACAATTGTCTGTGCTGGAGGTACTCTGACGATAAAAAATAAAGATTACTTACAATGTGTTAATTGCAGTAACCTATTGGACTTAAGATGTGCCAGCGTTACTCAAAAACGATTTAATACAATGTCAATAGATACAAAGGCAAAATGGAAATGCAATGAATGCAAGAACCTAAAGTCAAATTCACAGGAAACAACATTAAAAAAACATACCCAACCGGAAATGGATAACTTACCCAAGATATTAAAACCCATTTTACACAACCGATCTCTAGGAAATGAAACATATAGCTCTTTGGGAGACCATTCAACTTTAAAAGATATCAGCGCATGTAGTTTACCGGACCTATCCACGGCAGATAATTCGCGCATTAACGACTTAAAACAAGAAATAAAGGCATTGTCTTCTCAATTAGAAAGTGCTCATGATGAAATAGCGAGACTCAACCTAGAAAATTCAAATCTTCAAAAAATGTTAGAAGACAATGTAAAACAAATTAAAATGTTTAAGGCACTACTAACTGATGGCGTGACCTCTGTAACTTCTACGCCTTTGAGGTCAATGGAAAGACAATCTAAACAAACTACACCTGCAAGAACACCAGCAGCGAGAGTTCCTGAATCTAGCCTGAATACTTTTTCTACGCCAATCGCTGATAATGTCGATAGAGCCAATTTCTCCACACCGAAAGAGTCTATAATACTAAGAAAGGAAGTCATATCTAATAAACTAGTATCTATTAAATCACCAAAATTGGTAAAACCTGCTAATAAGAAAAATCAAGATATACAAGGAAATCAACCCACCCAAGAAACACTAACAAATCAAACATCAACTGAAAATAATCTTAAGCCTTCAAAGATAATAATACTTGGCGATCAAATAGCACAAGGATTATCAAGAGAAATCACGAGAAAGCGCCAAAGTCGATGGAATGATGTATACACTGTTTCCTCATTTGTGAAACCACAGGCAACTGCAGCACAAGTACTCAGCAGCTGCGATGACTTACTTAAGAATCTGAATAATAATGATATTGTTATTTTGGGAATAGGATCTAACGAAAAAAATCCGTATTCTATGCTATCAGAATTAAGTAATGCCCTGTACAAACTCAAACAATGTCAAGTTTTTGTGCTAAATGTTTTAGAAAACCCCTATTTAAATGTTAAATTATTGAATAATAGCATTAAGCTAGTGACACAAAATTTTATGAATTGCAAATTTATAAATACGATAAACAACTATAACTAGTGGTTCGCCCCGAACTGAGACCTCGCGGTAACGGTTTCCCATAATTGACGATCAAAATTGACATTATTATTATGCCCGTTTTCACCAACCATACCTAAATCATCCCATTTGTAGAAGTCTCTTTACATAGGTAGCCCCTAAATACAATTCTAACATCCCAATGTCATTTTCACCTTTAGTTGTCCCGTAGAGGTTCGTAATAACAAAGTTGACAGAAAGTGTCAACTAACTTAACATAGGTAGCCCGTAAAGGTTAAGGAACTGTTATAGTGAAATCCTCAAGGCCTCAATCAAACTTAGACGTATAGTTTTTTGGAACATTCAAATTAAATTACTTGTACACAGCGTCAACTATTGACACGATCAGAAATATGTAAAAACAAACTGCAACGTGAAGTTTTATTGATGTTTGCTAAATGACTAAATAATAATCTTAATTGAATAATAGGTATGTTACATAAAGCTGCATTTGCTATATGATATGAGAGCGCCATCTATTGACATCATTGTGAAGTTCTGTTGTTGCTGCTCATTAAAAGTTAAATAATTTAGTTTCCTTATTACATTTATCTAATTTTAGTATTTGTTGTTCAAGTACATGATATTACGCTAAAATTGTAAAACTTTCAAGCCCCAGCTTTCAATAGTTATTCCGTTCTGAGGTCAAATATAATCTCCACTTTGAAAGCCCCCCATTTCGTCAATTTTAGGAAAAAAATTTAAAAAAAAATACTTTTGTACTCTGTTCCAAATTATCTTTAAAATGAGGTACTGTAAACCTATGAAACGCAAAATTTTTTTTTTTTCTTCGCATTCGCTTCTATGAGAGCCCCCCTGAAATAAAGATTTTTATAACTTTTTAAGCCATTTTCGGCTGGAGGCCATCGGTTTACATATTATATCTAAAATTGAAGTAATTTCGTTCAGTAATTCAGAAGTTATAAGGCTCTGACAGACGGACGGACGGACGGACGGACGGACGGACAAGTGCAAATTCACTCAAGTAGACTCAAAGACCTTCGCTTCGCTCGGTCGAATATAATGCAAACACTCCTAAAACTCTACAACAGAATTTCCAACAGCTATCCTCTAAAATAAATATTGAGATTGATTATTTGGAATATTATAAACTCTACATAGTAAAATACAACAAAAAGACACCCCTAATAATCAATAACGTATTAAAAACTATGAATAATGCAAATTATGAGCCAAATAAATATTATACCCGAGTCAAAAAAGGCACTATACCTTATTATTTTGAAAAAAAACCTAAAATATCGAATTCCTTAAACTCTAAGGTGAAGCTTATCCAAAAGACAATACCAAATTTTTTCAATAAAATTAATAAAAATAAAGCTGGTCCAACTACTGAAAATAATAGAGAACAATTTTTTCGTGCATAATACTCTAACTTCTTCTAACATTACCTTATTACATCAAAATATAGCAGGCATTTTGAATAAGCAAGAACTGTTTCACCTTGCAATAGAAGATCTCAAACCTAAAGTAGGTAACATTGATATTATTTGCTTAACAGAGACTTTTATGAAACAAGGCACTGAATCAAACCTTCAGTTAAAGAATTATAAATTAGTGGCCTCCTACTCCAGGCTTTCGGAACGAAGAGGTGGGAGCTGTATTCTTATAAAAAATAATTTTGAATATAAACCCGTAACTTTGACTGTTAAACCAATTCCATATGTATTTGAATACTGTGCTACCGAAATAACCTCTATCAGTGCTATCATTGTTTGTATATATAGAATACCTAACTCGAATGTTAATGCATTTCTACAAAATCTTAGTAATTTGACAAATATTTTAATTAGAAAAAAGAAAAAACGCATTATCCTTTGTGGCGACTGGAATATTGATTTACTCACTAATAATTCAGTGTCACAGGAACTGCAATCGATACTAAATAATTGTAATTTGAATCAACATATTTTAAGACCCACTAGGAAAAAATCCTGTATAGATATAATTGCTAGTAATATCCCAGATGTAACAGCTGAGCTTCATTATATGGGATTATCTGATCATGAAACCTGTCAATCGATATCTTTCGAAACTCCTATTAGTATTTCAAATAAAAGTAATCTCCCTTACTGGTTTGAATTTAAACGTGACTTCAGCAAAGATAACATTAGAAAATTTTGTGAGTGCATTGAATCATTAACTTTTAACGATATATTTGAAGAGACGGGTACAAATAGTGCATTCGATTCTTTTCATGATACACTTACTTTGTTTTATAAACTATGTTTTCCTTTAATTAAAGTTAAAGTGTTTGAAAATAATAAAATAAACTCCTGGATCACAAGAGGTATAAAGAAGTGCAGCATTAAAAAGAGAGTTTTATACCTATCATATCGTCTAAACTCTAGTAATAAAAAAATAAACAAGGATAAATACATAAATTATAATAGATTATTTAAGAAATGCATTATCCAAGCACAAAGCTTGGCTAATTCCAAATACGTCATACGTTCAAAAAATAAGTGTAGAGCAGCCTGGACTGTAATAAAAAAGTATTCTCTACCCGCAAAAAATGATAAAATCCAGGAAATTAATAGTATTGAAATCAACAGTATTGAATATAATGACGCAAATGATATAGCAGAAAAATTTAATGAGTATTTTATAAATTTATCTAATACTACCAATAATACGAGCAATTCACCCCTCTTAAGCAGTAAAAATGATAATATTAGAGACAGCATTTACGTTTACCCTACTGACGACGGTGAAATATATAAAATTATCATGGAATTAAAAAACACTAACTCTACAGGTTATGACGAAATAAATACAAGAGCTGTTAAACTTTGCGCCAAACATATATCACGTCCTCTGAGTCACATTATAAATCTCTCCATATCACAAGGTGAATTCCCGTCCCGATTAAAATACTCTGTAGTTAAACCCGTACACAAAAAAGGATCGAAAAAAGAACTCAATAACTATAGGCCAATTACACTCATACCTATCCTATCAAAAATATTCGAAAAAGTTATGTACAAAAGAATATATCAATTTGTATCAAAATATAGCTTGTTAAAACCTCAACAATTTGGATTTTTAAAAAATAGTTCTACGTCATTAGCTTGTTTTGCGCTTACTAAGCAAATAACAGAGAGTCTAAATAGAAAAACTCCAGTAGCTTGTATTTTCCTGGACATGTCTAAAGCATTCGATCTTGTTTGTCACAGGATACTTTTAAATAAACTACAGAATTATGGAATAAGAGGGAATGCTCACCAATGGATTCATAGCTACCTAAATAATAGACAACAGAGTGTTCAAATTAATAAAATCTGCGGCAATACAAGGGGATCATTTACATCAAACTTTAGGACAAACAAGTATGGTGTGCCACAAGGAAGTATCTTGGGACCACTGTTATTTCTATTGTATGCGAATGACCTACCTGACTCAGTCGAATGTAACTGTATCCAATTTGCTGATGACACGACTCTCATAATACAATGTAAAAACAGGGAAACTTTTGAACAGGAAGTCAATGAAAACCTAAATAAAGTTGTTCAATGGATGAGCCAAAACAATTTATGTATAAATGTTGGTAAGACTAATTATATACAGTTTCAAACATACAATAGTTTTCCAATAAATATTAAAGTTACATGCAATAATTTACCTATTGAACAGGTTGACCATACTGTGTTTCTTGGTGTAGCAATGGATAAGTTTTTAAATTGGAAAATTCATATAGATTCTCTATGTAAAAAACTAGATCGATTTGTGTACGCTCTATACAAACTTAAAAGTGTAACATCAAAAGAGACGGCTCTTTGCGCATACCACGGGTATGTTTCCTCTCTTTTACGTTACGGATTAATCCTATGGGGCAACTCTGTTGATGTGATAAAAGTGTTTCGTATTCAAAAAAAATGTATTCGAGCCGTTTGCGGAGCCGCACCTTTGGAATCTTGTAGGCCACTCTTTAAAAGTACCAAGACACTGCCTCTTCCAAGTCTCTACATATATGAAGTCTCAGTTTTTGTTCATAAGCATAGGGACTATTTTCCACGCATAGCTGACACAATTACAAGATCCAACAGATATGAAAATAAACTTATAATTCCAAGACAAAGAATAAATTTATTTAAAAAAAATATTTACTGCATGGCCGTACGCCTCTATAATAAGTTACCGGACAGTATAAAAAACCTAAATGCTAATCGATTTAAATCAAAACTATACAAAATACTTTTAAACAAATGCTACTATACTGTTGATGAATTTATTCAGGACAAAAATATTAATGACATTGTTTAATTTTTTTTTTTTTTTTTGAAATTAATAGAACTGACATTATATAACAGTTAGAATGAGTATGACATTGTTTGAATTTAAAAATGATAGATTTAAGTATTAAATTTTGTATGACTATTCTTTTGCATGCTACTATGTGGCAGATTGAAGCGCTTAGATAATTGTATAAGATCATATTATGTACTCAATCTTGCAAATAAAACATTTGAATTTGAATTTGAAAAAAATTGTCATAAATCCATAGTTTAATCTTTAATGACACGTACTTAAAGAAACAGAATCACAGATTCGCTAACCTCGCAAAGGGCAGTTCGTTCCCGTCTTTTGGAGTACAAAAGGTGCCATTTTTCACCGAAAGATAACGTCCTAAGAGCTGTCTAGCTGAGCTAAGGGGCTGTCTTATTAGACTTTCGTTCGTTCTTTGCTAGACCACCATGGTAGAGGGTTCAGTTACATTGATATGTCCTGTTGTGAGCACGGACATTTGTAAGTGTACTAAATGCGGCGATTAGGGCCGGACACTTAGTAAGTGCTTGTAATAGTGCCGGGGTATCATTAACTGCTCTTATTGTTGGGAATGCGTACTCTGCTGATTAAAAGCTGCTTTACGTGTCACACACCGGTGATTTCTTCCTTTTATTTACATCAAGTATAAATAGTGGCCGTTAAAAAAAACGAAAAACCAATGTGAACATTGTTGTGAACTTGCCATCTTCACATAAACGTTTAAAGCTTCTAGACCTAGAGGATGGATGGATTTTATCGGTAACTAGCCCGACTGTATCCTACTATGTAATATTATAAATGCGAAAGTTTGTGAGGATGTTTGGATGGATGGATGTTTGTTACTCTATAACTCCAACACGAATGAACCAATTTGGCTGAAATTTGGAATGGCGATAGCTCATACCCAATACACACGGGCTACTTTTTATCCCGGAAAGTTACAGAGTTTCTGCGGGAATTAAAAAACCTTAATCCACGCGGAGAAGTCGCGGGCATCATCTAGTAATGAATACACTTGTGAACCACAAATGAGGTTTACAACGTTCTCAGTTGTTGACTATTGTTGCACTAACACCACTGAATGTGCTCCAGCCATTTATTAATAAGACATATTTGGACAACGGCCGACGGGTGATAAATAAGCCTATAGAAATCATGATTCGAACTAAAAGTGTTGTTAGATACGGCTGTTGATACAGTTGAGATATTTAACAGATCCATTGTATCAGATATTTATGTATGGAGTTATGGAGTGAGTGACAGACATGACTCGGTGTTGCTGTAATAACGTTCGAGTTGTCAACAAAGGATTTGGTATTTGAAAGCTCAGTCTTTCAACACATTGTGCCTCACCTATAAGAAGATAAAAAGTCAGTTGAGAGCGACTCAAGCGTTGTTACGATAGCTACACAATAAGTTGTGCAAAAATCTTGAGCTCAAGCAAAATCTCGAACAATTTCGCCAGAATCGTTGATAATTGAATCGTTGAGATGAATTTTTACATGACTTATAATTCCAATTAGTAATCACAAAGATATATTTTTGTGACTTCATCGACGAGGTTATCACCACTATAAATTACAGTGGTAAAGGGTGAAGGCGAATAGAATCTAGTAACCTACATTACATTTCCCTAATTATGAGACTTTGGAAACGCGTTTAAGTTTTGTCGCTAAGATGAAATTATTTGATGAGTTCTTTTAACGAGTTTAAAGTGAGAAGTTCGGATTTATCAAGGAAAATAGTATTAAGCACTTGAGTGTTGTAAGTGACATGAAAGAACTAAGTATCATTTTTTCAAAATGCCAAAATGTTATTACCGCCGATAAAAAATTGGTTGCCTGTAAAGTCGGTATACGGGCGAAAGTTTTACGTGACAACCGAAATAGAAGCGCAAGACATGAACCGGTGTGTATGCCTATCTCTCTCACTCTCTCTCTCTCGCTCTGTCTCTCTCGCTCTTAGGCGGGCTAACTGTGCTCGAGTGGAAGGGACGCGTGCCTTTCACTTTTTATGTCTGTCTCTCTCGCTCTTAGGCGGGCTAACCATGCCCGAGTGGCTCTCACTCGCTCTCATTGTGAGCGCATAACGTGAGCGGAGCGTAACGCAGTTTCTTGAAGTGTCACCCGGCAAACCAATTTATAAGACGTTGTCACGTCAAAATTGAATCCGCATTCCGAACGCGATGGTAGAAGCTAGACGTGTCATAAGAGCCTCAGGTTGGGCTACATGACGACCTCCCTGGCGCAGTGGTGAGTGCTGTTGTCTTTATAACTGGGAGGTCCCGGGTTCGATTCCCGGCGGGGTCAATTTGGGAATTTATAATTTCTGAATTGTCTCTGGTCTGGTCTGGTGGGAGGCTTCGGCCGTGGCCAGTTACCACCGTACCGTCAAAGACGTGCCGCCAAGCGATTTACGTTCCGGCACGATGGCGTTTTGAAACTAATTAGGGGTATGGGTTGAATGTTCACTGCCATACCTCTTCCAAGTTAGCCCGCTACCATCTTAGACTGCATCGTCACTTACCATCAAGTGAGATCGCAGTCAAGGACTAGCTTGTCATCGAATAAAAAAAAACATGAAATACCTAAGCATGAAATAAATAAATTTGAATTTGATCATTGGTTCTGCTATTGTCTGTTGTAGGAAGAGTCCATTATTTTGTCTGTTGTCAGGCACCAGGCTCCGCATTATTCCATTCGCCTATTACATCTTGGAAGTTGGAATTTCTGCCAGAAACGTATACTAATTTTAATGGTTTAACCCATTTCTTTAAGATCATGTCAGTGCGAGAAATGCCTATGCCATTTTCATCTAGCGTAAGACATTATTAAGATATTACAATATTGCAAAATGCCTCTTTGATGTATTATTGTCGTACATCTTCCTTCGTCATATTATAATGCAAAGTGTTACGTATGAAGAGTTACGTCAATAGTATATTACACCTATTTGCGTGCTCATTATTCTCGTATGAAACATAGGTATGCAATGTACGTAAGAACGTAAGTACTATTTTATCTATTCGTATTATAAAATTAAAAATTTTAAAAATCCCCGACACAAAAAATAAACTCTAAAAACTAACAAATAATATTTTAAACCTATATATAATTTTATACCTATATATAATTATTATCGTCACATATAAGTATTATGTAAGTTCAAATATTTTTATTTTCCAAGCGTCGTCGTCGCCTCGGGGGACCGCTAAAGTTTATAAAGTATTTTTCCAACAGCTAATTAATTATAACGAATTACATTTAGGTACGAGCGATCTTAAGTTTCATGCATATAGTCTACGCTCTACGTAATGCCGCGCGCGACACGTGAGGGCAGACGACGTTGACGGTTGTGTCGATTTTGCGAAATTTTCGGAGTAAATTCTTTTGTTGCAATCTGCGACTACACCTGTTTTTCTCACTTAGCGGTCCCCCGACGACGTTGGAAAATAAAAATACCTCCTCAGAAAAACCATCCTCATCTATCCTATATTATATCTATTTATAAATAATTATGCGAAAGTGCGTTTGTTATTTCAATTGTCGGTTTGTACTTTGTCCGTTAATCATGTAGTAACGGCGCAACGGATCAACGTGAATTTTTGTATAGTTATAGATAGGTAGTTGAAGACTTGGAGTTACAAGGTTACATAGGCTACCTTTTGTCCTGGAAAATCAGAGGGATTTTTAAAAACCGAACTAGACGCGGACGAAGTCGCGGGCAAAAGCTAGTAAGTATATTCTATAAGTCAAAAGTACGAATATATTTCTTTTCATCTCCCTAATTTAAGCTAAATTAAGAGGATGGGATTTCAAAACTTTTGTAGGTAAGTAGCTGGTACTTGAATAAAATACCTCTCGTAATTTTTTTAAGTCTTCATTCAATAAGCTTAGTAAACATTTCAAGACTCTGTATTTTATTTTACAATTCAAGCTCAATAATTCGTTCAATTTCCCCATTGAAATATACACGTATAGATTGACCAAACTTCTCAACCCTTGAGGAAAGTCCTTGTTTTTCTTCTTTCTTTTCCTAATTTATAATATTTTGTAAATGAAGCGATACTTTCTTCAAAGCGTTATTAACTGTTTGTTTGTGAACTGTTTCCTGTTGCATTTTATGATGCGCTTGGCCTTGATTTATTTATATGCGCTTGATCTAGATCTCACATCGCGCAAGGAATGTTGAAACAGTCCCAATCGATGCCCTAACCTGGAAAGCGTATGAAAGTGTTTTAAGATTCATGCTCGTTTTTACCAAAGTTCTATATAAGTTTTAGGGACAACCTAGTTTTAAGCTAACCTAAGGGATAATTCAGTTTTACCAACTTTTAGGGGACACTTAAAGGTAAAAACGACATTAGGTAAGGGGTCATAAATATTTAAATGGCATTTCACTTTTCACATTCAAGACAAGAATGAATGTGTGTGTGTAAATACCTACACACGTAGGTATGTGTGTCTGGTGGTGGTAAACTGGTGATAACGGCCATCACACTCGTATTCAAGTTTTTTCAAAAGATGTATTCATTCAATGTTCATTCATTTTCCTTTTAGGAACCACATGGAATTAGAAAGTACTTCTTCTTATGTCTTGGGGATATCGAAATTAATTCAATTTCCCTTCCCTTGAAGAGAAGTGTTTGACTTCGATTGGCGCAATACGAAATAGATTTTTTTACGTCAAATATTCCTCATTTGAGTTATTTATGGTCCACCTACTGTAGTAACTTGTGAGCGCGGTGCGTTAGCGCATCCGTAATTGAGTCCATGTATTTCTCTCGATCCCAATACATTGAACTTAGTTTACGCACGCCAACGAATAAACGACACACAGAAACGATTATTTTATTTTAAAACGCTACGATAAACTTGGTTTGCTCACCTTGCTTGACGACAAATGGTCTGGGACAAAGTAGGTAAGTTCCTTTATTTTATTTAGGTACCTATTTTTTTAACTATTTTACCAATAGGTAAGTAGGAAGTGCCGCTTTTATTTTATCTGTTCTTAATATCAATATAATCGATATGACAGAAAAAAAATAGTCAGTCTCTGTTCAACTTAAGGAGTCCCTTTTTATAGCTGATGGGACTCCACAAAAATTAAACAATAATAATTCAATAAAGGTTCACACCTCTCTTCCAGAATGTGGAACGTGTGTCTTCCAGTGGACGAAACTATAGGATTCCTTGTTTCACTTCGTAACCCTAAAAAGCCTTATTCAAGTTAATTGCGCGTGCGCATCTGTGATGGGTAATGCGTAAATTGCGAACAAATAAAACTATTAACCATATTGGAAATAGCATAATGACGTTGCGTCCTTTACCTACCCATAAATATGTGGTTGTAATGGGAGTAAATAGGCCGTTTTAAATTCAATCTCTATTGCTTTGGACGGTTTTATTGACCGAATATGAGCATCGATAGTGGACGATTGTTTGTTTTAGGGCCGATTTCACCGACGTAAAAGGAGTCTTATTCGGGCGTAAATTGTTATTTTGACAGTAGGTATTTTAGTATTTGATATTTTGACGTATTGTCTTCGAGAAGCCCAGCCCAGTTGTCCTCAGCAATTATTGATGAATGTTTTTAATTTAAAAACACTTCAACGGTGAAGGAAAACATTGTGAGGAAACCTGCACACCTGAGAGTTCTCCATAATATTCTCGAATGTGTGTGAAGTCCGCCAATTCGCATTGGGCCAGCGTGGTGGACAACGGCCTATACTATAACCCTTCTCTGAGAGGAAACCTGCGCTCAGTAGTGAGCCGTTGATGGGTTGCTGATGATGATGATCTGTTTATAAATCACTTCTATTTCAAGAAAGATACGTTTATCTACAATACTATAATAAGTACTCGTGTAACGCACTCTTTAAACATTTTTGTGGTGGTGTCGTGTGATGCGGGTTGTTACGTTCCCTCAAATATGGTTGAGCGAAGCAACGGCTGGGGTCATGCGTCATGCTCGTGAACGGGTGCCACCGGCGGGAATGGGGCTACTGCCCATCTTAGGATAGAAGTTAGTCGGTATGCATTTTTGAAACTTCCCTCATTGTGGAAACACTGCATATATAGCACAGTATTTACTGTATTGTAAATTTGATTTGAAAAGAGCAACCGCCGAGTTTCTTGCTGGTTCTTCTCGACAGGAAGGGCATTCCGAACCATTGGTAGAGCCAGACGATTCAAAAGCAATTGTAAAAAGTTTATTTGAATAAAAAATATTTCTATTCTATTCTATTCTATAATAAGTACTATATTAGATCACCTGGTGAAAAGCCGCTGTCACCCAACAATAGGGTAAGTAACTACTAGCCACCATGGAGAAATAACTCTAAAAGTGTCGTTGTGTTGTGCGGCGGCGCAGGCACGAGATACGTATCGGGATTTTATAAGGATCTACCAATTAGGCACAGTGTTATTTAGGGTTGGCAGTTTGGAACACTATGTAAACTTATTTGGGTGAAATAGACACAAAATTGATCGAATCCTTACTATCCTTACTAATATTATAAAGGCGAAAGTGTTTTTATTTTGTGAAATTTGTTTGTTGGTTTGTCCCTCAATAACACAACAACGGAGCAACAGATCGACGTAATTTTCATCATAATCACGTCGATCTGTTGCTCTGTTGTAGCGTGATTAAATGAAAAACCAACAAACAAACACACTTTGGCATTTATAGTATTAGTAGTTACTTGTGGTATAGGGATGCAGCCTAAAAAGTTGATCGAATAAGTTAGAGGAATGATCAGTTCTCTATGGAATACTCGACGTTGGTGAAATCGGCACTTGATATTGAAGAAAAAAAGTCGACAGCCCTATCGTGACATAGGTTAAACGGCCGGTAGTTGGATGAATCGATTTTAAATTCGTTATCTAGTTTGGCACTAGCTTGCTTAATGAATAGAATCGAATAACTTACAAGCGGATCGGAATAATCGACACAGGGTAATCAGATTGCAATCGATTCTGTCGATTTATAAGGATCTGTGGTT
This sequence comes from Oeneis ivallda, assembly GCA_029955525.1. Lineage (NCBI taxonomy): Eukaryota > Metazoa > Arthropoda > Insecta > Lepidoptera > Nymphalidae > Oeneis > Oeneis ivallda. The sequence continues at coordinate 8,205,384 of JARPMR010000022.1, read as the reverse complement.
TCCCGCTGCGATAGTTTACCTTTATCTAGATTGTATGTTTAGTTTGGTTTACAGATGTTGTTTGTTTCACGTATTGTAATATAGTGCATCGGAACTATCTCACGTACCTACCTAGTGATTATAACTTCGAACTTGATTTACTCAGTGTGTACTATTACTATTAGAGACCGATTAGGGTTATGGGTTGAATGTTCACTGCTATACCCTTTACAAGTTAGCCCGCTACCAATTTAATCTGCATCGTCACTTGCCATCAGGTGAGATCGCAGTCAGGGACTATCTTGTCTTCGAATAAAAAAAATATCACTTGCTTTAATGGGAAGGATAACGTCTTTAGGAAACTGACAAGACTGAGAGTTCTACATAATGTTCTCAAAGGTGTGTGAAGCCTGCCAATCGGCACTTGGCCAGTGTGGTGGGCACTGGGCTAAACCTTTTTCATTCGAGAGGAGAAATGTGCTCAGTAGTAGTACGCCGGTTTGAGATTAAGAATACAACACAACAATTTGCTTCAGTTTATGGGCGACTCCTTGGAATAAAATAACCCGTACCCTTTGGATGAAATACAAATAGAAGGTAATCAACACTCATTACTTTGGATGATTCTTCCAAGATGAACATACACACATATTCACATAGTCATAACTGTAAATTAGCCATGAGGCTAGTATATGTTCCTGACGTAATATAGAAAAAATTATATTTTGTTATTCAATCTACGGGATTCAATTAATAAGTGAAACGAGTAAACGTCAAACGACTACCTTACGACTTACTTTGTTTACAGAGTTTAATTATAAACGGATTTGTTTGATACGATTTGCATACCACTATGAAGCGAATAAATCAACTGGCAATAAACATAATTTATCAGATTCTTGAGAACTCATTTGAGTAATAGATTATTTTATGGTTGTTATGCGAAAACTACGATAATGCATTGACAAGTATGCAAAAACATTATTAACTTTTATTTACTCATGTTCTATCGCATTAATTTTATTCACATGTCTGTGTGTCTAATGCCCAAAGCAGGCGAGTGGAGCTGAGAGGCGGAGTATTTTTTAACCGACTTCAAAAAAATACGCGTCAATACGACGCGTTTTTTTTCATTTTTTTTTTGTCGATGTTACTCCATAACTCCGCCAAATCAGAACCGATTGCAGTTTATTTATACGAAAGGTCATATCCACATGTAGAAATTGTTTAAAATAAAATTGAAAATGGAAAATTCGGTCTGTCGAGCTGGGATTCGAAACATCGACTTTAAACTGTTAGGCGACTGCCGGAGCCACTAGGCTACGGAGACTCAATGTTGTACCGCGAAAATACCGAACACAATGTAATCGAAAAGAACTAACTACGTTCCATCCGGGTGTCCCTTGACACCTCTCAAGTTTTTTATTTTATTTTAGGTCCTGAGCAGATTTTCAAATAGAAGGCAATGTATGCCACATTTATAGCGCCAGCTTTCTTTTTTAACGCATTCATACATACTGTGGAATCTGTCATAGTTTTTTCATGTCTTACACGGATATATCCTTAATTTTTTAATAAAATCACTCACCGTCGTCTTTAATAGCAGTTACAGCATGAGGAACGCCTGCCCAAGGTTTGGGTAAGTCCAAGAACACTGCGTCAGCTTTCCCGTTGAGCTCCTCACCAAAGCCATCTTCGAGAACATCTCTGTGGAGAGCCTTTATGCAAAATAAAAATAAAGATTGGTTTTTGACTGCATATTTTATTTTTTTATAATTAATTTGATCTATACTAATATTATAAAGAGGAAAGATTTTTTGTTTGTTTGTTTGTTTATTTGGCGGGTGCTGAGAAAACTATTGATGATACATAAAAATGATATACTTCATTATAAAAGTACTCATAATTTTCTACAAAAAAGTCCCCGAGGGAATATATCTAACTATCATACTTAAGTCACAATAGTAGCTTTTGTGTTCTAAAATTTAATTAGATCGCCTTTACTATCGTGGTATTAATTCTTCCTTATTAATACGTCATACTAATACTATAAATGCGAAAGTGTGTTTGTTTGTTGGTTTGTCCTTCAATCACGCCGCAAAAGAGTTACGGATCGACGTGTTTTTTTGCATGGGTATAGTTGAAGACCTGGAGAGTAACATAGGCTCGTTTTTATGCTGGAAAATCAAAGAGTTCCCGAGGGATTAAAGAACTACATCCACGCGGACAAAGCCGTGGGCATCAGCTAGTACTATATAAAGTTATATTCGATATTAGATAATGTTATATCGGATTCTAAAAGTTTCCTGCCTTTAATGCAATTAAATGCCTTTAATGCAATTCAAATCATCTAATAATTTTATTCGCGAATTTGTGAACACTGCACTGGCAAGAATATTAACTTATTGACCATTGATTGACCTTTTTCCTACCTAGGATGCATGAAGCTGTCGGTCTTGCGCCTGTTCTATCTCCAGTTATGTAAATATATTCCATATTCCCATTGTATAATGAGAGTAAAGGAATAGAATAGAATAGAAATGTTTTTTATTCAAATAAACTTTTTTTCAAGTGCTTTTCAATCGTCGATGAGTCTACCACTGGTTCGGAATGCCGTTCCTGCCGAGAAGAACCAGCAAGAAACTCGGTAGTTGCTCTTTTCAAAACAAATTTACAATATAATAGATAATATTATGCTAATTATGCAGTGTTTCCACAATGAGGAAAAAGAGGATTTACAAGTTAATCATTACCTACTGTCTCATGAATCGCTGGAATGAATGCTTTTTTCATGAGATTAGTTTTAAATGATTTCTTAAGCTTGTGGGAACTTGTGAATAAAAAAGTATATGTGTTTGTAGCACACACCCATGTGCACACAGGAGATATTACTATCTCCTATGTGATTTTATGCGAATAGGCCCTAATAATACAAGTGTTAAATGTAGAAAGTAGAAACTAGAATATTATGCTTACTGTGACAAACTCTGAAAGCCCATGCTCTTCAAATTCCTCTTGCGCAACCTTTGCTCTGTGATCATGAAAATCAAATGTGTGGACATGACCGTGTGGTCGTATGCGCCGAATGAGGGCATGCGTTAATGACCCACTGCCTGTACCTGTTATGTAAAATAATAAGGAAGATAAGACACACTAAAGTCCGATTTTACTTTACCAAACAACCTTTGGTGCATTAAACAAGACTAATCCTTACTAACATTATAAATGCAAAAGTGTTTTTTGTTGGCATGTCCTTCAATCACGCCAAAACAGTGCTACAGATCAACGTTATTTTTTTGCATGCATATAATTGAGGGCCTGGAGAGCGCCAAATTTTTTTCTGGGAAATCACAGAGTTCGTACAGGATTTTTAAGAACCAAATCAGCTAAGTAAAAATAAAAAAAGGATGTTCAGTTTTTACCAAATTTGAAAATTTTCCAGGCAACTTTTCCAATTATTAATTTTTGGACTATTATGAACATTTTATAACAAAAAATAGCCAAATTGGTAAAGCCATTCTCAAATGATGTCCTTACCAACGAACAGCATTTCATTTATTTATATAGATATACTTTTCAATAATTACCAGCCTCCACAACAATGCATCCAGGTACCAAGTCAAGCTGCAGAAGTATCATGCTAATGTCTGGAGTGTAAATGATTTGTGTCCGATGTGGTAAAGTCAGAGACCAGAGCTCTGGTGTTGGTTGCAGCACATGACCCCAGCCTTTTGACAGCTCAACCTTTACAAAATACATTAAGTAAATAAAAAAAAACTGGAAGAAATCTCTTCTTTAGAGATAAGCATGTCCTATGTTAATAGTTGTTGGAGTGTTGGAGTGGCGACCCCGCACCGGTAAGCGCAGTGTTGGCAGACCCCCACTAGGTGGACTGACGACATCAAACGAGTCACAGGGAGCCACTGGATTCAGGCGGCGCAAGACCGAAGCCTGTGGAGCAGCATGATGTCCAGCAGTGGACATCTGAAGGTTGATAATGATGATGATGATGTTAATAGTTTTGACTTTTCTTTGGTATTAAATAAATAATAAAATGTAGCCTCATTTGCCTAACAGTTAAAGATGAAAAGTTAACTTGTTAGTCATTTGTGGCGGCTAATCTGGTGGGGTGTTAATAACAGGAAATAATGTACTTACTCTGCTCCCATAGTCAGAACCTATAAGATTTCTAACCTTTAATGCACCAAAGGTTGTTTGGTAAACATTTTCTATCATTTCACCCTTTTTGTTTTTTATTTCCGGCCTCACTTCGATAGCATGGAGATTGTTGCTTAGATAAAGAATCACTGTATCACCTTCTTCGATCTTTTCTTTATAATTTCTAAAACTCATGATATTTTTTAGTTCTAGAGGCCCACCGATTTGCACCGATTTGTAAATATTTACAAACTACCATGTGGTTTTGACGTTTACAAATGACAATAATTTGACATATTGTCGTGTGTAGACATCATGGAACTAGGAATTACGACAAGAAGCTTAAATACCTACTAATTTGCGTTTTGTTAAACCTAAAATAATCTAGTTTGAAAAATATAATTTAATCTCATCTTACTAGATTAATATTATCGTAAATTATGTTATTTTTGAAACTATTATTTCCTACATAAGTATTATTTTCCAATACAAAACAATATTTTATACATACCTACCATGGAACTAGGAATTACGACTACGTCTAACTAAATGTCTATGGCTCGGTTGGAAATAGTTTTCACTTTTCATTAACCCTAGCACAGACTAGGAACAACAAGATCCTTAGCTCCTAGTTCCATAGATAATACTTATAGAGTGAACGTAATTCCATGGACACTACCAAGTCAAACAAATGTCATTTTTGTTTTGATATTAGAACCGTTTTTCCCCCGAAGGGTAAAAAACGTATATTTAGGTTTCAGCCGAAAGGCTTGACCCACTGTGAGATAACCCTTTAGAACATCAGCGCCATCTAGTAGGTTGTTCCGAAACCATTCGAGCTTTGATCGGGATTGGTTCGGTGATTAGTAGTGGGGAGTCAGCGCACAGGCAGGCGGCGTCGGCCATTTTGTTTTCAGTACCTGTTCAGGAATTGAAGCGAGTCGAAAGCCGGTAAGGTATTCAATGGTGGGTCAAGCCTTTCGGCTGAAACCTAAATATACGTTTTTTACCCTTCGGGGGAAAAACGGTTCTATTTAGGTGTTCGAGCCTTTAGGCTTGACCCACTGTGAGATGTTTAATATCTGCCGGCGCTGACTTTGCGTACTGTGACTATGTGTGAAATAAGATTCACTTACTATACTATTATAGTAATACTCTATTTAGGGATTTGAGAAATAAAGTATTGTATAATTTCCTTGTAAACAAAAATCACAGTCACGACTTATAAGCATAATTTTAAAGTCTAAATAGTAACAAAAATATCAGACTTTGTATGATTTGTAATAGACTTTCTTGTGTTGGCATCTACTTCCCTGAAGTAGTGTTTCAAGAAGGTTGAGCAGCTACGCCAATTACCTTTGCGTAGTACTTCATCTATATTGAGATTTTTGTTGACCCAGTTGTCTGTTGCAACGGCTGATCTGAAGCTGCCAGGAGAGCCATTCATTTTAGCATCTTTCAGAACTATCTTTAACCATCCTTCTATTACGGATCTAGATGCTGCTTTGACTCTGTAGTTAAGGTTGGGACTGCTTTTCTTCGTTGTTCTGATTTATTTATCAGTTTTGGTATCCAATAGCAAAGATCAAAGATATTTGATTCGCTTTTTGACAGGCACCAACCCGACTGTCGATAATTTGTATTATCCGTTTTTGATCCGAAAAAGGGCCAGAATACTATTTGATCACTTGTAATTTGACAGTGCTCTGCGTCGATTTGGAGCAAAGTTAAAACATGGACGCGGCGGCCCGTAGCCAGAAGTAACAAAGTTGCTACATGTTGCGAAATTTGAAATAAACTGGAATCGTCGATATTTCTTTGAGTGACCCAATCTACGAGCTCCGCTACGTTCCAAATGTTAGAGCAGCGTTTAGGAGGATTCTTCAATACAAATGCTTTAATGGTTTTCTTCACCAACGGATGATCACTAAGTGAAGATGTGTTACAGGGTTTTGTAAAGGTAGCAATTACTGATTTATGGACAAGGATAGTTTTTAGAGCTAGCTTCTTAACGTTGTGCAAGTGAATTAAGTACCTAGCTAAGTCGCTAGGATTTGGTGTTTGTGAAGATACTTTATTGTCACAATATGTCCATTGTAACCATGTTCTCCAAGCGGGCCGGTATGTTTTGAGTGTAGATTGTCTCCAGGCGGATTGTAATAGGGTGCGTTCTGACTCATTCCAATTTAGTATCTCATTGGACCAGCCCGTACCTTCCATACCTCCAAAGACAAGTTCTGAATGTTCCGAGGCGGTAGGTTGGTTTGCAAGTCCCGAAGGTGGTCTTTTAGATTTAGGATCCTGTAGGGAGGGCATATTGCTCTCTTCTTCACTTCGGCTCTCCAAAATGCCTTCTCCCATTTCGGTATCACTAGGAGGTAGAGTCCTTGGGAACCATTCAGATGTTGCAGTACTTGTGGGATTAGTGCTGGCGGTGGAAAGATCCAGGCTACTTTGTAATTCCATGGCCTGCTGAAAGCATCCGTGTATTCGCTTCTCATGTCCCTGTGATCTTCGCTCACATATCTCGGGACTACTGCGGAATGTCTGCTTGCAAAGAGGTCAATTTCTGGAGTGCCCATCTTTTGAAAAATTTCCTTTTGTGTCGTAAGATCCAGGTGCCATTCTTGACAAGCTTTCAGCCGCGAAAGACTGACTGAAGATATTTCGGAGTTATGGTGATCTTGTGTTGTTGTGCTAAATTCAGGATTTTTGAGGCGATGTTTAGGAGTTTTCGTAATTTTAGAAAATAAAATTGTTCTTTTTTAGAAAATCTCTAAATTCATTCGGAGTACTTCGAATAAGATTCATAATTCCTTTTGATTGCAATGCCAATGATTTTGCGAGATACTCCAGTGACCTGACAGTTTTTTGTTGTTTATCATAGCACCCCACCCGATGTCTGAGGCATCGGTGGCTATGAAGATGGATGCTGGGGCTACGCGAATATCCGATGTCCCCGTAAGATTTTCGAGCCACTAGTTTAGTTCTTCTTTTACTTAATCTGGTAACTGAAACATCTTGTATCTTCGTATGTCTGGGAGTGATTTTGCTGCGATCTGAATGCGTCTGCAATAGAGGAAGCCTAATGGGATTACATTGGCTGCAAAGTTTAATTTGCCTAGTAACTGCTTTGCGTCCATCCAACATCATTCACCTTTAGAGAGAGTATTAAGTATAGAGTCTTGGATGTTGGAAATCTTTGAAGTGGGTAAGACTAAGATTTTTCTTATTAATTTTTGTGTCCCAGATTAGACCCAAATATTCTATGCGTGTTTTGGGTTCCAGATCTGATTTGTCTGTGTTAATGTGCCAACTTAATTTTTTGAGGAAATTTACTGTCCAGACTACCTGTTCAGCTAAATTATCAGAATTCTGATTCATGAGCAAGAAATCATCGAGATAAATGAAAACTCTGATTCCATTTTCACGTAATAATGATGCAACCCAGTTAGTAGTCTTACTAAAGATAGATGGGGCACTTGATAATCCAAAAGGCAAGCAATTCATGTTGTAGATGTTACCATTGAACGCAAAAGAAAGATATCTCTTGTGAGACTCCTGGATGGTTATATGATGCATATCGATCTTTACTAAATAATCTCTCTGTTGCATAGTTTGCGAAACTTTGGATAGACTTATGAGTCTGAATTTTTGCGGTTGAACCTAAAGGTTTATACGGCGTAAGTTAAAAATTAGTCTATGAGAACCATTAGGCTTTTTCCTTAGGAAAATTGGCGATAAAAAACCTGATTTGAAGGTGTTTAGAGAATTTGCACCAATATCTTGTAGGTTATTGATTTGTTTAGCCATTTCCTGTGAATATTTGGGCTCATATAGTTTGCTATTGCAATCAGAAAAAATTGTCAGAGGCGGTTTTTTAATAAAAGGAATACGGTAACCGCTTATAACGTTTAAGATTGTGTCTGAGGCTCCTAACGATTTCCATAGATCAAAACTTAAATTTAGTTGGCCAGCTAGAAATACTTGCGAATTAGGATTTCTTGGTAGTGTTTTGAGTTGTCCTGGCTTTGTTATTACCGGGCGTATAGCTGTCCCGTTTTGATCGAAAGTCACGAAAATTGCGTGGTGGCTGTCTTTTGGTTTATCACCCATATTCTCTATAATTCTTAATAGGTAATTTTGAGGCTGAACTTTTCTTTCCAGTTTTATTGACATGGCTGGTTTTCCTTGGAAAGATCTTGTGTGCCCCCCCCCCCCCTGATCTTTAATTACTTCAGCTAGATTCTCCTCAGAGAAAAGGTGAGTATCCGAAGGTGGTATATCATGAAGGATGCTGCCCAGGACTTTATTTGCTGGCTTATAAGTTTCTCTCCGGGCCTGAATGATTTCGGCTCTTCTGCCACAAGAGTATTGTAATAACCCGTCAGATATATATTTTTTTTTTTTTTAAATGGGCTATCTGCGCCGAGCATATGGTTCTGTATTTCCGTGCGGGTGTTAGGATCCATTTTCTGGCAAGCTTCTTGCAAAGCTTTTCTTTGTAGTAGCAAACCATATGTTATGGCACCCAAGGTCATGTCTGTCTTTTCTAATTGCGATGTTGAGTTCCAGTTAGGTGTTATCGTTGCCAAGTGATTATTGACTTTAAGGGCGGAAAAAATTGGAGTAACAAAAATGGAACATTTTTTGAACATCGGCGTAGCGTATGTTCTTCCAGCCATCTTCGTTCAGACGTTGACACTTTCGACCTTGATCGACAAGGTCTGGGTCTGCTTTGGCAAGTTTGGGTTCAGCTTCGGTAGTGTGGGGTGAAAAATCGCATTTAGGAATATTGTCCGCTGTTCTGAGGGAGGTCAGTTTCCTCTAGGCATCGGCAATTTGTGTCATTAATGCAGCTTCTTCGGATTGGGTATTCAGCAGGACATTTAAAGGTAAAGTGTTGTCCTGAGGGGATACATTTAGCGAGGGGGCTCCAAACTCATCATAGGCTTCGGTACTGTACGGTATAGATACGAAGGACTCGTCTAAATCGGATGTGCCTTGGTCACTTCTATACGTAAAGGTTGAAACCCGATTTGCAACGCTTTCAATTGCCTCGGTTTGTTTTGTGAGTAGATCCATCATCTTTTCCATAAAAGAATGTGTTACGGAAGCCTCGTTGGGCGGTTCGTGGCGTGGTGTTTTGATGCTGCGCGAGCTGACAGGGGAAGTTGAGCTCCTTTTTTGAGGTGTGCTGCAGCTGGTTGAAGCTGAATCCCTGGACGTCAGCCGCGGTTTTAGCAATTTCACTGTATTGACGAACTCGTCATATGATTTGTGATGGATTTTTTCCATAAGGTTATGTGGAGAATATAACAATGCCCTTCCGAAGGGCCATTCCAGTAGTATCCGCTTAATAAGGCAATATTCTTTCTCGGAAAGCGACGCATCGCTCGGAAAATATGCTGTAGCCATCTCCGATGTTAGTATTGCAAATCGAAGTTTCGCTTCTGTGCGGGACTATATTTTTTCTCCGAACAGTTCTAGGGTACGATAGGTCTTAGACCTCCCACAACTTCATTCCATCGGGATAATTGTCCTCGACAATTTGTATTATTCTTGAGAAAAAAAAAATTCCGTTCTGGTGAAACTGGTCTACGACACAGTTCTCCCATAGTTGTAGACGCCATGATCGATATGGAAACCAGAAAAAGATACGTCATAATTATGCTAGTGGTCCCTTGTAAGGCCGGCAACACGTCAACACGCGACTAGATGTATCAAGTGATACGACCGGCAGTCTCAACTGAGGCGACTGGGCGCGGGCATCGTTTCATTTGAAAAGTATATCGATGCGACTGGGCGTCCCAATCGATGCAACCGGGCGTCTCAATCGGTACGACTGGGCGTCGTAATCGATGCGACAGGGCGTCTCAATCGATACGACTGGACGCCTCAATCGATGCGACCGGCCTTCCTGGTCGATGCGACCGGCCTTCCCGGTCGATGCGACCGGCCTTCCCGGTCGATGCGACCGGCCTTCCCGGTCGATGCGACCGGGCGCTTCAGTCCATACGACTGACAACGGAAGTCGTTTATAGTTGTTTAGGTGCTATTCTGTCGTAGCCTAAAATAGGTTTCCCGACAGCTTGTCGTTCATTGCGAGACGACAAGAACTTCATAATATTATGAAGTAGTTCGTAGCATAGCCACGAACTTTATATGCGCAGGAGCGACATATATTGCACCATTTTACATAAGTGATTTCCGTAACTAACTACGGACACCTATGTAAGATCATTAATATATTAAAAATTTATGAAAATATGTATTTAAGTTTTAATAACTCCGTCTCTGCGGAGTATTGAGTGTACTGACGACGCTGAAATTCAAAAGCGTACTTGAAAACAAAATGGCCGACGCCGCCTGCCTGTGCGCTGACTCCCCACTACTAATCACCGAACCAATCCCGATCAAAGCTCGAATGGTTTCGGAACAACCTACTAGATGGCGCTGATGTTCTAAAGGGTTATCTCACAGTGGGTCAAGCCTAAAGGCTCGAACACCTAAATTTCAAATTTCATTCTTGTAGAATTTAAACTAATTTTCCTTTTTTTTTTTAATTACTTACCTAATACTGATTGTGCAAGCGTATACACTAAATCATGAAACATTTATCTGTTCTGTGAACTCACATGTTAAATCAGTTGAAATGGATGCATCAAAAATTACTAGTAAAACTAGCTCACTGAAGGCTTTGATATTGAAAGCTTGGCGTGAAAGATGGACTGATATACAATGGGGCATCAACATCAAGACCATTCTACCTAGAGGCGTAAGTGGAGATTTATATAACCTAGCAGATTGTATACTCCAACAAGCCATGGTAGGTTGTGGAGCCAACCAGTTAGTTATTTCGTATTTAAAACACTCCCTGGCTTCCCACTTGGTGTCCTATGCGGCCGTGTTACAGAGAATAGCAAAATTTGATGCTTTTCATAAACCACATTGCATTCTTAGTCTTCTGGAGTTTCTAGAAAGTTTTCTAGATAGCATAACCTGTCGCAGTAAGATGGAAGAAGAAATACTCACTTTTGCAGTCTCGTCTATAATTCTCTGGCTGCTACAAGTTTACCATTATTCACTAAGCAAATATCCTTCATCAAATCCTATACAGAGTCAGGAACTCTTAGAAAAGTCTACATCGCTTCTGAACTCGATAGTACACTCGGATTTCCTACTGGCTATGTTCTATTTAGCTAAACAACATGATCCAGATGAGTATAATGAGGTCACAAAGAAATGTCAGGAGATCACAGCGTTTATGATGATGAACACCCAGTTCAAAGCCCCTGTCACTATACATGACACATTGCAAAAGATCTGTAACATGGATATTGATAAAATAGCTTTATTAAATAATAAACCTGAGACTGTTACACATTGTTTACAAGCATTGATAGCTGTGACTGTTTTGGCCAACCCTAGTGCAGAGTTGCAACAACTATCCAACCAATTGGTTATGATACAAAGGATTAAAAGTTATCCATTATCTAGACTTTATAGCGAAGTAATCAGAGCTTGTTTCATATCTCTTAACGATGCAAGTAAAGATGCCTCTAAACAAGCATTGTGGGCTGCTTTCACATTTCTCAAACTACCACAGCTTATTAACTACATTCACAACATGTGTGGCACAATGAATAAAGATGGAGAATATTCTGTGGAAGTGGTTGAAGCTTTTGAAAAACTGCTACAGTCTACTCCTTTGCTTGATGTGGTTGATACAAAGAACTCGTGTAATAGTGTTGTATCTCTATTAGAACCTCTAGTTAAGTTTAATGTTGTATCGGAGAGCCATTTGTCGTATTTTAAGCAGAAAAGAGAAAGTAAGGATATTAAATTGCAAAAGTTAGAACCAACAGGTTTGCAAGGGTCTGTCCCATCATTTATAACCCGTGCAGAACCCACCTTGGCAGGAATTCTCAAAACAATGGGAGGAGATTCACACAAAACCCAGGAATCTTTGTATGCAATGCTTTGCCAAATCGTCGGTGGTACAACATTAGATACAATTTTAGCTGTAGCCACAGTTGAAGGAAAATTGAAACTGTTTGTATCAAGATTGATAAAGTTTAATGAATTTGCTCTGATAGCTGCCAGTGAAAAGGGTGCGTCTCAGTCCAAAGTTTACATATTTGACATTTCATTTTTGATACTTTGCTCTATTGTACAAGATTATGGAGCGGAGGCTGTGCTGGATGACAATGGGGATTCCTTTTTTGAGCAGTGGGTAAGAGAGTGTATGGCACAGAAAGGTGTCCATAAGTCACCCGACCAAATATTGCAAAAATGTGACATGCAGTTGGTAGACATTTTTATTCACCATCTCAGTGCTCCCGATTTTGATTTTAAGAACACCAATTTGAAACCACATGATCTGTGTGTGAATGTTAGTGGAGTTATAAAAGAAATTTTATTCGCTTGGGAACAAGGTTCAATTTCCGCTGCTGATGTTAAGCGCATGTTGGACTCTTTGAGACAGAAGATGGCTTCTCTAGCAGTGTGTGCCTCAGTTTGGCTCTGTTCCTACATCAATGTTGTCCACCAGGATGCCTATTTGAAGCCATTGAACATGGTCCAACAGTTTTTGACTCCACCCACTGACGTTGAAATGGCACAAATCGATAACTTTAAAGAAAGGGCTGTTTTAATGTGTCAGATAATTCGGAAGATGCAGTTTGATATACAACCTCCATCAATAACTAAATCTAAAATAATGCCTTTTTCTCACAGCATCATATCCAGGCAACCGATATTAGAACAGTTGCAAACTGTATGGGAAGATATTAAAACTAGAGGGTACTTACACATTGATGCTACAGTTATTGTTGAGAGCCTCCTTAATACTGCTGGTCCAGTGTGGTTTGTGACAAATTTACTCAAAGAAATCCTCAATTTCCGCTATCAGAATGATTTAGATAGATCTGTAGATATTGTATTGGCAATGTTCTATTTTGATATAGAAAAGTGTACTGAAGCTCTTTTATTGCATGTCCTACCACAGTATCTTTATAATGCTAAGTTATGTGAGGACTTAGTGGAACCACAGTCAGCTATTTTGGCAAAACTTTCTGTGTATTGTATTTATGCAGCTCTTGAAAATAGCATGTCAAATAGAGTTCATACTTCTAGAAAACGTCGGCATGATGATTCAGATGATATAGAAATGAGTGCTACTAGTAAATTAAGGAGACTGAATGACAATTCATCTGATACTTCTATGTATTACTCTCAAGGACAATCTTCTGGGATACTAATAAAGGAACCTCTACAGTCGGCTTTGGAAATGCTGTATAAATCATTTTTACAATTAGCAGGAAAGAATGGTGAAGTGACACCACAGACCCAATTTATATTTGAATTTCTTCTTTATGTTGTGCAGTGTGGACAAGAGAGAGCACAAGTTGTCTTGCAGAAGATGCCCAGTGAAATTGTATCTACATTAATTAAAGCGCTTCCTGATAATTTTAATATTGGACTCATTTTAAGATTGTATGATCTGTCCACTCCATATGGTAGGAAAGATACTGCTAGAGACCTTTGTTTGCTAAGAAATATGCGCCTTAGACCAGAGTAAATAAGTGTTATATTAGAAGTAGGACTTTATGTTAATATAAGTAATATAATTAAGTAATAAATACTTATAGGAAAAATTAAAGGCAGTTTAGATTATTATTTTCTTTATTGCTGATTTTCTTAATCAAATACTTAGCTGGCAATCTGATAATTAAATTAATTTACAATGTTACCCAGCTTTTTAAAGTCAGGTAAAAATATTCAACAATTTAAATAATCTTATTTTAATATAGTACAAAAAATGGTGGATGGATTCAGATGAAATTCACACTTATTATATGACTTTAACAGGATGTATTTTGAGAGCGACCTGTTTGGTGAACTTAGAGAAAGAGGAACTTTTTGAACCATAGTGCCCATTTTCATTCAATTGGAATAATAGACAGAGGTAGAGAAATAGGCGTAATATTTTTGATTTTGTAATATATTTTAAGGAGACTAATTTTTGAGATTGGCTTTTTTCTTATGATTTCCTATAACGAAAAATTTCGAAAATAATTAAGTACATAAGGATGATTATACGATGATATAACTGAGTATAAAAATACTGAGTTGGACGTGAGTTACTCACAAATTAGTCGATATTTTGATTAATTTCTTAAACTGGACACTTTCAAGTAAGTAAAGATTTTTATATAAACCTGTGAAGATGATACTGCCATTGTCGCAATTAGAATGCCATAAGCCTATTTTGTCGTATTAGTTTACAAAATGGGAAAAACCAAATTAAATTTGAATTTCGCGGGCAGACTCGTATAATCCACCTTAAATGAAGTTTCTCTCATCTCTAAAATCAACACCAGGGTTTGTAAGAGCAAATTATCTTCACTTTCAAAATAACACCCTAAGTATATAAATTTTGAATTTGCAACATTACTGAACTGCAGGAACCACGATAAAAAATAATGTGGTCTGAGATTTTTCATTTTTGATTACTTATGCATTTTAAGGCTAGGAAAAACCTAACGTAAAAAATATGCAAGCGGATTTCTGTGACTACGCAATCATAGTTTAATTCCACTGATGCCTTTCCGCTAGATTTATCCCTTGATTATATCTCATTTTACACTCTTACAACTAATATATTTTCTAGTTTAACAGTTTTTTTATTAGGTATTTAAAAAATTGCTCTGTCACCCTGTAAAAGTTTGACTTCATTCCAATGTAAGGGTTCGAAACACAACCAACTTTCTACAACGAAACTGTTGCATAGACAAAAGCTTCTCGTGTGTGCACACGCCTAATACAGAACACAAAGTTATGTATTATATTCACAAAAAAATACTGCCATTAACTATCAACTTCCTGTTTAGGTATTTGTTTATATATCTAACTAATAAAGTTTTCTTAAATTATTTTCACAAAATATACATTTTCCTAGCTACATTAATGATCACATTTGATGTGATGGTAAATATTTGTACAATTCTTAAATTATTTTACAAATTCTTAAAAACACAGATCACAGGAGAGTTCCAGAACATTAACCACTAAAAGCCTGGACAGACTCGACGTGTGACACGTGCTTTTTATCTGGTCAGGCCTTTCACAAACGCACTAGACGGTTCCATAGTATGGTGAATGGTCAGCAGTTTGGATGCCAGCAGTACGCGGTTGGAAAAGTCTCTGATTTCCCAGGGAAATCATCGTAACCTAAACATCTGCAAGCAAATCGTGCGGCTAACTGTTCGCTTTCCGAACGCTTACGCTGGCAGTAGTTTCTGCACTGGGACTGCACTTTATAATTATAGGTAGGCAGGTTCTAAGTTTTTGGTCCCCGTCGACATTAAGGCTGACCGTCTGATCGGTAACCGCATGGTGCGCATGTACGTTTATTGTGGACATTTTATTATCTACGAGTATAGGGTAACAACAATAGGTACAATAATATAATATTAACAGTTATATTTACTAATTTAATTAACTAAAGTTATAACGCAGGTTTTTTGGCACCTGGCGAATCCGGATGAGGGTGATCTGAAAAAGAGAGGTAATCTCGTTAAAAACTCGATTCTTTAATGAAATAATGATGAAAATTTTTGGTGTAACACTTTAACAACGAAACGTTAGAGTCATGACGTGTCATAAGAGCCACAAGTTGGCCTAAGTTCGCTCAGTCGAATCCGAGCCCGGGATCCTGAGACGTCCCATTTGAGACGCGGACGGCGCCGCTGGGTTTTAGTGGGTATTACTTTCGAGTCGAGTCCCACATACCCGCCTGGCCAGCGGGATGCGTAAAGGCATTTCCCAGCGATAAAAAAAAAAGGTTGGCCTACGTTAAATAAATAAATTTGATTGTTAAGAAAAAATTAAGTACTATTAAGGTTACTAGATCTTGCCTGCGACCTCGTTCCCACGAAAGTTTTTTTCGGGATAAAAACCATCGACGATATTGGTAAATTTCCGTCCAGTCGGTTGATTGAGGACGAACAAATAGTCAAACCCCAAGGTACGCCTTAGGTCGGGACGTTAAAGAAAATATATTTTGCTTCTCTACGATTCATCCACATCGTAGAGAAGCATTTTGGCTGTAACTGTTATGGTATAATATTGTGTTTGATTCAAGTTGTGATGTTGATTTGTCTATAAACTTACCCATTTGCCTTCTAAGGGATTCCCCGTCCCTAGTGACATTTTGCTCTGGTGGCGTTCGACTAACCCTCATTGGTAAAATTATTCTATTAGGATTACAATTTTCATCGACCATATTTTCACCATTGCTGGCAAAAGTCGTTCTTTGATTTCTATTCCAAGTTTGCTGATAGGAACTTTCCGTGGTTATTGTACTACATCTATTGTTAGTATGAGGAACGTATTGTTCTGGTGACCAGTCGAATACAAACGTGTGGCTATAGTTTTGCGAGTAAGCTGACGGCGTGCCAGAAGGAGTTGGAGGGGTAGTTGTGACGTAAGGACTTAAGTCCTGTTGACAGACATCTGGAACTTTTTGCAAAGCGGATTCCGACCAAGTCGGACTGGGATTCCATTGATCCATCATCTCCGTTTCGGTCATGTTAATGTTCTTAGAGCCTGGCCTTCGCGTGGTTATGGATGTCGCTGCAACTGCCACTAACGTGTCTCCACCGGTATTGGATGAAAAATGTGGTGACAAATTAGTTACAGGTGTCTTTGCTTCAGTTTGTTTTCCTTTCCTCTTGGCACTAGGCTGGGACCTCGTTTCGTCAATCCGTAGATTGTGGTATGCCCTGAAATAAATATCTGATGTTACACTAGGGGTTTAAAGTCGATCCCATTAAATTTTTATAAATACTGTTATTCGAAAATAGAGTTAGTATCATTGTTGAAGCGTCCTACCTATTTTCCTGTAATGACACTGAGTAGTCCACAGGTAAATTGTCATGCCTCTCGTAAGCATAATGTATTGGTGTGAGATGTGGAGGAACATGTGGGATATGAGGTTGTAGGCCAGCTGTTGGCATCATCACTGGTTGGTTTCCATTTAGACATACTGCTGGTGTCGGTGTGTACTGCATCGCTGGAGGATACACTTGAATATCAGGCGGAGGTGGGCCATACATTCTGGTGGCTGCTTCATACGCTAACCCGTAATGTAGTTTGGATTGTACAGCATAGTAATGGTAGAGCCACGGATTTGCCTTCATCACCGCTGCTTCTGGTTCACTGTAGAGAAAAACTTTGATTAAACAGGTGGTTAACATTGGAGTAAAAATTAAGTTGCTAGGTATAAGGTAACTAGGGAAGAATTAACTAATCTTCTGTTTGCAAGAATCTTATTAGGCGATTAATTTAAGGTATCTCGAACTTTCGGAGTTTAGTAGGTACCTATGTGCGTTTTAAGAAAAACTTCTTGAGGAAATTTGCTTGCCTGAGAAACCCAGTAGTCTCCGACGATTTGCATGAGTTGGTATCTAATTCCAAAGAATGTCCTAATATTACGGTGATTATTTTCGTAAAACCGATTTAAACCTTTAGCTTTAGTCTCATCGGGTAGCGAGAGATGTTCAGTATAATGAAACGCTACGCATGAAACATGATTATTTGTTTAAACTCCATTTTATTATAGGAAAGAATCGCATATCACAGTACCTACGACTTAGTTACATGCTTTGCCCATTAGTAGGAACGGGGAATGGGGTCCACTAAAGTTTAATGTTTATATTAAGTAGTGCCGCGGACTCATGTGCCTTGTATGTGAAAATTATTTCACAATTGATAAGGTAAGGTAAGGAAAATATATCGTATTAAGTTTCGATTCAAGTTATTACTGCAGATAAGGCGGTAATCGTTTAGCGGTTAAGGTTGAACTGATATTTAACCGGTACAGATACAGACATAGAACAAGCAGAAATTTATCTGTGATCTTTGTGTCTGTATGTAAATAATGTTGTTGTTAGGTGCGTTGGTCAACAACATGTGGACGGATGATGTTTTCCAAAGCTCACGGACTACTTCTAGAACTGCTGTAGACCACTGGTTTAGAAGTTCTAAACGCATATTTTTTTAAACTTCGCTGATCTAGCGCTTGGTTGGTTATTGTGGTGTAGATGATTTGTTGTTCATTGTTTAACGTGAACTCAAACTCTACCAAATAGTGTTGGAAGGTTACTCACAAGTCATACTCATAACGCATGAGGTACGTACCTAGCGGAGCGGTTAACTACTTGCTTCTAACTAAAGTTCGGCCGTTCAGAGAATGCGTTCCTGACACCTGTCAGTTAGTCACGACAACTGTCACAAAATTATAACATTAATTGATTATTGATATAATAATGTTGTTTTAATGCTCATCAATTGTTAAAACGGTAAACAACCAGCAATAATATTTTTATCGTAACTGCAACGCCATTACAAAGTTACGTCGTCAGTTCAATCGCGACGTCTCAGGAACGCATTCTCTGAACGGCCGTAGTATAAATCACACTAATATTATAAAGGCGAAACTGTGTGTGTGTGTGTGTGTGTGTGTGTGTGTGTGTGTGTGTGTGTGTGTGTGTGTATGTTTGTTACTCTGACGCAAAAACTACTGGACGGATTTGGCTGAAATTTGGAATGCAGATAGTTCTTATCCAGGATTTTGAAGAGTTCCCGCAGGAATCAAAAAACCTTAATCGACGCGGACGAAGTCGCGGGCGTCATCTAGTATAAAATAATAGGTGGTTAGGTAAATACAGTGTTTCTTGTATACAATACAGATGTACGTTTTATTGAAACAATACTGGTAATTGACGCCATTGCTAAAGTATTATATTTGTAAAACCCAATGTGACCTTTAACGTACCTATACTCAAGCTTTGAGGTAACCTTTTAGATAGTGGATTCAGGGAAATGTCACATACTTGGACTGAAGTCCTGGACTTAGGTACACTTGCGTTCAAAAGTTCATATTATTTTATAAGAGTTTATAATGATTAATTATTTTATAATTTTAATAAAAATGTCGATTCGGGTTTTTACAGGGGGTTAGGTAGGTACCTGAAGATAAAAAGATATCAACTCATCAATTGCTCACTACTGAACTCAACTCAGGTCTCCTCGCAGAGAAGGGTTAACCCATAGAAATCTTAATGTTATTAAGATATTTATGGGTTAACCAATATTATGTCGTTTTGTTACTAACATACATATTGCATACAAGTTAAACTTTAAACCACCAATCCCCTTTCGATCACTACGCGGAAGTCTTATGCGACGTTGAAGTCTTATGGGAGGAAAATCTATTCGACATTATACCTAAGCTTACAATAATACAATAGAAGTGACAAAAACCCTCAGCAATATAAATGACGACGCAGAGAGAAAGACTTAGTCTGGATTTTTTTTAACTAATAAAGTTATAACTTCAGTCCACGACGGTACCTACATCAAAGTTTAAATATAGGTATTTTGGCCGACGGCAAATGGCTTAGCATTCGCAGAGATAACCGAGAATCAAAGGGTAAGGGGATAAGCAGCCGCTTACACGCGTTCCGCATAATGAACTTGACCTTTCGACTACCAACTGCTTCTAAATCTTATAATTCTGTGTGTACCAAGAGAGCTGGTAGGAAAGGAAGAGGTAGGGGAGGATTCGCAATTGGATAATTATGACCAATTAACATAATACTCAGGTAAGGTGATGCAGGTATTACTTAACTAGATACCTAAGATACTTTTCAAACTCTAATTCTACTAAGTAGGTTGTACCTACAGTTTTCATGGTTATAGCGATCTCGTTATAACTAACCATGAAAACTACATAAGTTGAAAACTGAAAAGTAAACTCAAATCAAACCAATTTTATTTGCTCGAAACATGTCAACAGATACAGGTGCTCAATGTTGGAAAAGATTATAATGGGTCAGAATAAAATGTTTTACCTCATATTAGGCATGCAAGTATTCACTATACAAATACAATAGGTAATTATTGATTATTAATACCTACAGTTAAATCTTAGAAAATTAAACTACCAACAAAGTCTGAAAGCAGTCACAAGAAAATGTACTTAAGTACCTAATTGTTACATTAACGGAGACTATATACTTACCTACCTACTATAAAATTTTCAAATATGTACTTACTACTCGTAATAATAAGCAAATAAAGCAAACCAAAGCTTTAGGCACACATTTTTAACAAAATCGGGATTTTCGAGATAAAACAGTATTACAGCAAACGGGCGAAGTGATCAGCTCTAGCGTTTGCCACGTAACTTGTATATCTATATTAGAAAATGTACTGTGGCTTGTAATACGTGTAGTATAATTAGGGCCATTTGCCTCTACAACAAGTGCCAACCTTTGCCCCACGCCTCTACCTAGTGTAACCGGAATAGTGTTAGATATTGTAGAAAAGCAGTGCTAGGGATTGAACTAGCTCACTCTTTATACATCTCAACATTTAAGGCCTTAAATGGCCGGCCCACTACTTATATCAAGAACGAGTGTAAGTATCCACTACAGCAAGAACGAGTGAAGAAGTGTTCAGCAGACCATCACATTATTGACAGACTAGCAACTTTTTCCCACGACTTCGTCCGCATGGAGTTAGGTTTTAAAAATACCGCGTGAACACTTTTCTCCGATATAAAAGGTAGCTTCACTCCAAAGTCCTCAACTATAGCCATGCAAAAAATCCGCGTCGACCCGTTTGCTGCGTGATTGAAGGAGAAACTAACGAAACAACAAACAACCTCTGTCGCATTTGTAATATAAGGTAGGTAGGTACCTAACTAGTAAGGATGGATTAAGTAGATGGAATAAAAAACTCAAAGAGCAGGTATAATCGTAAGCAGGTATAGCTACTGTGAACCTACCTTTTTGAAATGCTATAAGTAAGGCAATCAAAAAGCTTTGTGATTTTTTGTGAAGTTCTCGTTATGCATAACGCGGGTAATGGAATAAAATCCGGACTCGTTGCCAATTTGTGCGTCCGCATCGACATAACGCATAAATCTCGACATGACGTAGGCGGCCGACATGTTGACAATTTGTTGTTGATCCCAATGATCTATGAAACTTAAGATATGCCAGGCTACCTTCATGTTCTTAACTTATCAACTCCGTACGGAAGTTGGAAGTCATTGGGACAATTCCGACTTTCGAGTCCTTAGCTCTTTATAAAAATCTCGTGTTCTTTTCCAAACTATTGAAGTACCTAAGTTTTTAGACCACGATATGCTCCAGCTTTTAGAACTCCTCGCTTTTCTTCATATTTGGGTGTGGAGTTACGCACGTTATAACAACCACCTCGGTGAGAATGTATAGATATTTATATTTAAGTAAGTATAACAAGGTAGGTCAGTAGGTAGTCAGGCGAGATCGCAGTCAAGGACTAGCTCGTTATCGAATAAAAAAAAGTAGGTGCATAGTTACGTGTCTTTATTATTTTTATCATTGTAAGTATGGCCCGGTCTACATATTATTAAAGTCTTGATATATTTACCATATCTACTCTCAGTCCCTATGGATTTATAAAGACATTACGACTTATACGGCTATCCGTAATAAAACTGCCTCTATAAAGGTTATTCTACTGATATAAATAAGTTGATACGAACAACATACATTAAATAGAATCTAAGCTTCGAAAGTAAGTCACACTCTATAATACAGAATACGGTACATTGAAGTTACATTTAATACCTAAAACCATAGGGTTAAATGGGTTACGCCTTAATTAGTTCCTTCATATTTTAAACTGTTGATGAAAAATAGGCCTAGAAAATTGTTAAATAAATAAACGAGATTTTCTATTATCTCTGTCGATAACAGCTTAGAATATAGTAAACTAGGATAGACGTAAAAGAAGAGCTTTTAAACTAAATACTTAATGGTCCGGTAGCCGGTAACATTGAAACTTGAAAGTCCCCTCATAGCGGATTCGAAAAGTATTGGAATTGATAGTTAAACATTATACGTTTATAATAAGCTCGGTATGCGTCAATTTGAAAAGCCGGAACAATGTTAATTTTTTTTGACGTGACAACGTCTTATAAATTGGTTTGCCGGGTGACACTTCAAGAAACTGCGTTACGCTCCGCTCACGTTATGCGCTCACAATGAGAGCGAGTGAGAGGCATGGTTAGCCCGCCTAAGAGCGAGAGAGACAGACATAAAAAGTGAAAGGCACGCGTCCCTTCCACTCGAGCACAGTTAGCCCGCCTAAGAGCGAGAGAGACAGAGCGAGAGAGAGTGAGAGAGATAGGCATACACACCGGTTCATGTCTTGCGCTTCTATTTCGGTTGTCACGTAAAACTTTCGCCCGTATACCGACTTTACAGGCAACCAATTTTTTTTCAAAAATTCATATATGTTTTACCATTATCTTGGATGTTAATTTTTTGCATTGTATTCGATAGAAAATTTCTTAGTCTTTCAGGAAAAAATTACGCAAGCCACTTTAAAAAAAATATCATTTAAAAAACAGACATTACACACTCGTTACGTTACAGAAAACGACGAGATCGAGACAAGTCTTTACGTAAGAGTTATACATCTGTGACAAATGACGCAATCTCGCTAACAATGCGACCAAGCTTGTGTGTATCGAGCTTTAACATGTGACGGAAAGCAAAAACTGATAGCGATTAATATTTTAAGCTATTGCATAGCTTTTATCGCGGGCTTTGAGCGCGGCGACCGAATCAAGAAATTCCGTAAAGAAAATCAACCTAACACCCCGTCGTTTTAGTTCGGCAGACTTCGGCACGGTGTTTGTGTGCGTGCGACTAGAAAATGCTATGCAATAGCTTTACCGCGGCAGTCCCCGAGTGCCACACGTATTTTTTTTTTATTAGCTTTTACCCACAACTTGTCTAAGGGTAGTTAGCTTTTTTTTTTTAATTTCGCGGTAGTCATTTGTTAGCCTATTTCACTCTCCAGGTCCTAATTACTATATCTAGTAGTATATTCATTCAAAAAATTGCGTCGAATTCTTGCTCCTAGACGGCATTAAAATTGATATATTTTGTTTTAAATTCTAACAAAATAAATCCTTACTAATATTATAAATGCGAAAGTGTTTGTTTGTTGGTTTGTTGGTTTGTCCTTCAATCACGCCGCAACAGGGCTACGGATCGACGTGATTTTTTGCATGGGTATAGTGGAGGACCCGGAGAGTGACATAGGCTACTTTTTATCCCGGAAAATCAAAGAGTTCCCGAGGGAAATTAAAAACTAAATCCACGCGGACGAAGTCGCGGGCATCAGCTAGTAAATAATAATCCGCTATCTGGTTCAGACTCCTGAGTTCTGAGTTCTAACTTAGGTTCACCAAAAGTTGCTCATAAGTTTACAACTTAGGCTGCGCACTTAAAAGCCTAGCACTCGCCCTTTGCGCTTGTTGATTGTTTAGGTCACTCTTGTCACCCACTCCTTTTGATATTAATTTAGATTTACTATCTACTCGCCTACTGACGATTAATTTGAGGTCTTAGTCACAGTATAATGAGCTTGTTCAGAATTATCTGCTAAATTAATAGTTGTGGCATTCGCTCCGGGCTTTGTGGTAATAAATTCAAATGTCTTTAGGGGTGCAATTATGTGTGTGGTTTGCGAATCAATGCCTATGATTACTTGCAAGTGGTACACCACGTGAAATTATTTCCTATAATTATCTAAACCTTGCATGCTATAAATTTTCTTTACCGTAATTCTCGTCCGTTTTTTCGTATTTTTGGAGATAAAAAAAGCTTTTCTTCTGTCTATATTTTTGACATAAAGGAAAGCAGCATATACGAGTATAGGCACAGAGTAAGGATAGTTTCAAGGCGTGAACTTTTCGAAATTGGAAAAAGTTGGAATACCTACTATATAAAATCCGTACTAATATTATAAATGCGAAAGTGTCTTTGTTGGTTTGTTCCTCAATCACGCCGCAACAGGGCTACGGATCGACGTGATTTTCTGCATGGTTATAGTTGAGGACCTGGAGAGTGACATAAGCTACTTTTTATCCCGGAAAATCAAAGAGTTCCTGAGGGATTTTAAAAACTAAATCCACGTGGACGAAGTAGCGGGCATCAGCTAGTGAAGAGATAAAATTCAGTGTAAGGTAGGCATAGAAAATTCTTTTAATTATTATGTAAAGAGTAAACTAAATAAAATCTTCCTCAATAATCTCAAAAGACTGTACAAAGGTTAATAAAAGGCCTGTTGCTCTTATTAGTCAATCGCCAGGCCGGCCGAGGCGAAACGCTAGGCAATATACAAACAAGATAACCGTAACATTCCACAGGATCAGGTGTTTTGGTGTATTTTCGCGCTATAAAATATTGCTGGGAGTAAATTCCATCGATCAAGCGCGGTGCTCGCCGCTTGTTAAACACCGTTTCTCACATCACAATGGCTGCGCGGGCATATTTCAAAACATCCCGATAGTACATCGGATCGCTGGCTCCGCGCTTCATAAATCAACCCCCGTACAATATTTATTCGTCGTCATCGTTGAGTTGAATAGACCAAGAGGGGCAAACACCATAAAATAGGTTAATATGTGGTCAAACGAACTTCTCAAAATCCGAATGTTAGGTTAGGATACGGATGTCACAGATTTCACCGGGAAGTGCATTGGTATTCCTCATTATTTGTCAGACAAGGACGATTGATTTTGCGATTTAGCTCTAGGCGTCAAATGATTGCTCAAACTATGATTAGATACAAAGAATTTTCAGAGTTGGTAAAATTGTATTATTTCTGAGTTATATTTTCAAGAACAATGTTGTTTTTACGGTTGTAGTTATATTTAAATTTTGTAAAGGGAAATAAAGGTGCATCAACAGCTTATAGTAAATTGAATGTATTAATTGCAGTTGTACAATTTCGGGGTATTGCTTTTTAAAAGTGCAATGGACTTCTGCTTTCCGAAGCGGTGGTAAAGTAAGTCATAAGAGCCACAGGATGGCCTACATGTAATCCTTACTTATAAATTATAAATGCGAAAGTGTGTTTGTTTGTTGGTTTGTCCTTCAATCACGCCGCAACATGGCTATGGATCGACGTGATTTAATGCATGAGTATAGTCGAGGACCTGGAGAGTGACATAGGCTACTTTTTATCCCGGAAAATCAAAGAGTTCCCGAGGGATTTTAAAAACTAAATCCACGCGGATGAAGTCGCTGTCATCAGCTAGTAATAAATAATTTATAATTTTTTGCAAAAAAAAATAACGGAGAAACATCACTGACTCTAGTAATTAGGCAACTCTCTGCTCGAACCCTTTACTATGAGTTTACGATAGCACGGTGCGGAGTGTGAGGCCGGCAAGCTGTGTTAATACACGGCAACTGTCCAGGTATGAAGATAAATGAATTCATTCCGCGCACTAGCATGTGCTGTTTTCCTGGTATTTATTTTGAGTAGTGTATTCTAGCCCAGTTTTGACAGCCTGCCTGTAGGTATGGAACGTATTGTTGGATTTATTATAATATGTATTCAAAATAGAAACAAACTGGTTGCTTTGCTGATAAAAGGCAATAGGGTGACTTCCTTGGTGCAGAGGTGAGTGCTAAGGTAAGAGGGAGGTTCTGATTTGTTTCCCGGCAGGAGAAATTATGAAAATAATTATCTTCTGACACAAGCGTGGCCTGTGTATGTTCATTCTCCTTTAGTTGTCTCTGGTCTGGTCTGATGGGAGTTCGTTACCACCATAATGGGGAAGACATGATTAAGACTGCCGGTAAGATTCCGTGTAAAAACCGATTACCTATAGGTGTATGTAGAATTGACTAAACTGTCATACCCTATCTAAGTTAGCCTGCTTCCATCTTGGACTGTTCATCGTCAATACCACTTATCAAAGAAACTTTAATCGTTGAGGTCCCAACTCCCAAGGCGCTGTTTAAGCGACCTTGCAACGAAAAGCGCAAAGTTGTTAGACCTCCCAATAGGTGGACTAACGACATCAGTGGAGTCACAGGGAGCCACTTTATTTATGAGCAGCACAAGACCGAAGCATGTGGAAGTCCCTATAAAAGACCTATTTCCGGCAGTAGTTGTATATCGCTATAAAAAAAGGAAAAAAGGCAAATTGACTAGGGTCAATTGACATTTATTGCATAGTGTAAGTAAATGTAAATAATATAAACAATGTTGTGATAGCTTAGTAGATAGGTAGATAAGTTTCATTAAATATTAATTAAATCTTAATCATAATGATTGAGAGTTTTAATGGATCATATTAGAATGTTAATCTAGCTATATGAAGCACTCGTCTTACCGCACCTGATCCTATAATTATGTTACATAATGTTTTTTGGAAACCTGGTATAGGCAAATGGTAAGCGTCTAGTCATCGTCTTACACTGATCTCTCAATAGCGAAGTAAGTGACCGAGCTAAGTTATGGGCGGCCGTTTTTCATACTCGACCTAACTGGACCTATATGTATTCCAATAGGTGGCTTCAAAGCCAATTAGCAAAGCCTTTTTAAACATCTTTCAACCTCAGTTTAGCTTTACAATTGTAAAATTTTTCAGTAATATTTTTCCGTAAAATTTTTGATATTAAAATCCCTTTTTGTTGATTATTATTATCTAAAATAAAGCATTGACTCTTCAAATAAAACTACGATGTGTGACGTCTTCTTCTCTTTTTGTCTATCGTGTTCAATTTCATTAATTGGATGTTTGTTACTCCTAACCTAATTACCACAACTACCTACTGAACCGATTTGACTGGGAATGGAGATAGCTTATAGCCTGGATTAACATAAAGTCTTCTTACTACATAAAAATCAACAACTATTCCCAATCGGGATTTTCTTCACAATCGAATTGATCAATTGTTTCGGAAACCATAGAGGACAAAAATAACAAACATTGATTTTTATTCTTATAAGTAGATATTACTTACATCATAATTAATATGGAAAATTGTCTTTAGCTAAAGTTTACCTCTACATACCTACCAATGGACCACTGTGTTATTTGAACCTAAGTTCACAATTCATTTCACATGATCGCTTCAATAATTGTAAATATGAAGTGATTTTACCCTTGATCGTTAGATTGCGGTGGTTTTGACGTATTAATGGCCAATAAGAGATTCCAAGGGAAAGGGCGATTACGCTCGTTGTTTTGACTTTCATGATTTAGCTCGGATAATTTAGTGCTCTGTAAGTAAGATGTTACTTGTAAAATTGCTTCGTGTTATTTATTACTTAAGGGTTAGACTGTATTCTCAGATAGGGTAATTTTACCAACTTTTATTTTATTTCCTTGTAAATTGCATTCAAATCTTAGTTAAATACCCTAATAAATGTTTAAATACATATCAAAAATTAAGTGTCTAGTAAATTAAGACATTTAAGGTGGAAGACAAGGCAGGCAGTATCATCTTCATAGGTTTATATAAAAATCTTTACTTGAAAGTGTCCAGTTTAAGAAATTTATCAAAATATCGACTAATTTGTGAGTAGCTCACGTCCAACTCAGTATTTTGATTAATTTCTTAAACTGGTCACTTTCAAGTAAAGATTTTTATGTAAAAATGTGAAGATGATAATTCCACTGGCGCAATTAGAAGGCCTTAAGCCTACTTTGTCGTATTAGTTTACAAATTGTGAAAAACCAAATTAAATTTGAATTTCGCGGGTAGACCCTTGTCTTCCACCTTAAGGGTATCAGTGTAGGTTAACACTTTAATAAAAAATAAAAAATCTCAGTTAATTATATAATAATCTACCACGATTAGGTTTCTACTCGCCATCGTGCCGAACGCAAAATCGTTTGGTATGGTAACTAGCCGTGACCAAAGCCTCCACGAGATCAAACCAGAGACACTTTAGAAATTATAAATTTACCAATTGCCCCCGCCAGCAATCGAACCCGAGCCCTCCCATTTATAAGAGAGCTCATCACTGCGCCAGGGAAATCGTCATTAATAATATATCATATTCATCGTTATATATATCTACTAGGTATATACATATTAAACAGTACCGCAGCTGTAAAAGTTGCTAGAACTCTACCTATTCAAGTATATAAATCTTAATTTAATTAGGTAACAATAAATTGAGCGTATGTTAATTGATCATTATATTAGTGTCAAGCCGTCAACATTAATCTGCGTCAAATCTATGTTAATACCACCTTAATACTGTAGTGTACATGAACTAAACCTATAAAGTACTCACTTGAAATTTAAACGAAAATAAATAATACGTTTTATCTTAATGATCTCTAATACGGCACTATAGAACATTTTCTGTATGCTTTTATATATGAAAGTACCTACCTAGTTAACGAAACCTGGTTTACTTTATGTATTACAGTAGATTTGTAAAGTAAAGTAAATGTAAAGGTGTGAAGTCCATTCCAGCACCTTGGGTCCCCAAAGCCCATCGAACTATGTGTCCCGCAAATTTCTTTTTCAGTTTCGCGACTCGCTGAGCTATGTCGGTGACTTTGAATCTCCTACGGATCTCCTCATTTCTAATTTGATCTAGTAGGGATACTCCGAGCATAGCTCTCTCCATCGCCCTCTGGAGTGACTCTGAGCCTTCATATGAGGCCCATAGTTAGCGATCATGTCTCGGATCCATAAGTCTTCACTGGCAATACGCACTATTCGAAGACTTTACCCTTTAAGTCTTCGGAGCAGCACACAATTAACCTTAACATCTGGTTAGTGCACACAATGACCGGTCGCTGCGAGTTCTTCTGGTTGTCCTTTAGCTGCAACACGGCGTGCACACACAGGAACTGTCCATAGCACTCTTGTTATGATTGCGTTAGGTACCCTTATATTTCAACATCTTACATTAGTAGTCCTATTGTCAGTACATAAATTACCTTAACATTTGATTAGTGCATACAATGATCGCTCGCTGCGAGTTCTCCAGGCTGTTATTTAGCTACAACACGGCACGTACACACAGGAACTGTTCACAGCGTCGCTGTAGCCAGAGTGACTGTTGCGTTACCCTTATATTGGAACATCCTACATTAACAGACCTTTAGGAGCAGATAAATTACCTTAGCACCTGGTTAGTGCACACAATGACCGGTCGCTGCGAGTTCTCCAGGTTGTCCTTTAGATGCAGCAGCGTGCATAATGCACCCACGGGAACTGTCCATAGCGTGGTTAGAGTCGCAGTAATGCGATGCGCCAAAGGAACGCTCTTGCGGTACCCTTATATTGGAACATCCTACATCAACAGACCTTTAGGAGCAGATAAATTACCTTAGCACCTGGTTAGTGCACACAATGACCGGTCGCTGCGAGTTCTCCAGGTTGTCCTTTAGATGCAGCAGCGTGCATAATACACCCACGGGAACTGTCCATAGCGTGGTTAGAGTCGCAGTAATGCGATGCGCCAAAAGAACGCTCTTGCGGTACCCTTATATTGGAACATCCTACATTAACAGACCTTTAGGAGCAGATAAATTACCTTAGCACCTGGTTAGTGCACACAATGACCGGTCGCTGCGAGTTCTCCAGGTTGTCCTTTAGCTGCAGCACGGCGTGTACCCACAGGAACTGTCCACAGCGTCGCTGTAGCCGAAGTAACGCGATGCACGACCGCTCTTGTTCTGACTGCGTTACTGTGGATAAGGAGAAGAGTTACAGTCAAAGCTATTTATGGAATGTGTTGTACTTATATATAAATAAAAGAAACACGTCGACCTTATCAAGAGTATATTGCGAGAGAAAAACCGTGATACAATCGACACATACATCGACCGCACATACAACAACTACACACAACTACAACTATTAAAACTTACCCTATACTATACTACAGAATGAAGAAATGCGAGAATAATAGGTAGGTAAATCCCTACTAATATTATAAAGCGAAAGTATGCCTGTTTGTTGGTTTGTCCTTCAATCACGCAGTAACGGAGCATCGGATCGACGTGATTCGCATGAGTATAGGTTGAGGACTTGGAGTGTCTTACATGGACATTTCACTAATTAGACATTTCTCATTAGACTTTATGTAATTAGATGTTACTTAGAATCTCTGATCGGGAGTGACATAGGAGACCTTTTATCCCGGAGAAACAGTGAAAATCTCACTGAACGTCTCACACAAACAAATTTTTTTTGCATGGGCATAGTTGAGGACCTGCAAAGTGGCAAATTTTTTATTTTATTATTATTATTAAGTATAGCCTTTTTATCCCGGAAAACAAAAGGTTTATTAAATCTTAGCTCTACGCGGATGAAGTCTCGGGTAAAACCTAGTATAATCTATGAGATTATCATTATCGTGTAACTATAACTTTCAACTTTTGGGATGGCAGCATGTTAATTCTATGAAATATCCGACGTACTTGTTATATTTATACAATATTTAAGTTTTAAGAGCTTAGGGTAGATTGTAATTTTTGACGTGATAACGTCTTATAAACAGATAACACCGGCTGCACGTACGAAAAATTATCACGTTCCGCCTAGCCTGAGCGTGCAAGCGAGAGTGCGGAACAAGCGATAGAGAGGCACGATCGGTCCTAGCGTTGGCTTAGAGAGCGCCCGCCGCCGGGCCCGCAAGAAATCGCGTACGCGCTGCGATTAGCTGTCATCAATGTTTCTTTATGACGTTATCACGTAAAACTATCGTCCGTAAACTGACTTTACAGATAACCAATTTTTTTTTAAATAAATAAACTCATATCTAAACACTAGAAAGTAAATAAACAAATTTTCGTTATTTTATCTCAGTGAGTATTAAAATAATTTTAATTTTAGTAGAGCCTGAAGCGCGTTGATGTCTTTCCTTGAGCAAAAGTCGTGTGAGCGTTTTCTATATCAATATTATGGATCTATTATTATTTTAATTCATTAGGTATTTTAATTAGTTTAGTGAGCACCCAGTAAAGTATTGGAAGGATAAAATGGTACCTACAGAAGTAGTACCTACCCTTAGTACCCTTAAGTACTAGTACCCGTTACTAGTTAGTAATTTTAGTAAGTTAGTTAGTAAGTTACCCGTACTGTAACCTTATATTACAGTAAATTTGGTTAAATTATTCATTCTTATTATTACTTCTGTATCTAAAACAGAAGTTGAGTTTTAACCTATTTTGTTAAATATAAAATCTTTACTTTTTGTACACTGACGAGACCGTGTATGTTTAGATTAAACAACACTACAAAACTATCAAAGGATTCATGTAGGTATATTAACACTCAATCGAAACTGAATTGTTATAAATTATAATACTAATTGAATGTAACTAATATGAGTTCATTGGTAATAAACGGATTATCGTCTGGAGGCATACACTTCTTAACAGAGTTTTTATCGAGAACATAAAGGGCTTAAGACATAGAGTGCAAATTAATAATTTTGAACTATATTATAAATGGATAAAGTTTCAATCTGCTCGAACAAAAATACTTGAACAAACTGTGAATACCTTTTCAATTTGTTATGTTTTTTTAGCAATAAAATAAAACTATGACAGACGCGAACGTGGATTGGATAATTATCTTGAAGAATGAAGTTCTAATTACTCTATCCAGAAAAGGATGGATTGTGTTGATAGATTTATGTAATTTAAAAAAATTAATATAAAGGTCTTACTAGAATAAAAAACTTAAAATTAGGAAGTTAAGTGTAAGTAGGTATTTTTTTTAAAATGAGGATTTTTAGCAAGTTTGTACCCACTTTTAACGCAAGCTTTCCGCTTATTTGGAAAAAAAAAACAGCCAGAAACAGCTTAAGGCACTAAAGTTGAAATTTATACTTCCAACTTAGTACCTCAATGTCAATGCTGTAAAAATTTACTAATAGAAAAGTCTATGCTGTAAAAATTTCAAGTTTCTAGTTCAACTGAAGTTTCAAGTTACAGGTTTTCAAAGTGTATTTCATACAAAAATTTCACTAACTCAACGTCTTCAGTAATATTATGTTACAAAAGGAGGTTGGCGAATTTTGACCCAGTATTTTTTAAAACCGTTCAGATTCAAAAATCATTTAATTTGAAGTAATATTTTCCAAAGTGTTTTCTGTGTAAACCCGATATTTTAAGAAGATGGGGATCAAAAACATAATTATTCACTAGTACACATTATAAATAACCGTCAGGTACATAGCAATACAAGTGAATATCCTTTTTCTCTCAACTTTATTTGAGAGACTTTGATGAACTTTTTTGTTAGACTGGTTTACTAGAACAAGCTAGCATGAGAAGTTTGATTCGTGAACGTGGGCTTGAGGCTCACGATTCAGTTCGTCTGGGTAGGAAACTCTACGGAATTCGCCAATCTCCTTTCGGAACTAAGCTGGTCATCTAGTAATTAATAGTATAATGCTCACAATGTACGTAGCTAATACCCGCACTGGGCTGGTTTTTAACATCAGACCAATGGGCGTTTTACCACTAGCCGGCACGGCAACGGCACACCGTGTCGTAGGTATGGCAGACGATTCAAGTGTCTGTCATTTAATAAAGGCCGTAAGTTTGTTGATCTATTAAAAGATAAGCAGTCAACTTTGAAATATCGCTTCGCTTTATGTTTCCCTACAATTTAAAGGTTATGCTAATTTTGTTGTGTAATTAAATCACGCAATGTTTATTACTTAGTATTAAAATATGAAAATTTTATGATCGGTCCGCGTCTTAAATCATTTACTTCAACTTGTAGTAATAAAGCAAAATATTTGCATGCGAGCGCGAAAAATAATTATTATTTTCCTAGTTCCATTTGATAACTATTAACACGAAATAAATCCTTTGTCTGTATTTTATACATTGCTTTTGAACTAATAGATTGACTTAGTTTAGATTTTGTACCTATACCTACTGAACAACAAGAAAAAGTTCAAAAACTGTAACCCCACTAGGAAAATTGGATGCAAGTCATGATCGTAGAACAGCATAGACGAATGATATTTACTACCGTAGAACAGCGAGGGATCTTTCATTGCTTCAGGTTTTTCGTTATTATGAAAAACCTGAAGCAATGAAATTTCACATAATCTGAAAATTTTTCACCCGCACCAAAATAAAGAATCGATTGACACTACCAATTGATACCTTATTCATCATAAACTATTGCATAGACTGCAGAAATCATAACTCTGTTTAAACACCGATATAAATGTAATTTCTTGAAACCTAACACCACTAGACGGATCATCATTATCATCATCATTAGCAACCCATCAACGGCTCACTACTGAGCGCAGGTCTCCTCTCAGAGAAGGCTTATAGCTTATAGGCCATAGTCCACCACGCTGGCCCAATGCAAATTGGCGGACTTCACACACCTTCGAGAACATTATGAACTCTCAGATGTGCAGGTTTCCTCACGATGTTTCCCTTCACCGTTGAAGCAAGTGAGAGGTGCGTGGATCAGGGCCCAGGATCGACCCTGCGACCCCCCGAATAGGAGACCACAGCCCTAACCACTAGACTATCACTGCTTAATTATGATCATTTATATCGGTGTAAAAACACATTTTCTTAAAAAATACGTGGGGGCCCGGATAAGATCTCCGTGGAAATATTCCCTTGAGATTCAAGTCAATTAAAGCCTAGATTTCTGACAGAAAATTTCAATTAAATTAGTTTAGGTAACGGAGTACTGAACTTATTTATAGGTATACCACGTTCTTCCCCATGAAACCACCTGAGTTAAAGCAAGCAGACGTAAGATTTATTTACATCCAAATATAATCACCATCTAAATCAATAGGCCATAATGAGAAATTATTAAAATCGCCATTTAATACCTCGTATACATAAATTAGTAAGGCAAATAAGCGTTTAACGAGCTTTCAACCTCAGTTCATGTTCCGATTGTCGCATGAAAGCGTGCTACAATAAATATGGATTGTACAGTGATCCAAACGATTGAACGTACAGCCATTTTTCATCTTTATTCCATAAATATAGGATTCAATTTACAATAAGCTTCCGAAATGTTACCGCACATGTTTAGACCTTATTTCTCGCGTGCATAAAGATCATTTTACATTACAACATTAAATGTTTCATCGTGTTCATTCATAGACATTATAACGTTGACATAAAGTGTATTTCAGAATCATATTTTTGCATTTTATCGTTCCAGTAAGATAATCCTTATTTCTAACAAGATAAGGTCTGTTTTATGAAGTGAAGATGTTTTGTGCTTTCGTTGCCGACTGTACACCCAGAGGTCACAATTAAATATGCAATCTATTAGGTCTCCAGGACATCCGTGTGGGTATCATTGGACCTTCAACTGCTATTATTTGTACTTATACATTAATTAATTAAAAAGTGAAATCATTAGTCGTAAATATCTGTTGATTCATTGGCTATGTCTATCAGTTGTGTGGTCCGCATCAATTGGTCCGCGGACATAATTAATTGAATGGGATTATACGATTTTTGTTGGCCATAACTTTAATGGAATTAATGTCCATTTGATTCATTGGAATTAAAGGGTGGTGATAAGTAGCAGAATAGAGAACATGATTTTAAACAAGTTTTACTACCTAAAGTAAGAGCTGGGATAAATTCTTAATAAAATATAATTTTAGTAATATATAGTAAGTTTCATACAAATAAAAATAATATAATAAAAAGAAATTATTAGTTATTACAAATAACCATAAGTCAGTCGCCCTCGTGAATTGCAAGAACTATAGTAGAATTAAGTGTGTGTGTGCGCGTGTGTGTTTGTGGGTGTGTGTGTGTGTGTGTATAATTTTGTGTATATATTATGTATATAGCCTATTTTGGTGTATTTATTTCCTAGTTTTTTCGCGATAAAAGGTAGCCCATGGCACTCTCCAAGTTATCAACTATACCGATCAAAAAATCACATAGATCCGTTGCACCATTGCTTTGTGATTGAATTACAAACCAGCAAACCAACCAAGGCTATTAAGGAAGTATACAATTCATTCAGTTACAATTTTATTATAAGTAAGTAGGCGTAGATTTTCCTGAGTATATATATATACTTATACGCAGAAACTGCAAGAATATTTTGCTACGTCACAAAAGTTTTATAAGCAGAGCTTTTGTACCTAACAGTTACGCAAAACTTTCGACAGAATAATTCCCACGAACCCAGATTTAAATCTTTAATCTTAAGTCATAATGCGTGACTTTTCCTGCATTAGTACTTTAACACAACTTATTATATGCACAGGTACACAATATTACCTACATGCATACTTTAATAATTATTATGTAACTATAAAATAAAGATTGTAATTTTTTTACTTACGAGTTGTAAGTGACAATTTAATGAATTGAATAGAATCACAGTCCTTTTTTATCATTGTCGTTGATACAGTGTCTGTCTCTTACCATTAGGTATTTACACACAATTTGGCGAAGAGATAAAGTCTTGTAGGTACATAAGAATTACGTTTATCCCAAAATATTAAGGAGCTCCTACGGGACTTTTAAAAACTGACTCCACGCGGCCGAAATTAAAAAATAATTAACTTGAGTTCAGCTAAATCAAAGCAGCAAGACGGCTTTTGATGGTGGAACTAAAATATAATATACTACAGTATAAAGACGTATAGCTCGGCACGTAGGTGTGAACGGATTTACGAGTATAACTGCTATAATTCCTATGTTATCTCCATGTTATCTTATGTTAATAATTACTGGCATTCCCACGAAACATGCCAATAACTCAGCATTGGCTCTACAGCTCGGAACAACAATAAATCCACACTAACTAATAGTGAAAGAATGATTTTAAGCCTACCACATGTTATCAGCCCCCGTAGCCATGATACACTATAGTCTAGATTTCCTTACTTGAGCATTCGAGTAAACAATAATGGCCGAATGTTAACCAAAGACAATTTATAGGGTTGCGAAGTTATCGCATGAGTGATTGAACGAATGTGAAAGCATTATAAAACTGAATGATTTTTATCCCAACTGATCATTACCTACTACAAAATATACGGTCATATATGTGTACTATTACTACAAATTTGACGTAAAAAGTAACTAAACAATATCTTTTTCGTAATTATATTAAAAAGAGGAATATACAAGAAAAATATAACGTAGATTTACTACAAATCAGATTTTTGTCTTATTCGAAAGTATCCCCCATTTGTGGGTAACATTGTGATACAAACAATTTTCTTGAAAAAAAAAAAAGTGGTGTATTTTTATTTACCTTTTCTCTTAAGTAAATAATAATGGCGTAATGATAACGAGACATTAGACAATGAATAGGTTTGGCAATTTATTACATCAACGTCTTCATCAACAGACAACAACAACTCAACATCAACAGTATATAACTCAATTATAGTATTTATAATGTTAAAAATAACGTTGATGATAACGTTAAAAATAATTTTAACGTTATCATCAACGTTATTGGCACATTTATTGTATTATATACACACTTAACGTCGCCTAGATATCGTTAAAGGCATAAGGGTGATAGTAAAATATGATTTCCTTAAAAAGATTGATTCTTTTTAACGCTTTTTTAAAACTATCGGTAATTCATACATAACGTATGGTAAGAGTATTGTTTCGATACCGGTATGGGTATTGCAATTTTCTAATCCCTGGCAGTCTGAAAATATAGTAAGTTGACAATACTACTACAGGGGAGGTGGGTAACATTGATATCACAGAGGTCGTTTTTAGGATGCCAAAAAGAAGGTCGGTCAGCTTCGTACAAACTATGACAAAGTATGGTGTGCAATTCTATGTTTTGTGCAATTGGGTATTCCAAGATGTTATTAGGCAATTTAAAGGATTAAAATTACCTAGGCAATTTTTAAGCAAATTTATATTAAATAGGAATCTTCATTTCTTAAAGTTAACCCTACTGTGGGTAACATTGTGATATAAATACTTATTTTAAAAAAATCAGTAGTAATAATAATTTGGATAAAATTAATGTCTAAAAGATGTTGTTTAGATTTCCAAACTATAGAGAAAACAAAATATCAATCAATCAATTTCTTTATATATGGGTAATTCCTAGTTCCATGGATTCAATCCATTCATCTAAGGTCACTCATTCGCCTGTCCCCACCTCAACGATTCATAGACAATCTAGGGTTACGAAATGTTACTTTCTCCTAATCTGTGCAAATGAGTTCTGCAAATATTTCGTTTTTGAGAAAATAAATATCTTATAATGGTAAATTCGAAGCAATGTTTGGTGTAAATCGTAACGAACGTGTTTAATGAACAGATCTAGACAGTTATACGTAGTTCAAAATTTATGGTTGGTGTGTAAATAAGTGATATTCATATCAAGAGGTGTTTGTTTACTCGAATGCTCAAGTAAGGAAATCTAGACTTTTACGATTGTCTATTTCTCTTTCTACGATTGCAAACGCTTGAAGGTTTGGCTAGAGCTAGACTAGATGGCGCAGCAGGTGATCAAAGACAGAAGTGTATTGATAATATTTCGCAGCATTTTATATTTCAAATGTTTTTTTAGCATTTAAAATGCACAAATTATTCACTGTAGTGTCCATTTAAAATGCACATTAAAATAATTAGGTAATTTAAGCGCCATCTAGTTTTCGATTTCGAACTCAAACCTTTCAATATTGCTAACTAGATGGCGCTTAAATTACCTAATTATTTTAATGTGCATTTTAAATGCACACTACAGTGAATAATTTGTGCATTTTAAATGCTAAAAAGACATTTGAAAAATGAAATATTATCAATACACTTCTCTCTTTGATCACCTGCTGCGCCATCTAGTCTAGCTCTATCCAAACCTTCAAGCGTTTGCAATCGTAGAAAGAGAAATAGACAATCGTTAGTGTATCATGGCTACGGGCGAAAAGTTTGTAACGAACAATTGCGAAGCGTGTAGCTACGGCACAGAAATATATCAAGAAAGAATGGAAAAATGGGTACCAGACATGAATTACCTATTTGGAAATAGGTAGGTACTATTTATCATTATCACTCATGATGAATTGAATTTATTGATTCAGAAATTATTGTTTAAGAGTCCCTAGTTCCCTACTTATAGCATAACTTTTTCTATTGCACCCAAATGGGCCAAAAGTATCTATGTACCTACGATGCTAATTAATAAAGGAGGGTTTGTCCAGATGTCGATTTGTTAACTTTTGGGTGGTCAAATTGTTGGCCATTAGGTACTTTTACAAGTTGAAAGCTTTCATTTCTATAATAATTAGGAATGGTATAAAACATTTTTGACAGGTTTATTTTATTTGAAACTGTTGCACTATATTATTACAAATTAATAGCGAGCGTGCTACGCCCACATTTCTTTTCTATCTTCATAATATATTTCTGTGATCGGAGTTCTACACTAGCGGCACGCTATGATGGCCGGTTTGACGTTTGTCCGCTCATGAAGTTCCGTATTAATTGATAACGACTTTGAAGGAAATAATTGTATTACTTTATTGACGATAGTGATGTGCAGAGATTCATAAATTTTATCGAATGTAGTTTTAGGTTTAGGACTCAAAATTTATTTATTAAATTGATTTCTAAAATGTATACAAGTGTAGAAAAATCAGTTTGCACCATTTAAGGGGTGAATGTACTTGTGAATATGAACAATTTTCACTATGTGGACAAACCTCTGAAATCGCAAAAAAATATCAGCTGTTTCATACAAAAGGTAAAATTTTTATTTTTATATGATATATACCACAACTCGGCATTTGGTTTTCTAAATTGAAAATTTTTAAAAATGGAATCTAATACGATCGTCACATAGGATCGCTGGCTAGCACAACTACTACCTCCGGCAAACTCGCGTCAATGCTCAATGCAAAACAAAGCAGTTTCGAATTGACGTTGCTTCGAAAAGTATAAACTGTCAGTGCAATGCGATTGTGATATAGTTTTGACCTGGCTTTGGATTTCAAATATTGATACTGCATTACTGTTGACCCTTGCTCGTTAATTTGGACTCTGTTCAAGCCCTTTGTTGTGGATTTCGTCGATATGACCGAACGTACGCAGAGAACTGTTCTAAATAGTCAGACACGTGAGTTCGTAATACGCCTTCGTAACTATTTCGATCGTGAAGCTCAAAATGGAGGGCCAATTTTACCTATAACGTCAGTGGTTGAACGCGTAGCTGATGCGCTTAATATTGGACAACGAACTGTTAGACGGATAACTAAAAAAAAATATGGCGAGACTGGCACAGAAGAAAATAAACTTCACACACCAAAAAAGAGAAAACGAGCAAAACCAGTCGTAGGCATCGATAGCTTTGATGCCGATGCTATCCGAAGACATGTTTACGGCTACTATTTACAGAAGGAGTATCCAACAAGAAAAAAGTTGGTGCATTCACTGAAGGAAGCTGGATTATTCTTCGGTGGGGAAAGTTCTTTAACGAAGATTTTGAAGACCATTGGATTTCGATACAAAAAATGTAACAAACGCAAAATATTGATGGAAAGATTTGATATAGCGACGGCAAGGTATACTTTTTTACGGCAAGTGAAAGAAATCAAAAATTGGCAAAATGTTGTGTTCTTGGATGAAACATGGCTTAATGCTAACCATACTGTAGGCCGTTCTTGGAACGATGACACAGCAGCATCTACTTCCAAAGTTCCTGTAGGAAAAGGATCGCGACTTATAATTTGTCACGCCGGAACCATCAACGGGTTTGTCGAAGGTTCTCTCATGGCTTTTGCGTCAAAAACCACTGGAGACTATCATGAAGACATGAATGGAGAAAAGTTTACTGAATGGTTTACCTCAATGTTGTGTAGCCTCCCTGAACCATCTATTATAATTATGGACAACGCCCCATACCACTCGATGCAAATTGACAAGCCACCTGCCCAATCCCAAAAGAAAGCTGATATCGTCGCATGGCTTCGTAAAAATGGCGTAGATGCAAACATGAATATGTTAAAAGCGGAATTAGTACGTCTTTTAAAAGAAAACAAACCAACCAAGATCCGATACGTCATTGACGAAATAGCATTAGAACATGGGCACAGAGTTATACGGTTACCGCCTTACCATTGTGAGTATAATGCGATTGAGTTGGTGTGGGCTCAAATTAAGGGATATGCTGCAAGACACAATACAGAACCCCCATTTACCACAAAAAAAATGCTAAAATTATTAGAAGAAGCTTGTGAACATGTGACTAAAGGAGACTGGGAAAAGGTTGTGAATAGAACTGTTAAATTAATAAGGGAAGATTATGAAAGAGATGTGAAAATAGATAATATTATAGAAAACGAACATATAATTATTAATGTAGGTGATGATAGCAGTGACGACAGTGAAAATAGTAGTATGGACGAATCTGATTAATTATGGCCTTTTGTGGCACCTTTTTTGGTATCTTTTGTATTCATATGTTTCTTGTGTGCATATAAAGTATGTATATTCATTTTCATTCAAATATTCAGTTCGTTCAAATAAATTAAATAAACATATACATTTTTGTTTTATTAAACCTATTTAATCAGGTACAAAAACAAAACTTAATTGTTTTTTGTTCGAGAATAAATTGACATTCCACATCACTATTGTAATGTGTCAAACCGGCCATCATAGCGTGCCGCTAGTGTAAGGAGCCCGTCATTTCTACTTAAAATTGATCTACGAAAGAATCACATAAAAATGAAACAAAAGACGCTCGTAGTTCAAGCTAAGGTCAGCGCACATGGGCGGATCCTTGTCGACGCGATTATCGAATTATTCGGATGATGACTTCAACTAGCGTACGATGTATGCATCGCCGAATGGGCATATTTTGTATAACAGCAAGCTTAATATGCGTTTCGTACTAAAATTAACGTTGGATATTAAACTTTACTACAGAGCATTAAGGACGTGGGTAGATGTGTGAATATGTATGAAGTTTGTAAAAAGTAATAAGGGTTAATGCCGGATGGTTATTTGTGCAATCTTGAATGTTGGTTTTAGAGTTGAAAGCATAAGAGCAAGCTAAGTAATTCTGTAGAGGTATTTGATAAAAGTTGGAAGTCTCTACCATTATACGTGATATGTGACGAAAATGGATAGGCCATTTTCGTCACATAAAAGGTCAGGGAAAGTACTACTAGCTAAGATTTAACGTTTTTACTTATAAATCGTAAAATTTACCGATATTAGTACATTATATTCCAGGTTTAGTGGTTAAGACGCCGAACTACTTCTATCGTTATTCGACTATTCCATTGACTTCAATGAACACCTACGACAGATATTTATTTATTTTTGTATTTAAAACAAACTTAAATCTATCTTTACAGGTAAGCCTAATTTGACGGATAAGTTTAACATAAATCATTAACAGATTGTGTGTATTAACAATTATAACTTATTTATATTTTTTTATCATCTGCATCTGTAAAACAAAAACGAGGCAATCGGTAGGTACACGTTTTTAAAATTCTTAGAAGCCTAGTGGTTAAGACTTCGCGCTCCTTTTCAGAATTCCAGGGTTAAATCCTAAACAAAAAAAAATCAAAATTTTAAATTATTTCATGTAGACCAATTTTCAATGGTAGTACGAAGTCTACCAATGCGCACTTAGCCAGCATGGCGGACAATGACATAAAACCTTCTTAAGACCTTTGCCCAGTTGTTAAGGGTTTGCCCAGTGGATTGCCCAGGATAGGTTGAGATAAATAAAAAAAGATTTTGAAAAAAAGGATCTAGAAATTGTTGCATTATTTACACTAATTTATTGAGACTTTTTTGCGCAGTTGTTTACAAGCGATGTTGGCGCATAGTGTTGCCGTATCGAAACCCGGGTTGCCAGTAAAAAACAATATCTTGTGTGCAACAGAAATCTTGCCCTATTTAATTGGTGAGCTCTTGGACTACAATGAGCAGAGATTGACGACTGCTATGATTGTGGTCGTCTACGGTAACTAGTGTGCTTATCTCGAGTGCTTGTTATAGTTATGTACTTGTAAGTTCAAATACAAGTGGGTTTCATTTTGCTACACGCATTTTCTGAGCTCAACCTACGCGTGCCCGCAAATAATTCTCAAATTATGAATATTCTAGATTTAATGTTCATTTATAATAATAATAATATTAGTTTATCGATCTTTGGAGCGTAATCTACTAAATCATTTTGTTAAATTTATGTAATGTAATTACTTATTATATAGCTAGTAAATTAAAATTATGGACTATTATATAATTATTGATATACATAACTACAAAGATAAATCCACGCGAGTTACAGGTGTTAGACACAAGCTAAGGTATAATGTAGTACATAATATTATAAGAGAGTTTCGAGAGGAAGCTCATAGGTACATACTATGAGTTTTGAAAATCTGAACCGCCATAAATTAGTCACAATGTATAAACACCTAAGGTACTGCTCTGATCATTAGGTAATCGGGCCATTTGCGGACAAAAATACCGCTGATTATTAAGTCTGTAGTTTGCGGTAGCTGTATAATTACGTACAAATATGTCGTGTTGAATTCAATGTTTTTAAGCAAGACTTCTTCACAGTTAACACCCTTCTCATGCTGGAAAGTGTTCCAATTTAAAGTCACGACAAAACTGTCGAATTTCTAACCTAACGTGTTATCCTTAAAACAATAAACTATAGAGCGCAAAATGTCTGTATTACGTAGGTTTGCAGGGTTATGGCAATTTTACTGGGCTTGTTCTGGGTATATTTGATCCCATCGCTCACGTGCGACTCACACACGACTGTCACGCGTGCTAATGTGTCACCATACTTTCTCTCCATCGCAAAGGGTTATTTGTAGTTTCTATTGTTAAGGTTATCTGTACTGACATGTGTCATATTCACGTGACAGTCGTATTTTGATGTCTATTTTGTCTGGCGGAAGCCGGTAGCTTGTAGAAAGAAAACTTTGATTTTATCTTCTTCTGTAACCGATAGTCATCCACAGCTGGATAAAGGTCTCTTGCATGGACTTCCACAAGGGATATTAGGTGGTTATTAGGACCATTTTACTCCAGTATGCAAATTCTTGGACCGTACTGAGCGTACTGAGCTATGATGAGAAAATTAATTTTATAAGGTCTCTTCATCAATCAATGCTCCCAGTGGCAAATGGCATAGGCCTACTAATAATTATAATATTCGTCGGAAACGTTAGAAAATCAAAAGTTTGTCCAGTCAATTTGTCATTCACCCAATCAGCGTAAAATTTATTCAGATAGTTAAGTTATAAATTAATAGCTTCATGAAATAATCATAGGTCATTTAATATGTTAATCGCACATTAGGTGCTCACCGCAAGTCAAACGGTAGATATGCAATTCCCATTACTGTTAATGTGTTGAAGACATAGCAGTACAGGTCGAAAGTCTGTCGATTTAAACGTGCTAAAATAATAATAATTATCCGGAGATATAGGTTTCGGTTGCGATTCAGTTACTGACAAAACCGTAAACCGCCATGCAGAAAAGAAATCGACTATAGATAAAGATTAATATACAGATAAATCATAAACTCGTATCTTACCCTATACGGTTAGCGGGCTAATAAAGTATTTTGAATGCACTTGTGTTAGGTTAAATCGCGGTCAAGCGCTAATTAGGTAATTATAGAAAAAATACTAAGCCGCGTGTGATCATTTGAATTTTCATCAATGAAAAGTGCGGTGCTTTTGGGGCGTGCGGCTGATTCTTGATATGCAATCAGAACGAGTCAAAGCTATCAATCATGAATATTGGTTTGAACCGTTGAAAGCTATAAATTTATTAGGGCTCGTAATTTGCCGCGCAGATTGACAGGTGCCACATAGGTACCTACTTCATATACCTAATAGCACGCGCGTCGAAGTGATTCGAACTGTTATATGAACAGTGAATGGCAATGGTTGAATAGTACGCACTGATTATATTTTGAATTATTATTCTTAAATATTCAACTAAATTTTTTTTAGAATTTGAATAAAATAGAACCTGAAATCGAACTTTGGACGGCAATTTTGACATTCGTAAAAAAATCTTTATCATATTATCAAGGTTCGGGGAAAATATCAACAACGTAACCTTGAAATCTTTCTAATAAAAAGTTATGTCATTTTCTGACTCATTTTATTTCTACGAGCGTAGAAAAAGAAGGAGATAGAACTTATGAGGTATGAAGTGCCTAATAAATTTTTACAATACATTTTATTTCCTAAAATATCGCAGAACAAATCCGTCAAACAATACGAATAATATTTTATTATACCGTTATTTCGCAATGTGATCGGGAGATTTCGCTAACGGGCGGAACGTTGCAGAATTTAACATTTTACTGGGCACATTTAGAAATGTTAAAACGGTTATAAAATATCGTGGGAAGCCGAGTTTTACGTCGGGCTATTGAATCTGCTGAAGTAGGTACGTAACTTATTGATCTAATATACACATTAGTTACGTACTTAGGCGATCTGCGCTTTATATTGCTGATCTCATCCACGAGAGCAGTGTTAGCTTATACGTGGTTAGGGCTGCAGTCTTCTATTCGGGGGGGTACGATCCTAAGCACCTCTGACTGTTCGTGCTCATGTGCGTTTAAGCAATTTAATATCACGCGGGTAGAGGAAAACATCGTGAGTCAACCTGCACGCCTGAGAAT
Source organism: Oeneis ivallda (assembly GCA_029955525.1). Taxonomy (NCBI): domain Eukaryota; kingdom Metazoa; phylum Arthropoda; class Insecta; order Lepidoptera; family Nymphalidae; genus Oeneis; species Oeneis ivallda. The sequence continues at coordinate 8,160,703 of JARPMR010000022.1, read as the reverse complement.
TCTCCTCTAATGTTCTCAAAGGTGTGCGAAAAATTTGCATTGGGCCAGCGTGGTGGACTATGACCTATAAAACTTTTCTGAAAGGAGATCTATGCTCATTAGTGAGTTGATGAGGATGATGTACGTCTACAGAATGCAACAAGCTATCGCTGTGTCTAATTTTGTAAAGATCGGACTTCACCCGGGTCGATTTAGGTTTTGAGAAATACCGTGGGAAGTTATTGACTTACTGGATAAAAAGTATCGTGTATCTGTCTTCAGGATACAACATGACATTATTTAGTCTGGCGTGATGTTGAACGTCGAATGACGTCTTACCGTGAATTAAATTGGGCGTTCTAACAGTATTTGTATTGAAAATACTGTCAAAATATCAAATTTACTCTCGGATAAGACTTATTTTACGTTCGTGAAATCGGCCCTAAAAAGATTTATAGATAACAGTTTAATTATTCGGCGGCGCCTTTGAATTAAGTACGAGTTGACACATTAAAATAACAAATACATATTTCATGCAAAAAACAAAACTATACCTACTAATTTGACAGTTACTGTCAATCAGTTAAAAAACCTTTTAGCATTTAAAGCAGATATGATCGACACACCTATTCCTAGCAAGAGTCCTTTCTCTGGTCTATTTCTATTTTATATGCGGTTACAGATCTGCATTTAGGTAACCTTTAACAAGAAATACTTAAAGGTAAGTTAACAGTTCTAGGTACCCAATAACCGATTGACATCTTGCCTTCACCATTCTTTTTTTCTGATTGCTATTTCTTATAGTTCAAGGGCGAGAGCGGTAAAATTTGAACTTATGTTGGTCGCCCATTTGATAGATAAAAGTCGCCATACTAAACGCAATAATAGGTACATTCATACATAATAATAGGTACATTTCATTCATACAATTCTAAATGACAGCTCATTAAGGGTGGAACCACATCTGTGAGGATCGATTCGCATTTATGCCGATGCTATAAGACACACTTGTAAGGATCGCGTCCTTACGGATCCGAAAGGATGCGTACGCGTCCTTACGGATCCGTAAGGATGCGTACGCGTCCTTACGGATCCGTAAGGATGCGTACGCATCCTTTCGGATCCGTAAGGAGGCGAAAGCCTATAAACATTGATGTCTGCGTAGGGATGGTCGATGATGGCATCGATATTTTAATTGCTAGCTCAACCACGATATTAATCTTCTACACAGAGGAAATGGATGCCAAAAATTGAAAAAGTCGCCGCCATATTGAAATTCTTTGTTTTTCGACCGATTTCGTTCAAAATCGATATTTAGGCTTCCCTTGGGTCAAGAAAGAGAAAATAGATGCCAAAATTTTAAAAAGTCACCGCCATATTGAAATTCTTTGTTTTTCGACCGATTTCGTTCAAAATCGATATTTAGGCTTCCCTTGGGTCAAGAAAGAGGAAATAGATGCCAAAATTTTAAAAAGTGACCGCCATATTGAAATTCTTTGTTATTGGACCGATTTCGTTCAAAATCGATATTTAGGCTTCCCTTGGGTCAAGAAAGAGGAAATAGATGCCAAAATTTTAAAAAGTGACCGCCATATTGAAATTCTTTGTTATTGGACCGATTTCGTTCAAAATCGATATTTAGGCTTTCCTTGGGTCAAGAAAGAGGAAATAGATGCCAAAATTTTAAAAAGTGACCGCCATATTGAAATTCTTTGTTATTGGACCGATTTCGTTCAAAATCGATATTTGGGCTTCCCTGGGGTCAAATAAGAGGAAATGATTGTCAAAATTATAAAAAGTGACCGCCATATTGAAATTCTTTGTTATTGGACCGATTTCGTTCAAAATCGATATTTAGGCTTCCCTTGGGTCAAGAAAGAGGAAATAGATGCCAAAATTTTAAAAAGTGACCGCCATATTGAAATTCTTTGTTATTGGACCGATTTCGTTCAAAATCGATATTTGGGCTTCCCTGGGGCCAAATAAGAGGAAATGATTGGCAAAATTATTAAAAGTGACCGCCACATTGAAATTCTTTTTTATTGGACCGATTTCGTTCAAAATCGATATTTGGGCTTCCCTGGGGTCAAATAAGAGAAAATGATTGGCAAAATTATAAAAAGTCGCCGCCATATTGAAATTCTTTGTTATTGGACCGATTTCGTTCAAAATCGATATTTAGGCTTCCCTTGGGTCAAGAAAGAGGAAATAGATGCCAAAATTTTAAAAAGTGACCGCCATATTGAAATTCTTTGTTATTGGACCGATTTCGTTCAAAATCGATATTTGGGCTTCCCTGGGGTCAAATAAGAGGAAATGATTGGCAAAATTATAAAAAGTGACCGCCATATTGAAATTCTTTGTTATTGGACCGATTTCGTTCAAAATCGATATTTAGGCTTCCCTTGGGTCAAGAAAGAGGAAATAGATGCCAAAATTTTAAAAAGTGACCGCCATATTGAAATTCTTTGTTATTGGACCGATTTCGTTCAAAATCGATATTTAGGCTTCCCTTGGGTCAAGAAAGAGGAAATAGATGCCAAAATTTTAAAAAGTGACCGCCATATTGAAATTCTTTGTTATTGGACCGATTTCGTTCAAAATCGATATTTGGGCTTCCCTGGGGCCAAATAAGAGGAAATGATTGGCAAAATTATTAAAAGTGACCGCCACATTGAAATTATTTTTTATTGGACCGATTTCGTTCAAAATCGATATTTGGGCTTCCTTGGGGTCAAATAAGAGAAAATGATTGGCAAAATTATAAAAAGTCGCCGCCATATTGAAATTCTTTGTTATTGGACCGATTTCGTTCAAAATCGATATTTAGGCTTCCCTTGGGTCAAGAAAGAGGAAATAGATGCCAAAATTTTAAAAAGTGACCGCCATATTGAAATTCTTTGTTATTGGACCGATTTATCATCTATTACAAGATGATCTCAACTCTATTGTAGACTGGTGTGCTAAAAATAGAATGACTCTTAACGTTTCCAAATGCGCGCACATAAAATTCACCCGTAAAAAGAACATACTAGGAACTGGCTACTTTATTCACAACCATCAGCTTGAGGAGGTTTCAGTCATCAGGGATCTCGGTATTATGATCGATAGTAAGCTTACATTCAAGGAACACATCAACCAAATAGTCTCCCGAGCGTGGAAGCTACTGGGTTTCATTAAACGTAACACGAGTGACTTTATGAGAACCGACTGCATTATAAAAATATTTAATGCACTAGTGCGTAGTATCCTGGAATACGCAGTCCCGGCATGGAACCCGCACTACAAAATCCACACTTCAAGAATAGAGCGAGTTCAACGCTCCTTCACGAGGTACCTAGCCTTCAAAGACAACTCTTGTCCTTAAGAAGCTGACTATGACACACGCTTGAAACATTTTAAAATCCAATCCCTGGAAAAACGCAGGTTGGTGACTGACCTCTTAACACTTTATAAAATAGTCCACAGCACCTTGGATTCCCCTGACCTGTTGTACCACGTCAGCATTCATGTCCCTCGACGACCCTCTAGACATCCTATCAAAAACATCTTCCAGCCCCACTTCTCTAAATCTAACCTAGGCAAATTCGCCCCAATAAATCGAATTATTAATGCATACAATAACTCGACGTGCCCTGACATTGACATATTCCATGATAGTTTGTTTAGCTTTAAGAAAAAATTTTACATATCAGCATGAATAATTTATGTTAATATCATCTAATTCAAATTAATAATATCTATTCCTTAGCTTTGACATTGTAAATATTTAATAACTGTATCTTGCTAGCTATGACATTGTTAATATTTATTAATTATTTAAAATTTTGATCGGAGTTACCCTGGCAATGTTGAATATGCCTATAATTGGTAATTTGTAACAGCATTAGAATTTATTAAGCACATTGTATTATTTAAAGTGTATATTGCAATTTATCGCTGGCATATCTATTAAATAAATAAATAAATAAATAGATTTCGTTCAAAATCGATATTTGGGCTTCCCTGGGGTCAAATAAGAGGAAATGATTGGCAAAATTATAAAAAGTGACCGCCATATTGAAATTCTTTGTTATTGGACCGATTTCGTTCAAAATCGATATTTAGGCTTCCCTTGGGTCAAGAAAGAGGAAATAGATGCCAAAATTTTAAAAAGTGACCGCCATATTGAAATTCTTTGTTATTGGACCGATTTCGTTCAAAATCGATATTTAGGCTTCCCTTGGGTCAAGAAAGAGGAAATAGATGCCAAAATTATAAAAAGTCGCCGCCATATTGAAATTCTTTGTTATTGGACCGATTTCGTTCAAAATCGATATTTAGGCTTCCCTTGGGTCAAGAAAGAGGAAATAGATGCCAAAATTTTAAAAAGTGACCGCCATATTGAAATTCTTTGTTATTGGACCGATTTCGTTCAAAATCGATATTTGGGCTTCCCTGGGGTCAAATAAGAGGAAATGATTGGCAAAATTATAAAAAGTGACCGCCATATTGAAATTCTTTGTTATTGCACCGATTTCGTTCAAAATCGATATTTGGGCTTCCCTGGGGTCAAATAAGAGGAAATGATTGGCAAAATTTTAAAAAGTGACCGCCATATTGAAATTCTTTGTTATTGGACCGATTTCGTTCAAAATCGATATTTAGGCTTCCCTTGGGTCAAGAAAGAGGAAATAGATGCCAAAATTATAAAAAGTCGCCGCCATATTGAAATTCTTTGTTATTGGACCGATTTCGTTCAAAATCGATATTTAGGCTTCCCTTGGGTCAAGAAAGAGGAAATAGATGCCAAAATTTTAAAAAGTGACCGCCATATTGAAATTCTTTGTTATTGGACCGATTTCGTTCAAAATCGATATTTGGGCTTCCCTGGGGTCAAATAAGAGGAAATGATTGGCAAAATTATAAAAAGTGACCGCCATATTGAAATTCTTTGTGGTAAAGAAAAATGCAGGATTTCTTCTTCAATCCTTTTAATCACAAGATTAACAGCGGAAATTAATAATATGCACACACGTGTCTGTGTCCTTGAGCACACAGCGTTCAATCTCAAAACTCAAAGTCCGCGAGCACTATGACGTCACGCGTCAGTCCGAACGCAAGCGCCTATCCTATTCTTTCGGGCAATTGCTCCCGTCGCTTAAATTGTAGGCGCGAACAAACTCCCCCCCTGGAATACTCTAGAGTATTACAGAAAAGGCTAAGGCTCTTCTTCACGCATCAGCGGGCAGAGTCTTGTGAGGGACCGCCTGATGTTGCCCCCTTGAGTTGCTATCTCTGCGACCCTGGCCACCCCGTCGACTCCTGGGAACAGCTCCGTGATGCGCCCCAAACGCCAATGAAGCGGCGCACAGTTTTCTTGTTGAATAGCAACTAGATCTCCAACGCGAAGAATCCCTTTATTCGAGCGCCATTTTAATCGCTGCTGCAGCTCGCCGATGTACTCGTTTTGCCAGCGTCTCCAAAAATGCTGGCGGGCTTGTTCAACCCGAGCGTAGCGCCGCAGGTTAGTTGTCCTCTCCATTTCCAGGTGTGGGTCGGGCAGCGATGTCAACGGCCGACCAATCAGAAAGTGTCCTGGGGTAAGGGCTTGAAAGTCGTTTGGAGAGGAAGAGATGGGACACAAAGGGCGGCTATTAAGAATAGCCTCCACCTGTGCGAACAAAGTGGACAACTCCTCATACGTAAAATTGGAGCCTCCCATAACGCGCTTTATATGGTGCTTAGCCGACTTGATACCTGCCTCCCACAATCCTCCAAAGTGAGGAGCGTAAGCTGGGATAAAATGGAATTTTATGTTTTCCGCAGCCGCGAAGTCAGATAAAAGCTCTGGCGCATCGTTCAAAAAACTAGCTAGCTCTTTAGCCGTGGCAATAAAGTTCCTGCCGTTATCACTAAAAATTTCCAGCGGCCTCCCTCGGCGTGCGACAAATCTACGGATCGTCAGGACATAGGCATCTTTGGACAGTTCAGTTACGGCTTCCAAATGCACGCACTTATAACTAAAGCAAACAAAAAGGCACAAATAACATTTGAAAGTCTTTGAACCGCGACCTTTCCGATTTAGAATGGTGAACGGACCCGCAAAATCAACGCCAGTGGTTTGGAAAGGAAATGTCGGCATGGTGCGTTGAGATGGGAGATGACCCATAAGTGGCGCTATTGTTTTTCCTTGAAAACGCCTGCACCGTACGCAGTTGCGCACCGTGCGACGCGCTAGCTGCCTTCCACTTAACGGCCATACATAATTTCGCACAGTGTATAGTAATAGCTGTGGCCCCGCATGCATCTGTCGGATGTGTTCATATTGAAAAATAACGTAAGTTAAGTGATGCTTCGAATGCAATAGTATAGGATGTTTCTTGTCGTAACCATAGTCTGAATTCTCTAGCCTGCCACCCACGCGTATTACACCCTGATCATCTATAAAAGGACTGAGTGCTTTCAGGTTGCTTCGTACTGGAATTTCTCGATTATTAATCAACGCGTGGTATTCATTGGGGAAGGATTGCATTTGAGCAAGCTTGCAAAGATAGGAGAATGACTGACTCAACTCTTCGATCGTAAGAGAGCCGTTTCGTTTAGCTTGAGGAAATTTAATGTTATGTACGAATCGTAACACATAAGCAAAGGCACGTTTCAATCGCATTAAGTTAGAAAATCTTTCAAAGAGAACAGGAATTTCGCAAACATTAACAACATTGATTTTGATTTCTGGCAGGTCACAATCAGATGGCTCACCAAAAACCGGCCAATCCGATTCCAATTGAGTTAAAAATTCCGGCCCCGACCACCATAATCGTGAATCTAGGAGGTTGTTAGCCTTGGTTCCTCGAGAAATTAAATCTGCAGGATTATGATTGGTTGGAACGTGACGCCAATTAGCGGGATTAGTAGTTTCACAAATCTCTACAACGCGATTAGCAACAAATGTTTTAAGTTTACTAGGGTTGGTACGAAGCCAGCCCAGCACGACACTGGAGTCGCTCCAATGTACACAACGTGAAATCGTGCACCGCAATGACTCTAAAGCGGACTTGCATAACCGAGCAGCTAGTAAAGCTCCAAGAAGCTCCAATCGAGGAATCGTGATCGGCTTGCTAGGGTTAACTCTAGATTTGGCGCAGAGCAACCTAACCGTTACTCGACCGATAGAATCTACAGACCTCAATAATAGACAGCAACCATGTGCTGAAGCTGATGCATCGCAAAAGGAGTGAAGCTCCAAGCTAACAGGTAAGCTGCAAATAACTAATCTAGGAACCTCGATTGATTCTAACTTGCCTAGATCAGCCTTTAGATTGTCCCATGTTTCCTGCAAATCACAAGGTACTGGCTCATCCCAATCAATGTTGCGACGCCATAACTCTTGCATGAGTACCTTGGGCTTAATTGTGCAGGGACTTATAAGACCTAGGGGGTCAAATATTTTAAACGAATGTGACAAGATCAATCGTTTAGTCACATAATTGTCTACATGATCCGGAACGTTCACTATAATGTTCAGAGTATCAGTTGCAGGTTTCCATTGCAGACCTAGCGTGCTAGTGGATTCGCTTAGCGTCAAGTTCTCTTGTGGATTTATCAAGGAGCCTTCGAAGATTGACGGCGCGTTTGATTTAAACTTTCGCAGCGGGAAACAACCTGAACGCAAAACAGACACGACTGAATTTAATATATGACGCAGAGCCGAAATGGAGTCAGCCCCAGTTAACAAGTCATCCATATAGAAGTCGCGCTGAATCACCGTTTTTATCGACTCGTCTTCACAATCTTCGCCTAAAACCCAGATACATTTAGTACTTAAATAGCTAGCGCTAGCGAAGCCGTACGTTACCGTGTTTAATCTAAGAGTCTGCAAAGGCTCTTGTTCATTTTCCCTCCAAAGAATAAGTTGTAGGTTCCGATCGTCCTCGTGCACAGTTACTTGTCGGAACATCTTTTCTACGTCACCCGTTAGCACGTAGCGATGTTGACGGAAACGTAACAGAATAGAGAAAAGCGTGTCTTGTACAGTGGGGCCTACGTACTGCAAGTCATTAATTGAAATGCCAGAGCCGGAAGTTGGAGTAGACGCATCGAACACAACTCTAAGCTTGGTCGACTCACTTTGCTGTCTGAACACAGCATGGTGGCATAGAAAATAGCATGGTTCTACTCTTGCAGTTTTTAAAATAGTGCAATGACCTAATCTCAGATACTCATTTATGAAATCTACATACTGAGCCTTTAACTCGGGCTGTGACCTAAAACGCTTCTCTAGGTTTAAAAATCTCTTTCTTGCCGTAACATGCGAATTCCCTAGGCGATCAGGTGAGTCCTTGAGAGGTAATCGTACACAAAATCGCCCTGAGGAATCTCGGCTGGTGTGAGCCTGGAAGTGCTCCTCGCATGCCTTCTCGTCCTCGCTTAAACCTTTCTTAGGAGGCAGCTCTTCCAGCTCCCAAAATCGGTTCAGTTGCTTTGAGAGATTGTCTGATTGGGATCTGATTACTTCGAAATTACACTTTATATCAGAAGCGCGAGTTCCTGTGTAAATAGGACCGGATAAAATCCAGCCGAACTCCGAACTTATTAAATATGGTTTATTCGGACCCAATGATTTTCGCTCGCGTCCTACGATGTGCCAAAATAGATCAGCGCCGACTAGCACGTCTATTGGCGACGGCTTGTTAAAACTCGAATCAGCCAGCTGAACATCCGTAGGAATCTTAAGGTTTTTTGTATTGACTAATAATCTCGGAATATTGCCAGTTAGTTCTGGAAGTACCGGGCATGTCAGCTTCGTAATATAGTCACCGTGCAAGGATTTCAACTGGAACGAACAAAGCTCGTTTGCACGATGAGAAGTTGCATTGCCTATACCTAATACGCTAATAGGATCCATAGAGGATGAATGTAAACCTAATCTTTCTTGCAGGCCTTTAGTAACAAGACTAGATTGCGCACCACAGTCCGGTAAAACGCGTACGACCTCAGACTTTCGGTTGAGAGGGTTCACCGTTTCAACCAAAGCCGTTGATAGAAGCGTAAGCTTATTTACGTCGTCTCTAGCAAGATTGATGGTAAACTCTGCTGCAGCTGGGGACGTAGCTTGAGTTGACGTTGCAGCATCGCCTGGAGGGATTGACTGATGGTTATTGCTACAAATTACAGAATTATGGCGCCTTCTACACCCTTGGTTAGCATTGCTACCTTGATTGTACTTATTACGCAATAGCTGAGCAGTCGCAATCAAAGTGGCAAATTCGAGCTCGATGGAGTCGCGTTCTTCAAGCTCCTCGTCTAACTGCGACGCATTCAGAACTTCTATCTGACTTTGTGATTCATCAAAGATACCCGATAAGCTTTCAATTTTTCCTAGCTGAATATTTAATTTAGTTTGTTCTATCTCGTCTATAGGTTCTGATGAGTTGTAATGAGCTAAAAAATTCTTAAACTTAGTCAAACGACCTTTAATTGAGCTACGTTTTACCGTAAGTTCCCTTAATTTAGCGTCCGTCATGATTTATTGCAAGAGGAACGATGTACGGTAATGCGATGTCAACAAATTAAATTAACCAAATCACAAGTATAGAAAAATCGACTTTAATTGCTCGGTAATAAAGACTCTTATCTTACGCAACTCCTTTGTGGATAACTCGTTTGCTTATCGCTCGGCCGCGGCCGGCCGTTATCTACGCGCAGAACAAAAGAATCGAGCGGTAGGTATTGTATCAAGTCAGCCGTAAACTGCACCTGAAATTGATAAATATGAATTGAGCGTAATGACCTATTTACGTTGCAATTATCTGTAATTTTCTGAATATACGTAAATAGTGAGACTGTAAACAGATTAATTAGGTTTTAATAATTAGGCTTAGCTAAATTCTCGTATTATTTTACTTTAGTTTTGTTTTCTTACTTTTACCATATTATGTTTTAGAATTTAGCTAGCTTAGACCCCTTAGGACATTAAAATTGTATAGACTAAACTAGTTATTATGTATTTGATAACTTTAAATTGTAGTAGGTACCTTGGTACTGAATGTATTGTTCTAAAAATATGTTCTAGTATGAAAATAGGCATAAAAATTGCTATGTGCCCTTTTCGTAATGCAAAAACTAGTACCTAACTATTTAATAGTTTATTTGTTAGGCATAAGCATTACCTCTTTCTTGTATATTCGCCGGAATCACTACTTGCTCGCACAGAGTGAAGGCTAGACTTTATGAAACTAGGACCTAGGATTAGGACTTAAAGTCTAGGAAAATTCAGGAAACTTATCTGATTGGCTGGCGTCGGTGCTGCTTGCTGACCGGCGATAAATCTTGTCCAGCTGTTCCTGATAATATTGCTTCACTTAAATCCACGTGTTGCATCAACTGTTTCTGGGCTCCGCTCGTATTTATACCAGAAACACTTTCAATGGGTTCTGTCCAACGGTCGCCACTTTTTCTTTGGTAAAGAAAAATGCAGGATTTCTTCTTCAATCCTTTTAATCACAAGATTAACAGCGGAAATTAATAATATGCACACACGTGTCTGTGTCCTTGAGCACACAGCGTTCAATCTCAAAACTCAAAGTCCGCGAGCACTATGACGTCACGCGTCAGTCCGAACGCAAGCGCCTATCCTATTCTTTCGGGCAATTGCTCCCGTCGCTTAAATTGTAGGCGCGAACACTTTGTTATTGCACCGATTTCGTTCAAAATCGATATTTGGGCTTCCCTGGGGTCAAATAAGAGGAAATGATTGGCAAAATTATAAAAAGTGACCGCCATATTGAAATTCTTTGTTATTGGACCGATTTCGTTCAAAATCGATATTTAGGCTTCCCTTGGGTCAAGAAAGAGGAAATAGATGCCAATATTTTAAAAAGTGACCGCCATATTGAAATTCTTTGTTATTGGACAGATTTCGTTCAAAATCAATATTTAGGCTTCTCTGGGTTCAAAGTTGTTCGTGGTTTAGATTTTTAGTTCGCGTACGTCGATGATATTTTAGTTTCTTCAAAAGATAGCGAACAGCATGCAAAACATTTACGTATTCTTTTCAAACGTTTTTGAAGGATACGGCCGTCATACTTTTAAAACTTATGGCAAATATTTCCTCTTTCTTGACCACAGGAAGCCGAAATATCGATTTTGAATATCGATTTTGAATTTCAATATGGCGGTGACTTTTTAAAATTTTGGCATCTATTTTCTCTTTCTTGTCTCAAGGGAAGCCTAAATATCGATTTTGAACGAAATCGGTCCAATAACAAAGAATTTCAATATGGCGGTCACTTTTTATAATTTTGCCAATCATTTCCTCTTATTTGACCCCAAGGAAGCCCAAACATCGATTTTGAACGAAATCTCTCCAATAAAAAAGAATTTCAATATGGCGGTCACTTTTTAAAATTTTGGAATCTATTTCCTCTTTCTTGACCCAAGGGAAGCCTAAATATCGATTTTGAACGAAACGGTCCAATAACAAAGAATTTCAATATGGCGGCGACTTTTTATAATTTTGCAAATCATTTCCTCTTATTTGACCCCAGGGAAGCCTAAATATCGATTTTGAACGAAATCGGTCCAATAACAAAGAATTTCAATATGGCGGCGACCTTTTAAAATTTTGCCATCTATTTCCTCTTTCTTGACCCAAGGGAAGCCTAAATATCGATTTTGAACGAAATCGGTCCAATAACAAAGAATTTCAATATGGCGGCGACTTTTTATAATTTTGCAAATCATTTCCTCTTATTTGAGCCCAGGGAAGCCCAAATATCGATTTTGAACGAAATCGGTCCAATAACAAAGAATTTCAATATGGCGGTCACTTTTTATAATGTTGCCAATCATTTCCTCTTATTTGACCCCAGGGAAGCCCAAATATCGATTTTGAACGAAATCGGTCCAATAACAAAGAATTTCAATATGGCGGTCACTTTTTAAAATTTTGGCATCTATTTCCTCTTTCTTGACCCAAGGGAAGCCTAAATATCGATTTTGAACGAAATCGGTCCAATAACAAAGAATTTCAATATGGCGGCGACTTTTTATGATTTTGCAAATCATTGCCTCTTATTTGAGCCCAGGGAAGCCCAAATATCGATTTTGAACGAAATCGGTCCAATAACAAAGAATTTCAATATGGCGGTCACTTTTTATATTGTTGCCAATCATTTCCTCTTATTTGACCCCAGGGAAGCCCAAATATCGATTTTGAACGAAATCGGTCCAATAACAAAGAATTTCAATATGGCGGTCACTTTTTAAAATTTTGCCATCTATTTCCTCTTTCTTGACCCAAGGGAAGCCTAAATATCGATTTTGAACGAAATCGGTCCAATAACAAAGAATTTCAATATGGCGGCGACTTTTTATAATTTTGCAAATCATTTCCTCTTATTTGAGCCCAGGGAAGCCCAAATATCGATTTTGAACGAAATCGGTCCAATAACAAAGAATTTCAATATGGCTGTCACTTTTTATAATTTTGCAAATCATTTCCTCTTATTTGACCCCAGGGAAGCCCAAATATCGATTTTGAACGAAATCGGTCCAATAACAAAGAATTTCAATATGGCGGTCACTTTTTATAATGTTGCCAATCATTTCCTCTTTCTTGACCCAAGGGAAGCCTAAATATCGATTTTGAACGAAATCAGTCCAATAACAAAGAATTTCAATATGGCGGCGACTTTTTATAATTTTGCCAATCATTTTCTCTTATTTGACCCCAGGGAAGCCCAAATATCGATTTTGAACGAAATCGGTCCAATAAAAAAGAATTTCAATGTGGCGGTCACTTTTAATAATTTTGCAAATCATTTCCTCTTATTTGAGCCCAGGGAAGCCCAAATATCGATTTTGAACGAAATCGGTCCAATAACAAAGAATTTCAATATGGCGGTCACTTTTTAAAATTTTGGCATCTATTTCCTCTTTCTTGACCCAAGGGAAGCCTAAATATCGATTTTGAACGAAATCGGTCCAATAACAAAGAATTTCAATATGGCGGCGACTTTTTATAATTTTGCAAATCATTTCCTCTTATTTGAGCCCAGGGAAGCCCAAATATCGATTTTGAACGAAATCGGTCCAATAACAAAGAATTTCAATATGGCGGTCACTTTTTATAATGTTGCCAATCATTTCCTCTTATTTGACCCCAGGGAAGCCCAAATATCGATTTTGAACGAAATCGGTCCAATAACAAAGAATTTCAATATGGCGGTCACTTTTTAAAATTTTGCCATCTATTTTCTCTTTCTTGACCCAAGGGAAGCCTAAATATCGATTTTGAACGAAATCGGTCCAATAACAAAGAATTTCAATATGGCGGCGACTTTTTATAATTTTGCAAATCATTTCCTCTTATTTGAGCCCAGGGAAGCCCAAATATCGATTTTGAACGAAATCGGTCCAATAACAAAGAATTTCAATATGGCTGTCACTTTTTATAATTTTGCAAATCATTTCCTCTTATTTGACCCCAGGGAAGCCCAAATATCGATTTTGAACGAAATCGGTCCAATAACAAAGAATTTCAATATGGCGGTCACTTTTTAAAATTTTGGCATCTATTTCCTCTTTCTTGACCCAAGGGAAGCCTAAATATCGATTTTGAACGAAATCGGTCGAATAACAAAGAATTTCAATATGGCGGCCACTTTTTAAAATTTTGCCATCTATTTCCTCTTTCTTGACCCAAGGGAAGCCTAAATATCGATTTTGAACGAAATCGGTCCAATAACAAAGAATTTCAATATGGCGGCGACTTTTTATAATTTTGCCAATCATTTTCTCTTATTTGAGCCCAGGGAAGCCCAAATATCGATTTTGAACGAAATCGGTCCAATAACAAAGAATTTCAATATGGCGGTCACTTTTTATAATTTTGCCAATCACTTCCTCTTATTTGACCCCAGGGAAGCCCAAATATCGATTTTGAACGAAATCGGTCCAATAACAAATAATTTCAATATGGCGGTCACTTTTTAAAATTTTGGCATCTATTTCCTCTTTCTTGACCCAAGGGAAGCCTAAATATCGATTTTGAACGAAATTGGTCCAATAACAAAGAATTTCAATATGGCGGCGACTTTTTATAATTTTGCAAATCATTTCCTCTTATTTGAGCCCAGGGAAGCCCAAATATCGATTTTGAACGAAATCGGTCCAATAACAAAGAATTTCAACATGGCGGAAAAGTGGCACCTGTGTTTGCATACATACTTGAGATAAAAACTAATTTCATCGATATATCGATACTTTTTGGCACTTCATGCATTTCCCTAGTTGCCGATGACGCTTTCGCACGCGTAAGGATCCTTACGGATCCGTAAGGATCCTTTCGGATCCGTTCGCGTCCGTAAGGATCCGTTCGCATCCTTACGGATCCGTAAGGATGCGAAAGGATCCTTTCGCATGCGAAACGTGAGCTACACTTGTAAGGATTTTAGGCACTTTTAGGTACAAAAAATGCGAAAGCCGAATCGATGCGAAAAGCCGAATTGATCCGTTCACGTTTCTATGGAATTTGACAGTTTTGTATGGGCGAAATCCGAAACGATCCTCACAGGTGTGGTTCCACCCTAAGAGTTTCAATGATAATACATAATTAGTTTATGGGTTATTAAATCTTTATTATCCAATACGTATTCGTATATAATATATTTTAAAGTTAAGTTAACAGTTTAGGTATCCACTAATCGTTTGAAATCTTGCTTCCAATATTCTTTTTTTAACCCCCGACGCAAAAAGAGAGGGGTGTTATAAGTTTAACGTGTCTGTGTATCTGTGTATCTGTCTGTGGTAGCGTAGCCGCCAAACGGATGAACCGATTTTCGTTTAGTTTTTTTTGTGTCATAGATAATTTTATCCCGAGTGTTCTTAGCCATGTTTCATGAAAATCTGTTCAGCCGTTTGAAGATTATCAGCTCTTTTCTAGTTGATTAGGGGATCTGACTAACTTCCTTATGTCCGATCGATTCGAAATTTGGTACCGTGTTACTTCAATGACATTGAAAGTATATGGTAAGGTAACCATGACCTGATCAGCCGTTTGAAGATCATCAACTCTTTAATAGTTGATGAGGGGATCTGACTACCTTTCATATGTCCTATCGATTTGAAATTTGGTACCGTGTTACTTCAATGATATTGAAAGTATATGGTAAGGTAACCATGGTCTGATCAGCCGTTTGAAGATCATCAACTCTTTAATAGTTGATGAGGGGATCTGACTACCTTTCATATGTCCTATCGATTCGAAATTTGGTACCGTGTTACTTCAATGATATTGAAAGTATATGGTAAGGTAACCATGACCTGATCAGCCGTTTGAAGATCATCAACTCTTTAATAGTTGATGAGGGGATCTGACTACCTTCCATATGTCCTGTCGATTCGAAATTTGGTACCTTGTTACTTCAATGATATTGAAAGTATATGGTAAGGTAACCATGACCTGATCAGCCCTTTGAACATCATCAGCTCTTTAATAGTTGATGAGGGGATCTGACTACCTTCCATATGTCCTATCGATTCGAAAGGTACGGTATTACTTCAATAATATTGAAAGAACATGGTAAGGTAACCATGACTTTAAATATGACATGTTAGAGTAAGGTTTAGATTTCGAAGGTGGGTAATTAAATGGGATCAATTAGGCTCAATTACCACTGCGCTAACAAATCACTATAAATACCTTCCTAATATTTATACCTACTTTAAAAAGGACTAAATAAAAGTAAAATTAAAAATTTTAAAAAACCCCCGACACAAAAAATAATCTCTAAAAACTAACAAATAATATTTTATACCTATATATAATTATTATCGTCACATATATTATGTAAGTTCAAATATTTTTATTTTCCAAGTGTCGTCGTCACGTCGGGGGACCGCTAAGTGAGAAAAACAGGTGTAGTCGCAGATTTCAACAAAAGAATTTACTCAAAATCGACACAACCGTCAACGTCGTCTGCCCTCACGTGTCGCGCGCGGCATTACGTAGAGCGTAGACTATACATGCATGAAACTTAAGATCGCTCGTACCTACCTAAATGTAATTCTTAATAATTAATTAGCTGTTGGAAAAATACTTTATAAACTTTAGCGGTCCCGCGACGCGACGACGACACTTGGAAAATAAAAACAGTGCCAGCTCGTATACCGCCTGACCAAATAAAGGTGTGATGATGACATTTCAAAGGTTTTCACTGCAGTGCATACCTTGCAACTGGTGTTATGACGATATTGCCATTTTCAGTACTGAAACAAGCATTGCGTGCGGTTATTTTGACGCGGACGTCGCGTGAGACTTGTAGGTACGTAATGTGCGATTAGCCTTAAAACACCTTGGTCTGATATTTAGATTCCCTGCAGTTCTTTTTATTTTATCGTCAACTCTGATATACATAGTTTCATAACCACGCCTATGTGATTCGATAGGCATTGCTTTCAAATACTTTAAAAATTGAAGGATCATACTTGAAGGATCATACTTGAAGTGTTTATGCTTGATACCAATATCAGAGCTTGGCCTATGCAATATTTAGCCATGAAAATTTATTTGACCACACTATTTGTCACTCATCGGTTAAATCAATATCTGAAATATGTTTTTTTTTTTGCTTTTTTTGTACATTTTGTGCTCTATTCAATATGATTAATTGAATTATTTTATTAGAATAGACTAGAATAGAAATCTTTTTTATTCAAATAAACTTTTTTACAAGTGCTTTTGAATCGTCGATGAGTCTACCACTGGTTCGGAATGCCGTTCCTGCCGAGAAGAACCAACAAGAAACTAGGCAAGTGCTCTTTTCAAAATAAGTTTACAATATAGTAGATATTATGCTATGTATGCAGTGTTTCCACAATGAGGAAAAAGAGAATTTACAGGTTAATCATTACCTACTGTCTCATGAATCGCTGGAACGAATTATATCCACGCTTTTTTGTCATTTATATAGTCTTCAATTGTATAATATGCTTTTTTCATGAGATTAGTTTAAACTGATTTCTTAAACTTGTGTAAAGGCAAGTCTAAGATCGACTGTGGTATTTTATTATAAAACGTCACGCCCATTCCCACAAATGTCTTTCGGACCCTCTTGAGGCGCAATCGAGGAATCACGAGCCTGTTTGAATCTCTAACCTGCCTATCGTGTAAATCACCTTTTTTTTGTAATTCACAATGTTTTGTCTGACAAATACTATGTTGTTATAAATATATTGTGAAGCTACTGTAAGAATGCCTATTTATTAAAATTTTTCTCGAAGGGAATCCCGCGGTTTTAAATTATAGATTGCGTGAATTGCCCTTTTCTGCAATACAAAAATTTTCCCAATATCAGCTAGCGAGCTTACTTACTCAGTCGGTGTTTATTCTGCGCCTCCTTGCAGCAGTCTGGGTGTAGCAGGTGGTACCAGCTGACGCCATGCAGGGCACTCCTCTCCCAGCCCAGGTGCCACTCGCTACTGGACACACAGAAAGCCTTTTGTTATTTATTATGTAGGATCCAATAGTCTTTGAAGACAGTTCAAATGTAAGCCATATATGTATCCATGGCATCCATCTAAACTAAACTGAGTTTTAAAATGATAAACCTCTTTGTAGTTATACATCTGTCTTTTTATACATGTAACAAGTGTAAATTAAAAAATTTATTTTTTAAAAACAAGCTTTTAGTAGCTGGATACATCGTCAGACCTGGATATCATCTAGTACCAGAGTACGTAGTTTCTTTACTGAGTTCCTATGACCATCTTCCAGCACCATCATCAGATCAGACCCTGGTAACCATCTAAAAACAAAGTACTCGTCAAGAAGAATTAAACGAGTTTAAACTCGATCGGGTTGCGTCGTTTCATTACAGAGTTTCTATGACCACCTTCCAGCTCCATCATCAGATCAGCACCATGTAATCATAATATTGATTTACACATGTATGCAAAATTTCAGCTCAATCGGTAACCGGGAAGTGGATCTTTAATTTGCAAGATTTGATAACAAACATCGGGACACGGAAAACTAAAATACAAAAGCTTGTGATAAAAGGTGAAAGTCTAGACATGACGTAATAAAAGGTGTAATTAAAATGTTCTTTAAAACTATTGGGACGCACTAACTCGAAGCTGGTTATATTGAAAAGGTCTTCAAAAGATTGATGGATGCGATGACCCCACCAGATATTTGTTTTGCCGTGTCAAGTTCACTTTAATTACATTTATCATTATTTTTAATCAACTTCACAGATTCATTGGTGTGTAATAATGAACATGTATTTTGTTATTATCTTGTCGGCGATTATATTGTATTGCAATGTAATATATTCCTCATAATATGATGATATTTTTCTGCGTGTTATGTCTAAAAATGATTGTTATAGTGTGACGGTTGCAATCACCTCTGATTAGCTGATAATGTGTAATAAAGAAGTGAAAACTAGATTTGCTAATAATTAAAAACAAATAAAAAATAAAAAATAAAATAAATATAAATAAAATAAAATATATATAAAAATAAATTAAAATAAATTAAAACAGCGCATTGTCACGTTTCGTGAGTGATATTCGAACGTGCGACATCATTCATTAAACGGTAAGGATAAGGAAGGCGGCTGCTGGCCGACCGCGCAGTACAAGATTGCTTGAGAATCTCTAAAATGTTGAACGCTTACTGAAATCTCCAGGTGACGATAGTGACGGTGACGATTACGCGAAATCCATATTTTTTGCTCACCCAAAAAAGTGCTCAACGAGCCTAAAGAAGTTTTCACTTCAAAAAGTAGTAAAGTATTCATAATGCATAGTTATTACATTATACATATGCATACAACTTGAGTCGAAGGGACTACTTGTACCTACTATTAGATTAAGTATTCTGTGACTAGGTATAGTGAGCCCACTTTTATATTTAAAATCGACTATTATACCTACTTATTCGTTTTCGTCTGTCTCCAATTCACAGACTTTAATGTGATTGTAAACACCGCTTTAAATCCGCGTAATACATAATTGAGGCATAGTTGTAAGGGTGTTGCCCAAAATTGGTCTTGCGAGACTCTTGCGGTCTCGCACTTGGTATCAATATCGATATAGTCACCTATATATGTCGATTATAATGGTACATTGTACTTATATCCATGCAAGAGACCTTTGTCCAGCCATGGACGTCTATCGGTTGGTTGAAATTCAGCTGTTATGGTTTAATTTACTTTGACGAAGGTATGGTTAAAGCTAAATGCTATCTTCTTCTTTATCAACCGATAGACGTCCATGGCTGGACAAAGGTCTCTTGCATGGATATAAGTACAATGTACCATTATAATCGACATATATAGGTAACTATATATCGATATTGATACCAAGTGCGAGACCGCAAGAGTCTCGCAAGACCAATTTTGGGCAACACTCTTGTACCTAACTAAAAGAACTGGTCAAATGCGAGTCAGACCCGAACACGAAGGTTTCCGTACCATCGTACAAGATTAATAACACCAACTATTACAGGTCAAGCAAAAAAGCAAAAAAGTTTATTGTATGGAGACCCTCTTTAATTTTTAAATTTTTTATTTTTTATTATTTGTTGTCATAGCAATAGAAGTACACATTCTGTGACAAGTACTTATCTACCTATTACGGTTCATGAGATACAGACCCCTGATAGACGGATGGACGGACGGCGAAAGCTTAGCGTCTCATTGGCACCCTTTGGCACGGAACCCTAAAAAGTTGTCTGGCTGTATATTGAATATGTGAATATGGCATCCAATATCAAAATAGAGGTCACTAAATAAGAGTCCAAAACAGTAATTAATATGTCGCAATTTATAAAGTTACAAGTTACTCCGTTACTTTACAAGTCCACTCATTTATAAGATAGACAAATACGATAACACGTTAGTGTATCCATGACCTTATTGAAAGAAATCTCTCGACATTGCTGGCTGAGATGAAAGCAAATATTGCAATTTGATTGATTAGTCTATGACCATTAATTTGAAACTAATATATTCTTTATCACAAAAGCCAATGGGACTGTATTGGCGTGGATGTAAACCTCTTATTAAAAACACACAGTAGCTATAAATTGTTAGCTAATTGTTACCTACTAAGATCGTCTTAAGTTAGCATTCAAGTTTATATAAATAACTGTGTCTTTTAGAGATAATACGTGTAGTGTGTACCCACTTACGAGTTTAGGCCGTCTTAATACCTTACGTACCTTTATTTGCTTGGTACTTCATGGTATAAAACACTAGATGGTGTTCTTGTCTGCGCTTATTTAGTTTGCTAATAATCCAGTGGGAACTCTTTAATTTCCCGGGATAAAACTAAATAATAAAACTTTTTTTAAAAGGGTCAAACAAACTTTTATTAAAGTAAATCTACCACTGGTTTGGAATGCCGTTCCTACCGAGAAGAATCAGCAAGAAATACGGCGGTTGCTTGTTTAAAAATTGAATATGAATCATTGTTACGTTGAATATAAGGTAATAAAATCAGTATTACTAATTTTTAAACCAAACTCAAATTCGTTGCCTAAAAAAACAATTCATCATCATCATTATCAACCCATCCTGGCCATACCACGCTGGCCTAATGCGAATTGGCGGACTTCATACAGCTTCGAGAACATTATGGAGAACTCTCAGGTGTGCAAGTTTCTTCACGATGTTTTCCTTCACCGTTAAAGCATGTGATATTTAATTTCTTAAACGCACTTAACTTCGAAAAGTCAAACCCGGGATCGAACCTGCGACCCCTCGAATAGGAGACTACGGTCGTAACCACTAGGCTATCACTGCTTCAGTTAATAAACAAGCACTATTAACTAATTAAAAGACAATTACTTAGTTGGTTTACAGCTTAATTTTATGAACTAAATTTGATCTATATATTTGTGCAAACGTTTGCATAATCATAGCATCTGTAATTCGGACAGATTTATGCTTGTCAACTACCAACTGTCCTATAAAGGGCAAAACTCGACTACATTTGAATTCATTAGCCCATAAGGGCATGGGATATTAATATCATAGCCACTTGACAGGGTACAAATCAGAATACTTATTGTGGGATACGCAACCCAACTTTCTAAGCAATGATGAGCTTTTGAAAATATAAAGTACTAAAAACTTTAAAAATTCTTCATTATCAACATCTCAATTGAAGCCCCTTAAATAGAACTATGTCCAGCGGTGGACTTCACTTCACAACACTATACCACCATTATAATTTCAGTTTACCTACTTAGAATCCTGGGGAAGTAATCTTGATTAGCAACTATATTTTTTTAATGGTCAAGAAAAATATTAAAACTATTACACACACAAGCGTATCTAAATTTAAAATTTAAGACACCTCCGACATGTAAATCTATGGCCGGACTATGTATGATTCTGGTTGCATCATCAGGTCGAAGTTATCAATTAATTGTCATTTAACGATTATACTGCCACACGTGAAGCACTTAATCGAGTAATCATACGCCAAAAATGCCTTACATCAGTTTGGAAAAGAGCTGATACTCTTACACTGCTGGACCGATAGTAACCAGACATAGTTAAGAACCACCGCAAGGAAACTGGCTTTCAAATGATAATAACCGCATCGAAATCGGTCCATCCGTTTGAGAGCTACGATGCCACAGACAGACACACACACAGAGACAGACAGACAGACATCGACGTCAAACTTATAACACCCCTCTTTTTGCGTCGGGGGTTAAAAATTTAGCCATCCTCGTGAAACTTGAGTAAATGTGAGGATGGCGAGTTCATAAATTAGGTAGCTTGAACCCGCGACTTCGCTCCCGGCATCTATTAAAACTAATATGAAGTGGTGGTTATTTGATTTGATTTTTTCGATATTTGAACTTTTCTTTTGGGGTTTCTCTATTTTTTTATTTTATTTTTAAAACACCAAAATTCTTTTGAGTTTTAGCGAGACTAACGAAGAATAGAAGATAGATAAGCATTTTCGCCGTCCACTTCTTTTCTTACTTTATTGTAACATATTTTTGGTCCTTAAATAATAATATTAAAGTAAGAAGAAGATTAACATTCAAATTAATGAAGCTTTGAAATTACTGTCTGGCTCTTCTTGTGCTTGCAATCAAACATAAAACTTAGCTTAACTAGCTTAAATTTAATAATTAGGTACTTGCGCTAATGTGTGCTTAGCTTTATTGATGATCACATAACGTAATAGTCATGACAGGACAATGATATTCATGCTGAATTCATGACAACATCTTGACAGGATGTAATAGAATATAGGAGTTATGACACATGGGTGCGTAAAGCACGCACCGAGCGTGATTAAGTTTAAACGTAAATTATACCATCGTGAGTTAATAGGCCGACTTTAATATAGTTATTAGTATTTGCAAGTTATTAGTTTACTGAAAGAAATAGGTCTTCTAGTTTATTTGGGTGAGTTCGTTCTTTGTCGGTTTCTCCGTTTTCGGACTATCAGAGCTTTTTGTCTGCTATAAACTATGTACCTATCTATGGTAGACTTGAAATGACATAAGAGTGATAAAGAATAGTTAATATGTAATGATTACGGTCACTGGTAAACCCCGTAATTTACAATACAACTTACTTACTTAGATAAATAATAATAATTATTATTATTTATCTACGTATTAAGTACTTAATACTTAGATCAAACCTAGGCTCTACTAGTATTTAGTAACTTAAGCGAATGCTATGAAAAATGAATTTTTGCGCGACTAATCTTACCTAAATCTGCTTAAACTTACCTGAATTTTCTTAACTTACTATTAGAACTTTCTTATTCTTTCCAGCTTATAGCGCTCTCAGTTGCCTTTGGAAGTTGGGATGAATTGAAGTTTTGTGACTTGTTACGGTAATTTAACTTAGCGTCAACTTAAACAAAGTAACTTTAATTATAATGTATTATACAAGTACGTACCACGATAATTGTTGTTTTTATGATGTCGATATTTCGATCCAGTTGCATGGACCGTAGTCACGACGGGACTGCGGTGTTGATAGACGTCAAGTTGAAGCTGTAATGGGTAGAAACTATCTACCGGCCTTCTTGGTCTTTTTCTGGTTCCGTCAAAAAGACCAAGAATCGACATCATAAAAACAACAATTATTGTGGTACGTTCTCGTATAATACATTATAATTATGTCATTGAACCACGAAATAAGTCTAAAATCCAAAGGAAATTTATTTTTCAGAATCAATTTTACAGGAGCTTCCAGCCAAAAAACTACCCCATGTTGTTTTATATCGGTTTGCTTTCACAATAAAGAACAGTTGACAGCGATATAAGTAAAAAGCAAAGCGTAAAAATATTGATGTATTTTAAGTGTGCATTTCAGAATACATAAGTGATTCTACGGGAGCGTGTAAGTTTGTCATTGTATGCAAAGCTCGCTTACCAAGGTACTAGCAGGTGACAAAGGCGCCTTTCAAAACATGCGAGCTTGTCAGAGGATGAGATTTAGTATCAATACCATAGTAAGGAAAGAGACATCGGAAGGTTCTTCATTTCTCACACAAATAAAATTAATTTATGAGAGTCCAATTAGCGCAGCGGTTAAAGGTGAGAAGTAAAAACCGAAAGGTCAGCAGATTGACGTACCCACTCCTTGCTTCCTTTTACTTGGTTTGTTGATGTCCTTCATTCACACAGTTACGATTCTTAGAACTTCATTGAACCCTGCGAAGTCTAAAACACTAGGCTAAATTTTAATACGCCTTTGGTACCTATGATAATATTCTATTTATTTATTTATTTATTTATTTATTTACAAGCTTTGAATACCCAGTTTGGGTGTAGCAACAATAGTGTAATTTATCATTAAAAAAATCATTGATTGCGTAGTAAGACTTTTCAATTAGGTACGTTTTTAATGTTTTTATAAACTTTATTTCCTTTTCAATGTTTCTGATGTTGTTAGGTAGATTATTGTAGATTTTTATTGACATTATGTAGGGGCTCGAACTGTGCAGTGCTAATTTTGATAGTGGGAGAATTAATTTGTTTGTATGTCTCTCGGGGAATCGGCGAGTTTTGTCTTCTTTTTTAGTATAAAATTGTATGTTTTTCCTTACGAATTTACACATTTCGAATATATAAATAGAAGTTAAGGTCAAGATTTTCAGTTCCTTGAAGTGAGGTAGGCACGTGTCTGTAGGTTTTATATTTACTAAAATGCCGATGCACTTTTTTTGTAATACAAAGAGATCGTGGACATTTGTACTG
This sequence comes from Oeneis ivallda, assembly GCA_029955525.1. Taxonomy (NCBI): domain Eukaryota; kingdom Metazoa; phylum Arthropoda; class Insecta; order Lepidoptera; family Nymphalidae; genus Oeneis; species Oeneis ivallda. Next base: position 8,136,489 of record JARPMR010000022.1, on the reverse strand, counting down.
TTTCCCCAGAGTATAATACCGTATCGCAAAAATGCGTGCCCATAAGCGTAATACGCGTAATACGTAATTCTTCATAATAATATGATAATTGTTTATGGCTTGCAATATGAAATTTCCAATCCCTACACGTTGAGACAATTTACATTCATGCAGTTATCTTGTAAATTCAAACGTTTCTTTGAAGGTAATGAATAGAATGACGTTCAGTGAGCGGATTTCTATGTAAACATAAATCTCAGTGCTCCATACAAGCTGTTTTCTATATTTGCAGATCATATTTTATTCATTTAATAATATGTGGAGAATAAAAACTATGCATAATTATTTTCCGTTGTGGCAAGACGTTGTGGCGTGTAGTTGCGCTTATTATTTTCTAAACAATAGATTTTATTAATAAATAATTATGTAGGAGAGCAGCATGTTGTTTGTCACCGTTTCAACCGATAAGTCCACTGCTGGACAAAGGCGTACTACAGCTCGGAACCGATCGTGGACCGCAGATCCCAGAAACTGTTTGGGTTACCCGGAATTCTAGCATTTCATGCAATACAGGACATGGTTATCTAAAACGAGGGTGGAGCATCCAGTGTAATACTCAAATATTTACTGTCCTATCAAATAAACTGAAAATGAGGAAGAATGATTTTATTTCAAAGATTATATTCGGTACCATGTTTTGGTTTAATTATTCTTCTCTTGCCAATGTCACCAATTCACCATCGACGAGTAGTGTTGAACCGAGGAATAAAGACATTTTGCCAGATGTCCAATTTATTCCTCGGTTAAAAGTTGTGATGTTGATGGTGAAACTTATAAAACGCAAAACTAACACCATAGAAATTCTATCGGAATGGGTAGCCTACCCATTTTTGAATATGTGAAATGAAAAGTTTTCAACCACGAATCAAGGTCCTTATTCAAGCGTCCCAGCACAAGGTCAGATAAGCACCGGACTATCCCGATAGATGTACAATACAGGTTGTACAACAGATGCGATTGATGATTAGACAACCAAGAACACCGACAAGAACGTCCCATAAGTGATTAAATCAAACCAAGCAAGGGCAGAGACGAACAAAGAGCTGAACAAGTATGGTAATATCCCTCTAAACAAACGGCTTTTACCGCACTTCCTCGTCAACACTAGTTCAAGGTTCTCGAACAAAGAGCAGGTCTTATTACTGATGCGTAACTGTCGCATCCAGCTACCGTCCGTCAATATGGGAAATGTATGACAACGTCTCTATTGAGGCCGTTTCATATTTATGCACGTCAACGCGTCAATAATAAACGGGTTGGAATATGCAATGGAAACATTAAAATAGTGGTCAGATGGGATTGTGGCGCGCTGGGCGCAGCCGTCGCTCGTTCATCCGTCAAAGTGTTGAATGTTATTATCGGTATCACAATGCTTCGGACGTTAAGGATTCTGTAATGTTCATAAATTAGAGTATTATACGATAGCGTGCGTGTATTGTCTGTTGTTTTTGTTTTTATTTTATTTTTTAGTTTTTCTGTTTTGCTGTATTAACATCAAACTTTTAGATAGCATAATTTAAGGATTAGAAAATTTGTACGATTATTTTTATGTTTAAATACACTTTTAATTAATATTCTTTCTGTATACATAATTTTCTTTATGGCAATTTTAATCCTATAGGATTAAATAGATTCCATAGATTTAGGATTGATAGTCGCTTTGCATCCTAAATCTATGTATATAATATCATCTAAGTATTTGTTGTAGCCAGGTCATTCTCCAAATTCCGCTGCTCCGATACTACACGATTGAAGTACAAACCAAAAAACAAACAGATTTTCGCGTTTATAATATCAGTGAGTATTATGAGGTACTGGGTACGTTTATGCACACGCGGGGCGTTGCGCGGTAAACGCAAACATATGGCCAAGTATGAAAGCGCTCATACAGAAGCATTTGCGTTGAACGCGGTGGCGCAGCGCACGCGGCGGGTACCGCGAAGGGCGCCGCGGCGGGTGACGCGGCGGGCGCCGCACAACTCGACGCGTGTGCAAAGCGTACCCAGGCCTGAGAGTTCTCCATAAAGATCTCAAAATCTGCCAATGAACATCGGGCCAGTGTGGTGGACTATAGCCTGTAACTCTTCTCTGAGAGGAGACCTGCGCCGTTAAAGTGTTGCTGATGATGAGGTACTTACTTAGCATCGATGTGCAGTATCTTCATGTCCATCGCGTGCACGGTGGTGAACACGTTGGTGGCGCCGTGCACCACGCACTCCCTGGTCTCCGGCATGGCCAGCGGCGTGCAGGCGGCCAGGAACACCGGCTCGTTGCGGCTGCAGAGCGGCAGGTACGACACGTAGTGGCCGCGGACTAGCACCACCTGGGGGGGCAAATGTTCTATTACTTATCGAAATGCTATAATTACAGTAGGGATTCCCAAACTATTTTGGGCAAGAGACCCCTTTTCTAAAATGAACTGATACCTCAGACCCCAAAACCCAAATTACTTTAAAAATCCTATCCCTAGTTTTTTTCCTATTGATACAAAATACTTACCACGTTAAAAACTTTGCGGTTGGTTAAGTAACTTGACATCATTTTCTCATTAAGATTTAACAAAATAAATAGACTTAAAATTCTGTAACAATCAAAATATGTAAGTTTAAGTAATAATTATATAATAATACAAATTAGACCTCGTCGACCCCCAAAATCAGTTTTAAGCTATTGCATAGCTTTTATCGCGGGCTTTAAACTAGGACAAACAGTTTGAGCGCGGCGACCGAATCAAGAAATTCCGTAACGAAAAAAACCTAACACCGTCGTTCAGTAAGCGTCAACATTTTAGAGGTTCACATTTAGCTCTGTTTGGCGCAGTGGGCGAGCGGCCGCTTTCTTTAGATGTCGCAGGTTCGAATCTCACTCGCGAAGTAGTGAGAGTGCGCTTTTCTTGTTTGTTTATTTTTTAATTTGTTTTTTGCATAATTTTTATTATGCAAAAAAAATATATTGCATAAATATTATAATTGCATAAGTTGATAAAAAATGCTATGCAATAAATAGCTTTACCGCGGCAGTCCCCGAGTGCCACTTAATTTTTACGTTTATGTCAACCCCTGGTAAACCGATTTCAACCCCAAGGGGTCGATGTTGACCACTTTAGGAAACTCTGCTATACAGGGTGTAAGGGACACTAATGCTAAGTCATAAGTCATAGTTCAAAGAGCTAATGGTCGTTGGAGTCCCAAGGTTCTGGAGTGGCGACCCCGCACCGGGAAGTGAAATGTTGGCAGACCCCCCGCCAGGTGGACCGACGACATCAAACGAGTCGCAGGGAGCCCCTGGATTTAAGCAGCGCAAGACTGAGGCCTGTGGAAGTCAATGCAAGAGACCTTTGTCCAGCAGTGGCCGTCTAACGGTTGACATTGAAGAGAAGAAGAAAGATGCCTAATATCAATATCTAACGAGAGGCCCCGGCTTCACATGGGTACAGTTTACTCTTTACTAATGAAGGAAATTAGAAATACTTATTGAGATTTTATACAAAAAAAAAAGCCGGCCAAGTGCGAGTCGGACTCGCGCACCGAGGGTTCCGTACTCCAAAAGTAAAAGTAAAACGATAATATTATATTAATTTGCTTATTTATCGTTAACTTTGTTTGTAGAGGTTTATTGTTAATATAAAAAAACTATGCTAGTTAGAGCGTTGATTTTATTTTTCCTGTAAAATATACATAAACCTCTATTGACCATAGTTATTTCAGATTTTTCGATTGGTAAACTTCGGAGATAGGGGGGGGGGGGGGGGGAACGGTATTTTTTTCGACATTTTGGCCGATAACTCAAAAACTATTATATCTAGAAATAAATAAAAAACTGTTTTAGAATGCACAAGTAAAGGCCTTCCATATGATACCCCACTCGGTATAGTTATTTTACTTTGAAATTTCAAACCCCCGATTTTCCCCCTTTTTTAATAAAACTAAAAATAATTTTCGATTTTTCTTTATTCCAATGATGTTGGTCCACTATTATACACAACTATGCCAAATTTCATGTCGATAGCTTTAATAGTTACTGAAATAATCGACTGTGACAGACGGACGGACGGACGGAGAAAGTCTCACCATAAGGGTTCCATTTTTACCATTTTGGTACCTAACCCTAAAAACATCAGACTTTTAGGCGGATTTTCAAAAAATCGGTCGAGCCGTAACTGCTCAAGCGGTGATCTTTCATCATGTGGCAATTGGTTTTTGTTTTGGTATTTATTTAGATAATTAATTAGATAGTTAAATGTCTTCTACACCCAATTATGGCTACATTATATACTGGACTAGCGACTATGTCCGGAGTGAGGTACTCAAAAAGCCCGCGGATCCATTTTTCCCAGGATTAAAAGCAGCCTATGTCACTCTCCAATTCCTCAACTATTATACCCATGCAGCATGCTCTCGTTGCAAAAAACTACGTGCTCCATTGCTCTGTTGAAGTGAATGAAGGTCAACCCAACCTATCAAAAAAACACACTGAAAAAACTATGATCGCTGCCACCAAAATTTCGTTAGTCGTTGGACCAAGTAAATGTTCGTATAGGGGAACATAAAGCTACTTGCTTGCTAGCAATAAAGCTAACTTTATTACTGATTTCACTACGTAACATAATAAAATTAACTAAGTTATTAGTTGAGTTGATAAGTGGTAGTTATTTATTTGATACTTCTAATCATGGTTTTTGATGTTATCGGCAAGGATTGTGGTGGAATTATTCAAGCCTATTCAATCGTTTTGACTTTATCGCCAGTAAATATGTATGGTTAATCGGTACTATAATTTTCTTTTTGGAATTAAACATTAAAATACTTAAACAAGTGAAATTCCTACTTGTTAGACTATCTTTTTTTCAATGCAGTTTTCAAGTTGTGGCTTACTTGGTAAGCCACAACTTGAAAACATCCCCTTTAATACTAAAGACTTAAAGAGGGTACGAAAGGGTGACTATTTTTGATTTTTGTTAGAACAAAACATCAACAATCAGACAATATTAATGTAGTGTTAAGGCGTTTAAATATTTTTCTGTACGGCCTCATGTATACCTTTCAAACCACATATGTAAAGATCATGACGAATACTGAGGTATTTGTCACAATACCACATAACTACCAGAAAAAAACGGAATACGGAACGGATCAAAATGAAATATGATTTCTAATATTTCTTACGTAGGAACTAAGTGAAGGTCGAGCGTCTCAAAAAGCATTTCTATTGACGTCACAGCATTCAATACGGAGTAGGGAGACTATTCATCGAGGGTAAAACCGGACAGTCCTTTGAACCCCGGCCCGGAAGCTGGAAGGTTCCCCGAACGCCCAATGATATAAAGACTTTCATCATCATCATCATTAACAACCCATCAACGGCTCACTACAGAGCGCAGGTCTCCTCTCAGAGAAGGGTTATAGGCCATAGTCCACCACGCTGGCTCAATGCGGATTGGTGGACTTCACACACCTTCGAGAACATTATGAAGAACTCTCAGATGTGCAGGTTTCCTCACGATGTTTTCCTTCACCGTTGAAGCAAGTGATAGTTAATAGCTTAAACGCATTTGACTCCGAAAAGTGAGAGGTGCGTACCCGGGATCGAACCTGCGACCCCCCGAATAGGAGACCACAGTCCTAACCACTAGGCTATCACTGCTTCTAAATAAAGACTTTACTGAACTGAATTTAATTTAACATCTAGGTATACCGCAGTACTTGGCGCCTGGCGGATCAATAAGATTTAGGGACCACAATATCGACTCCGCAATGAAAAATGCAGTGTTAGACGTTGGTCCTCCATTAGCGAGACTGATGAAATGAAAAAACAGAGTCAGTCTCAGCAAGCCACTGGACACAAGTAAACATTTCGACTAGCGTTGTTGTTTTTGTGAACGTCAAAAAAATTCTAAGAATAATTAGTTATGCCGAACTTTACTTTATACTCCCCCCTTCCCACCAAATAAGCATTAAGCATAAAAGCTAGGAGTGAGTGCACTATTGCAACGTTTGGGGATTGAACCTTTCAGTTTTCAGTCCGTACCTTTAACCGTTGGACTATTGAGGCTCAATGTGTGAAGTTAGTTACACAAAAAACATTAAACTATACTTAGGGCAAATAAAGATACGCTTTATTTCTATAACAGCATATTATTCATCATAATGAAAAGTAAGTCCGGGAACGCATTATTACTTATACATAAGATATTTTAAACGGCCGGATGTCAAACTGATTCAATACTTAATATATCCTGTATTGCCTCATTGGTCTAGTAGTAAGCATGATCGACTGTGGAGTATGTGGATAACTTTGGGTTCGGTTCTCGGGTCGGGTCAAAAATGTATCTGTCCAGAATTTCTTAGTTCTAGCCCGGAGTCGGAAAGTTGGCGGTGTATATCCCCTGTGCCTCGGAGAGCACGTAAAGGCATCAGTTTTACGCTTGATCTCTCTCTCTCTGATCGTTTCCGATGTCCATCTCATCGGACTATGAGAGTAAAGGAATAAAAAGTGCACCTGTATTTGCGCACTGCAATATCTACCGCACAGATGGATTGGCCGCCGTGGCCGGCTTTGGCCATGAGGACATTATAATTATAATATCCTATATTATTTTTAAGAATGATGGCTCTCACCACTGACCGCTTCGTTTCAAAGGCAGTAGGCGTGGCGCTTTGACATTCTTCAGAGTTTTAACAACAATAGACAGATAAGAGCGGCTCGACACAATAGTTCACAGTTCAACCGCTCACTGGTAATCTTCGCATCGACGCTGTGGCCTTGGTACACATTTTATTACCACCTAATAGTTGCTTGTGACTTCATCCACGCTTAATAACTAGGTAGGTATTTCCCCTGAAGACCTGAACTCTTTATAATGTTGATAACGGTTGCGAATGTCAAATATATGCCTAATGTATATTATTGTAGAAGGAATCATCACCTGTGCGATGTATCTAAAAATGAATGCATCAGTGAGAAGATCGGAATCACCTTTGACTGGCTGACCTTATGGCTTTCTTGCCGCATCAATGCATTTTAACCAATAGCAAGAGAGTGCCAGCCAATCAGAGGTTATTACGATCGGTACACTGATGCAATCATTTTTGGACAATCCCAGAATAAAACTAAACTTTCAGGATAAAAAGCTAAAGCACTCCTTACAAAAATACTCTACAAGTCTACAATGATCAAGTCTTATCAGAACATCGATATTTAGTTATCAGAATAGAATTGGTCGTTTCCATGATTACATCAGGCCAAACATTCAGCCAAAATTTTTTTTAAACTATGTTGGATGTTGTATGTATGTGGTTGTATGGTTGGATGACTCGTTATAATTAACAAGAAATTAGTATAACAAACAGCAGTTATTTTGAAATTGCACAAACGCTTAATTTTATATGTTTGCTTAAACATTAAACGCGTTTGTATAGAGAATTGCTCAACCAAAGATCAATTGCGAGTAATAAAACTGAAAGATTGCATTAATAATGTAATCGAGAATTGTATTTAATGATTATCATAAAACGAATAGATCGCTACAATTAGATATTTTAACTATTCCAAGGCATCGAATCTGACACTTACGAGAATTACATTTCGATATGACTAATTTTACTGACGAAAAACAATAAACTGTACACTTCCCACGAGGCCCTAGTATCTACAATGTACAGGTCAGTTTATACGTATTCGAAAGTAAAGTATAGTAGGAGTACGTTTCCTCAATCATATACATACAAGAAGTCTCAACCCTAGAATTTAAGTTAGCAACGTATTTCAGGCTATGGTTGTTTGATTTCCATTGGGACGGAGAGTAGTGGAGACTTCGTGCTTCAAGCGGAGAGTATATGCTTGGACCAAAGTGAAGTTAGATCGGATCAAATCAAATCGTTTACTCTGTCGTAGAGTCTACTCTAGACAGACTGGTCTAGAGTCTGGTAGAGCCATGACTTGTCAAAAGCGCCACAGGTTGGCCTACATGAAATAAATGATTTTGAATTTTGAATTTTTTGAATTTTGTCAAATCCAAGTATGTTCAAAACACCCTGCTAGCGACACTCGACAACATGGCACAAATCGAGCAGGTGGTTGTTGCCAATGTACTTCTAAGTATTCTGCCATAAAATCTGCTGGTCCATTGCGGAAAAGCTACATCAATAATTGCGACAGTCTGAATTGTACTGATTAACTGAATTTGTGATATTTGTTGCAACAATTAATTTTACCCAATAACGAAAGTGTCGACCAATCAGAGATGATAACGATCCTCACACTGTAGCAATCATTTATAGATAATCTCGTAGCTTTTTCACAATAAGCATCGCATAGCGTTGGCTCAGGTGGCGTGCTCAATATGTATCTTTACCGCCTGAGTAACACCAATTCCAACGCGCATACAATAATTACAATAATTAACACCCAATCCTAATCTGTAGCGAGATTTATTCACCGATTCCCGCGAAGATAAATAACGTGAAATGAAACGTTGCGTCAACGTGTCTCCGCCTACGAAAACGGACTGTAATGAGGCTATAATCTGATATGAAACATTGAAATATCGGATCAAATAACAGAACGCCCAAGCGGAGTGAGACATTGGCATGAAGTCGTTTAAGCCTTTGGCTTATGGAAATAAAATTGTTTTACATTAACTCAATGTTAGCTCCAAAGCAGCTTCATAAAATCGCAGTTAGTATACTGCGCAGGTTCTCCGAACTAAAGCATAAAATTTAACAGCCTTTGGTAAACTATAAATGAAGATTTGATAAAGAACCTAGGTATACTGTAATTAGCAAATAAGTGTATCACCATCAGCATCAGCCACGAGCGCAGGTCTTCTCTTAGAAAAGGGGTTATAGACCATCGTCCACCACGCTGGCCCAATGTGAATGGCAGACTTCACACATCTTTGAGAATATTATGGAGAACTCTCAGATGTGCAGGTTTCCTCACGATGTTTTCCTTCACCGTTGAAGTACTTAAGTGTATGGGTTTGATAAAACTGTCTTATCACTTCAAGGTGAGGTCTAAATCTATGACTTTACGCTCATTTGGATCCTAACGAAAATGCACAATTGTATCCTCAGATTGTGCCTGTATGAGTGTAGTTATTGACACGTTTAAAAAAAGTTATACCAGTAAAGTTATTTTCTGGCAAATTGCTAACTAAGGACTTTGGCAGTCGTTAATTAGCCGGATTTGACTGTTCTTAGTTAGCCGGATTTGACTGACCTTATTTAGCCACAAGAAAAATGTTTAAAAACTAACGGAAACGGAAAATTGGTACTTAACATTCATCATATTGGTTTTGTAAGGTAGAAATGTAGCCTATGTCACCCGGACCATAATAACGAATCTATTGACACCTCATTCATCAAAAGTGGCTCAGTATAGTTTAGGTGCTACGGTGGACCATACGTAAATAGACATACATACATAGACTGCTAAAATCATTACCTTTCCCTTTGGCTTTGCCGTAATCGGGCAAAAATAGCCTGGTCTGGTTCCATTTCCATTTAAACCAATTTGACAGGCTACTAGTTTTAACGTCAGGAAAGTACGCCTACTGCGAGAACAAATCAAGGATTTGCAGCCTATATAATAGGCACTTTTCAAAGCATTTCACATTTAGACTTCCACTTATCGCCTACACATCTTAATCAGTCAATCTCATTACAACCGAGTGGGCAAGGCGACGTAGGGCGATCAATCGTGACTTAATCTTATGAGTCCGAATCAATCGGTAAAGTCCACTCGGAGGTGAACAATGGTCCACTTTCTACTTCGATACAGTTGTCGTGACTCCCCCTGACCTGGTCATGGATATTTGAATTTGATCCTTGCTATCAGTGAACTAGTTTTTAAGTTGAAAGTTCTTCCGGCATCATTGAAGTTGCACTGTGTTCATATGTTTTGTTATGTGCGTTTGAGAAATTAATTATCACATGCTTCAGCGGTGTATAAAAACACCGCCAGGAAACCTGCACACCTGAGAGTTCCCATAATGTTCTCGAAGGCGTTTGAACTCCGCCAATTCGCATTGGGCCAGCACGCAGCGTGGTAACTATGGCTTATAAGTTATAACCCTACTCGAGAGGAGACCTGTGCTCAGTTGTGAATCGTTGATGGGTTGCTGATGATGATGTTGAATGTTTGCTAATTATGTCGTGCATAGCTTTATAGCGACTTGAATGAAAAATGCATCTGTATTTGTTCCATACCCAAATTGACAGTTTTTTTTCGTAAATTGATTTGAACTCTGTTGTTGCCCTTTGACTAAAACTGCCCCCTAGTGTGAAAGTTGTGATTATAGCTTTTCAAACGTAGTGATCCACCGGATTTGACCTCAGCTCCGCGCACGGTGGCGACACCATCGCCCGTAGCGCGGAGCACTCCACCGGACTTGACACCGCCCCGCTCGCGGCGGCTATCTGCCCGCCAGCGACGCGGGGCCCCTGGCGATACACTGGCCCCGCGCTCGATGACGACCCTTTCGTCAGTAGCGCGGGGCCCCACACTGAACACGACACCGCTCCGCTCGCGGCGGCGACTTGCCCGCCTGCGACGCGGGGCCCCCGGACCGACACCGGTCCCGCGCACGGCAGCGACTCTATCGCCCGTAGCGCGGGCCCACCCTCTGGACCCGACACCGCTCCGCTCGCGGCGGCGACTTGCCCGCCTGCGACGCGGGGCCCCCGGACCGACACCGGTCCCGCGCACGGCAGCGACCTTATCGCCCGTAGCGCGGGCCCACCCTCTGGACCCGACACCGCTCCGCTCGCGGCGGCTACCCTGCCCGCCAGCGAGCGGAACCACTGGACTGACATTGAGCCACAAGGCCCCTACTCAAGTTGAATAGGAGCCTCAGCCGTCGTGGATTGCCAAGACGGCTGAAAACTCACCACCGGGGAAGTGTTCTTCCCCGCGACCCGCCCGGGTAATGAGGCCACGCCTCGAAGCCCGCACCCTCCGCTGGCCACGGCCAACGAAGACGACCCTCGCAACAAACGTAGTGGTTACATTCTCTTTGAGCTTTTCTGCATTCAGTGTAGGTATTCTTGCTTCTGTGTCTTTATATGGCAATAGTGAGAGAGATCGTCACAATAGTTAGTTAACATTAAGTATAATTCATTTTTTTGAGACTTTGGTATTAAGTCAGATAGTCAAAGTACATATATTGGTCACAATATTGGTCCACAAAATCACATTTAATACGAATTAGTAAGTACTTATAATGGAACAAATTTATATTCTCTCAGTCTGTCATATCTTTATGCCACAGCAATAACTTGGGTTTGACTGTAATCAACATAAACACCGCACTTGATCACTTTGGGCCGTCTGGGCGCACATTAGTGTTTAAAACGTAGACTGACGCGATCATTATATAAAATGGCACCAATCTTAGAGCAACCAGTGATTCTGCTGCTCAAATTGACCGAATGGTCAAATCAAATTTAAAGTGAAAGTACATGAATTATTGATGTGAGCGCATGATTTTTCTATTCGAACAGAACTTTGTTTTGAATTCTCTTAAAAATTTATGTATACCCTTAACTATAAGCGACGTGGTTGGTTAGTAGAGATCGCTTTTCGATACGGCCATCAATATAATTGTAGTTTAATTGTAGTTTATTTAATTTTTCTTGTAAGAATTGTATTGTGTTTATTTTGTGTACAATAAAATGAACTTAGTTCATTAATTTCAGAAATTTTAGAACGTCACAAGCGCACAACTTCTCTAGATGGGTTGAGCCGCCATTTTCGTTACTTAAAGTTCTGGGGAGAACATTAAACTGTTTAAAATATGAAGATTTACTCTGGAATGATTTTATTATTCAGTTATTGTGGTGCTTTGCCATTAAAGGGTCTTTAATGTGTTGCCTATCTAGTGAAAGGCGTTGGATTTTGAGCCTGGTGTGATAACTTTGATTTTATGACTCGGTTGTTAGTATTTTGTTACTACGGTTTTACGATTTGAATCGAAGTATTGTTAAGTGTATTTACAATTTGCAATAGCTAGAGACGACTGTTATATACCCGCGACTTCGTCCGCGAACTTTTAGGGTTATTATCCCGAAAAACGTTGGTTTTTCGGATCGGAGCTCATAAACAAAACAAAATCATGCAAAAAATCATGTCACAATGGATGACATGAAAAATCACCTGTTGCTGCGTGATTTAAGGATTTGTCCTTAAATCCTTACGTTTACCTAAGGAAACGGAAGCGGAACCGGAAACGGAAGCAGAAGCGGAAGTGGAAGAGGAGGCAGAAGCGGAAGCGAAAGCAGAAGCCGAAGCAGAAGAGGAAGTGGAAACGGAAGCGGAAGTGGAAGAGGAAGCGGAAGAGGAAGTGGAAACAGAAGCGGAAGAGGAAGCAGAAGTGGAAGCGGAAACAGAAACGCAAGAGGAAGCGTAAGTTGAAATGGAAGCGGAAGAGGAAGCGGAAGAGGAAGCAGAAGTGAAAGCGGAAGCGGAAGCGGAAACGAAATTGAAAACGAACGCGAAAACGAACAAACGAAGGGGATTTCGGTTACCTATGTAACCTTCGTTTTGTATGTCCCCTATGTAACCGATGGATGGATGTATGCAAAGGCTTTTTATTCCGGAAAGTAACAAAGTTCCCCCGAAAATTAATAACCTTAATCCACGCGGACGAAGTTGCGGGTATCATCTAGTATGAAATAAAACATACATCAAAACTAAAGCCTACAATTTTAAAACGAATGGAAAACTATTTTTTAATACAGTTGCTCAAAAAGTGGCGTATTGCAGGGACGCATAGCGTTCGGGATGTGAGCTATTACACACTCGTGCTTTTTTTTTACCTTTCCCGAACTCGTGCGTTCTCTTTCCCAACTGTCAAAATAAAGTCTATTAAAAAGAAAAACCAACCATGAAGTTTTTACTAAAAAAATTCATAGAAGTTTTTATAATTCATGCAAATACGTATATTTCTAAAAAGAACCTACTAATTTGTTTCAATATCAGATTTAATGATTTGATTGAATGAGTTTGGTTAGGTTTCATTTCATTTCATCTCATTTTTCATTTTCATTTCATATCAACAAAAAAATTCTACTGAAGACTTGGCTGTATGGGCATAGCCCTTTGCCTACCAGAATGGGTGAAGAAAAAAAAAACTCTGCTTATATTCTACGGTTGGCGCCATTTTTCAGAAATTTTCTTTGCGAGTTTAGTTGTTTGTTGCACAAAATGAGTAATTTCGACCCTAGTTTTTTTGAATTAACACCACCGGAACTCAGTATAATTGCACAAAATGCTTCGGAGAACATTTTACCGGAAAAGTCAAAAAGTCGCTACATATCTACATACGACGAATTTATTGCGTGGAGAGAAGAGAAAAAAGCAAATAGTTTTTCAGAAAATGTTATGTTGGCATACTTCTCCGAACTCGCAGCAAAATTAAAACCTTCTACGTTATGGTCGAGGTTTTCGATGATAAAAAGTATGCTGAAAATAAGGAACAACGTGGATATAAGTGAATACATCTACCTTCGTTGATAGTGATAATTCATCAGATCCAACTCCATCAACTAGCAAACGCCATTGTATGACAAATATACATGAACAATCATACGAAATTAATAATAGTTTGTCTCAAACAGTAAATATGCAACCTAAAACTTCCCCAGTTAGTATAAAAAACTGTACCAATTTCAATGTATATGTGAATTATAACTTTTATAAGAAATAAATGTTAAGTTAGTTGAGTTTATTGTGTTTTTATTATTTTATTAAATTGCTTCATTTTTTCGCAACTGTATTAAAAATAGTCGTTCAGTACACGTGCGGAACCGTCATTGCAACTTGTTCCGACTGTCAACCCTCGCCTTCGGCTGCGCCTCGGCTCGGGTAGACATTTGTCGGAACTCTTTGCAATGACAGCCTTTCCGCACTTGTAATGAAATATACTATTATCTACTCCAGCATCGAAAAGTTCCAATTTCGAATTTGACAGCTGAATCGAAATGAACCCTCTTTCGGTTTTGCTTCTCATTTCGATGCAGCTCGTTGTATGGGAGCTGAATCGAAATGGTTATCTTCTTAAAATAGGATACCTAAAGCTAAGGCTCTGAGTTCTGGCACTTTTGTAGCGTTCATACGACAGAGGCGCCACAGGCGGCTGGTGGCGGCTTACGGAGTTACTTTTTGTTACTTTATTGAGCCTACGGCGTATTTTGTTAATGATTTTATTTTCCTTGTCGTAGATAAAATCTTGTATGCAACTGAACGTAATTAGTCATTTTAATTCTCGTAGTATCCTATTTTGATACTCGGCAAGCCTCGTATCAAAAAACAGCACTCGAATTAAAATGACCCTCATTACGATGCAGTTGCATAAATAGCTATTTAAGAATAGGAATTTCTAACCAGGTAAAATAACAGGCAAAATAATTAAAACGATCGGACACAGAGAGAAATGGCAGCGGCCCAGTTTAATCGAAAAAAAGTAATTATGTGACAAGTGACAACGGTAATTGACAACTGACAAGTGACAGCTTATAAAATAAACTTCAATTACGTTGCGCGTTGCGTTTAGTTTAACAAAAACAACTCCCGAAAATTACCGTTAGAAAGGATTTAGTAGAAAAAAAGGTTGTGCGCATTCAGCCGGACGAGAGGTGTGTCCTGACGTAACGCTTCGTGACTTCGCAGGCTGAACGTGACCGCTCTGACCGGAGTTTTTGAACTAAAACAACTTTGCTGTTAGCCTTTACGTTATGTTAAAAATATTGTTTTGATAATGACCTCAATCAATCAAAGGGGTTAGAGGAATTTGTACAGAGGTATTCGAGTACCTAAGCGGTGATACCTAAGTGGTTAGGACTTTGGCCTTATTATTGGAGGTTCGAGGTTCCAATCTCAGACCGCACCTGTAAATCATAGTCATGAGTATTTTAAGCAATAAATATTATTTGCTTATAAGTAGGAGTTACGTGTGTTTTATGAAATTAAAGTAAAGATATTGTGTGAAGTCTGCCAATTCGTACTTGGCTAGCGTGGTGTACTATGGCCTAAGTTTTTCTCATTCAGAGAAGAAATCCATGCCCGTACTGGGCCAAAGATGGATTGACATGATGAAGTAGGTAAGCATACGACAGGTATATGAGTTATACCTACTCTAAGTATTATTATTCAAACTAAACGTATCTACATATTAAAAAGATATTTTTCTATCAATTGAATATAGGTACCTACTATACATTTAATAGATATAAAAAATATCTTCATTTCCATTTTTCATTGAAGAAGAAAAGCAGAAATAAAAGTCATGATTTTAGAAAAAAAAGGGCAGTCAGAGTTGTGCCAAGAGTTATCATTACAGAATTAGAAGGCGGAACCGTTTGATACTTAGATGGATAATTCTAATTCGTTATTAACGAAAATAGTACCTAAAACTAATTCAGGCCAATTATGGCACAATGTCAAATGATATACCTATTCGAAATATGCATTATGTCATGTGGCCACTCCTATATATAAGGCTCAGGATTTGTGACACTACCTTATTTAAAGTTCCATTGCTGTCAGATATTATAACAAACCTACATGATAAAAAGCTCATAAGATTAAAACTTCGAGTATTAAACCAGGATTAAAATAAAATATTAGGTACTAGGAATGTCACTTGCCATTTAGTGCAAGCAACAAATGATTATAACAGTTTCAGATTTAATAGCTAACTAAAATAAAAGAAAGATACTTTTTGGTCTGGTAGGATGCTTTAGTCGTGGCTACCCTTAGCGTGGCAATACCTACCGTACCATCGAGGGAATCCGAAAAGGGGTACGAGTTTTATATAACTGAAATACCACTTCCCGCTTCCATTTTAGACACGATAACTTGCTTCAAGGGAAAATTGCAGCAAACATCTCGGCTGCCAGTGACTCGCTTAAGACTGTATGTCCACCTAGCGGGAAATCTAGGAAAGCCCCCTGTCCCTGCTGCTGCAACCAAAGTACCGAAGTACCTCGCTCTCCTTATTTTTGACTTAATTCCGCAGGAATACCTACTCTGAGGGGGACTTTGAAATTTGTTAAAAAATATTATCTCTCTCGCAAAAGGAAAGCACAGTGTTGGCAGACCCAATCACTAGATGTGTCGACGACATCAGATGAATCACAGGGAGCCGCAGGATACAGGCGGCGCAAGACCTGTGGTGTGGGAGTCTAGACTCTATAGTAGGTTGATAAAGAACTAGGTTTCTAGTGAAACCGTAACTCTGACGTCTATTGACTACTCAGAATAAATTTTATAAACACATATCACAAATTCCGAAGCCAGCGGGATTCGAACCCACATCTCTTGGGAATCGCGCCCGAGTGTGTTAGCCACTTACACTATAGCCACGGTCGAACTACCCGTCAGCATCGAAATTAGTGATATGTATCTACTTTTTCAGTTTAAGCAACTGCTAGCGACATCTAGTAGCAACACGTTACAGTTATTGATCTACTTTCCAAGACCCCATATTACAATGGAGCTCGTTAGGAACTAGAGATGCCACATTGCTTTTTACTATTTATTTTTATTAAAGTGTTAACCTACACTTAAGGAAATATCAGAATAAATTTTATAAACACATATCACAAATTCCGAAGCCAGCGGGATTCGAACCCACATCTCTTGGGAATCGCGCCCGAGTGTGTTAGCCACTTACACTATAGCCACGGTCGAACTACCCGTCAGCATCGAAACTGAAAAAGTAGATACATATCACTAATTTCGATGCTGACGGGTAGTTCGACCGTGGCTATAGTGTAAGTGGCTAACACACTCGGGCGCGATTCCCAAGAGATGTGGGTTCGAATCCCGCTGGCTTCGGAATTTGTGATATGTGTTTATAAAATTTATTCTGATATTTCCTTAAGTGTAGGTTAACACTTTAATAAAAATAAATAGTAAAAAGCAATGTGGCATCTCTAGTTCCTAACGAGCTCCATTGTAATATGGGGTCTTGGAAAGTAGATCAATAACTGTAACGTGTTGCTACTAGATGTCGCTAGCAGTTGCTTAAACTGAAAAAGTAAATACATATCACTAATTTCGATGCTGACGGGTAGTTCGACCGTGGCTATAGTGTAAGTGGCTAACACACTCGGGCGCGATTCCCAAGAGATGTGGGTTCGAATCCCGCTGGCTTCGGAATTTGTGATATGTGTTTATAAAATTTATTCTGATATTTCCTTAAGTGTAGGTTAACACTTTAATAAAAATAAATAGTAAAAAGCAATGTGGCATCTCTAGTTCCTAACGAGCTCCATTGTAATATGGGGTCTTGGAAAGTAGATCAATAACTGTAACGTGTTGCTACTAGATGTCGCTAGCAGTTGCTTAAACTGAAAAAGTAGATACATATCACTAATTTCGATGCTGACGGGTAGTTCGACCGTGGCTATAGTGT
Source organism: Oeneis ivallda (assembly GCA_029955525.1). Taxonomy (NCBI): domain Eukaryota; kingdom Metazoa; phylum Arthropoda; class Insecta; order Lepidoptera; family Nymphalidae; genus Oeneis; species Oeneis ivallda. The sequence goes on along the minus strand of JARPMR010000022.1, from coordinate 8,119,034 downwards.
AAGTGGCTAACACACTCGGGCGCGATTCCCAAGAGATGTGGGTTCGAATCCCGCTGGCTTCGGAATTTGTGATATGTGTTTATAAAATTTATTCTGATATTTCCTTAAGTGTAGGTTAACACTTTAATAAAAATAAATATTGACTACTCCTTATGACGTGGGTGGCTATATCTATATACTTATTTTCTTTTCAAGATCCTAACGCAATACGCATCAGGAATCAGGATTCTAAGCCAATTGCATAATAGCTGTCTGGTTTTTATAACCGGGCATAGAGTCGTGACGCGATGACGTCACATGATGGCCGCCGGCGCGTGCGCGCTTTGCCCGAATTCACACCAGCTACACGACTTCATGCGTTTCGTTTTTTATCCCTTCGGGCATTGCCATCATCATCATTATTATATTTTAAAAGTGTTTATTCATTTATTTTTATTAGCTTATCCGCCCCAGCTTCGCCCCGGTGGGCTTTTATGTATCTTTTCATTTAGGTATCTCAAATAGTTCTAAAAAGAGTCTCTTAACCGAATTTGTCTGTCTGTGAGAGTTACTTTCAGAAACTACTGTTGTGATTTTTCTTTGAAGAATTTCTGTGGAAAATCAAAATCAGTTACACCGTTTTTCCGCTTAGTTTATTTTGTCAGTTATGCCATGGACGAAGAAATTAAATGAAAATCCTAGCCATTAATGCAGTGGATATTCTCAAAGTGAATATCACGTATAAGTAGAATACACATCCATAAAACCACAATTATTCAGCCGAGCGGCAGACAAGACAAAACGAGCAAAACACGAGATTGACAAAGCGAAAAATAAGGGCACTAAATCACACACGGTAACACGTCGCCAGTCCACAATACGCTGCGCAGCGTACTGTATACAGTATGCAAATAATACATCTTAATATAGTGTGCGGTGGCTCGCAGTTTTGTTATTACAATCAGATGAATTTACATTTCATAAATAAATGCATCTCGGGCTGCCCTAACGACGCCTCGCTGAATGTTTTTGTATAAAATGTGCTAGTGTTTAATTTAAATAAGATGCGCGGTTATAGCGGGTATGGATTTTGAGGTGTTTTGGATTTGTGTGCCTACAGCTTCGGTCCATTGATAGATGAGGTGTTGGGACTATACTTTTTTTATTTTCGTCGTTATATGATTTGACTAATATTCTTTTTTTTAACTCCAATCGTACACTATCTAGGTAACCACGATTTAAACCAACGGGCTTCAGTCCATTGCCATAGTTGTTAGCTATTGCGAGTGGGAGCTTCTTTAGGTGAGATTAGTAATACTACGTTTGAACCGGTTTACCGTAGATGTAACATTTTTTTCTAAGGACTTGATTCGCATTAAAATGGTCATTAGGGTTCCATACCAAAATGGTAAAAATGGAACCCTTATGGTGAGACTTTCTCCGTCCGTCTGTCACAGTCGATTATTTCAGTAACTATTGAATGTAACTAGACATGAAATTTGGCATAGTTGTGTATAAAAGTGGCCCAAAATCATTGGAATAAAGAAAAATCGAAAATTATTTTTAGTTTTAATAAAAAAAGGGGGAAAATCGGGGGGTTGAAATTTCAAAGTAAAATAACTATATCGAGTGGGGTATCATATGAAAGGCCTTTACTTGTGCATTCTAAAACAGTTTTTTATTTATTTCTATAGTTTTTGATTAATCGGCCAAAATGTCGAAAAAAATACTGTTCCCCCCCCCTTATCTCCGAAGTTTACCAATCGAAAAATCTGAAATAATTATGATCAATAGAGGTTTATGTATATTTTACAGGAAAAATAAAAGCAACGCGAAAATTATTTTAGTTTGATTAAAAAAGGGGGAAAATCGGGGGTTTGAAATTTCAAAGTAAGATAACTATACCGAGTGGGGTATCATATGAAAGGCCTTAACTTGTGCATTCTAAAACAGTTTTTTATTTATTTCTATATATAATAGTTTTTGAGTAATCGGCCAAAATGTCGAAAAAAATACCGTTCCCCCCCCCCCTTATCTCCGAAGTTTACCAATCGAAAAATCTGAAATAATTATTGTCAATAGAGGTTTATGTATATTTTACAGGAAAAATAAAATGAACGCGAAAGTTATTTTAGTTTAATTAAAAAAGGGGGAAAATCAGGGGTTTGAAATTTCAAAGTAAGATAATTATACCGAGTTGGGTATCATATGAAAGGCCTTTACTTGTGCATTCTAAAACAGTTTTTTATTTATTTCTAGATATAATAGTTTCTGATTAATCGGCCAAAATGTCGAAAAAAATACCGTCCCCCCCCCCCCCCCCATTCTCCGAAGTTTACCAATCGAAAAATCTGAAATAATTATAGTCAATAGAGGTTTATGTATATTTTACAGGAAAAATAAAACCAACGCTCTAACTAGCATAGTTTTTTTTTATATTAACAATAAACCTCTACAAACAAAGTTAACGATAAATAAGCAAATTAATATAATATTATCGTTTTACTTTTACTTTTGGAGTATGGAACCCTCGGTGCGCGAGTCCGACTCGCACTTGGCCGGCTTTTTTTTTTTTAATCTTTCTGGTGGTAACATGGACTTAGGAGGTAGGTACCTACTGCTTAAATAGATAGAATAGATACCTACTTAAATAACAACTCCATGGCTGGTAGTGACTCTACCATCAGACTAAAAAAGGAAAAATACGTGTGGCACTCGGGAACTGCCGCGGTAAAGCTATTGCATAGCATTTTCTAGTCGCACGCACACAAACACCGTGCCGAAGTCTGCCGAACTGAAACGACGTTAGACGATGCACGGCTTTCAACGCCGCACCGCTGTGCCGGTCGGAGTGGGGGGTGTTAGGTTTATTTTCGTTACGGAATTTCTTGATTCGGTCGCCGCGCTCAAAGCCCGCGATAAAAGCTATGCAATAGCTTAAAAAGAACAAGAAGATTATGAAACACAATCTTTTTCCCATATTGTATGCCATTGAAATTACATTATAATAAAAAGCGTTATTTGAGGTAATTTATTTGCCATAGACGCGCACAAAAGAACGACTCCCATCTCTCAATATTTCCAATTACCGACGATTTGGAATCAAATGAATTCGGCCATTGAATAGTACAGAGACATATCATTTGTTCGTGTTCTCACGGACGCTATAAAAATCTAATAATCCCAGAACCTCCGAACTGACACGTAGGTATATTAATTCAAATAATGACCGCCAATGAGCCATCTTTCGTCATACGCCGTATAGAAAACATCAAATACATATAATTAGAGGCATCTATAAACTGAGGTAATTGCACCGTCTTAAAAGATGATGTTATGGAAGATTTTACCTATTCTATTTTGACTCATATTTTCTGATCAGCTGAGGTTGTGTACAAAATTATACACAACCTCACACACACAGTAATAATATGCTCAAGATAGCAAATTATTTTTTAAATCTTAGCGCTTATTTCATCATTGTCGTTTGACCGAGAAAAATTAAGTGGCACTCGGGGACTGCCGCGGTAAAGCTATTGCATAGCATTTTTTATCAACTAATGCAATTATAATATTTTTGCAATATTTTTTTTTGCATAATAAAAATTATGCAAAAAAAAATATTAAAAAACAAACAAACAAGAAAAGCGAACTGTCACTACTTCGCGAGTGAGATTCGAACCTGCGACATTGGCGCCCGAAAGCGGCCACTCGCCCACTGCGCCAAATAGAGCTACTTGAGAACTCTAAAATGTTGAACGCTTACTGAACGACGGTGTTAGGTTTTTTTCGTTACGGAATTTCTTGATTCGGTCGCCGCGCTCATACTGTTTGTCCTAGTTCAAAGCCCGTGATAAAAGCTATGCAATAGCTTAATAAATAATACTATTATGGGAAATCTTTGATATTCCGGGATACAAGATAGATATCCTAAGTCCTTTCTCAAGATGCAAGCTATCTAGTGTCAAATGTTGAAAATTGAAATCGAGTCCTTGGTTTAGGCATTAAAACTAACATACAGATAGTCTGAGCCCGCATTTATAATCCTAGATTAGTACCTAGTATAGATTGACCATTCAATTTCAAATATTTTGTGAATGATTCATAATATGAGGATTTCTAAATTCTACACAGTAAATTGTCAATATTGTACTGAATAGCATGTAATGAAGAGTCTTTGAATGGTTTTTGATCCATTATTGTAAAATGCTCTTCTCTTGACCTTGTCAAGCTTGTGATTTGATCGAAACATTTTTGAAATTCCACTACTAAATAACTATAAAATAACTAATAGCCTAGGCAATGGGGCGGTCTGTTGTATGGAGACCCCCACATCAAATCCTCAGTCGATGAAATTTGGCAGGGTTGTAGTATGGGATGACCCAAAATTTACACAAAAATATCCAAAAAAAAATCCATGCGGAAGTTAGGTATTTATACCTAAAAGTACAAATAGCTCAATATTTTGAAATAAATAATTTCTCCGTCCAATTTTTTTTTACCAAACTAATTATTAGCCTTAATAAGAGGTACTTGATAAAAATCCAAAACTTTTTTCAAACGGAACAGTCACTTTTTAAAGAGGTTTCCTTTTTTGTCCGTAATTTCGACCACAAAATTGCTCAGTCAATTTTTCATTTTTAAATGTCCTTAAAATGTAATTTAGCATAACGTGTAAGAAAATCCAAAAAAAAATCCATACCAAAATCTATATATCTTACTTCAACTGAAAATTGTTTATAACTCGGTATGAAAAATTTCTCAATCCAATTTCTTTTTTTTATCATAGTAGATAGTCACATTTACACTCTTATCCTAAATATCCAAAAAAAATATCACGAAGAACATTGATATTGAAACAGATATCTTGAAATCTAAACTGCGTTTTCGCGATAATGCACCTTAATTCTTGAAACATTGGGTATAGTTTAGCGTGCGCGAGCGAAGCGACTTCACAAAATAATAAATACATGTTACTACATGCCTTCTACAATGCTAAATATTGAACATAAACGTGTAACTGAACATTAATTTATTTGTACAAGATAAATGAGCTTAAATAAGGGCTCATAATTTTTTTTTTTGTAAGCTTATGTCTAGGTAAGTAAATTAAAATAAAAAATTAAGTGGCACTCGGGGACTGCCGCAGTAATTGCATAGCATTTCTATCAACTTATGCAATTATAATATTTATGCAATATTTTTTTTTGCATAATAAAAATTATGCAAAAAAATAATTAAAAAACAAACAAACAAGAAAAGCGCACTGTCAATTCTTCGCGAGTGAGATTCGAACCTGCGACATCTATATATATAGTCGACCGAGCGAAGCGAAGGTCTTTGAGTTAACTAGGGCGATTTGCACTTGTCCGTCCGTCCGTCCGTCCGTCCGTCCGTCTGTCAGAGCCTTATAACTTTTGAATTACTGAACGTAATTACTTCAAATTTAGATATAATATGTAAACCGATGGCCTCCAGCCGAAAATGGCTTAAAAAGTTATAAAAATCTTTATTTCAGGGGGGCTCTCATAGAAGCGAATGCGAAGTAAAAAAAAAAATATCGCGTTACATAAAATTGTTACGTATCATTTTAAAGATAATTTTGAACTGAGTACAAAAATAATTTTTTTTTAATTTTTCCCTTAAAATTGACGAAATGGGGGGCTTTCAAAGTGGCGATTTTATACGCTCGCTTGAAGACGCTCTCTAGAAAAATCCGCTATGGATTTTCAAACTGATTTTATGTTTTTAGGTCACTTATATCCTGTACTTGAACAACAAATACTAAAATTATATGAATATTATAAAGAAACGAGATTATTTAATTTTTAATGGGCGTCAGTAATTCATATAGCATCAACATAGCTTCACAATAATGCTAATAGATGGCGCAGTCAGTAACTATTCCCATGGAACTACGAGTTAAATTCAATGTTTGATAAATAATTCAATGTTTTCACTAACGTTCCCTAACCTTTACGGGCTACCTATAAGTTAGGTGATTGATGTTTTCTGTCAACTTATTTATCACGATCCTGTACGGGACACCTAAAAGGATATTGGGACGGATGTTAGGACTTAGGATTGTATTTAGGAGCTACCTACGTTAAGAGACTCCTACTTAGGGGATGATTTAGGTATGTTTGGTGAAAACGGGCATAATAATAATGTCAGTTTTGGTTATCATGTATCGATTGAATGAATAATCATGGGATACCGTTACCGCGAGGTCTCAGTTCGGGGCGAACCACTAGTATATAGTAGTGGTACATACAGTACCCGGAGATATATATTGCACATCGGCCTTATGGCCGGGTACTGTAGCTTTTTGTAATGTCGTAATTCATTTCAAACTGTCTGGTTTCTATGCTGTAACGCGTCTACAAAAATTAAAAATTCTTTACGATCTAAAATCTATTTTGGTATTTAAAAATTTTGAATTAACATTGACGTAAGTAGCGACGAATTGATATCGACGCTGGAAATTTCAAATGTCGTAAGGGACATTTTGTCCTAAGTACACTTGATACACCATTGAACTTGAAATTTTATCTCTATCGATCTGTATATTTCAAATTTTGATATCTCTTATAAATAAGGACTGGAGATACGAGATGTAATATTTGTAGTAAGTAATAAAAAAAGTAAAATTTTAGATCGTATAGATCAAATTTTAGATTCTGACTTAGTAAATATTTTCACGATCGCTTCGCTCGCGAAAATTTCCATTACAGATTGATATTTTAGGTATCAAGTATGGAATAAATAGCTGCGTAGTACGGCCGTTAATCACTGGCCTATATCATTGAGCTCAAGGTACCAACTCCTCAATCCTGATGCTGCTGGGCTTCGGCCCACCAGACTCAGCTAGCCTTAATTAAATCATTGGGTCGTTAAAATAATCTAGGAACTGACACAATATTGTAGAGATTTGTAGGGGCGGCAAAATTTGAATAGCCTACTGGCGGCAAATGTGTGAACCTGGTGTGCGTTGCGCTTCCGTTTGTTTCGACGTTTCTTATATGCCCATCCAACTTCAACATACGTGTAGAAACAAAGATTATATATGTAATTTATAGAGGCGTTTGAAGTTAGTTTTTTGAAAATCGTTATTATTTTTAGTGGCCTAGGAGTGCAATATTCTGCAGCATCAGGTCTGATTTTCAGGTCAGGTGATAGAATCTGGAGTTCGTGGTGTAGTCTAACTAAAGGTAATTGGTCTTTACAATATGAATTCACAATCAAAAATTCCTAAATACTCACAGCTTAAGAGTGCAGCACCCTGCAGCATCAGAATTGAGGAGTTGGGGCCTCGAGCTTAACGATGTAGTCTATGCTTGATACCTATTACTTACATTATTAATACACAATCGATATTTTCTAAATCTTCATAGTTAATAGCAAACATTCTCTTTCAAATAAAAAAAATGCGATACGGTCTGAAATCTCGAAGAAATTGGTGTACATACCTGCATGGAAAAAAATATGAGCCGATTGCGCGCCGATATAAACTTCCATTTTTTGAAGTCAATTATAAAGTATGTAACTTTATTTTAGAGTAAATGAAATACAAAAATGGAAAATTATTTTTTTTTTTTTTGTTGGCAAGGGGGGCGCAGGCGGATTTTCGCACCCCGGCGTCCAGTGTGGTTAAGACGACCCTGTCTATGCAATGGTCTGATTCCAATCGAATGTGCTAGATAACATCCAAAGACATTACAAAGTATATTGTTTTTAACATACTTGGTAATGTCTTGATATAATAAGTTTTAAATATTTAAGAATCGACCTTAGCCTAAACGACACAAACAGCAAAAGGCATTAGCTTAGTTTATTTACAAATAGCAAAAGCTCTTTGTTAATAAACTAAGTCAATTTACAAAATGTGTCTCAATGAAAATTAATGATTGTTAAAAATCAATGGAAGAAGAGTCCAACATTTCAAATGCACCAAAAATCTTCTAAAGATGTAAGAATTGAATTGGAACCTGAAATATCTGTGGCAAACTGCAATGATCTGAAAAGTTTAATGCAAATATAGAACAATATCAATACGGTTTTATACTATTTTCTATTTATTGTCATCGAACCAATTTTGACAAGCGACTCATGTCATTAATCTGATAATTTTATAAGCTTTATATCATGAATTCATAGCTGAGTGAGCAAGACTTTTCAGGCAGTTACGACAAAATTACTTCTATTATACTATTAGGCTTAAGGTGTAAGATTCTTTTGACGTGATAACGTCTTATAAATCAATGAACACCAGCTGCACGCACGACAAAGTGTCACGTTCCACCTGAGCCTGAGGGTGAAAGCGAGAGCGCGGAACAAGCGATAGAGAGGCATGATCGGCCCAAGCGTTGGCTTGTGACACATTTATTCATCGATGTTTCTTTATGACGTTATCACGTAAAACTATGGTCCGTAAACCGACTTTACAGACAACCAATTTTTTTTATTTTATTTCAAAATTTTTCGATATTATTATATTAAATTGATTATTCATATTTTTTTGTTATACTATACAAGATGATGCCCGCGACTTCGTCCGCGTGATTTAAGGTTTTTTGATTCCCACGGGAACTCTGTAATTTTCCGGGATAATAAGTAGCCTATGTGTTAATCCTGTTTATAAGCTATCTCTATTCCAAATTTCCGCCAAATCGATTCATTCGTTGTAGCGTGAAAAAGTAATAAACATCCATCCAAACATCCATCCATAGATCCTCACAAACTTTTGCATAGTCATCGCATCGCATAGTAGGAACTAGGATAGTAGGATATACTGCATCACAAAAAAATAAATTGTGATGCAACTACAAATTTACGATTTTCGGATTTTTTCCTTTACTTGTGCTACATGACATTGCTTCATGCCAAATTTCATGATTCTAGGTCAACAGGAAGTACCCTCTAGGTCTTGCGAGTGTTAAAATATGCGGCATAGATGGACCATAAAAGGCCGTATCTTTTGATTGCGTCGGCTTAGACTTTGTCACAGCTACAAGGGATTGCAGACCTGAGTATTTGATACTATTTTCAACTTGATACCCTCCATGTGTTCCTGAGAAAAAGGGTATTGACAGACGGACAGACAGACGGACAACGAAGTGATTCTAGAAGGGTTCCGTTTTTAGTACGGAGTACGGAACCCTAAAAATGAGAGTTATGACAGTTTAAAAGGTAAAATTTTGTTTGGTCCTCCTGAAAATTAGGGGATTGTCGCTTACAAAATTTGAAATATCCAGCATCGATGTATGGGATTACACACGGACCTCGGATTACAAAGGGCGTAAAGGACATTTTGGCCAAAACTTGAACTTTTTAATGGTATCATACTCAGTTTTTAACGCTCTTTCGATCTGTCTTATTTACGTCTCAATATTCGCTAAAAATGTCGTTAACGACCCAGATTTTTGGTGTTCTTAAACATGATTTTTCGAATAAATAGGTCACTACTAATGGTACTACACTATGTAATGCATACATAGCATAATATCTATTAAGTATATTGTAAAAGTATTTTGAAAAGAGCAACTGCCGAGTTTCTTGCTGGTTCTTCTCGGCAGGAACGGCATTCCGAACCAGTGGTAGACTCATTGACGATTGTAAAAAATCGGCCAAGTGCGAGTCGGGCCTCGCTCTTTTAGGGTTCCGTTAAAAAAAATTAAATAAAAATATTTCCATGTACCCATGATAATATTTTAATTTAATTTTTTTAATTTAATTAAATTTTTATTATTTGTTGTTATAGCGGCAATAGAAATACATAATATGTGAAAATTTCATCTGTCTATGTATTACGGTTTACGAGATACAGCCCGCTGACAGACGGACGGACGGACAGCGTAGGCTTAGTAATAGGGTCCCGTTGGTACCCTTTGGGTACGGAACCCTAAAAATTGAATAAAAAAACATTTCTATTCTATTCTATTCTAATGGTCGTAAAGCTTGAGCTAAAACATAATATCATCAAAATTTTTTTTTTTTAATTTTAAAAAGTAAAAAATATTCATATCTATTTCTTCTTTATCAACCTATAAACGTCCACCCGCTTTCAGGAGTTCCGCAATGGTTCCGTCATCACCAGGCGTTTTGTTGTTCTTGAGCTGTTTGAGAGCCATACTAATCTCGTATAGGCTGACTGACATCTGGGACATCTTCGGTATAGTTCATAAATCATAACGAATAATTGATCGTCATAGTCACCGTCGTTGGCAACAGTTTTTGATTTACAATTGCACTGTCGATTCAACGAAATACAGTCGATTATCGAGTGCAGGCTCGCGTCACCGTAGAAAAAATATGTCGATATAATAGGCAGATAATATGTCGGGTCTCGTGACGTCACCACGCTCCTGCTTCCCTTGATGGATTAAATATAAAATATTTCTTTCTAAAATTTTTATAGTTTTTAATGCGCTTGATTATTTTTTTGGATATTTTGATACTTGATACAAAAAAAATAATTGTAATCATATCAATAAAAAAAATGGATGGAGAAATTTTGCACTGTGAGTAAAAGGGTAGTTTTTGAAAAAAATATAGTCTCTTGGTATATTGTTTGGATTTTCAAGTTGTAGGTACAAAACGGCTATAAAAGGACATTCCAGTGAAAAAAATTCACAGAGCAATTTTTCGCTGCAAGTTACATTGAAAAAACGTATTTTTCAAAATTTGGTGGTTTCGACTAGGAGTATATTTTGGATATTTTATATTTTGTTTCTAGACTTTACATGAATGTTTCAGGTGAAGAAAGTTTTGACCGAGCATTTTGCCGAACTGAGATATTAAGCATAAAAGAGTTTAGATAAAAATACCTAACTTCCGTTCTAATTTTTTTTTGGATATTTATAAAATACGTTTAACTACTGATACTTTATCATTCTGTAAAGTTTCGTCGCCTGAGGAATTGATGTTGGGGTCCACTAGCTTCATTGCCTAGACTATAACTAAACTAGCGGCACGCTATGATGGCCGGTTTGACGTTTGTCCGCTCATGAAGTTCCGTATTAATTGATAACGACTTTGAAGGAAATAATTGTATTACTTTATTGACGATAGTGATGTGCAGAGATTCATAAATTTTATCGAATGTAGTTTTAGGTTTAGGACTCAAAATTTATTTATTAAATTGATTTCTAAAATGTATACAAGTGTAGAAAAATCAGTTTGCACCATTTAAGGGGTGAATGTACTTGTGAATATGAACAATTTTCACTATGTGGACAAACCTCTGAAATCGCAAAAAAATATCAGCTGTTTCATACAAAAGGTAAAATTTTTATTTTTATATGATATATACCACAACTCGGCATTTGGTTTTCTAAATTGAAAATTTTTAAAAATGGAATCTAATACGATCGTCACATAGGATCGCTGGCTAGCACAACTACTACCTCCGGCAAACTCGCGTCAATGCTCAATGCAAAACAAAGCAGTTTCGAATTGACGTTGCTTCGAAAAGTATAAACTGTCAGTGCAATGCGATTGTGATATAGTTTTGACCTGGCTTTGGATTTCAAATATTGATACTGCATTACTGTTGACCCTTGCTCGTTAATTTGGACTCTGTTCAAGCCCTTTGTTGTGGATTTCGTCGATATGACCGAACGTACGCAGAGAACTGTTCTAAATAGTCAGACACGTGAGTTCGTAATACGCCTTCGTAACTATTTCGATCGTGAAGCTCAAAATGGAGGGCCAATTTTACCTATAACGTCAGTGGTTGAACGCGTAGCTGATGCGCTTAATATTGGACAACGAACTGTTAGACGGATAACTAAAAAAAAATATGGCGAGACTGGCACAGAAGAAAATAAACTTCACACACCAAAAAAGAGAAAACGAGCAAAACCAGTCGTAGGCATCGATAGCTTTGATGCCGATGCTATCCGAAGACATGTTTACGGCTACTATTTACAGAAGGAGTATCCAACAAGAAAAAAGTTGGTGCATTCACTGAAGGAAGCTGGATTATTCTTCGGTGGGGAAAGTTCTTTAACGAAGATTTTGAAGACCATTGGATTTCGATACAAAAAATGTAACAAACGCAAAATATTGATGGAAAGATTTGATATAGCGATGGCAAGGTATACTTTTTTACGGCAAGTGAAAGAAATCAAAAATTGGCAAAATGTTGTGTTCTTGGATGAAACATGGCTTAATGCTAACCATACTGTAGGCCGTTCTTGGAACGATGACACAGCAGCATCTACTTCCAAAGTTCCTGTAGGAAAAGGATCGCGACTTATAATTTGTCACGCCGGAACCATCAACGGGTTTGTCGAAGGTTCTCTCATGGCTTTTGCGTCAAAAACCACTGGAGACTATCATGAAGACATGAATGGAGAAAAGTTTACTGAATGGTTTACCTCAATGTTGTGTAGCCTCCCTGAACCATCTATTATAATTATGGACAACGCCCCATACCACTCGATGCAAATTGACAAGCCACCTGCCCAATCCCAAAAGAAAGCTGATATCGTCGCATGGCTTCGTAAAAATGGCGTAGATGCAAACATGAATATGTTAAAAGCGGAATTAGTACGTCTTTTAAAAGAAAACAAACCAACCAAGATCCGATACGTCATTGACGAAATAGCATTAGAACATGGGCACAGAGTTATACGGTTACCGCCTTACCATTGTGAGTATAATGCGATTGAGTTGGTGTGGGCTCAAATTAAGGGATATGCTGCAAGACACAATACAGAACCCCCATTTACCACAAAAAAAATGCTAAAATTATTAGAAGAAGCTTGTGAACATGTGACTAAAGGAGACTGGGAAAAGGTTGTGAATAGAACTGTTAAATTAATAAGGGAAGATTATGAAAGAGATGTGAAAATAGATAATATTATAGAAAACGAACATATAATTATTAATGTAGGTGATGATAGCAGTGACGACAGTGAAAATAGTAGTATGGACGAATCTGATTAATTATGGCCTTTTGTGGCACCTTTTTTGGTATCTTTTGTATTCATATGTTTCTTGTGTGCATATAAAGTATGTATATTCATTTTCATTCAAATATTCAGTTCGTTCAAATAAATTAAATAAACATATACATTTTTGTTTTATTAAACCTATTTAATCAGGTACAAAAACAAAACTTAATTGTTTTTTGTTCGAGAATAAATTGACATTCCACATCACTATTGTAATGTGTCAAACCGGCCATCATAGCGTGCCGCTAGTGTAGAACTAGGTATAATAATAACTATTAAAACATTGGAAAAATTCACTAAAAACAATTTTTGAAGAAAATTCACTTTCTCATACATTTTGTATTGAACGGCTTTTTGATGAAATCTGGAGAACGGATTAACTGATTGCGATGTTTTTTTTTTATAAATATAGTACAGTTCAGGAGGAGTATAAAGAAGAAGATATAGAGAGGAGTAGGTATTATAGTTGCAAGGAGTGACCTTTTCCCCGGAAAAACAGTAAATTACTTACGCGGACGAAGTCTCGGGCAGAGCTAGTTATTAATAAACTAGGTACTCGGTCACAATATAAATTTGTGATAGTAAAATAAATAAAACTTTCGAGAATCTTGGCATACACGTAGAATCCTTTGACTTTAAATAAATTCAATACATAATGTTGTTTCCTGTAAGTACAGATAATATAGATGTATGTGCATACCGTACTATTGCTCGTAAAGTCAAGAATGTTTTGCTCTCTGAACGATACGGGCCGTTATTGTAATACGGAATAAGATTAGTATACTGGAACCGATATGCGTACCGTTCGCAACGAAATATAGAACGTTATAAAGTTACAAATGTTGCGAACGAACGAAAAAAGAATCCGTCGGAAACTGTTGTGTAGGTTATTTTTGCAATGCAATGTAAGCTATCAATTCATTATCCGTCAGAAAAAATAGAGCAAAATGGATCGACTCCACTAGATAATTTACTAATCTAGTCGACTAAATTTTTGGTGTTCAGACACGTTTAGCTTCTAAAATACTTAGTTTTCAGTCTAAAGTTGCCTACAAAAAAAATAAGAGTTCAGTTCAAAACCCCTGGTTTTTGCAACAAAAAGTGTCTTTTTTTGTTCAGTAACCTTACATTAACAGACTGATGTGCAATTTAGCCTTGGGATGAAGCTACGATAATTTATCATTGAAACATCAGACTTAATCTAAAATTCAAGTTAAACGTGCAAACAAAGCAACCACTTAATTTTGACGACAAAATATTGATTTCACAATATTTTATACGCTGACTGTACAAGACACATTTGAAGCAGTTGCACAAGTTTCTTTTGTCATTGTATAATGATGCCTAACGTTTCTGATGTTTTGTGTGTTGGAATGTGCTTCGATTAGACTTATGTGCCATACAGAAATGGATTATTCTCTCACTAATAACAACAGATACAATATTGACACAATATAACACTCTTATTACGTCGCAGTAAGAGCTTAATTTGATTGATTTTATCCTAATAAGTGTAAGTACGACAAGAATTGCTATAACCATGTGATCGATGATCTGACGGTAGTGTTTAGTTAAAATGCTGTAATTGATGAAGAGAAAGAAAAAAATTGATTTATTACATTCCGGTGTGAGACATAATTTCATTTATGCTGATTATTATTTTTATTATCGGTACCTACTTAACTAAGAACTAAGAGGTTTACGGAATCTATATTTTATATTTGGCTATTATAATCGTAAGAAAATCTGAATTGTACCTGAAGTTGCAAATAAGTGACTAAGTATTTGTTTACAAAATTGTAATTTTTTTCCGAATCTGAGAAACCACTTGGGTATTATAAAAGTTAAGCTAAACTGAATAAAATTTAACTTAGCAAAGTATAAATTCTCTTTGGCTCAGTTAAAGTCATATTAACTTTGTAGATCAAACTAACTTACAACAACAGTTAATATAAATATATAAAAGGAAAAGGTAACTGACTGACTGATCTATCAATGCACAGCTCATATCACTAGACGGATCGGGCTGTAATTTGGCATACAGATAGCTAAAATGACTTAAGCATCTGCTAAGAAAGAATTTTTGAAAAATGAAAATTCAACCCCTAAGGAGGTAAAGTAGGAGTTTGAAAAATCTAATTAAACGTGAGCAAAGCCGCGTGCAAAAGCTAGTCATACATAAGCTATTGCAACCCATTTATACAGTAAATAATAATAAATTTATTTATTTAGAAACGATACTAAACTCAATTTATTTATTTATAACAATAAACTTTGCAAGTGCTATATTAACAACATGGGATATGTTACGGCCCTCCGTTGCCCAGGCCGGGGTGGAGAATACTAGGGCCCATCAGTAGCTTTCTCCACGGGCAAAGGAGGGTCGGGCCCAAAATGACCGATGGAAATTAACTCCACTCCAGGGAGTCCAATCGTCTCTTACATCTAGTACTCACCGGAGATTTCCGCGGTGGGTCCTTGCCAGGTGCCTAGAGGCGCCAGTAGGTGTGGTGGATGTGTAATGCGAGATAGGTGTGTAGTGTGTGTTACCCCAGGGCACCCAGTTTAGACCAGTGTGCGGTCGCCCCTGGTAGATGCTCGGTCGATGCTTCGTGATTCCACTGAGCCTTCCGCCAACTCGTATAGTAAAACCCGGACCACCGTCTGCACTGTACTTGCACTGTAATCTGCACTGTATATATTATGGCGTCAATCGAACGTCAATCAATCCCGCACTTAACCGCGATGCAAATATGACGCCTTAGTTATTAACATTAGACACCAACAAATTATAGTTCAAAGATGAGGCTCGATGCCCTCCCAAAAACGTGAATTCACGACGTATAAAAGCGCAGTGTTGCAAATGGCGCTCGCACAGTTAAATTCACAAGTGACCGACGCGGCCCCACTAAGTTCCCTCACAATTCAATCGCGCAATGATCCAAAAATGCGCACGTCGCGTGAACGTAACGAAAACAAAGGTCCTTTCAGACCGCCGCTGAACGATCCACCAAAAATTCGCAATTCAGCTTTGCGTCTTCCAAATATCACACGCGATGCCAAAACCGACTAGCGCGCCGAGACGTCGAAGTGAATCCGAGGAATGCGAGGGGCGGCGCGGGCGCGCGGGCAGGGGCCGCTATGATTCAGTTTTTAAACGAAACAATAGACAAGCTAGCCGCGCGGCGGGGGGCGTCGCGCGGGGGACGAGGAACACCCGATTAGCAAGTTTTGTATGCAATTTAAATGAATCTCAATTCGAGCGCAAACAAACCCCCGTCCCGGACATAAGGACATTATGTCCGCGAGCAAATTGGTAAACGGGACAGGGTCGCCACAGCACGTTGCAAGACCGAATCTCCGACCAAAACCTCGGCCACCCTAGGCACTCCATCCGATCCATAAAGCAACTTAACAACGCGCCCTCGGCGCCAGTACAAAGGCAAAGCGTTGGGTTCCTTCACCAACACGAGGTCTCCAACCTGAGGAGGGTCCGTCTTGTCAGACCACTTAACGCGCTGCTGCAAAAGATGTAGGTACTCAAGTGACCATCGGTGCCAAAAACTCTGAGTCATCTGCTGCAGCAGTTCAAATCTGCTCAAACGCGAAGAGGTTACCTCCTTGAAGGGATACTCAGGCAGGGCGTTAAGTGGCTGGCCAATCAGGAAGTGGCCAGGGGTGAGAACCTCCAAATCATTTGGATCGGACGAGAGGGGACAAAGGGGCCGAGAGTTGAGTACCGCCTCAATTTTACAAAAAACAGTGGCGAGCTCCTCAAATGTCAAAATCAAATAATAAAAAATGTAATAGAAAAAATAAATAGTAAAAATTTCCACTGGATGCCCTTCTTGGCCATCGCAGTACCTAAATAAGTCCTGTTGTTGGACAGAAATTCGACGACCTCTCTCAAATACCTGTCCGTGCCCTTATAATTGGTCCCGCAATCGGACCGGATCAGGTCAGGCAAACCACGACGTGACACGAAGCGGCCCAGGGTGGCCACAAATGCCTCAGTGCTGAGGGCACTTACAAGTTCCAAATGCACGGCCTTAGTGGCGAGGCACACGAAAACGCACAAGTAAGCCTTATGTGAGCGCGCATTACGAAGGTTGGATGCCTTGACGAGGAAGGGGCCAGCAAAGTCGGTTCCGACTCCGGCAAATGGTCGGATGGCCCTAACGCGGTCGGGTGGCAAGTCACCCATCATAGGCGGCGAGGTGGTGGCCTTCAATTTGTAGCATGGTATGCATTTAAAAATGACGCTCCGAATGGTGCGTCGGCCAGCCAAAATCCAAAACTCCCGCTGCAAAATAGCCGACAGAGTATTGCACCCAGCGTGGGCATTCCTAACATGATGGTGAGTCACCAGCAACCGGACAAAGGCGTCGTCCTTGGGGAGCAGTAACGGGTGTCGAGCCCCGTACGGCAGTTGAGAATTTTTCAACCGTTCGCCAACGCGAAGCATCCCAGAGTCGTCCAGGAAGAGGTTCAGGCGGGCCAGAGCGCCCTTGACGACGGAGCCTCGCTTCAAAGTTTCAATCACTGGCTCAAAATGCTCCTCTTGGACCATACGGGTCCAATACATCAAAGACTCGCGGCGCTCGCTAGGGGACAGAACGGAATCCGAGATTCGGTTGGAAGGGTCTCTCGAATTACGGACAAATCGACGCAACCAAGCAGTCACTCCTAGGAGTTTATCGAGAGAACTGTACCGTTCTAGCAGGGAGAAGTCCCGAGTGGGCTTATCCTTGACCACTCCTACTC
This sequence comes from Oeneis ivallda, assembly GCA_029955525.1. Classification (NCBI taxonomy): domain Eukaryota; kingdom Metazoa; phylum Arthropoda; class Insecta; order Lepidoptera; family Nymphalidae; genus Oeneis; species Oeneis ivallda. The sequence continues at coordinate 8,101,332 of JARPMR010000022.1, read as the reverse complement.
GGGCTCGTAGGCCAGGCAAATCAATCGGTTCGGAGTATTTATTCTGGGGCCAGGATGACTGAGACTCAGTCAACCAACTAGGCCCCCACCACAGCGGGTGGTCAACCAAAGAAGGGGCTTCACAGCCGCGAGAAGCGCAGTCTGCGGGATTCAACTCCCCTGGGACATGTCTCCAGTTGAGAGACGTCTCAGAGTTCTGGATTTGAGACACGCGATTCGCTACAAATACCTCCAGATTGTGAGGTGCAGCTCTGAGCCAACAAAGTACTATCTCACTGTCCGACCAAGCGTAGACGTCCGTAATATCGATGACGGAATTCAAAGACGAGTGTACGTGGTTGAGGAGTCGCGTGAGAAGAGCGGCTCCGGACAGTTCCAACTTAGGTATAGTCAAGCGGGACCTAATGGGAGCGACCTTGCTTTTAACAAGTACAAGATGGACAGAAGTATGGCCAGAAGGGTTCACAGTCCGCAAATATACGACAGCCGCATAGCCTTTCTCAGAGGCGTCGCAGAATCCATGTAGGGTAGCCCGGCATTTCCCTGGAGGGAGGAAGCACCTTGGCATGGAGACCCGGTTGATGTCCGGGAGGGAGGACACAATGGAGAGCCACTCTCGCAAGAGAGCGCCGCTAAGAGGCTCGTCCCAACCCAATCCGGATATCCAGAGCTTTTGAAGAAAGCACTTAGCCAGAAAAATGACCGGAGTGATCCATCCATTGGGATCGAAGGTGCGGGCTACTGTAGACAGCACGCAGCGCTTGGTCCATACTTTAGGAGGGGGATCGAGTTTGACTCGATACGTGAAGGTATACTGAACAGGCTGGTATTGGATACCTAGCACAGTCAACAAATTAGGATTTTCAGGGTGCTCGAATAGATGAGGGTCTTGTTGATCCTCTCCTGGGAGGTCCTTCAAAATATGAGGGGAGTTCGACAGCCATTTGCGCAACTCGTATCCTCCGGACTTCAGGATGGCAATCAACTCGTCTCTCAATACAAGAGCATCCTCGACTGTGGAGGCGCCCGTACAAATGTCGTCCATGTAGACCGAAGTCTCCAAAATAGAAGCCCCCCGAGCGTATCTCAAACGCTCCTTCTCAGCGAGTTCAAGGAGGGTTCTCATGGCGATGTAAGGGCTGGACCGGAGTCCGTAGGTGGTGGTGTTCAACTCGAACACCTGGATCGGATCGCTGGGCTTCCCGCGCCACAATATCAGCTGATATCGACGGTCATCGCGATGGACCACTGACTGTCGAAACATCATCCGAATGTCGGCTACAAAAACCACTTGGTGCCGACGGAAGTGGGTCAAAATGTCGGATATGTCCTTGATCAATTTAGGACCAGAGTGGAGACACTGGTTCAGGGACACGCCGTTTGACGAAGGAGCGGAGCCGTCAAAAACTACCCGAATTTTACTCCCCGGGGTCCTCAAGACCGCATGGTGAGGGAGGAAGTAGTGCTCCTGTGACCGCCAGTCGAAGTTGGACAGTGACATGTGACCCAGCTCTTGGTACTCGCGCATGAACTCGACATTTTTGGCGCGAAAGGCTGGGTCGCGCCTCATACGGCGCTCCATGGAGAGCAACCTCTTTTCAGCCAGGGTACGAGATTGGCCCAACGGGGGCCGTGAGTCAAGAAAGGGTAAGCGAGTGACAAAGCGGCCGTCAACACGACGGCCGGTATTGTTCTGGTAGAACAACTCGCACTCACGGTCCAGAGGGTTGACTCGAGCCGCGTGTGGCGGCTCCTCCACTTCCCAGAACCGCTGGACGACGTCCGAGAGTGACACGCCCACCACAGAGAGCGGTTCGACCGTCGGAGGGGGTGGAGACCACAGAACTGGTCCAAAGAAACTGTGCCCAAATACAGTGGACATGGCTGATAAGCCATCGGGCTGTAGGACTCGTATCCCACCTAACAGGATGAACCCCAGCACGTCGGCCCCCAGCAACAAATCTATAGGCCCCGGTTGGGACCACTGAGGGTCTGCCGGTCTCAAACCCGACGCACAACGAACCGCGCTGTCATTTATACGGACGTTAGGGAGAAACCCTACAATGTCATCGAGGACATTAACCTTAACTAAAATGTGAAGGTGTTCGCTGGCAGGGCCAAACACCAACTGAGCTTGTCCCCTAGGAGCAGGAGGCTCGGCACCTCCGATACCTACCATCGGACGTGATTCAGAGCTCCAGGGGAGCCCTAGTCTTCCCACCAACCAAGTTGAGGCCACACAGCGTTGTGAACCCGAATCCAATAGAGCGCGAACTGTTAAACAGTCGCCACTCGGGTTGTATACCCTCACTGAGGCCGTCGGCAATAGAACAGTTTGACAATTGGACTGTTGACGGCTCAAAAGATCAGTGGAGGTGGCCGTGGTGGAAGCTAGGGCGGCAGCTACCTAGCTGGAGCTGCCTCCATCGGACCCGCGGTCGAACCGGGGGTCCGGGAAGCGGCATTCCTCCGGCAGCTCCACCAATTGTGGTCGGAAATCGCCGTACGGGCCGACCTGCGGAGCTTCGGGGAACCTTGGAGAGGAGTAGGCCCGAGTCATGTTAAATGTGGTCGGTACCCCGTAATACCGGTACCGACCAAAAGGAGGTAGGTGGTACTCCAGCCGCGGCCGCTCAGCTAACGGGGGTGAGAAGGGTCGGGGTGACCGCTGAGTGGCCGTGAGGTTCCTCTCCACACGCTGAGGGGGGGTGACGACCCCCCCGCCCCTGGGGGAACGACCCCCCGACTGGTCGGGGGAGGGACCCCCTTCAAAGCCAGGGGCACGGTGGCTGGCAGGCGAGCGCCGAGCGTTTGCCGCCAGAGAGCGTGGCTGAATGCCCCCGCCCGTGGGAGATGCGGGCCCGGCAGACGCCCTAGAGGAAGAGCCGTCCGCACCCAGGCACAGAATTGCATGATGCATGCCCTGGAAGTGCGGACAGGGCCGCCGGTGTGGGCAGTCTCGTTGGAGATGCCGCTCCAAACAGGAGTAGCACCAGCGGCGCTCTTTAGCAATGGTTCGCCTCGCCGGGGCCGGCTTACTCCACAGTTTCGGGCAGGATGTCACCCGATGCGGTGCTCGGCAATAGGAGCAGGGGGAAGACTCCTTGGCCGCTAGGCCACTATACGAAGGTAGGGGCCGACGCCCTACCGCGGGAGCTCCACTCGACCTAGGGGGGGTTGGCGAGGTCTTGGCCGGTTGCTGGCGCCTTTCCTTGGGCGCGGCCCGGTTGGCAACCCCGGCATCGTCCATGGTGCCTGCGGCATTCTCAATTTGCCGGCACTGGCCCTCCAAGAACCTAATCAGGTCCTTGAAGGGCGGAATGTGCGATACGCCGTCCCCGCCGTATCTTTCTTCGAAATGGATCCGAAGATCGAGAGGTAGGCGGCACAGCACAATATGAAGCAGCAAAAGGGTTTAGGATGTCCGCACGTAGCCTCGCCCTGTCCTTTAGCAGCGGGAGGTTGAGGAGCCCCCTAACGTGCTCGTCCGCTATGCGTCGGACATTGGCGTACCTTCCGGCGAGGAGGTCTCGGGCGGTCTGGTACGAGTCGTCAGCCAATTTTAAATGACTGACGACGCCCAAAGCCTCCCCTTCCAAGGAAGCCAGAAGGTATGCCATCTTCTGGCTGGGCGTTAGGTCTCCCCGGGCGTCCACTAGGCCATCAAACAGTCCTACAAAGGACAGCCACTGCGACATCACCCCGGAGAAACGGGGGAGATCCAATGTGGGTAAACGCCCCAGCAGCTCCGGCTGAGTAGGCGGCTTCCGGGGGGACTCCGGCAGGCCGCTCAGCCGCTCCTCCCGAGCTTCCTTGGCGTATTTGGCTCCTGCCTCTATCATTTCGTCCGTAAGCGCGAAAAACTTTTCATAATCCGCGAGGCAGGAGTCCAAGACGCTCTTTTCTACCTCCGAGGCCTCGAGGTCCATATAGGCCTCCTCCACCACGGCCCTATGAGCCGCGACCTGCTCGAGCCGCTTCTGGAGACAATGGACCCGGTCGGGTCGCGCTACCAACAAATGGGCATTCGCGGCCCAACGCAGCTCCGCTTGCAGGCGAAGCGCCGGTGGCTTTTGCGGTGGCATCACGACGCAATTAACTTAAATTTAGAACACAAATACACACACACAGCAGGTCCGCAAGATGCCTCACTAAGGCGACCGACAATTCAAACTAATCTACCTACCCCTAAAGAACAGACGCGTAGGCACCTAACCCTACAGGCGTGGTTCGACTACGATACGCAAGCAAAAATCAAAAATAAAAAAAAATAAAAAAAAACATTTTTCACGGCCGGGCGTGATTAAAGGACTAATCGCGCAACCACGCTCTGCTACCAGAATGTTACGGCCCTCCGTTGCCCAGGCCGGGGTGGAGAATACTAGGGCCCATCAGTAGCTTTCTCCACGGGCAAAGGAGGGTCGGGCCCAAAATGACCGATGGAAATTAACTCCACTCCAGGGAGTTCAACTACTGGTGCCTAGAGGCGCCAGTAGGTGTGGTGGATGTGTAATGCGAGATAGGTGTGTAGTGTGTGTTACCCCAGGGCACCCAGTTTAGACCAGTGTGCGGTCGCCCCTGGTAGATGCTCGGTCGATGCTTCGTGATTCCACTGAGCCTTCCGCCAACTCGTATAGTAAAACCCGGACCACCGTCTGCACTGTACTTGCACTGTAATCTGCACTGTATATATTATGGCGTCAATCGAACGTCAATCAATCCCGCACTTAACCGCGATGCAAATATGACGCCTTAGTTATTAACATTAGACACCAACAAATTATAGTTCAAAGATGAGGCTCGATGCCCTCCCAAAAACGTGAATTCACGACGTATAAAAGCGCAGTGTTGCAAATGGCGCTCGCACAGTTAAATTCACAAGTGACCGACGCGGCCCCACTAAGTTCCCTCACAATTCAATCGCGCAATGATCCAAAAATGCGCACGTCGCGTGAACGTAACGAAAACAAAGGTCCTTTCAGACCGCCGCTGAACGATCCACCAAAAATTCGCAATTCAGCTTTGCGTCTTCCAAATATCACACGCGATGCCAAAACCGACTAGCGCGCCGAGACGTCGAAGTGAATCCGAGGAATGCGAGGGGCGGCGCGGGCGCGCGGGCAGGGGCCGCTATGATTCAGTTTTTAAACGAAACAATAGACAAGCTAGCCGCGCGGCGGGGGGCGTCGCGCGGGGGACGAGGAACACCCGATTAGCAAGTTTTGTATGCAATTTAAATGAATCTCAATTCGAGCGCAAACAGGATAGTTATTTTCAAATGAGCTTTAGTCAGATTTAAACGTATATTTTTTTCAGTGAATCCATATTCTTTGTCAATAAATATACTTACCGCAATTCTTATAACAATACTTTATTACGTGAACAATACTTTTTGCGTGCAAAAAGCATTACAAAGCACACGCCGTTACAAAGCATTACAAAGTACACGCCGTTATAAAATGATAGCGATAAACAACATCCTATTCAATCAATTAGGGAGGCAAAAAACGCAGTAAAGTATTTATTTGTTTGGGCTTGCAGAAAAAATTTGCGATAAAAAATATACAAATCTAACTTACAATCTATGATTAGCACTTGACAATTAAAAATATTTAAATGTCAGTTACACCAAATATACTACTAAAAGCAACGACTTTATAAGAATACTTATAAGGGAAAATATGTAATTATTTTTCAAATATTATACTTTTTAATGATCATGTTCAGAGTGTTCTATTGTTTTAGTCTCATGACGATTATCAGCTGCATTATAGACATGAACGAGAAACACTTTTCGTACATCGCCAACCATTTATCCATTGAAGACTGCAACAAACTCATTGCATCTCTCCAGTTTTCATCATATGACTTGCCAGTAAATTTCAGCGCTCACAAAACTATTCCCAAAATTGTTTCTTGTAGGAAACTTCTAACTGATTATAGTAAACGCAAGGAATCATGCCACGGTGGAAATAAAAGTCATGAAGTCATAGCACACAGACTACGTCAAATTGGCAAGGGCGATATAGCAGATTGGCTTGGAAATGCCGTTTTTCATCATCTCGCAAAAGATATTAATGATTCGCTACTCCGAAATCCATTTGCAGAGAGTCCTACTCAAAGTGCACTTAACACTAAATTACACCAAGATAAAGAAACGGTCGTAGAAGCGGAATGGGATCTCATCGATATTACTTTATGGACAGTGTTGGCTAGTTTACTTGCAAGCCTGGTTTTCTCGTGTTGCCGTATATTATGCCTATCTTTTACGAGAAGCAAAAGACAGTCGACAAATGAGGAGATGAAAGTGCTATTAAAACAAGAACATGGAAGCGAGAGTGACCACGACTTTTAAATGTGTGATAGCTATTTAAATATTGCATGAGATTTCTCAATATAATGCCGCATACCATCAATAAATACCTGCAGAAATATTGATGTGATTATTATAATTCTGCAAACAATACAGACTAGTTACATATTAGAAAATCAAAATACTTATGCTATTTTTTTAATAATTTCTCTTCTTACAAACCGACACGTGATGTCGCATGCACAAAGGTAGTCTGGGAAAAATATTTTAGCATTTAATCCGCGTTTTGTACTACGTTGTGCAATAAAGTGAAAAAAATTTCTTACCTAGGATTGAATTAAAAGTTCAGCTTACAAAGCCATACGTAAAAAATTTTTAAAAAGAGAGCAAAAATAATGTAGAGCACAAAATGAGCGATCGGAACGCACAGGCTCTCGTGATTGCACCTAAATGTCCCTCCGTCCACGACCTGCCCACTAACAAGGCGGTTTCGGGATTGCGCGTACGCCATCGCACGTGTCATCTCGCCCAGAGCTTGATAAGCCTCATTAGTGGCCGTCTTCTTAACTTCATCAGCGAGATCGACTCTCAACTGAATGCGCTAACTACGCGATTAATAGCAACTAGTTACGTACAAGTCTTTGTAGTGTAACTGTTCAGAATGTCAACCATTGTTTTTATTATCTGTTCCCAATTAGCAAACGCAGAGTTTATTGCGAAACTGATTCGAAAATTAACGTCTATTTGTCAGGCGTATCGAAAACCATTACTTAAGCGAGATTTATATTTTAGGTGTTGTAGCTTTTAAATGAAGTGGATTTTTGTTCCTTTTACCCTATTTAATCGCAAGATTTAAGTTCTCAAAGGTTATGAAGTATTGCCAATCGTGAGGGACTATGGCCTAAGCCTTTCTCATATGAGAGGAGACCTGCCCAGTAAATATTAAGTCGTCTATGAGTTGAGATGAATTAAGGTTCTTAAAAGATTCACTTTTTAACCATGTACCTTAAGATAATTTTTTATTAACTATTTGTTATTTTTTATTTTAAATACGAGAGGGAGAGAGGACAATACGAAATTCTATATTGTTATTCCTTTTTAAAACTGTAATTTTAAGTTACACTACAAATCAAAGCATCCTATTGAATGACAAGGAAAAGGCCAATAATATAAATAGATTGCGGATTATTAACTAAAGACGTATTAAGGAGAGCAGGTATACATTACAATGATAGAAATATTACATATCCCAGGGGACTGTAGCCTCTAATGAACGCCATATCAGACTGCAGCGAACTGATAAAACACCATTAATAAGCTCGGACATTTCTCTGGCGGACTCATTGCTATATACTGATTGATATCGATTATGAAATAGAGTATAAAGTGGCCATTATTCAATACCTATTTATCATAATGCATTAATCAGTTGCATTCATTTCCAAGGGATATATAATAAAAACATTCATAACTGTTCCGTTTATGATGTTGAATTAATTCGACGATTTATTTGTATAGCCTGATTTTGATTCGAAAAGTTTACTTACTAGTTGCCCACTGGGTTGATTACGAATAATTTGACAATTTATTTGCCGTTATTGCTCACAATTATTAGTAACTGACTTTAATATAAGATTTTATTAGGTTTCTTATACCTACAGTTTATGGTCGTCCACGTGTTTCCTCTTTTCACGGTTATTGAACTTCTATCTTATTTATGATCTAGTTTAACTTTAAGGCATCTATTAGGCAAAAACCATTCCTGTAGTACATCCCGGTAATGACGTATGGAGCGGAAACGTGGACACTTACGGTGGGCCTCGTTCACAAATTAAAAGTCGCTCAGCGCGCTGTGGAGCGAGCTATGTTGGGAATCTCTCTCAGGGATAAAATCCGGAACGAGGAGATTCGTAGAAGAACAAAAGTGACCGACATAGCTCTGAGGATTAGCAAGCTGAAGTGGCAGTGGGCAGCTCATGTCGCAGAACCGATGGCCGATGGGGCAGACGTGTTTTGGAGTGGAGACCGCGTACCGGCAAGCGCAGTGTAGGACGCCCTCCAGCTCGCTGGACCGATGACCTTAAGAAGGTGGCGGGAAGCGATTGGATGAGGAAAGCGGAGGACCGTGTTTGGTGGCGCGCTCTCGGAAAGGCCTATGTCCAGCAGTGGATGAATACAGGCTGATGGAATGGAATGGAATGGAATCCCTGTAGTGTTAACTAAGGATTAAGTTTACACCTTATTTTAGAGGCATTTTCTTGCGTGAGTCGCAAACATCTCGCTACCCCATGGTGAAAAAAATCGCATTTTATCTTGAAAAGGTAGAGCTATTAACTAGTGATGATTAAAAATCACAATTTCATTTAACGCTCTAGAAAACTAAGTTGGTTGAACAGTTAACTCACAGAAGAACAAAAATTACGATTTGACCCAATTTGAACAACACATATAAAAAAAAACAAGATTTTTGAAAAAACGGTGTTGCAACAAATTAGCGAAATGCTAGAAGAAGATCGTAAAACTAAAGATTGTATACCTACTCAGGATCTTCAAACAAAATTAGTAGACGATAGTAAACATTCGTCTCTCTTTATTGCTGTAATTATGAAACCAATTACTGCTATGGCCTTAACTGCATTTTTTTAACATTTACTCGATTTCATTACTTAGTGCCTGTTATTAGCATGAATAACCTCTTATAAATACAATTAAATTAAAAATTGCATTTCGAATATTAATTAAAACATTAAAATCGATACCACAAGAAATGGAAGCCGGTTGAATGGTTTTATTGAAGATCAAACGTCTCCCAACTATTCAAATTATAACGTCACTCAAAATAAATCCATCGGTAAATGCAATTGATGAGAAACATAAATTAACGAGTTTACTTTCAAAATCTTTTAAGCAAGTAATATTAAAGTATCTAGTATCTTCTTCGGGTTGTGTATTTTAAAACAATATGTTTGGGTTCCGTACCCTCCTAAAGTTTTAAAAATATATCAGTCATAAAATGTAAAATATGTAAAAAAGAGAAAAACATCTGAACCACTTTTAAACCATATGCATGTAACATACTATTAAGTAACGCAATTTTAAGTAGGACTTGGAAGGAAAATGAAAATCCTACTATTCTACTTCCTACTAATATTATAAATGCGAAAGTTTGTGAGGATGGATGGATGGCTCTTTAACGCTACAACGAATGAACCGATTTGAGTGAAATTTGGAATGTAGATAGCTCATACCCAGGATTAGCATATATTATACTACATTTTATCCCGAAATATTAAAGAGTTTCTGTGCACGGACGAATTCGCGGGCATCATCTAGTGTATTTATATTTAAGTGAAATAAAAGAGAAAGAAATAATACATTTTTGTTTAGACTAAAACAGAACGTACTATACTATGGTATTCTCAAAAACTTTCAACAACCCTATGGATCTCTAAAAGCAGATCTTATAAAAAGGTCAGACTGATGGACAAATTGATAGGCACCAATACAGCGGAGTTATTACTGATAATTGAATATCCACGATAGAAAGTGATGGTGTGAAGATTGACCAGTTCGTATAATTACTTCTGCGGGTCATAAACTTGTTGTAATCTGTGGCAGACTAGATAGATTTCCATTTTACTTTTTTTATGAACGTATCGTTAGCTTATAGACGACGGTTAATTGCCTAACTTTTACTTCGCAGGAAGGTAATTTAAATAATTAACTGTCAGGTGCTAGACAGAATTCAATCTTAAGTAACTTCATCATACCTTATACAAGGATTATAAATACATAATAATATATTGCTTCTTAGAAATGAAGAGCTCATTTATTGAACAACCAGAGTTACCTACCGACATAGCGTCGCGAAACTGAAGTGGTAATGGGCGAGGCACATACACATAGTTCCATCACACGAGTAACCGAATATACCTACTCTGTGGTTCCATGGTGATTGAGGTCCCAACGTGCTGGAGTGGTGACCGCACCGAAAAGTGCAGTTTTGACATACCCCCATTAATCGAGTAATAGCATTTGATGGGTATTTGATGGTAGGGTGGCAATTAGCGACAGTCAAACCTTTCAACCAGATCTGACCAGAGATAATTAATAAATTGTTAATTCCCAAATAGCCAACGCCTCGAATCGAACCTGAGACCTTCCAATTATAAGACAATTGCGCTCCCGCTACGCCAGGGAGATCGTCACTGATGTTATATTGATATTGATTGATGTTTCACACAGTTGTAATGTCCACATAGAAAGAGCCAGTCATAAAGTGAGACATTATAATCTCTTCCTAAGAAGTTCACATGCATTGAAACAAAGCTGCCTCCACGCCCACGCTCAATAAGTGGTTCACAGATAGAAGCGAGTGGACGTGAAATAACAAAACATTCTCGGTCGCAAGTTTATTGTCTCCAATTAATATTCCAGCACGTGCTACTCTGCTGAAGACGGCGTAGACATAACGCACGACATTTTTTCGGATTGTATCTAAGTAAATAGGGTTTGACTGACTTGAGAAAAGATTTTTAAATTATGGATTTTATAGATCATCATCATCATCATCAGCAACCCATCAACGGCTCACTACTGAGCACAGGTCTCCTCTCAGAGAAGTATTAATAGGCCATAGTCCACCACGCTGTCCCAATGAGAATTGGCAGACTTCACACGCCTTTGAAAAGAACATTACGGAGACCTCTCAAGGTGTGCAGGTTTAATCACGATGTTTTCCGTCACCGTTAAAGCATGTGATATTTTAATTAGTTAAACGCACATAACTCCGAAAAGTCAGAAGTGCATGCCCGGCATCGAACCTGCGACCCTCTGAATAAGAGACCACAGTCCTAACCTCTAGGCTATCACTGCTCATGAATTTTATACAGATGCAAAATAAAAGGCTTATTATTTATTTATTTCCTAGCTTTTTCTCGTGACTTCGTTCATATGGATGTGGGTTTGGTCATGCCACTGACCAAGTCCGTATCCATGCAAAAATCACGTTGATCCGTTACTCAAACCAACAACAACAAACTAACACATTTTCGCATTAATACCTAACTAGCTTTTGCCCATGACTTCGTATTTAAAAATCTCGAGAGAACCTTTTGTTTTTCTGGGATAAAAGTAGCCTACCTATGTAACTTTCCTGTGGTCTGATGCCAATACAAAAAACCACATCGGTAGCTTGTGTCGTTGCTGCGTGATTAGGCGATTAAACCAACAAACAAACTCACTTTCGCATTCACAATATTGCCAGGAATACTATACGCTCGATATCGACTTTATTTAGGCTTGTCGTGTCTTGGATCTGCGCAACTCTGGGTGTCTCATAGTTTTTGTCGAACGCTAAAATGCCCCACGTCCGCTCGCTAATCACTTGCGTATATCATCTTAGGTGTACTTACCGCGTGTTCTGCAAATTGGTTCAGGTAGACGTTCATTTAGATATACTGTGACATCTATAAAGTGAAGGGGTAAGGGATACCTTGCTTGGATATATGGACATGGCCAATTTGTTCCTATTTTAAACAGACTTCAAAAAAAGAGGAGGTTATCAATTCGTCGGAATCTTTTTCTTTTTCAGGGTTCCGTACCAAAATGGTAAAAATGGAACCCTTATGGTGAGACTTTCTCCGTCCGTCCGTCCGTCTGTCACAGTCGATTATTTTAGTAACTATTAAAGCTATCGACATGAAATTTGGAATAATTATGTACAATAGTGGCCCAACATCATTGGAATAAAAGAACCGAAAATAATTTTTAGTTTTATTAAAAAAAAGGGAAAATCGGGGTTTTGAAATTTCAAAGTAAGATAACTATCCTGAGTGGGGTATCATATCAAAGGCCTTTACCTGTACATTCTAAAACAGATTTTTATTTATTTTTATATGTAATAGTTTTTGATTAATCGGCCAAAATGTCGAAAAAAATACCGTGCCCCCCCCTCTTATCTCCGAAGTTTACCAATCGAAAAATCTGAAATAATTATGGTCAATAGAGGTTTATGTATATTTTACAGGAAAAATAAAAGCAACGCGAAAATTATTTTAGTTTGATTTAAAAAAGGGGGAAAATCGGGGGTTTGAAATTTCAAAGTAAGATTACGGAGTAGGGTATCATATGAAAGGCCTTTACTTGTGCATTCTAAAACAGTTTTTTATTTATTTCTATATATAATAGTTTTTGAGTAATTGGCCAAAATGTCGAAAAAAATACCGTTCCCTCCCCCCCTTATCTCCGAAGTTTACCAATCGAAGTTTACATCAGAAATAATTATGGTCAATTATAGTGGTTTAACTATGTATATTTTACAGGAAAAATAAAACCAACGCTCTAACTAGCATAGTTTTTCTGATATTAACAATAAACCTCTACAAACAAAGTTAACGATAAATAAGTTTTTTTTTTTTTTATTCGATGACAAGTTAGTCCTTGACTGCGATCTCACCTGATGGTAAGTGACGATGCAGTCTAAGATGGTAGCGGGCTAACTTGGAAGGGGTATGGCAGTGAAAATTCAACCCATACCCCTAATTGGTTTCTACACGCCATCGTGCCGGAACGCTAAATCGCTTGGCGGCACGTCTTTGACGGTAGGGTGGTAACTAGCCACGGCCAAAGCCTCCCACCAGACAAAAAAATTAATATAATATTATCGTTTTACTTTTACTTTTGGAGTACGGAACCCTCGGTGCGCGAGTCCGACTCGCACTGTCCCGGTTTTTTATCTATGTTCGTAGTTCCATTTAAATTTTATCGAAATCGGTCGAGCGGTTTTTAAAAAATCGACAATAAATCTTTGTAGTGACGCGGGCGTTTGAAGTCGGTTTTTTAAAAATATTTTTTTTATTAAAATATAACAAAATGTGATGTTCTCTAAATAGGACCCTTCTTTAATTTTTTTAAAGAATGCTGATGCCATGATGAACTATGACATGACTAATATTCCCCTCTCCCCTCAGTTATGCGTAAAGCTTGTGTTAGGAGTAACTTTAAACGCTACTATGCTATGGATATTATAATTATGTATTCTTAACCTAAGCGAAGAATTATTATAATATGGAAGTACAAGATGAGATTATTAATTGACATTTTAGGGCCGACTTCACCAACGTAAAATAATTCTTAACCGAGCGTTTTGATATTTTGGCAGATTTTCAACACAAAAACGGTCAGAACGCACAATGTAGGTATTCTTCATTTAAGCGTCATTAGACGTTGGGGAAATCAGCACCGATATGATAATATACGATATTATAATAACGATCAAATACTAGGATCTATGAAGATGGAAATGCTTTTTTATTGAGACAATAAAAAGCAATTTAAAGTAGGTGTGCTACGTCTTGAATTTATTTTATATTTTTAAACTTCCACAGGACTCGTCACACGACACGACTCGTCTGATGTCGTCGATCCAACCAGTGGTGGGTCTGCTAATTATATTAACGTTTCTTAGCAAAACTTTCGTCAGTGCTTACCTTCTGATCGCCGAAACGCATCTGTCTCCTCGCATTCCTCGCGACGTTCATCCGGCATAAAAAGACCCTGTCCTCCCCATCAGTTGGAGCCCGCGACAGCTCAGAGCGAACGGCTTGCTGGTCTTGCTTGTCTATCACGTCGTACACGCTGTCTCCGTGGATCAGGAGATCCTCCTGTGAAGAAAAGCGTATGTTTTTACAAAATTTTCAAGTGTGTAGGAACTACTCTTCTACAAAAGAAATACTCTTGCTCTAATCTGAGTGGGAAAAAATGGCTTTCATATTAAAACATGCTCTATCCGTATCAATTCCAAATCTTTAGGGGCACCCTAAAATTAGGGTTCTGTAGTAAACAAGGAACCCTTATAGTTTCGCCATGTCCGTCTGTCTGTCCGTCCATCTGTCCGTGGTTTAGCTCAGAGACTATTGGTACTAGAAAACTGTAATTTGACAAGGGTATAAATATTACGCCAACAAATTTTATTATAGTATTTAAACCATGGAACTCAAAATATATTCAATATTCATAAATAAAATAAAATCGTCCAAGTGCGAGTCAGGCCTCGCTCTTTTAGGGTTCCTTTAAAAAAAATTAAATTAAAATATTTCCATGTACCCATGGAAATATTTTAATTTAATTTTTTTAATTTAATTTAATTTTTATTATTTGTTGTTATATATATGTGAAAATTTCATCTGTCTATCTATTACGGTTTACGAGATACAGCCCGCTGACAGACAGACGGACGGACGGACGGACGGACGGACGGACAGCGTAGGCTTAGTAATAGGGTCCCGTTGGTACCCTTTGGGTACGGAACCCAAAAAAGCACTATCCTAGGTCAGCAATAATATTAATAAAATTGTGACTTGCAACTACGGAACCCTGTAGGGTGTCGGCCCGACACGCACTTGGCCGGTTTTTAAATTCTAAGCGAGCAATAGATAGTTAGGTACCTATAGTCTCTAATGTTTTTAAAAATCCCGTGAAGATTGTTTTTTTTTACTGGAATACTTGCAATGCAACTCTTCAGGCTCAACTAAATAAAACATCACGACGATCCGTAGCTCTGTTGCGGTGTGGTTGAAGGAAAAACCAACAAACAAACACACTTATACAGGTACATTTAGGTACTTTTAATAAAGAATTAGGTAAGTACCCAAATGAAAATAATTTTGTTGCACGTCGCGATGGAATGTTACCGTAAAACAGAGACATAGCAGAGGTGCCGCGTCCACGATTAAAATAATTCCCCTGCGGTTGGCAGACTGATGAAAATGTCGAAGCAATCTCGGTAAGTGTACGCCTCTTTAAAATAAACTTTGCTTTAACTTTGCGGCTGCGAAGCGGTTAGGTTTCCGCAATTATTGTTGCCGCGCCACTCTTTTGTTTTAGATTCGACTCGAAATAAAACTAAGACATGGAGGTTATAGGAACCGACCTTCCTACTTACATCTATTGTACCACTGCATAGTTGTTTGGAGAGAGAAGAGAATGATGAGAAGTTCAGCTTTAATATCCTTTTAGAAAAAAAATATTGTTTTTGTGTATAAGTATTAAGTATGTGTTTCTTTTTCTGGTGTACAATAAATGGTATTTCAATTCAATTCAATCTATGCAAAGAAATGGAAGCTGATTTCTTCGCAGCGTTTTTGGACTCAAACTTTTTTCAGGAAAGAAGGCAAATCTCTAAAAGTTTTGCTGAAGTAAACGTATCTATAAGTTACATAATAATAGTAACAAACAAAAAAAGTTTTAAAACTGTAACTCCACTATGGAAAATTGGATGTAACATCTGTGATTTTGTTCTTTCTGCTTTTACACTTTTTTTCTGTGATGGAAGACCGGACCGTAATACCGAATCCATTGAGACCACATTCATCAAAATCGACACAGTAGTGCAGGCGCTATGGTGGATGTTGACGTAAATACATAGACTGCTGAAATCACAATCATAATCCTTCTTTTTGGATTTGCCGAAGTCGGGTAAAAGAGAATTTTGAATTCAAAATGGTTTTAGTTTTTAGATTAAACAATTGTGTATCCTCCAGTTTACCATTAATACGAGCAAAATATCTTGTTAAACATCATATCTCAAACCACCAGCGTAGAATATTTTACTAAGCCCATATTTATAGCAAATTTGTAATGTAAATTACTGGATTCGCCCTTCAGAACGCCGACGTCGCTGGTCAGACGGGGTTAATAAAATCGTTGCACATTCTCTTTGTTTTCTTAATACTAAACAAATTTCAATTACCCCAGCTAAGTTTATTGTGTTTAATTAAATCATAGTTCTCATGCAACGCAACGTTTTCTTGAGCTGCGTTTTGACGTGATGTAGGGTTGGCGCTTTAGACTTATTTGAATTGAGTTTACTATTCATAAGTACAGTAAAATAAAGAAAAATGTTATATTCCACTGTCGACATATAATAAAACTAAATGGGAAAAGCATAATAAAAAATAGTTGAGTTTTAATTTTGAAGTTTTTTTGCAGTATGCCTAGATTTTTCTTCTATGTTTTTTTTTGTGAGATGTTCAACGGACTAACACAGCATTGATAGAGACCGTGATAATTTTATACGTCATCTCTGAATAACGTCATTTGTCCACCGAACACGTCTACACTCCGCTTCGCTTTAGTGGAAATTCTCCCTAAAATACTACCATATCAGATAACTTTGCCGACAAAAGCTCCACCCACCTGTCGCGTGAGGTCTAATTACATCAAAACACGATACCACCTACGCAGAACTATATTAGATGTAAATAAATGTGAAGAAAACATGACTACTAGCTTTTTCCCACGACTTCATCCACGTGGAGTTAGACTTTTAAAATCCCACGGGAAACCCTTTATTTTTCCAAGATGAAAAGTAGCCTAGTTCACTCTCCAGGACCTCAACTGTACCGTTCAATCCGTTGCTCCGTTGCTGCGTGATTGAAGGACAAGCCGACAAACCAACAAATACACACTTTCGCATTTATAATATTAAGTAAGGATAGTATTCCTAACAGATGATAAATGGCAGCCCTAAGTGACGGGCTATCAAAAAGCTCCGCCCACCTGTCGCGCGCGCCGGTAATCTATAACGCGCAATGTCACCCACGTTGATAAGATCTACAGGGAAAATTAAAACAAATACGAAGAGAATAGATTTAATAAATACAATAAGAGAAAATGCAGCCAGTATTCTTGGCACCATTCCAAGAGGCGATGATTTGTACTAGATGATGCCCGCGACTTCGTCCGCGTGGATTGAATTCGCGCGGGAACTCTGTAATTTTCCGGGATCAAATGTGTTAATGCTGGGTATGAGCTATCTGCATTCCAAATTTTAGCGAAATCGGTTCATTCGTTGTGACGTGAAAGAGTAACAAACATCCATCCATACATCCATCCTCACAAACTTTCGCATTTATAATATTAGTAGGATGCATTTAGACTTATTATATTTACTACCGTTAGTCAAAGTGTAGTGTAGTGGTAGATTCATCGACTATTCAAAAGCACTTGTAAAAGTTTATTTGAATAAAAAATATTTCTATTCTATTCTATTCTATTCTAAAGGTAGGATGATTAGCTATAGTAAGTTGAATTGTAACATTTTAATTAAAAAACAAAATAAGTCTGATCAGCGAATTTCGGCCACGGTAACCAACCTCAACAGTCTAGTAGGCTAGTCTCTACTAGCCAGGAGTTCTAGACAGGAGATATTGTAGTAAAGGTGGTTGTGCACTCCATTCCCTCTCTCTCATGGTGGAACCAGTAGAACCCCATTAGATTGAAAGACGATCTCCAGAGAGTCGCTGGCAGTAGCTGATACAGGATCGTGTTCTGTGATGATCATCTCAAGAGACCTATGTCCAGCTGTGACGTCTATCGGTTGAGATGACGATGATAGTAATGTGGCCATATAAACGACGGGGTGGCGACCCTGGCTGACGTAACATCACACAGTTCCGCCCACCTGTCGCGTGCGCTCCGTTAAGACATAATGCGCAAAGCCGCCCGCGCCCGAGGGTACAGCGAAAATATAAATACGAAGGAATAGATGCAACACACCATACTACTATCTAATCTATCTATCTATCTAATATCTGTAAACGAGCAATTCTTGTATATATATATATATATATATATATATATATATATATATATATATATATATATATATATATATATACCCCAGCATACCAAATTTCATGAAAATCGTTGGTGCCGTTTCCGAGATTCAGAAACCAACCAACCAAATCTCGGAAACCAATGATTTTCATGAAATTTTGTATGCTGGGGGTTTCGGGGGCGATAAATTGATCTAGCTAGGTTTCATTTTTAGAAAAGGTCGTTTTATCCGTGTTTTCAGGCAATGAAAAACCCCTTAAAATATCATTAGAATACGAAGGTTTTCAACATCATCTATAAATTTTCGATAGCTCGACGGTAAGTCGGGCGGAACCGAAACTAGAAGACTCCGGTTCGAATCCAAGACGATTATATTTTCCCCTATGAATTGTATTATTATTATTATTTTTTTATATATATATAATTTCCAAAAAACACGATTTACCAAAAAAAAAACCGGTCACCCAGATATTATATATTATACTACATATCAATATTGTAGATACTAGATAGCCTCAATAGCCGAACGGTTATAGGTGCGGACTGACAAAACTGTAAGTTCGACGACGCTTCGAGCCCCACCCGGTTGTTCTATTGTCATACCCACTCCTAACACAAGCTTTTCGCTTATTCGGAGAGGAGAGGAGAATATTAATAAATTTCAGCTTGGCTACTATTGTCTATATTTTCCAAAAATATAATATTTAAAATACACCAAAAAATAAATAAAAAAATCTAAAACCACGAGTCACGGGCATCAGCTAATAAATAATAAATAAATGCAAACTTACACTCATTCACCTCCTCAATGACCATAATATAAAATTTTTTTTTTTTTAATTTTTCGTCCGCGTGGAAATAGATTTTTTGAATCCCTCGGGAATCCATTGATTTTCCGAAATAAAATGTAGCATTTATGTCACTCTGCAGGTCCTCAACATCCCTCAACATCCCTTGCAAAAAATCACGTCGATCCGTTGCTCGGTAGCTGTGTGATTGAAGGACCAACCAAGAAACATACACGTTCGCATTTATAATACTAGTACTAGTAAGGATTCCATAATATACCTAAATTAAATAATACTAGCTTAATATGTAATACAAACTCAATCAAAACTACAAATACATCAACGTCCAAAACACACAATAAATCAACGTTAGACAAACATTAATTTGTAACACAATTACGGGCGTTGCTTTCGTCGGATCATTAATCTGTATATCCGGCGGCTTGTTTGTCTGTTTGTATGAGCCACAGCTCACAAGTGCTTAGACTACTTGTTTAATGCTCATTGTGCATAAGATATTAATTAACTATAAATAACATAGTGATAGCTTAGTCATTAAAACTTCGACCTTCTTTACCCCCGTACCTACCGCCATTTGGTTTTCGAATCTCAAGAATGCACCTCTAACTTTTCTAAGTTTATAGTGTTATAAGTGTTAATTGATCAGCAATTGTAACATTTAAATTTAAAAAAAATATTATGCCTCATCAGCGAATTTCGGCCATGGTTACCAACCTCTACAGAAACTAGCCATCTAGACAGGAGATGTTATAGTACAGGTGGTTGTGCACTCTGTATGTGTGTCCCTATCTGTCATAGTAGAACCAGTAGAATCCTATTAAGTATAGACGGGCGATCTAAGGGGAGTAGCCATTGAATAAGGTATATTATTATATCACCTGCTTTATAAGGGTGAAGGAAAACAACATGGGAAATCAGGATGTTCTCAAAGGTGTGCGAAATCTGCCAATCCGCACTTGGCCCGGGTGATGCACTAAAACCCTTCCAACTTAAACTTAAAAACCATTCTGAGACGTGTGCCCAATAATAGGCCGACGATGAGTTGAGAGGTTATAATGGGGACAGCTTTTATGTTAGTCGAAAATAACTAAATTGTATCGAATAATAGAAAAATGTAGTGTATACAGTGTACTCCAGATTTCAATTCCGTTACATTGTCAAGAACTAGTATTAACTCTAAAATTTTCAACAAACAAGCGATGATCTGGAGCAATCATCGATATCGAACCATCTAAATGATCTAACGGACTCCGTAGAGATTACAATACTGCGGAATCAATTGAAAATAACGAAATACCGAACCAACTGAGATGTGAAGATAAATTTCAATGGGCCCACCGTAGACGTTGATGTTAAAGTAAACAGATTTTGAACGCTAAAGGTTTCGATCATGTGTTGAGAGGGTACTGCATTGTCGGGAAAGGGCAAATGTGATGCTTAAAGGGCGTTCCATATTGCTTGATTTTCTTTCTGACCTCAATTTACTTCTTTGTGATGCACCTGTACCTGTGTATGTGTGGTTTCCATTTACGATATATTATATTACGATTACGAGTTCACTCTTACTCAATAGTGCAGTAATATTCTTGAGTAAGAATTATAATGTGCTCCCGACCAAATTCATCCACGGCGGCTTATCTTTACACATATAAGAAATGGCATTGTCGAAAAGGGCATTTATGTGATAAAGGTTTCTGGCCTCAATTTACTCCTTTGTAATGCACTGGAATACATACGTAGAGTCGTCTAGAGAGCATGAGCTCACTCTTATTCAATAGTCATAAAAAAATAAATTGAAGTCGAAAATGTGGAAGTTCTGCGACGCGTCAATCTGAAACGCAAACCTTTGTAGACCGTCAAGATGAGAAAAGTCGCATACTTGGGGCACTTGCTCTGGCATGAGATATACGAGCTTGTAGGCACTGTAGGAACAATTACTCATCATGATGGGAAAAGTTTTGGAGTAACGGCCGTGTACATTGGAATTATTTATAAGTAGTAGTTCTACACTCACTCATCACTATCCTACGACTAAAGCTGTACCAGCAATAGGTACAATTTGACACGTAGAACAATTGCACTTCGCATAGAGCATGTTATTTCATCTTACATATTATAATAACAGTGATAACATCTAAATTAGTCTCCAACCCATTAGAACATGAGGTGTGAAACAACAATACATAGAGATAATGACCAAAACAGAGATAAATACAGGTCTTGATAAGGAAACAGACGAACCTTTAGAAATACAAAAGAGTTACACAAGAATGATAAATTTGTATCGCCACGGGCGTAAGCTACGCCTGCAAGTATGACCAGTTAGGAAAGACCTTCCCTGCCGCTTGCTTTATAAGAAATCTCAGCTCAAATCGGGGGAGGAGTATTAAATTTGGAGATCACTTTTGGGTGGTCGGTTTAATAACAAAGGTATTAATGATTTACATCAATAAATCGGCACGGTTAGCGACGAAAGAGCATTGTGGCTATCATTACATTGTTCCGTTTGCATATTGAATTGCCTTCTATTGTTTATTGGTTCGAAGGCTGCTCGGTTGCTACGTGTGTGTTCTAGGGCTCGGAGAGAGTGCTCGAAGGGTGCAATTATATCTGTTACCTCTCCTTATGTGCCTATTCGTTGGCTTCCGCGACTTCATCATTACTGGGTTATTATAATAGGTTTTTTAAAAATTCCTTTGTTTTTTGTCTCATTTATTGTACAAGACTAAGTTTATTTTTCTTTTCTCCAAGTCATCAACTGTACCTACCTACCGATGCAAACAATAATGTCAATTGGTTGCTCCATTGCTGCTTAAGAAGGACAAACCAGCAAACAAACACACTTAAGCATTTATTGTGCAAGTCGTGTGTAAGTAAATATTATTACGTTTAAGTTAGTCTTCAATTCTAGGAGTTGCAAGCATGAGTCCTAATTGCTTTTGTCTAGAGATCTTTGAGTTTTAAGGTTTAAATTAGATAGTTAGATAGGTTTATGTTAGATAGATAGAAAATAATTTGTACACCATAAATAGAAATACAAAATATCGGAGCCGATATAATTTCTGCTACAACCTTAGGATTTATAAATTGTTACTTAATATTCAAGTAAAGCGCGGATTTTTTAATTCTTAGGAATTTTGTCAAAAAAGATTATGCCATTCTACCATTCCACCAAATATGTACGCTTATGAATGTAGCTGTTTGATGGTCAATGCTAACACATAAAATATTATGTAAAGAAAGTAAATATACTATTAAAAAGGCATTTCGATCTCAATAAATCTCAAGTATCGTTAATATTCCCACGATCCCGTTCTTATGAGACCAGTAATGTAATGATCGATACCAATCATTACAACTTTCCCAAAACTCAATTTCAACCCTAGCTTGAAGACAGCAAGCTTCATTTTACAACGAAGTCCTTTATATCGTCTAAGCAATATTTTATTGTTATTTCGCAATTAAGATTAATGATAAGGTTTTAGAGGTAATAAGTACTTAATCCAAACATCTAGTTAAAAACAATGCAGCGTTTTTAAATAGAAAATTATTGTGTAGGCGTGCCTTATTAGAAAATATTTATATTACCCATAATTGAGTGAAATTAAAAATGATGTTTCATTTCATTATGGATAATGATCGCCTCGGGTTTTTAATTAATATTGATTTGGGTCTGTAATGAAATAAGATTTCATGTTTTTGTTTTTAGACACTTTGATACAATATCTTCTTTGATAGATAATTTTAAAACAAATAGTTTTGTTTTGATCAAATTCACAATCTTTTTCATAAAATTATAATATTTGGTACATTTGTTTTTTGTTATTTTGAAGTATACAGTTAGGTATTAATACATAAATAATTCATCCATTCACGAGAGACTACGTGTTGTGCAAAATATAATTAAGTATACTTACTAGTCATCTCTTTTCTAGGGTTTTTCCATCTATTGAACCTATTATGCCTTATTGTATTTTATAGAAATCTCTTAATTTCAGCTAATTAAAGCTTCTCGTTTATTGCATTTCTTAGTAAACGGACATTTGTGATGCGTAGCACACGTAGAAAATAATCTCTTTCAATTATTTATGCGAGGAAAAATGGCGGGAAGAGGGTACTTAGCCAGTAAGGCTAGCATATGCACCACGAGACTAACTTAGTCATTAACTCGTGAAATGCTAAGAGATATTGCGAAAAAAATGGGGGTAGACAACATTAAATAAATTTTTAACTTAAAAAAACCTAAAAAATGTAAGTGCCCCAATTTTCTCGGTGAAATCGTCCTTTTCGCCAAATCACCTGTTAACAATAAAGCGTCTGTCGGAGATTCATTCACATCAGATAACATCAGGGAACATCAATCGGACAGTTATCTCATGTCATCTGACAAACTGTTACAATCACAACAGAATTGCGAAGCCGATTGACCGAAAAGATCGAACGATCTTAAAAAGGAATAGTTCAAAGATACATTTTGATTGTCCGATCCCTTTTAAGACTTGGTACCTACTGCACTTGATAGCTTAATGTTTAAGACTGACTCCGTTTTGGAGTCCAAAGTTCGATAGTAGATACGCATGTCTGAATTTTTGGGGTTATGTGCGTTTTAAGCAATCCGATTTCACTTGCTTTAAAGGTGAAGGAAAACATCGTGAAGAAACCTGTAAACCTGAGAGTCCTCTATAATGTACCGACGTAAAGGTGTATGAAGTCTGGTAATAATTAACGCTTAACCTAACGTGGATTATTGGCTAAACCGTTCTCATTCGAGAGGAAACTTGTGTTCAGTAGTGGCACGATGATGGGTTGATACTGCATAATATGATGAATGACTGCACTTGGTATATTGTGGGAGAGATTGAGTGGAGGTGGCTAGATCGCCCATCTTATCGTCCCAATCTACTAATCCTTACTAATACCATACTAATTTTATAAATGCGAAAGCGTGTTTGTTTGTTGGTTTGTCCTTCAATCACGCCGCAACAGAGCTACGGATCGACGTGATTTTTTGCATGGTAATAGTTAAAACCTGGAGAGTGACATAGGCTGCGGCATTTTTATCCCGGAAAATATTGATTTTCCGGGAGTTCCCGAGGGATTTTAAAAACTAAGTCCATTCGGGCATCAGCTAGTCACTAGTGTATTATAAATGCTTATGTGTTTGGTTGCTTGTTGGTTTGTCCTTCAATCGCGCCGCACTAAAGCTATGGCTTGACTTGATTTTTTGCAAGGCTATAGTTGAGAACTTGAAGAGTGACATAGGCTTCACCTTACCTTTACATTTTATCCCGGATAAACAGAGACAAACCTAACTCCACGCGGATGAGGTCGCGAGCAAAAGCGAGCTTAAAATAATAAAAAGATCAGCGTTAAAACATAAAACCTAGCTTTAAAATCAATCTACCAGTGGAGCAGAGCGGAGCGGAGCGTACAATAAACCAATGTGATTAATTTACGAAGTCGAGCCGCTAACGAGTACTATTTGGGGTCACAGCTACAACTTCTAAGCGCTAACGACCTACCGGCGAGCATTGTTGAAAAACTGCTCGCTTACGTGATATTGATTTTGATATGATCAAAGTTTTGTACATTATCATTTAGATGTTATGATACTTATTATTACATACACGTTCGTGGAGAGAAGAAAACAGTTTGTTTGAATATAGAAAGAATGCTCTGATAGCTCTACCACTGGTTCAGCATTGCGAAAACGTACCTATGTACTATGTAGGTACTAATTCCAAGGCGAAACACAATATAATATTTTTGTACAGGGTTCACACAGAGTTATCGTTAGGTAAAAAAGTGTAGTGCCAATAGAGAATAAATAATCATGGTGTTGTCACCAAGTTGGGACACAAAAAAATTCTTTTCAAAAAACTGACTTCTAACGCCACTACAAAGTATAAAAATTATTTTAGTTTGTCCACGTTTGTTGAAGTCGGGCGGGCCTAAATACAAACTATGAAACCGATGCGCGACACTACACAATATGAGAGACTCGTTTGTATATCGCGATGACGATTGTAGCATCGCGA
This sequence comes from Oeneis ivallda, assembly GCA_029955525.1. Taxonomy (NCBI): domain Eukaryota; kingdom Metazoa; phylum Arthropoda; class Insecta; order Lepidoptera; family Nymphalidae; genus Oeneis; species Oeneis ivallda. The sequence continues at coordinate 8,076,553 of JARPMR010000022.1, read as the reverse complement.
GTCGGTTTCATTGTTTGTATTTAGGCCCGCCCGACTTCAACAAACGTGGACAAACTAAAATTATTTTTATACTTTGTAGTGGCGTTAGAAGTCGGTTTTTTGAAAAGAATTTTTATTTTAAGCTTTTAAGTGTAGTATATTCATAAGATCCAAATCACCTCTTAGATAGGTACCTACAAAGAATAAATTTTAAAGCCTTGTATAGGATTTGGTCAAGAGAACATGGAAGCATTTGGGGGCCCCCTGAAACAGAGGCCCGGGACGGGCAGCCCCCTCCGCCCCCCGCCCTACTGGACCTAGAGCTCCATGATGTAGTCCATACTTGTTACCTACGATATCAATTCGTAATCGACATTTCCTAAATCTCTTTAGTCTAGGTGGGCAATATCCCTGCAGCATCAGGCTTGAGGAGTTGAAGGTGAAAATTTTTATGGGACCATTTCGCAAACATCCTCTGTCGATTAAAAAAAATCACGCGAATCGGTCCAGTAATCCCGGAGAAATCGGTGGACATACATAGAGAAAAAAAAAAAAGATACCGGCCGAATTGAGAACCTCCTCCTTTTTGGAAGTCGGTTAAAAAAAAAAGGCAAGTAAAAAATTTAAGTTACCATGGAATGTCCTAAATATTCCGCTGCGTTGTCTGATATGTACAGGAGTTTTCCGTTCTGCGTCATCATCATCAGGAATCCGTTTAAGGCCTGAGAACAAAAAAATATTCCTTTAATTAGAATATAATACAGTAATGTGGTTGCCCTTCTCACAACTTCGCAATGCAATTAGAACGAGACCAAGCAAATATCGATGTCCTTAATGCTCTTATAATGGGAATTCTTGGCCTCTCGATGGAACTGCTTGTTTTCTCGTTATTTTTCGGGTTTAGGTACAAAATAAAATTCTTTCCAACAGAAAAATCTGTCTGGTACAATGTGCCAATCACTGTAAACTCCAATATTTAAACAAGTGTACATATTAAAAAAATATTTTTAAAAAACAAGCTTTTAGTAGTTGGCTACATCATCAGACCCTGGATATTATCTAGGACCAAAGTACTTGTCAAGGCGAATCAAACGAGCCCAAACTTGTAATCTAATTATCAGAATTGCCAAAACCATCGTCCGGCTTCATCATGAGACCCTTATCATCTAGGGCCAGAGTACTTGTCAAGACGAATCAAAGGAGCTCAAATTCGATGGGGTTACGCTGTTTTATTACAGAGTTTCCATAGCCATCTTTCAGCTCCATCATCAGATCAGCTCCATGTCACAATAATATTGCATTATCATCTGATTTACATATACATGCAAAATTTCTACTCAATCCGGAAACCGGGAAGTGGTTCTAATTCATCTTGCAAGATTTGACCTAAACATACATACATACATACCTAAGCTTGTAAAAAATTGACAAATCGTGAATTAGCTATTCAGGCGTTGGCAGTTAGAGTTTAGGGGAAACTTGCGGTAGGTATTTTACTGACCATAAGACTATCAATCTCATTTCATGAATAGTTCAGTAATTAATATTAATTCAACTTATAAATAAATCATATTTTAGTTCAGATGGATACAATAAGTAACAATCAAATATTCAAATGCCAGGTTTCACTTTCATAATACTAGAAACGATATAAGCATTGTGAGGTTGCCAGTAATAAACAACTTCTGTAAGGGCTTCTTCATAGTGCAATTATTTTTTCTCTGTTATAAATCCTCAGTCTATTTACAGTTTAGGTTAGACTTGAAAATGTTGTTCACTTCAGAATACTTCATGTTCACCACTCTGCTACAATGCTTATTGGCAGACTTCGCTCACCTTTGAGAACATTATGGAAAAACTCAAGCATGCAGGTTTACTCACGATGTTTTCAACTAAATAAAATAATCTTCATTTGTTTTTATTGATTTTTTCCTTCAATCACACCATACCAGAACAACAAATTGACGTAACTTTTTACATCTGCTAACCTTTTAATTTTTTAAATAATTTTTAAGCAATTTTCTTTAACTAGTTCCACATAGCATTTAGTTCAATTTATCTTAGATAATTTTTTATCTAACAGATCAAGATTTTAGTTTGAACACGGAAGATGCGGACTGAAAACCGAACAGTGTTAGCTATGTTCAGCATGGGCAATATTCTTAAAAATAAATAAATAATAATAATATCAAGTGTTCATAGTTCGAAGAACTGATGGTTGTTGGGGTCTCAACTCCCAAGGTACTGGAGTAGCGACCTCGCACAGGGAAGCGCAGTGTTGGCAGACCCCCCTCTTTAGGTGGACCGACGACGTCAAACGAGTCGCAGGGAGGCGCTGGATTCAGGCGGCGCAAAATCGAGGCCTGTGGAAGTCCATGCAAGACACCTTTGTCCAGCAGTGGACGTCTATCGGTTGATAAAGAAGAAGATATAAAGTGTTATTATGAAGACGCCTTTACTGTTCTAGTTACAACGTGACCGCGATCCATCTGAGTTATGGGACGCATATATTTAGGTACAATTGCATTTAACACAATCGCTAATCCCAACGGAATACACTAGAAAGGATTCTGGATCAAATCATAGGAAGATACTATTTTTATCAGTAACTAGCTGATGCCCGCGACTTCGTCCGCATGGATTTAGTTTTTAAAAAGCCCGCGGGAACTCTTTCACTATCCGAGATAAAAAGTAGCTCTCCCGGTCTGAGGAACCACTACTACATCCATTACTATACCCGTGCACAAAATCGCATCAATCCGCTGTTCTTCCGGCTTCCGTTTTTCCGAATGACTATAACTTGGGTACCTTTAAATCAAGAGTGAATAGGCATCTTCTATACTCTATCCACCGAGTCAAGTTAATACGGAAAACATAGACTTGTTTGTGATTGGTCAGCGATAACCGTTAATGCATTGTACAGACTACGATGTATATTTTAGTCTGATCGTGGTACCCGTACTGTGCAGACGCGCTCATATTTTATTGTTATTGTTCCGTGACCTGGCGTCAAGTTAAAGGTAAAGTTGCCGCTGAAAACACAACTTACAAAATGGCGGAATTAAGAAACCTTTTGAATAACGCGATTCAAAATATCAATGTCCAAAAGTGGCAAAATTGTATCAAACATGTACAAGAAATAATAGAGCCCAAAATGAACGCAATGGATAGGAATGTAGAAATAATGACTGACAACTTCATAATAAATGTAGAAAACGATAGCAGTGATACGTCATCGGATAGTGATTAATATATTTTGAATTATTATAATTACGTAAATTATAATGAAAATAAATGATGTAAATATTTTATTACTCTCGTTTTTCGTTCACATTAAATACATTAATTTAATAAAAGCTTTTTTTTTTATTTTAAGAAACTTTTACTAGCCCAATTTTTCACCTACTTATTATATTACAAAGGCAAGTGTAGTCGTGGGAAGAAAGCTATTTTTTTTAAGTGTAGCGCAGTGTGTACGTACATTCAGAATGGTTTACGCCCACTGACTTTTTTTGTCTTTGTCATTTGTATGGGATTACGTGACAGAGAGAGCGCTATATTAACTTGACTCGGTGGATAGAGTATAGGCAAGCGCGCTCCATCTTAGGCTGCATCTTCACTTACCATCAGGTGAGATTGCAGTCAAGCGCTAGTCTATATATTTATAAAAAAAAAATCTATCGCATTATAAAGAAGAAGAAGAACCGCCATAGGTGATACAGCTGATTTGATTTTTGGAGTGATATGAAACGAATTGTCCCACGATATGAAACGAAGTCGCTATCCACGACAGTTTGTGCGCTAAGTTCTTCTAAACTCCTCAATAGCCCAACGGTTAAAGGACTGAAAATAGAGAGGTCGATAGTGCTATCTCCACCCGTTGCCCTATTGTTGTACCTACTCCTTAATTACGAGTAGCTACGTCTATTGTGCCATCGATGAGTTTAAAGTTAAATCTGTACCAAAAAAGCTCTAGCTTGTAATTGTTGTAAAGCTTGTATGCTAGCCTTCTTAAAGTCCTAATACTTACAAGCTACGCTTATTTGAAGACAAAAGTGGGTGTAAAGGTTTATTTTAAAAGAATTTAAACATAAATAGTACCCCTTCTTTCATACGCAATTGGCTACATACATTTTCACAGCAAAATAACTTCAATAAATTGAGAAGTCCAAGAGAAGAAATCCTAAAAAGATAAAGAATATTAAACAGTGCAGTTGTTGTGTTTCCCACGCTGCATTGTATTATAAATTGGTGTACCTTATCATTCTTCATCTCGCTTGCACAAATGGCCCTATTTACAATGTGGAAAGAGACAGAATCATAAAAGATTCATTTCAATTCGAGTAAACTGCATATTAAATGGGCGTGGCCTTTAAACCCTCTTATTAAGTTCGATTCAGTATTATTTAACTAAAGTTTGGTGTAATTTTTCATAGTAGACTCATCAAAGCGATTTCTTAATAATAAACCTTTGAGAAACAGAAGATAAGTATTTTACTAAGGTAATAATTTATAAGAACATTAGTAGCATACTAGGAAGGGATGGCCGATATAAAAATCACAGAAGTTAAAAATGAATGAAGACGAGAAAAGAGGTTCGATTCGATTGAAAAAGTTCACTCTTGAGTCATATAAAAGCTTCGTTAGTCTTTGTAGGTACATAATATACAAGGTAAATAAAATGTTAGCACATGAGATTCTTAGAAACAGGGAAACAAGCGATTTATATGCGAAATTATATTATAAAAATAAATACTTTATTCACCTTTGAAAATCCGAAGTTAGGCGCAGTGGACGGCTGTTGATTGATTTCGAAGCGTTTGAAAACTGTGAACAAAATAAAATAAAGGTATTTAAAATTAGCATAATATTAATAAATCTTTTCAGTCTTTCACTTAGCAAGGAAATCTAGTATAATAATAATAATACCATCATAATCATCATCATCATTTATTAATACGTATCCACTACCCATAGGACTCTTGTATGGACTCTCGACTAAGATCGCTACAGATTACGATCTTTTTTGATCCAGCTACTGCAATCTAATATATTAAAATGGTTCACCCCAAATTAAAACGTACCTAACATACTAGAAGTTATTGAAGATATGTAAAGGTAGGTATCGCATAGAGAAGTTTTGATAAAAAATTATTTAGTGTGGAATTCTAACTATATTTTATCGAATTGTAAATGAAAGGAAAATCACAAAAGCATAGAATCCTTTTGCCTCTAAAACACGCGTGTCGAGTAAGTTTAAAAGAACCATTCATGCTGGTTTCAATAGATCACACTTTATCCATATCTACTAATAGTTATATAATATGCCCATACTTAAGTAGATATGGATAGGTTTCAGGGTACTTTCTAAGCACACAGTACACACTCCTATCGCTAACGACGCGGATTTCATCTCGATTCCACGCGAAAGCGATATCAACTTTGAGTAATAAACCAGCAATGGAGAGGAATTGACGCCTAATTTATTTGCAAAAAAGTCTGTCAATTACGGTGGGGGGCGAGGTAGCACACATGAAAACTTGCTTACTACAGTTGCATTTTTCCATCACGTCGCTATGCACGCACACAATATAATTAGCAAACACTACCTTAAAGTATATGCACACTATCACATTCACACACAGGGACGCTCTATCATTACATGAAACAATCGCATCATTTGTGTAAGCATTTTAGGGATTTGACACTATCGATTATCGACTTTCGATAAGTTTTTCTAATAATTATTTACAACAGAGTTACTTTATTCGAGAGTAAATTTTTTTGTTCGAGATCTTTAACATGGTAGGTATATAGAAGCGCTAGGAAACGAGGTTCTTGCCGTTATTTTAGTCATAATATGCCTTTGCTATTAGATTGACTCTTTGTAGGCTTTTAGTACTTGCGTAAAGATACAGCTAGAAACTTTGGACTATATTGACGCTGGAAAGCGATCTAGCTTATTTCGAAAAATAACAAAATTACTTTTTTATATATTTGGAAGAAAAAGATACTGCGTCGGATTGTCGGATTTTCGTTTTCCTATGACATTATTTTTCTAAGATACTATGTTGACCTTCTCTACATGTTTATATTATATTTTTTGTTATTCATATTTTTCAACGTACTCAAAAATGCTGTAAATACTAAGACACCATCTATTTTTCAATATTATACAGATACTTCAAAAAAGTTATCAATACTTTTTAGCAGTGCAGTGCACTTAGGTGTACCTACTGTGAGGACTTAGGATTATCTGATTATTAACAGATTTTGTAGATACCAAGGTATTTACTCCGTCACTATACTCTCTATCTCATGCTGAAAGCATGCTGTAGGTACCACAGTATATCACCTTAGAGCAGCTGTTTAGTTATGATTTAAGGTTATAAGCCACCAGGGAGTACTGTACTTTGTCATAGATTTTTAATAATATTGTTTATTAAGTTGAGAGACATTTAATTTTTATTTGAATACGTAGTGGGTATTAATATTGAACACATTGATTTTTTAAGTAATCTTGTTTAAATAAACATACAGCATTTTTAATGAAACATCATTTGTTTTAATTTATGTTTAAAGCGAAATTTACGATGTATCTATTTCTAAAAAGTATATTAAGTACAAACTGTTAGGACTACATCATGTTTCCTTAAAAATAAATACAGCATAATTAGCATTTCAGAGTTTAGAGTTATTTCGTGATTTCATATGTATCAAATACCAAGTTACAGCAACATTGCTTCTTGAAATTGAAAAACTATTAGTCGAAATTGATATAAAACTAATGTATAAAACTAAAGTAATTCTACTTTAGAATTATATAATTAGTATCATCTGATGTGTTACATTAAAAAATATGCTTTTTGAAAAAAATCTGCTCCTGATAGCTTATTATGAGCTGTTATGATTTTTTAAAACGTTATTGGCTCTGGTTTAAAGTTCACTTTTTCGATTTACAAGATCGTTTTCCAGCGTTGAATAATATTCTCTCAGTCCAGTATGGAGGAAACATAAAAAGGAAAAACTGAACCCTAAAAAAAAAATTTATTTAAAGTTATGATTGGTAAGTTAAAACTTGTACCTACATACTTTACTTGGAAGGCTTATTTTTTTCATCTACTTCATCTGAACGAAGTGTATATTTGTTTGTAATGTTAGGCTGCCGCCATGGCTATAGTGGCCACCCCATCTGTAATAAAACACCGCCAAGCTATTTAGCTTTTCGGTAAACCTAGCGGGATGAATAAGAAGTATGGGTAGGTACTTTAATTCAATTGCCAAGTTTTAATGAACCAAATATGTATAGAATTTAAATATTTTTTTTCGTCAATGAACCATTAGTAAGACGATAAAAATATCTCGGTATAAATAATTTATACAATCCCCCCACCAATATCGACATATGAAATCTTGCTGTCCAGCCCTAATTTTATTGCGGTGTGGCCGACTTCATAAAATTAAAGTCCTAATTTTCGAGTAAGAAAGACTTACGTAGAACTTATCATTATTATTAAACAATTTTTTAGTCTCGTTTTCATTATTTTTTGTATTATATTTGTAAAAATCCTTTCTTAGCGGATGCCTACGTCATAGTAGATATGCGTTGATAAATCAGTGAGTCAGTCACCTTTTCATTTTAAATATTTAGAAAATCATATCACACTGGCTATATGGAAATATATACCTATAAATTTTGAAATAATTGAGTAAAAAAACTAATTTTATGAATTCGCTGAGTTTATGGAGCTCTAGCTGCATCAATGCATTTTAAACAATAGTGGGAGAGTACCAGCCAATCAGACACCATTGCGATCGTTATAATAATGCAATCATTTTAACCGACTTCAAAAAAGGAGGAGGTTCTCAATTTGAATGTTTTGTATATTTGTTACCCAATTATTCCGCCAAATAATGAATGGAATTTGATAATTTTTTTTTGTTTAGTAGGGCATACTTCAGAGGTGGTTCCCATATAAATTTTTGTTGATATAATGTTAGATGTTACTCCATAACTACGTCAAATCTGAACCGATTTCAATTTTTTTTGAAAGAAAGCATAATAAGGTTGGGCCTATTTAAAAGGTGAAGAGAAGATGATTCATATCTTCGGTGATGGAGGAAGGAACTCAATGATTAAGAGAAAATTGCTCGCGATCAGAGATATACACAAAAAAGCTTAAAATAATAATGTAAAAAAAATATCTTTAAAAAACCGACTTCATACGCCGATCGGGCAAAGTTGGGCTAGCGTCGCGCATTAGTTTCATCATTTATATTTAGGCCCGCCCGACTTCAACATACATGTACAAATTAAAATTGTTTTATACTTTGTAGTGGCGTTTAAAGTCGGTTTTATAGAAAGAATTTTTTATCATTATTTGATAATCCCACAGACGATCAAAGTTCGTATTTATATATCTAGTCATATTTTACTTAAAGCTTATAAATTAGTCGTTCACCCCTTCCTTTTCTATCGTGATTTTAATTCTATGGGATCAATTTATAATGCAGTTCATGAAAAAGGTCTCTAAACGAATAGTTAGTAGGAAGATTAATTTTCAATATTTTCCCCAAATTATTTCATGTACGATTAAGTAGCAACATTTTCAGATCGACAGTTTTCTTAAGTTTTCTGCATAAGTATTGCATTATTTGGATAAAATAATACATGAGAAGTAAATAAATGTTATCCTTTAGTAAACTGGATTTTTTAAATATTTTTTTTTAATAAAATACTCTCATATTCGGCATTTATAGCGGAGTTCATTCCCCGCTAACCATACGTAGTTGACAGGCGCGTGACTCGAGTCAAACAGTTTTATATAACGAGTAGGACCACTGCTCATACCCAACTTACAGAGGGGTACGCGCGTCAATTCTTCTCCTGTGTTGGTTTATTACTCAAAGGATATCAAACGTACAAATTACATGTGCACCGTGTATTGTCATTAGATTCCATTATACTTGACGACAACGATACGACAATTTCAGATAAAAATTATTTTTAAAAAACCGACTTCAAACTCCCGCGCCACTATACAAAGTATATTATAATTTATTTTTGATATTTTAAAAACCGCTCGACCGAGTTCGGTAAAATTAATATGGGACCACCTAGGGAATACAAATTTCAAACAAAAAAAGAATTTTCCAAATCGGTTCAGGCGTCTTCGAGTAATAGGTGAGCATACATAAAAAAAAAGATTCCGACGAATTGATAACCTCGGAACCTCCTCCCTTTTTTAAGTCGGTTAAAAAACTTTGTTTTTTTATCTGAGCTAATGATACCAAAAGTTTACACTAGACTCAATTTTAGTTTAGTCATCCTTATGCTGTGATGATAGTAACCTTTCTGCGTATAATAGCAGATTTTTTACACATACTTAGTATCTTAAGTTAGCGAAAACGAACATTCGAATATCTACTTTATTTTGAATAGAACAAGAACGGTTCCATTTGATTTGAACGGTTGGTATAATATGGGTAATTTCAATATTGGGAGCATATTAATAGGACGAGTATTCTGCAAAAACTTCGTTGATGGACCCTAGCATCCCATACACCAATAAAAATACGGGATGAGATGGTAAATGTTTGTTCAGGCTAGAAATAGTTTTTTTAATGCAAGAATATTATTCAAGCTTGACTCATATTCTCCTCACCCCTCCAAATAAATGGAGAGCTTGAATCGTCTTGGAGACACCAATCAGGAAATAACTAAAAATCAGAATAGAGCGACGAAATATGAATAATGGAAATCGACTGTAGTGTTTTTAGGCTAACACCAGACAAACTAATACAAGACTAATACATAACGAAAGAGTCGTATCCGTATTATGACACTGTCGTTCATATTAAAAGAAGGCATTTAGCGATAGATTACACACCTACACCTAGTGTTCATAAAACAGTTAATACACATATAATGCTAGCAGATAAGTTGCAAGAAGCTATAGCGTTGCGGTTCACTGTTCAAAGTGAAATGCCGTTGGTAATTATTGCTGTACGATTCGCGTCAATGTTATTGGTAATTAGGTACCTATAGCCTGTACCTAAGTCTCCAATTGGAACGTAAGTTCCTTATCGCGCGGTGCGGAAGGGGGCTAGATGGAAAAAATTAAGGAACCGACACTCGACACATTTTTTAAACCGACACTTTTTTGTTGATTGTGAATTTTGCATTGTATTCGGTATTTTCGCGGTACAATATTGGGTCTCCGTAGCCTAGTGGCTTCGGCAGTCGCTTAACAGCTGTTACAAGTCGATGGTTCGAATCCCAGCTCGACAGACTGAATTTTCTATTTTCAATTTTATTTGAAATAATTTCTACATGTGGAATTTTTCCCTAATTTTTTATTGTATAAATTGGATAAAATGTTATTGTACTACTAACGCCATCTGTTAAAAAACCAGAGTAACTCTTTGGTTTTGTAACATTGCTGCAATAGAAATAAACTAAATATAATTCATCGTAGTTAATCAATTTAATACTAGATGACACCACTAGTTTATTACAATTCCTTCACTAATTAATCGAAAGGAACTTCGTTCCATCCGGGTGTCCCTTGACACCTCTCAAGTTTTTTTTTATTATGTCAATAGGAAGAAAAGTTTTAGGGATTATAATTAATGAGAAGCAAATCGTCTCGCCAAAACTCCTAGAAAATAGTATCATATTAAAGAGATGCAATTTTAATCCCAGAGTAGGCTATGGTGAAACGTAATAGCTATTTATGCAACTGCATCGTAATGAGGGTCATTTTAATTCGAGTGCTGTTTTTTGATACGAGGCTTGCCGAGTATCAAAATAGGATAGTACGAGAATTAAAATGGCTAATTACGTTCAGTTGCATACAAGATTTTATCTACGACAAGGAAAATAAAATCATTAACAAAATACGCCGTAGGCTCAAAAAGTAACAAAAAGTAACTCCGTAAGCCGCCACCAGCCGCCTGTGGCGCCTCTGTCAACAAAAAGTAACTCCGCAAGCCGTCACCAGCCGCCTGTGGCGCCTCTGTTGTATGAACGGTACAAAAGTGCCAGAACTCAGAGCCTTAGCTTTAGGTATCCTATTTTAAGAAGATAACCATTTCGATTCAGCTCCCATACAACGAGCTGCATCGAAATGAGAAGCAAAACCGAAAGAGGGTTCATTTCGATTCAGCTGTCAAATACGAAATTGGAACTTTTCGATGTTGGAGTAGACAAATATAGTTTCCATCTAGAATAATTGCTAATTCACTATCGACTATTCAATGTTCATATAAAACTCGGCTTTAGGATTTAATTAAACCGGTAAATTCTCTAGAGAATAGAAACTTTTAATTTAAGACTATTTCGTTTAAAAACGTACGAGGAGGTACATAGATACTGAACTATCCATAAACTATGCAAGCGCCTTTACGAAGTAGCAAATTTTCCTTGGTAAGAGTCTAAAATGTCAATGTGCAGTTGTCTACTCTACGATTGCCTTTCTCGTATGCTAATAAGACCACTTATAGTTCAAAATATAATCTCTAACACCAAATCGTTTGGCGCTTAGATTGAACAATTGACAATTTGAGCGGCCTACTCAACGAGATATAATCTGGATTTATCAGAGACAATATAGTTTCCTTCATAACCTTTCTAAGCTAGTATGGTTGGCAAAAATGATACAGTACTTATAACAAACCTTACTCTAATAATATAATTGGAAGTGTGATTGTTTGTTGGTTCGTTCTTCAATCACGCAGCAACGTAGCACATTACGGATCGACGTTATTTTTTATGGGTTTATAGGGAGGGCCTGGATTAAAAGTAGTCACTACTTTTTATGCCGAAAAATTTCCGTTATTGAAAAATCAAATGTAAATACGTACGCCTTATGCTCTATCTAGATTTTAGTACTTAACTATACCTTTGCCGTGCAGTGCTAAGTACGTTAAAAACATATGCACATTTGTTTTTAATTTATTGTCTAGCCTTAAGAATTTCGTGAAAGGATATTGTAATTGAGAATAATGTTATTCGTTAAACGGTTGTTGAAAGATGCGGTTAGGTTGCACAACTGATTGATTGTTGTGGTTCTTAGTAGGTAACCTTAAGTTATAAGGCGAAATCTTTTATACGAGTGATCTCGCTAGGGCTTTATAATATGCCTGTATGATAATCGTCCTAGTTTTGATTTTCCGTTAGATAAGTGGTTGGCTAAGGTTCAGTCTAAGATGGTAAGGAGCCATCAGGTCACGTCTGGTCTCTTGAGAATCTTTATTCACAACTCTCTCTCTCTCTGCATCGTACTCCTCATTGCTGAGGGTCGTGACTCCTTTCCATTATTTATTGGTAGGAATTTCGACTTTAAGTTTTAATGAATATTATCAGATGTTAGTTACGATAATCGGGACCGTCAGCTTAAAAATGCTATCCGAGGCACGGAGGGAACAAAAAGGCCAAATTTAGACGCCCAACAGCGGTCACCCATCTAGTTACCAACTGGGGTCAACGTTGCTTAACCCGCGTGATCATTTGATATGTGCTGTCACAACTAGGCCACAAGTCCCTCAACGCATTCACAACTCAGTACACTTAATAATATCATATACCTACCATGGCAAGTCAGCTAAGCGACGTAGTTTTGCTAAGACGCTGCGTAAATATACCTACGGAAAAAACTAAAAACCGTAACTTTTTGTCATTACTATAATAAATGATGGTCATGTGAAGAGGTAAACTAACGGTTATTTTTTCAATATATTTTGCAATTACCTATTATGGTATTGACAAACGCATGAGCATTTTGTAAGCCAAAATTGGTAAATTAAAAATCTCTAAATAATTTATTTTTAGAGCTCTTCTAATGAGCCTCCAAAGGGCAGCCAGGTAAAAACCCCCATTATAAAGATGACATGCAATTACCTTGCGTAACACGTTTAACATCAATCATAATTTGTTATCTGCGAACACCCATAACTAAGAACACAAGCACACTCAAGACACAATATTACCTAATATTTTTATCCTGCAGTTATCAAGATAACTTCACTATCATGATATTATGTATTATGATAGTGCTGGTTAACCCCAGAATTCAAACTAATAATAATAATAATAATATCTTTATTCATTTATCAATAGGCTTACAAATAACGTATGTGAAGCCCTGTCTCCTGTGGAAGTATATACTGTGTTACAGGAGACAGTGTCTTCCCTACATCTATGAACAAGATGAATGAATAGACGATTGACAAATAATAATTAAAAATACTGTTACATCGTTTAAACTTATCTTAGTTAAATAGAAACATTGTTTATTCTAATTGTTTATTAAACATTGTTTATATGAGTGTGTGTTTGTGTGTGTGTGTGTGTGTGTGTGTGTATGTGTGTGTGTGTGTGGTTTTTATTATCTCTTTAAACATTCTTTTGAAAAATCATCTCTATACCCTCATAATCATAACTTTTTAACCATGTTTTGATATAGCTTTTTATTTCCCTATTTGACTTAGATTTTAACACGACTTTTTTCAATCGGTTGTATAAAAAGGGTGCAAGAAAATCGTAGTGTTTACGAGCAAGACTACATTTGACCGCGGGGACTGGGCATCTGTCCACTCTCTTAGTACACTCTGGTAGGAAGGGAATTGTTTTAGTGTGATATCTACGCAACGCCTGATAAATATACAGTTTTCTTACTGATAGTACATCTAGTTTTCCCACTTACCTATAATATGTAAGTGGGAAAACATGGAGAGATTAATTGTTATGTATGGTATGATAACAATTTGGCCTATCGGTTAAAATTAATAGCTTTTTGGCAGCAGTGATAGCCTAGTGGTTAGGACTGCGGTCTCCTATTCGAGGGGTCGCACTTTCGAGCAAGGGCACGCACCCCTGACTGTCCGGAGTTATGTGCATTCATGCAATTAAATATCACATGCTTCAACATCACATGGTTCATGATGAAAAACACCATCAGGAAACCTGCACGCTTGAGAGTTCTCCATAATTGTGTTCCAAAGGTGTGTGAAGTCTACCAATTCGCATTTAGCCAGCGTGGTGGACTATAGCGCATAACCCTTCTCTGAGAGGAGACCTGCGCTCAGTAGTGAGACGTTAATGGGTTGCTAATGATGATGATTTTTTATTGTGTCAATTTATTCACTAACTAAACAAACATGCAACTTTTCGTCGTGCGACAAGTCCTTAGTTTGATTAGACACTTAGAAATCACCGGCAAAATACCAATCATTGTATAAAACTCGATGTCACTCCGACCACTTACGACAAACATTGTTAAAATTAATCGATACTTTCTCGGGCGGGTTGAAACATCGATAAACAATAACCAAGCAGGCACCCGATTATATCGATAAGATATCGAATAATTCCTGGCTCTAATGGACCCGACGCGGAGTGAGGACTTTCTAAACTATCTTTTAAGGAGGATGGATTAGAATATTGATAACTTATAGGTTTACGATTTATATCGGGCGATATAAAATTGATAAGAAGTTTAATTTGAATATTTAAAATTATTTGATAAGATATTTGTAGTCTAGTTCTTAATGCCAAGTGTAAGTTGTAAGTTGTAAGTTGTAACTGTTTTGCGTAAAAAGTTTAATTTAACTTTAAAGTGAACGTAAAGCTTTATGATTGCGAGGGTTTTTTTTACTAAGGACATGCCAAGTAACGCGACTTAACGCGACTTGATGCCTTTCTTAGCGGATGGGTTTGTCATAATAGCTATCTGTGTGCCAAGCTTCAACCCGATACGTCCAGTGATTTGAGCTGTCGGTTGAAACATCAGTCAGTTAGTCAGTCACCTTTTGCTTTTATATATTTAGACATAATATTGTATGGTGCTAATATTTTCTATACAAAAGTATATTTATCTATCTAGCGTTAACAACTCCAAGTTCCCATTTAGAGAGCAGGTACGCGTATGTAATCGCCGCACGTCCCACATAATATTAGGAAGAGACAATATAAATAGCCCTAACTGAGCTCTAACTGATTTTAATGTGGACTATTCGTCTCGCTAAGCAGCAACTCGTGCGCATTCTATGGGTAACTTACCTTAAGTGTTTTGGTACTATGAACCCCTTGATGACTTTGTAAGAGGTAAAGTACTTTTTGAAATAAATCAACAAGTAATGACTTTTCCGATAATCGCACGTATACTATTTTTTAAATTAAATTTAAATTCAAATTTATATATTTTATGTATGCTAAACTGTAGCTCACATAGACTTATTATTATATTATTTACTACAATCAAAGGTAGCTCAAGACTCTACCATGCTACGTAGTACTATTATATTCTGTGACTATATGCTCAAAGAGCCGGCAAGAGGCTGCAGTTGATTTATAATGTAACAAGTTTTTACACTATGTGGCCAGCTGGATGCAAAATTCATTAATTATTGTAATAACCTCGACTGAATAAGAAATGTGTTTTTACACGTCGTTTTGTGTAATGTAAATCTCAAAATTCTTTCGAAATCACATGATGAACTCAACCTCAAGGACGATATTCAAAATGTTGCAGATTCTACGTGACTCTGGCGAGAAAGCCAGTACGTTTAGTATCGAATTTTTTATCCATCGACTAAACAAATTTTGTGCTAGCAATACCTACTGTTATTAATCTAAACTAATTAAGCGCGCATGTTCGCGGATATGTAGTCATTTTTCTAAAAATCCCACCTATTATAAGATAAGTAGCCTATGTCATTCTGCAAGTCCTAAACTATACCTATGCAACATACAAATACACTTTCGCATTTATAATACTAGTAGGGATTAATTATTACGATCAGGCAATTTGTCTTTTAAAACACATTAGTCAGCGTACGTTATCAATCTACATATTTCAAACGTACAAATATTTTAATAGAATTGTAAATGCAATATAAAACCCTCTTGGTCATGGCTCGGTTAATTAATTAAGCCCGCGTGGTATCGTTTTTGAAATGGCCGCTAATCTATCTAAGTACCGACCATTTAGAGCCCACAGAATTGACGATCTTTGCTTTTTAAATACGTAAGGCTGGCTCCACATTTGTATTTTTCTTTTTCTCTTCTACAAGTTAGCTCTTAACTGCACTTTTAATTCGTAGTAAGTGACGATGCAGAGTAAGATGGAAGTAGACTGTCTGAAAAAAGTCCTGTCTGCGCAACATCTGAGACTGGACAGGAATCGCGAGTAAGAAAGCTGACTTCCAACCTTCGCTAATCGGAGAAGCACGCGAAGAAGAAGACTGTCTGATATAGGTATGGTAGTTTTTCTACTCCATTATTGAGTCTCCATAGATTTTTACGGGGTATTGCACCGCAATCAGTGAGTGATTCAGAGAGCTAAAGCTCGGTGTATTCGTTCAAGATATAACTACCTAATCAAAAATGGCGGTATCCGGAGAACTAGATCAGGATTCAATGATCTATGTCGGTAGCTCTAGTTCAACTAGATCATTATTAACTAGTTCATTAAATCCTGAAACTGAAGTGGCAATAGGCGCCCTAGGGGCTAACAAGGGTAAGAAATAGAAGTTTGTTTTAAAAACGCTCTGCTGGTGATCCCGCCCATTGAATAACTTAGTTTTGGAAGACAATATAGGAGGTCTTCTAACGCTATGTTTCTCGGTCCGACTTGCGAGATCACCTGGGCGGACAGATATTATCAAGCTAATCACTGGCAGCTGCTGTATACAAGCGCCACGAGATCTTGTTCTGTGGCGATCTTTGCAAGACATTTATGTCTAGTAGTGAGCTTCTATCGGTTGATACGTCATTCGTCTCCTAACCAACGCTATCATGATACTCGTTCATTCTCAAATGTGTACCAAGCCTAAAGAATTTTATGGTGATTATTATCTGAGGTAATGGTGATGATGTTCATTTATTAAATTTATCTTTTCGCTTAGTTTTTTAGACGGTAATTCTTTAAATAATTATATTTATCTAATCAATATTGGTGCGCTTGACTACGACAGGTATAAGATTGTAAGTTGAGTTTACAGTAGGCATGAAAAATTATATAAATTCCTTCCACATGGCTTTGATATCTTTTGAATAAGATGATTATTTATGTTGGCTTTTATCAGTTTTTTTATAGCGAGATAGGCTTACGCTTGACGTCAGTTGCTGATGGAAAGTACCGATGAGGTCTAGGTTGGAGCGCGCTTGCCTAGAAAATAACTATTCACCCTTGCCTTAAGTTAGATGTGGCAGGAAATACGCCGCAAGAGCGTTCCAAACTTTAGTGGTTGGTTTCAAAAACCTTGCACTAAAGCGTCAAGCAAAAGAAAGAAGGAACGGTGTGGCAGAAGGAGAAGTTTCCATACGTAAGAACACAACTGCTGCGGCAGTTTGGTTACTTAGTTTTATATTCGTAGACCGCTGAATTTTTTTCACGGTTTACTACGTTTACGGTGCTTTAAGGTATAAGACGTTTAAGGTTTAACAGTGAACCTCTATGTCTATTGATTATCTGTCACACTTTCATGGTATTAACTTTTAACAATTAGCCTTTACCCGAGACTTTGTCCGCGTGGAGTTAGGTACATATTTGAAAATCCCACGGGAACTCTCTGTTAAAGTAGATCAGTTGCTTCGTCGTGCGTCGCTGTGCGATTGAAGAACAAACCAACCAATCAACTTATAATAAACTAATAGGGTGCGTGCGCGTGGGTACGGGTCCCACTAAAGTGGACCGCGGTTTATCTGTTTATCAATTTCAGGTCTTGATCATTTTTTACCTAAACACCACTCTTTCATCTTTTATACTCTCCGAGATAGACACCGATGAAATTTGTATAGCATCCATCTTGGGTTTTTTCAGCTTACTGCCAATTGGATGAGGTTTCGAGTATTTTTTTCTTTTAGCAGTCCCCGCCTATTATTCCAAACAATTTATAATAAGTAATAAATATTTGTAAGGATATCAGTTTTAACGATAAAATGTGCATTGTCACAGCCCTAGCTAAATAGCATTAAAAATGAGCTCAAAACGGCGCGGGCGCGGCCAATCACACATAGTGGCGGGTGGCGACAGAAATAACCGGCCCCGATTGACGAGATACATACCATTATGGGCTAACGAACATCTCAATTTAGCTAACCACCTGCCTTGCGCTCGCTTTAAATAAACCTACTATTCCTATGGGCGGGTCTCCATTGCCACGTACGGCACGAGAATAGCGCCCATGTGTCTGTCTACCTAAAAGGGAAATAGAAATTAACTGTGTCAGCCTGCCGAAAAGCGAACAGGAAAATAGTGCTGAAGTGTCAGCCTGCCGAAAAGCGCACAGGAAAATAGCGCTGAAGTGATTGCCTGCCGAAAAGAAAACAGGAAAATAGTGTCTGCCTGCCTTAAATCAAAAAGTAAATTAGCGCCGAAGTATCTGCCTACCAAAAAGCGAACTGGAAATTAAAAAAAGCTAAAAGAAAAGGATACGGGAAATTGACGAAATATTAAATATTGCGTAATAGAGACCCATTGCCACTTATGACACGAGAAATGTGCCTGCCTATCAAAATGCGGAAAGAAAATTAAATAATAATAAAAATAAAAACTTATTTATGATTATCTTATAAGTTATAACGTATTAAAGTATCTTTAAGTATTATGCTTAAGGTTTATACTGAATAATAAGTTTTGGAATTTCTTTTTTACTTTAGGTGTACCTAATGTACACGTGTAATGTGTACGGTAGAATGAATCCCGGATGAAAAGTGATGGCGTCGTGAAATGGCGTCGTGTAATGGAAATAAGTTGACGGAATTTGGCGAGATGTTTGGTTTGACCAGTTCATATGGAGAAATCTTCGCCAACTGGTTTACTTTTCAATTGCCTTGCAAAAATTACTAATAATTTTGATACGTTTGAAGGGAATAAACACAAGAACAGGTTTTACGTAAAGGAATAATTTTACTTGTTGCGGCTGTTTAATTTTTTACTGCCAAAAAGCAATCTTAGTGACCAATATACTTAAATTACGGATATATCTTGACCACTACCGAAATTTATGTAAGTACCTATGTGTATAAATTTTGGATTGGATGATAGATAATTTTGAGAAGTTCGTTTTATAAATTTCTCCATTTTTTAGTGAATGCGAATATTTTCCATGAACTGTTGAAAAATAAAATGACCCGCCTACCTAGAACATTAGTTATACTTAATTCGAATCAGTCCATTAAAGAATTACAAAACAACAATGTGGCTAGGTACAGTGTAACACCAGAGAAAGGTCAGATCGTTATTTAAGGCATTTACAGTGCATTTACAAATGTCATCTTAATTACGGAGTCGAATGTCGATTACCTGCAATTTATAGGAACCTGAGCGTAGCGAATTGGTAATCTTGCTAAATCAATAGATCTGTGGTAAAAGTCAATGACACACGCCCTCCCTGCGTCTTTTTACTATGCTATTAAAATCAAAAGAATAAAAAGCTCTATATCAATTCCTTGCACTGTTCAATAAGCTATTGCTATAATAAAATATTCAATAATTTCTATTTTACTTCATTTCTTCCCTGATTTTGATTCCTATTACATCGTCTAATATATTTTTCTCATCATCATTAAATAATCTTGCCGGCCCACTATAAGTACAGGGTATATCTGGTCTCCTCTCGAATGAGAAGAGTTTAATAGGCCATACCACGTTAGCCAAGTGCCAATTTTTGTAGGCTTCACATGCCTTTGAAAACATTATGGAGTCATTTAACTTTTAGTTTGGTAATTTATAATTAATTATATTTTTATATAATTTCTTACGTCATTCCTAAATAACATACTACTTGTTCAATTCAAGTTGGCTCTCGATGACCGTTACAAAATGACGTCATACTGTAGCGTTGACATTAAAAAATGATTGTATTTTTTACTGTTACCACGACTGTGATGGAAGTTTTATTTTCTGGCAATGCTTTTCATGGCAATGACGTCTTGAATGTTATTATTTTTATCCTCTCCTAAGAAAGTCATTAATTAAAGTTATAAATAGCCTAGTTGAATAGAACGTGTAGTAGATGTGTATTAGACCTTTCACAAGTAAATAACCGACGAATAACGTTCTGACATATTGCTAATACAAAAACTTTCAAAATTACAAAAAAACTTGAGAGGTGTCAAGGGACACCTGGATGGAACGTAGTTCCTTTCGATTACACCATCGACTTGTAACTGTTAAGCGACTGCCGAAGCCACTAGGCTACGGAGACCCAATATTGTACCGCGAAAAAACCGAATACGATGTAAAATTCACATTCAACAAAAAAGTGTCGGTTTCAAAAATGTGTCGAGTGTCGGTTCCTTAATTTTTTCCGTCTAGCCCCCTTCCGCACCGCGCGATAAGGAACATACGTTCCAATTATATGAGAGTATTCAGCATATTCTTCGGTCAAAGCTTACTTAGCAATAGTGAAATACACCCTTAAAAAAGGTTTTCCGGTACTCGAGTTGCTTTGGTACAAAAAGCCACAGCATTCACACATGACCCAAAGCTGTACAATTAATAGGGCAATAGACTGACAGACAATGGACTTATTTAAGACCGACCCGAAAAGGAATCGCACGAACCTAAGTCGCGTGAGCACTAGGGACCATTTCTTTTGTAGTAATTGCCTATACGATTTGCATAAGCAGTGCCGGCCGCATTTTCATGGTACATGGTACATAGACGCTCTGTATAGGCAAGTATACTCCTAGAATATCGACATGGATATCGTTAAGTGTGTGTTTAAAGAAAGTAAAATCACTGCATTTTCTTCACTGGGTTCTTAAACCTTTGTTTGGGATAATTGCTTACTTGCTTGTAGCCCTGTCAAAATTCTTATAAGTAGTACACTCATTTACAAATCTTATTTAGTTACTAATTTGTGCCGAGATGCATAAAATTCATATAAATAAATAAAAATATTAAGAATTCCTAACTTTATGTTAATCGAGAAATGAAAAAATTCCATTATAATTAGTTTACCAAATTAAGTTATTTAGTAAATTAATTATATAATGTCCTACTTTAAAATAAATTATTATCAAGCTTTTAAACCTTTTTTTCAATATCTATGTTGCCACGGGTAAACCTACATATTATATACAGAAATAGAAATAGCCAAAAAAAAATTGTATTCGTAAATTTTCCCGTTGTCATCTAAGTCTGATAAGAGCTGACTTGGTAAAGTATGACAAAATATTTCCTTGATTGAAAATCTGATCAACCCGCCTCCATATAGTCTTGTCTATCTTACCTCTAGAGTGTTTCTTATTTTTAATGGAGCAAGAAGCCAGAAGTATAGCTACGTTTAAATCTCTACACTTAAATATTTATTAACTATTAACTACCAAATATTACATATTCAAAAAAGCTGAAGTAAATAATTGTTTTTATAGCGCCCAAAACCATAGATAATATACATACAGCATGTTTATTATTAATTGATTGCTTGCGCTGTAAAATTACAATTAACGCTCAGTCGAATGCATTGAATCAATAGAGTGGTAAGAACCATCGTGTGTAATTATCCTCCAAATTTATTGGCTTCCGAACACCTGTTAGAAGGTAATAAAGCGATTGTAACATGTTACAGCCAATTTTTTTTCTCGATTGTATTGTAAGCAATAGGGTACCTACTTAAACCGTAATTGTTGAGTGCGACCGCTTTGCTTTCAAATAGTAAATTATTGTATTTTTATATTGTATTTTTTGTAGCACTTTTTGTTTTCAAATGAGTTTCTTGCCGAATCTTCTCACCTGAATCTGCTGTCTGAACCGGTAGTAGAGTTTTGACATACTTGAATTATTTACTTATTTTATGAGACCTTTGACTATTCACTTATGGTAGTATATATAATAAGTCTATGTTTGAGACACAAGTTGGATACCTATAAATTAAAATTAATTCAAAACTATTTGTTTTGAATTAATTTTAATTTGGAAATGGTTAGACATACATACTCCCTATATGAAATACGAGTAGATAACGTAAACTTGATGGACCATCGAGGGAAATCAATTTTCGTAACAATTAATTTATTTTTACAAATTGATTTTTCGATAAATCTATCATATCAACATGCCTATAAAAGGTTCGGGCTTCCATTGTGTACATACTCCTAATTAATTTAACAATTATAAAGTCTCGGTCGAATAATTAATTTCTACATCCATCAAGTCCAAAGATTCAGGAGGGCAAGGAGCTGGGCTAAAGTCTGAATGGGCGACGTTTCAATTCCAACCGTTGCACTATTTTTGTAGAGAGGAAAGGGGAATGTAAGTATGTAACTAATGTTTTATACATAGAGCAAGAAAAACCTCTTATTCTAACAAACAATTAATAAGAGAAAATACATATTCTTTATACGAAAAAAATCTCCATGGTTTGCGGTTTGACAGTTTTCAGATCGTATACTGGTTAGGATTAGTAACTCGTAGTAACTAACAAATCTAGAAGTTTTTTATACGTGCAGATTTTACAACATGCCAGTAGCATGTGCAGTAGGTATAGAATTATAAAGTTTATTTACAAGAGGTATGTAACTACGTCTATTATGCATAATTAATTTTAACAATAATTATTCTTTCTCCTTGACATTTGCCTTTAAACACTGAGTTTCATTATTTAATTAATTAAAAATATAAAATTTTTACCATATCATTAATAATAGTTGTTCAAAAGCCTTGGTTTTTCATAAACAAGCTATTTTATTAGAGTTAATAGCTATACTTATTTTATTCTATCACGAAAAAATCTAAACTTACCCGAATACTTTAATTCTTAATACGTGTCGTTTGTTACATGCATACAAACGACAAGTTTGTATAAATTACTTAAAATCTACATAATATTTAAGTAACCAAACCACACCCATAATATGTAATGATTACAAAGTTATAGCCATGGACGTAATAATGAATTTTAATTAAGGAAAGCAAAAGAGATAGTTATCTAAAGAAGGTAAGGTAGGAAGAGAGGATTTTCATCAAATCTGAATATTCAGACAGTACAGCTAACAGGAAAAGCTACATAAAAAGAAAATTGTAAAGTTTTTCAAAGAAGATTGCGTCATATGAAACCTTTAAGAAACTAATAATAATATAGGTACTTGTCTAAGATTTTGTCTAGATGTTACAGTTCTAACTACGAGTAGTTATTTAACTATCAAGAAAGATAAACGATCTTTATTACAATCATGATTTATAAATATAATAGTACCAAATCACTAAATATACAACGATCAAAATGCATTTGTCCAAACAAATTACCTACAATTAAAAGCTGCATTAATATTCTCTTATAAGGTACAATTTCGGAGGTGACCGCAGACTGATTACAAAGTCCAAACTGCAGATTACAGTACTGGCAATGTTCTATAGTTTCCTTTGAAATACATTCAGAACGTAGCGACCATAGAAATATACCAAGATTCAATGAAAAAGTGGACGTGTGCCAAATGCCAATACTTTAAATAATGTGTAATTAATAGTTTTTAAATTGAAAAAAATGTGAATATGCTATACCTACTTACTATCATTGTGAAACAGAGCAGAAACCGATTATTATTGGTGTGGATTTAATTTACACTGCCTTACCTACCCCCTCTACGTTGGGCCGCTACCATCTTAGAGGAATCATTTCCTTATAGGAAGTGTTTTTTTTAAATAATAGGTGCCAAAAAAGAAAAATATAATTATATCTACCTACCATAGTATATGGTCTGCAGTTTGTAGTTTGCAGTCTGCGGTCGCCTTCGGAATCATACCTTTAATCGATAATATTAAAATCGATATGAATAAAATACAGGTCATTCGGCTTGTAAATCAAGTTTGAAATCGATTTCAACAAGTGGCTATTAATTAAGTTGTTGTTAGATTAGAAATTAGATAGTTGGGCGGTGTTAGCGATAATGTATAGGATCAGCTAGATAATATATTTTCTTGGAATTCAGATGTAGAGCTTTTGTAATAAAACTATTTTGCAACATAACACTTTTTGTATGTATAATTTACTTATTAAAAATGTATGAGTTGTTACGTATTCAATTGCTTTAGGCAATTTTTACTAAGAATAATGCAAGCTTACTGCTTAGCTTAGTTTTCTTTTAGGAACAAGGCTTCGCTCGAGTAACACAAATTATTCACAGATTTATTTTCAAAATATTAAACATAATTAAGTCGAATAATCTTAATATATATAAATTACGTGTCACGTTGTTTGTCCGCGATGGACTCCTAAACTACTGAACCAATTTTGATCAAACTTCGTAACTATCTGTAATTTGGTCCAACTTGAAAGATAGGATAGTTCTTTTTTATTAAGATAATTTATTCGTTTTATTTATATAGGTAAGTTGGCGGTACGAAGTTCGCCGGGTCAGCTAGTTATATTATATATAATAATACCTACCTATTGTGTGTTCAAGCTAACTTCTCAAGTGAATATTCAGAATAATAGAGGAGGAATATATTATACGCAGTTACTTAAAACATTAAGTACATTAGGTATCATTATTAGGTAGTTTTATTGTTTTTTTTAGTAAAGAGATTTTTTCATAAATTTAAAAAAAAATATGTAAACGAAATGAAAAGTTGAATGACTACAATTAAAACACTCACCTATACCAAACCTAATCAACAGGCTACCTACTAAGGTCACTTAAAAATCGCAATCACCATCGAAATATCCAATAAATCATTCCTATCAGTCCAAATTGCCTGTCAACGCACCACAAACAAAAATGACGATAGAATGGTGAATGAAATATGATATTTCTTTTCATTTATCCACCTATCAATAATTATTATCGCGGACGTCGATTGAGTCATCAATTTCGATTTTGTAATCGTCAGGTCAGTCAATCCAATCAAATATGACCACTGAATTATGACAAGGCTCTTATTTACCTTCGACCGTATTTTATATTGATTAAATTAGAGAATTTAATGAAATTGATGTAGTAATGTTGTATGGTTGTGAGACATGGACGGTCAAAGGTATTGCCTATACACAGAAAACTACAGACCTTCGAAATATGGTGTTACTTAACGTAACAGCTACGAATGGTAAGTTGAGTCCAAATATTTCCCAAAATAAGAAACTATGAAGTCTCGAGTAAGAAACGTAAAGAAAAGTTGTTATTTGGGGCATATCTAACATGACGATTGGGAAAACTGAGGACAGGTTGAGTCCAAAAACTACCTAACAAAATGCGTGAGTGTCGTGGAACACTCGGTTGGAACGAAGTTCCTTTTAATAATAAATTAATAATAAATTAATAATAAATCAATAATAAATCTATATATAAAAGAAAGTGGTGTTAGTTACACTATTTATAACTCAAGAACGGATGAACCGATCTGGCTCAAAATTGGTGGAGAGGTAGTTTAGAACCAGGAGACGGACATAGGATACTTTTTATCCCGTTCGACCGCGTTTCCGTCAAGTCAATATAAAACCTGGTATAACAAAAATGCATCTGACATGGAATAAAAAAACGAAAATGACAGTGGAAGAACAAAACGTAGATAAATGACAGCTAAACGTAATTTTGTATTTGGTTAATTATTATGGTAGAAAATTATGGTAAAAACAATTATAAAAATTATACTTTAACGTAATTGATAATACCTATCATCAGTAATATGTTTTCTCTTTGAATCATCATTAACAATGCCGCGAGCAAGACGATCAAATGTTTCCTGCTACAAAGCTACGGATTAACGTGATTCATTGGATAGGTATAGTTGAGAACCTGGAGGGTGACAAAGATTTCCCGCGGGATGTTATGAACTAAATCCACGCAGACGAAGTCGCGGGCATCAGCTAGTCTATATATATAAAAGAAAGTGGTGTTAGTTACACTATTTATAACTCAAGAATGGATGAACCGATTTGGCTGAAAATTGGTGGAGAGGTAGCTTAGAACCAGGAGACGGACATAGGATACTTTTTATCCCGTTCGACCGCGTTTCCGTCAAGTCACTATAAAACGTGGTATAACAAAAACGCATCTGACATGGAATAACAAAACGCAAATGACAGTGGAATAACAAAACGTAAATGACAGCTCAACGTAATTTTGTCTTTGTTTAAGTATGGTAAAAAATTTGACAATTATAAAAAGTGTTATAATAAAGCATTACTCATATTATAAATGCGAAAGTGGGTTTGTTTGTTGGTTTGTCCTTCAATCACGTCGCAACAGAACAACGGATTGCTGCGATTTTTTGCATGGGTATAGTAATGGATGTAGTAGTGGTTCCTCAGACCGGGAGAGCTACTTTTTATCTCGGATAATGAAAGAGTTCCCGCGGGATTTTTAAAAACTAAATCCATGCGGACGAAGTCGCAGGCATCAGCTAGTTAATAATAAAAATAAAAAAATTAGAGAAAAATTCCACATGTAGAAATTATTTAAAATAAAATTGAAAATAGAAAATTCAGTCTGTCGAGCTGGGATTCGAACCATCGACCTTTATGCGACCGTAGAAACCACAAGGCTACGGAGTTCTAATATTGTAATGTGAAAATATTGCACACAATGCCAAATTCACATTCAAAAAAGTGTCGGTTCAAATTATTAGTCTTAATTTTTTCCGTCTAGCCCCCTTTCGCATCGCGCGATAAGGAACTACGTTCCAAAAAATATGAAGCTATTTCTATTTTAGTTATCGAAACATCAACTTAAAAAAGAGACGTGTCAAGGGACACCCGGATGGAACGTAGTACCTTAGTAGTAGTATTTAAGTGAAGAAATTGTAATAAACTAGTGGTGTCATCTAGTATTAAATTGATTAACTACGATGAATTATTTTTAGTTTATGTCTATTGCACTGATACAACACCAAAGAGTTACTCTGGTGGAGTTACTGTTTTTTCACAGATGGCGTTATCCAATTTATACAATAAAAAATAAGGGAAAAATTCCACATTTAGAAATTATCTTAATATATAAAAGGCAAAGGTGACTGACTGACTGACTGACTGACTGGTCTATCAACGCACAGCTCTAACCACTGGACGGATCGGGCTGAAATTTTGCACACAGATAGTTATTATGACGTAGACGTCCGCTAAGAAAGGATTTTTGAAAATTCCACCCTCAAGAGGGCTAAATGGGGGTTGAAAGTTTGTATAAAAGTCCGTCATTTATGAAATTATTTTTCATGTAATATCCATGAAACTTTAATTTTTGGGCTTTCGATAAAAAAATAAGAAATACATGTTTCGCAAATTTTGAAAATTCCACCCCCAAAGATTTCAAATAGGGGATGAAAATTTGTATAAAAAACTTGAGAGGTGTCAAGGGACACCCGGATAGAACGATTTTTTAATTTTAATTTAATTTTTCGATTAATTAATTTGGCATTGTGTTCGGTATTTTAGCGGTACAATAATGGGTCTCCGTAGCCTTGTGGCTTCTGCAGTCGCCTAACAGCCAAAGGTCGATGGTTCGAATCCCAGCTCGACAGACCGAATTTTCCATTTTCAATTTTATTTTAAACAATTTCTACATGTGGAACCTTTCCCTAATTTTTATAACTTATAAGTTATAAAAAATTAGGGAAAAAATTTAGTTTTCAAGTAATATCCATGAAACTTGGTATGTTGGCTTTTTACGGAGATACGAATCGCCTTAGGTTGGATTTTAATAACCAATAAAAATCTAACTTAACGTGAGCTAACCAACCGCTAAGAAACCATTTTTGAAAATTCAACCTCTAAGGAGGTAAAATAGGGGTTTGAAAAATCGAACTTAATGTGAGCGAAGCCGCGGGCAAAAGCTTTTACCAATAAAAGTCTAACTTAACGTGAGCTAACCAACCGCTAAGAAACCATTTTTGAAAATTCAACCTCTAAGGGGGTAAAATAAGGGTTTGAAAAATCGAACTTAACGTGAGTGAAACCGCGGGCAAAAGCTAGTTTAAAATAAAATTGAAAATAGAAAATTCAGTCTGTCGAGCTGGGATTCGAACCATCGACGTTGAATTTATAGGCGATTCTCCTAACCACTTGGCCATGCAGACGCCGAGTTCTAAGGCGAAAATACCGAATACAATGCAAAATTCACATTCAACAAAAATGACGTTTCAAAAATGTGTCGTGTCGGTTTCCTTAATTTTTTCCGTCTAGCCCCCTTCCGTACCGCGCGATAAGGAACTACGTTCCAAAAGTTAAGTCCAGCCTTAACCAACTATTTAACAATGAATAAAGTTCACATTTTTCAAACCATTGTATGAAACAAAATGCCTTTATATGTAAACAAAAGGCGTCATAACGACCTCTTATTAATTGTTGAGAGTGATTCTATAAAACAATTGAAAGTGAGAACCGGCATTATTTCGTATAAGGTCATGTCATATACGGTAATGGCGATTGATGTTATTGTGTAGGTACAACATATTCTGATATAACCTTGTATTGTAGCTTTGTTAGTCACTTAACGGTTAACGAATTTTGGGTTCCTAATATACTCATGACTGACGATCTACACGCTCAAAAAAGTAGCATTTGGAATGACTAAAATAAAAATGAAGTTATTTTGGATAGTTCCGAAGAAGAAGGAGCCGCAAAGTTAAAAAAACTTTAGTCGGGATAAATCCGTTAATTAAATATATTGAGAGACGTCTAATCGCCTTTTGTTCAAGAAACAGCGGTTATAGTCTACTGGTTAAATCTTCAGCTTTGCGGAGTCCGAGGTTCGAATGCCAGACCGATATAATCAGAAATATCGTTGAACGGTAGAGGAAAACATCGTAAGGACTGCCTGAGAGTCCTCAATAAAGCTCTCAAAGGTATGTAATGTAAAGTATGCCAATCCGCACTTGGCCAGCGTAGAGGTCTAGAGCCTATCTTTCTTTAGTATAATATTATAGACTTACATGGACTACTGTACAATATGAACGCACCCTTATCGAGGTTATATAAATAAGTTATGCATGTACATTGTACCTACTTAATAAACGCATACTTATTTCCTTAAATTATCCTATCTTCAATGCAAACAAGTTAAACATTTTAAGATAATATAATATAATGCTTATGTTTGCGAGCATTTACGATTATTTTCTAAAATATTTATCTGGCACTTCTGAAGATAAGACAACAGGCTGTTAGAATAAGCTATGGACTAATAACAGATACAAGAGGACTGTTTATTTTACTTGATAATTCTATTAAATTCAAGAGCCTTTACACGCGGAATTTATAATACTCAAAATATCGGTCTATTGCGTCGATGCCCATATTATGCCAATGTTGCCAATTTTTCAAATCCTATCGAGTGGGGCGTCAAAAAAGGTGATTACGAAAATATAATTTTCATTTTTTTTTCTCATTTTGATAATTGATATTTTCATTGATTTTTCTTTAAAGCAGTCGGGTATTTTATTCTTTTTTTAATATTTTTTAAACATTCTTCTTGTTTCTTCAATAAATAATAATATGAACTACTTAGTCCTTATATTCATATTTGAATTGTGTGTTTGAAGAATCCGTTTTTAGCAAACTCGAATAAAGACATAACAAGCTCTAGAAAGCAATTTTATTTCCATCGAAACACAATAGAGCAAAACAATACTCCGTCCCACACTGCAGATTCGATTCAGTTATTGTTGTAAAATTATAATCGATTCTATAATCGATACGAAAATAATTATTTCCGACCTTAACGCGGTAGTTCATCGATGAATGGTGGGGAATTAATTTAATTAATAATTGTTGCAAAGTCGTTAGCGATTACATAAAGGCTACCGAAAACATGGGCAGATAGATACCATAAGATAACCGAGGTCACATAGTGATTGGATTATATTTACTGCTGTAAATATATTCCCGAAGTACGTGGATTTTTGTATGAAAACCTCAATTTCTTTATAAGTACATTGCGACCGTGTAAAGCCAGGGTGGGTCACTAGAAAAAATATCACATTACTAGATGATGGCCATGACTTCGTCCCCGTGGATTAAGGTTTTTAATCAACGCGGGAACTCTTTAATTTTGCGGGATAAAATGTAGCCTGTGTATTAATCCTGGGCATCAGCTATGTCTTTACCGAATTTCAGTCAAATCGGTTAATTCGTTTGTGGTGTGAAGGAGTAATAAACATCCATTCATAAACTTCATATTTAATACCTAATATTAGTAGGATAAAGCAGTTAGTAGAAGCAGTGATAGCCTAGTGGTTAGGACTGTGGTTTCCTATTCGGGAGGTCGCAGGTTCCATCCCGGGTACGCACCTCTGACTTTTCGGAGTCAAGTGCATTTAAACAATTATATATCACTTGCTTCAACGGTGAAGGAAAACATCGTGAGGAAACCTGCACATCTGAGAGTTCTTCATAATGTTGTCGAAGACGTGTGAAGTCCGCCAATTCGCATTGGGCCAGCGTGGTTGACTATGGCCTACCCTTCTCTGAAAGGAAACCTGGCTCAGTAGTGAGCCGTTGATGTTAATGATGATGATGATGATTAGTAGAATACTAGCTTTACCCGGCATGCGTTGAATCGCCGCGTAAATTATAAAGAAATTTTATTTTAGATATTTTGGGCCACGAACCCTCGCGGGCGTCCCCAAAACATCCTATAGTTTCATCACAAGTTCAATGGTTTTGGAACGCATAGAGGACAAACATACAGACACAGATTAGTAGGATATAATATGTAACATAGGAAGTAGGATTTTATTCGTCGGCAAAACTAAATATTAAGAGCATCTACTAGTATAGGTACATATAATAGGTATGTTATACCAGTGTTTATTGAAAGTATTCAATTGTAAAGCAGCAATATTGTGAGTAATGGCAATAAATCTTTTGTACGGACGTACGCAAGCGCACGGTAGGTACGGTTATACGGTGTACCTACCTTGACCCAGTACATATGTGACCCAATAATAGTTACGTTTGAGTCTGTACTTATTCTATACATTGTAGATTGCAGCTGTAATATGTTCGTCATATTCGTATATAACAGCTAGGTTTTGCCCGCGACTTCACCATCTCAGAGAAGGTTTATCACAGGTCATAGTCCAGCAAGCTTTCCCAATGCAAATAGCAGACTTCACTACCTTTGAGAGCACTATGAAAACTCTCAGGCGTGCAGGTTTCTTCAGGAAGTTTTCCTCCACTGAAGCACGTGATATTCAACTGCCTTAACTCCTTAAGAGTGTGCCATAACGCCGCTACGATATGGATTTCGCCTCTTTGAGCGGGATGGTTAATTATTTTAAGTTATTGCATAGCTTTTATCGCGGGCTTTGAGCGCGGCGACCGAATCAAGAAATTCCGTAACGAAAATAAACCTGACACCGTCGTTTCAGTTCTACAGACTTCGGCACGGTGCGTGCGACTAGAAAATGCTATGCAATAGCATTTCCGCGGCTGTCCCCGAGTGCCACACGTATTTTATTTTTCTCGTGGACGAGAAACACAGAGCGAAACCAAAACTGCTTTTCACATAATTACAAGTTATTTAAACAACCAATCAAAAAATTGAAACATGTAACTGAAAAATACTTCTAGGTATCTTGACAAAACAAAACCCCAACAAAAATAGTTTGCTCCTCCTGTGATAAATAGCAAAATGTGTGCAAAACATGTATTTTTCAAAAAAATATAGTATCGAGGAAATCACCAATCGTGTTTTTAAAACACGTAATCCAAGATAAAAGTTCGAAGTATCATTTCCCCCAATACTTATTAAGGTGGTAACTTTAACAAATTCTGAGATAAATAACAATGACAAAATACCAAATTGCATATTATGGACTCTTAAAGTCAGTGCGTGCGGTATTGAAGAGGCGACCCTTCTGAATAGGAGACTGCAGTCTTAACCACTAAGCTGTGACTGCTTTATTGCATCATAAGAAATAGGCAAGCGCGCTCCAACCTAGACCTCATCAGTGCTGTCTAGCATTGATTGTCGTCAAGCGCAAGCCTATCCAGAAAAAAAAAAACATTTTTTACCCGACTATTTCAAAGCCAAAAGGAAGGGTTGTGGTTTTAGCACTCTATGTATTTCCAAGTATGAATGTATGTATGTGACTACGTATGTTCCACTGTAGTGCCTGAACTACTGATCCGATTTTCATGAATAAGGCCTCAGTCGATTCGTTATTATAGTCCGGGTGACACAGGCTACATTTTAAACGATAAAAATCAATATGACGGTTGTTATATCCAATTTTCCGCTCTCGGCTTCAGTTTTTAGACTTTTAAAACACCTTCAAAAAAGGAGGAGGTTCTCAATTTGTCGGAATCTTTTTTTTTTAATTTTTTTATGTATGTCACAGATTACTCGAAGTTGCCTGAATCGATTTGGAAAATTCTTTTATCGTTGCAAAGGGTTATACTTCCCAGGTGGTCCCATTGAAATTTTATCGAAATCAGCGGTTTTTAAAATATCAACAATAAAGTATATACTTACTTCATACCTACTAGCGCGGCTGCTTGAAGTCAGTTTAAAAAAAAAAAATTAAATTATTTTCTTGCTTTATTTTGGCACGGTACCCTAAAAGATAACTTCTACCCAGCTCGAGTTGTCTACTCAAACACACGTAAGATACCTATCCACCTGTCGTTTGCTCCTCGTAGGCAGCTAAGCAAGTAATTTCAGGCTTGTTTAAAATTCAAATTTATGCTAATGTGACACAGCGCCATGCACTCTAATTGGATTAACGTATGTGAACACTATGTATATGCATATTGGGTGTTAGCTCGCTGATAAATAAACTTTTGGACCAACTTGCTACCGTGGGATTAGATAGCAAGAATAATCTATAATATAATAAAACTGTAACAGGTCCAATTCTGTACATTGAAGATATTTTGAAAATTTTTGTTTGAGGGCACTCTATAATCGATACTGAAGCCAAAACAATTTTTTTTTAATTTTTTGTCTGTCTGTCTGTCTGTCTGTCTGTCTGTCTGTCTGTCTGTCTGTCTGTATCTTGGCCGCGCATCACGCCGAAACTACTGGACGGATTTAAATGAAACTTGGCACGATTTAAGTTAATACTACGAGGTATAATATAGGATACTTTTTATCCCGAAATTCAGCACGGTTCCCTTGGGAGAGGGGATGAAAGTCAAAATGTATATTTCGCTGTAATTCATTAAGGCGTATTCCGATTTAATTCATTCTTTTTTTCTTAGAAAGCAGGTTCTTTAGAGATTGTCCTGTAATTATTTAAAGGTCGTCAATTTCGTAGTTCAGAAATTATAGACATCACGATCTTCAGTAAAAGTTCCAAATAACTTGAACCCCGGAATCTACAAGATACTTTGAATGAACGGCTCATCTTAAGCTGGCAAGCGTACTTTATCGTATATAGCCATCTTGGATAGCCCTATTTTGTCAAAGTCAAACTACTCCAAAGGCGTTAGATTTTGCCAAACGATCATTATACCTACATACTACATAGTAGGTATGGATGTAATACATATTATGGACTTAGTGCTACAGTGTTTTCCTATGCAATTTAATATACTAATCATCCTAATTATAAATGCGAAAGTGTGTTTGTTTGTTGGTTTGTCCTTCAATCACGCCACAACAGAGCCACGGATTGACGTGATTTTTTGCATGGGTACTATAGTTGAGGACATAGGCTACTTTTTATCCCGGAAAATCAAAGTGTTCACGAGGGATTTTAAAAACTAAATCCACGCGGACAAAGTCGCGGGCATCAGCTAGTGTAATATAAAAAAATATTTTTAAAAACTGACTTCAACACCCGCGCCACTACAAAGTATATAATAATTATTTATTGATGATTTTTTAAAAACCGATTTTGATAAAATATAAATGGAACCACCTGGGAAGTATAATACCCTTTCAAACAAAAAAGAATTTTCCAAATCGGTTCAGGCGTCTTTGAGTAGGTAATCGGTGAACATACATAAAAAAAGATTCCTCCTCCCGGAAAAAAATTCCGGAAAAACCGGAATTCAGATTCTGCCGAGAAGAGCCGGTATTAATAATATCACAGAAATCTAGCAGCAAATTAGATTTTCTCAAATAGATATAAATGGCAAATTAGTGGGTACCTTACTGTATATTTTAACGGCGGATAGCTTTGACGGGCCCGATACGAATCTATTCCACTCATCAATACAAATCCAAGACACCGAATCCATTTACAAGTTGCACAAGCTGACGGGCTACCAGTTTTTACACGGCCTGATAGCCATCTGACCTCTGCAACTCTTGGATGAATCAGTGGCGTATAGGTTAGAATAATTTTCCATCTAAACAGGTTATTATCATATCATATTATGTAACTGCCTCATTGGTTTAGTGGTGGTTAGCAAGTTGGACTGCGACTGACGAAGCTAAGGCCTCTACGCGGGAATCGATCCCGGGTCAGGCATAAAACAAGTGTAAATTAAAAAATTTATTTTTAAATACAAGCTTTTAGTAGCTACATCATTAGACTCTAGATATCATCTAAGATCAGAGTTCTTGTCATGACGAATCAAACGAGCCCAAACTCGAACTCGATCGGAAACCTGTAATAAAACGATGTAACCCCATTACATCGTTTTATTACAGAGTTCCGATAGCCATCTTCCGTCTCCATCATCAGATCAACTCCATGTCACAATAATATTGCATTGTCATCCGATTTACACATACCTACATGCAAAACTTCAGCTCAATCGGAAGCCGGGAAGTGCTTCTAATTCATCTTGCAAAATTTGACCCAAACAAACAAATAAATGAACTGGTCAAGCTAAATAAAAGCTTGTAAAAAATGTATACTTATTGGATTTTTCTGTCAAGAAATTCTCAGTTCTAGCCAGTAGCCTAGAGTTGAGAAGTAGGTGGTGTGTCACCACCGCGTTAGTGCCTGATCTCTCTCCAGTCATGTCGGATTTTCGTCCCATCGAACTAAAAGAGTGAGGGAATAGAGCGTGCACCTATGTGTGCGCACACACTTGGGCACTATAAAATGTGCGCTAACACAGGTGCACTCTCTATTCCTTTGTTAAAAAACTTTTTATACCTACTGGGGACAATACCTACTTCTTTACCAACTTAAAACCTGATAAAGATTAATTATAATTATTCACAATAGACTAGATCGAAAGAAGGAAAACTCTTTATTCAGTAAAGGTGTAAACAAAAATATACCTACTAAAGTATAAGTCATAACATTAAATGCCTGTGACATCACCGAGAAAACTTTCTGCGTACCTACATCTCAGCGTAATGCCCCTACATCATACTATGCGCAACACTTATACAAAATGACAATTACGGGAAATCTCGTAAATCGAGATTTTAAGGGTACCTAGTCCGAGTGGTTTGTTGTTGGTTTGTCCTTCAATTACGCCGCAACAGAGCAACGGATTGACTTGATTTTTTGCATGGGCATAGTTGAGGACCTGGAGGTTCTGGTAACATGTAGGCTACTTTTTATCCCTCAAAATTAAGGAGTTCCCGCGGGATTTTTAAAAGCTCAATCCACGCGGACGAAGTCGCGGGCAACAGCTAGTCTAGTAATAAATGTTAACCTTTCATAAGAAAATCGACCACCATTTCTCCCCACTAATACAATATTTATATCTTAACACTTCAAATGTAAATCAGGGTGTACCACTAAATGGTACAAGCACTCGTAGGTAATGCGTCAATTAATCAGAACTAGTAAGTGATCACTTAGCGTTGGTATCTCGTTCATATGTCTCTGGGTGCGACCTAAGTAGCGCTTATTTTATAAGAAGATGTTTTATATTATGAGAGATAAAGGTATGCGTAATTTACTGATTTTATTACTTTTCATACATAAACGGGTACTCTCCACAGCATATTTAAGCGAATACGAATAAGTGATACAGGGATGACAGTTTTGGAACGAAGTTCCTTATGGGGCGTTGCGGAGGGTACCCTAGCCGGCAAAAAACCTTACGTTTAGATTTTTTCGTCACAGTCCTTGTTTTATTATTGTCTTCGTTTATTTTACACATTGCATCAATGCTTCGATGGCGCAGCGGTAAAAAGAAGGAGTAATACTATCGGTTCAGAGGTTCGAATCCTGACTTCAGATAATTATTATTTATTTTATTTTTATTATTAATTTATTATTATTTATAATTTATATAATATTTGGTAAAAAAGTAAAAACAAATTACAATTTATTGTTATTATATATTTTTATAAATCATTGTAAACAAAATAAGTAAAGCAGTTTTTTTTATTTTTATCGATAAAAAAAATCATGATGAAAAATGTATACCCGAATAATTATTTTTCTCGAATAGAACTTGAAATTATTATTTTTATATTAAGGAACTTCGTTCCTATCTGGTGTCCCACGACACCACACGACTTTTTTAAGCTTGTGACTGTAAGTGTCGATTTCACCAGCGTCGAGTGACGTTTAACAGAGGAGTAAATTGAGCGTTCTGACAGTTTTTGTATTGAAAATCTGCTTAAATATCAAATTTATTCCACGGTTCAATGTTTCTCAACGTTTGGGGAAATCGGCACAATAATAGGTAAGCTAGTAATCTTACTAGCTGAAATACTGGAACTTGATTAAAATTTTCCTCTCCCCCAAATAAGTGGAAAGCTTGTGTTAGCCGTTAGGCGTGGGTACGACAGTATTGCAACGGGTGGAGATCGAACCGTCGACCTTTCAGTTTTCAGTCCGCACCTTTAACCGTTGGGCTATAAAGGTTTTTTAGTAACTACTAACTAGCATTAACGAACCTTCAGAATAAATTTATAAACACATATCAAAAATTCTATATTATAATATTATACCGCTACACGGTAACACACTCGGGCGCGTTTCCCAAGAGACGTGGGTTCGAATCCCGCTGGCCTCGGAATTTTTGATATGTGTTTATAAATTTATTCTGATATTTCTTTAAGTCTAGGTTAACACTTTAATAAAAAATAATAATCAACGAACTTTATTGATAAAAGATTGCGATGAATTTTTGCCAATTAATGTGTCGCCCGTCTCCGGATTCCTAACGGCCATGTGCCTATGATTTAATTTAATTTAATCAACTTATAATAATTAAGTGACATTGACACTTAATAATGTAATGTCATGTAACAATATGAATTCCAATTAATAAATGACTTATGACTTATGAAACTTGTTGTTTATAAACATTCCTGCCAAATGCGAGTCGGACCCGTATACGAAGGGT
This sequence comes from Oeneis ivallda, assembly GCA_029955525.1. NCBI lineage: Eukaryota > Metazoa > Arthropoda > Insecta > Lepidoptera > Nymphalidae > Oeneis > Oeneis ivallda. Next base: position 8,039,413 of record JARPMR010000022.1, on the reverse strand, counting down.
TCCGTATCATCGTACAAGATTTAAAACAGCAAACCAAAAACATGTAATTAAGATCGAGCAAAAACAAAAAAAAATATATGGTAGGTAGATCCTCTTTAATTTCTTTATTTATTTTTTTGCATTAATTATTGATTTAAAGCGGCATAGAAAATAGAAATACACATTATGTGAAAATTCCAAGTAAGTATCTACCTATTACGGTTCATGAGATACAACTCGCTGACAGGTGGATGGACGTACCCTTTGAGTATGGAGCCCTAAAAAACTAGTTTTTTGAAATGCCTAGGCATTTCCCGCGACTTAGTCGTTCTGCGTTCGATAATAATACATAACTAAAAAGTACCCATATAAAAACAGTTTTGTAGCTATATGTCCATACTAGAGACGACGCATCAAAAGCTATGAAAGAATGCAAATAATCCAAGTGAATCTATGTTAACTTCTGCAAGGAATGCATACAAGTGAACAAAAAGCTCTTGCGCAACGTTTTAAGCCGTGGCAAATTCATAAAATCCAACAAACATACTATTGAAACGTCGAACAGTGATGGACGCACATTACCGATCCGGTTGCGAATAATTAGGCTGAAGATTCGCTAGTTCCCATGCCGGTATGTAAAAATTGTTGAGAAAATACCATACGTGCGTGATCGCTAATTCGCGGGAGAGGGCCGGCTGCTACTTCAGCATTTAGATAAGACCTGGGAACTTGCCCGTTTAATTGTACGTCAGTGATTGCGGGTGCAGTACTGAATAGCTACCATTTTCGTAGACTTTTTTTTTTAGAGTTTGTAGACTTAGGCCTAGCGCAAACATACAACTTTTAGTTGAACAACTATTTAGTTGTGTTTCATAAGTTTATAGGAATGTACTGCGATCATAGAATATGCGCAAACTATCAACACGATAGTTGCTCGACAAAAAAATCAAAAAGCCGTATCGATTTGCTTTTGATTATAGTTTAGTTGTGTGGAATTCACGAAAAGTACACAATTCGATTAAACAGTTTAGTAGTAGTTAGTAGTTTATGTAAAAGTTGTATGTATGCGCCTTACCTTAGGTGGGTTAACAATTAGGTTTTACCTATGTTTTATCAGTTTCACCCATTATCATTATGTTTATATTCGATTGACTTACTATTTCTACTAATAAATCTATTATTATTTATATATTATTATAATTACTACTATAAATGCGTTTTTTGGTTTGCTTGCTAGTTTGTTTTTCAATCACTCAGCAGCGGAGCATCAGATTGACTAGATTTTTTGTCAGGGTATAGTTGAGGACTTGGAGAGTGACATGGCTACCTAAATATATTATTCTTGTAAGTTATCAAGTTTAATTTAAGTAATCATACGGTTCTTCTTCGATCTTTTCGCTTCTATGAGAGCCCCCCTGAAATAAAGATTTTTAGTACAAAATGGTAAAAATGGAACCCTTATGGTGAGACTTTCTCCGTCCGTCCGTCCGTCCGTCCGTCTGTCACAGTCGATTATTTCAGTAACTATTAAAGCTATCGACATGAAATTTGGCATAGTTGTGTAAAATAGTGGCCCAACATCATTGGAATAAAGAAAAATCGAAAATTATTTTTAGTTTGATTAAAAAAGGGGGAAAATCGGGGGTTTGAAATTTCAAAGTAAGATAACTATACCGAGTGGGGTATCATATGAAAGGCCTTTACTTGTGCATTCTAAAACAGTTTTTTATTTATTTCTACATATAATAGTTTTTGATTAATTGGCCAAAATGTCGAAAAAAATACCGTTCCCACCCCTTATCTCCGAAATTTGCCAATCAAAAAATCTGAAATAATTATGGTCAATAGAAGTTTATTTATATTTTACAGGAAAAATAAAATCACCGCGAAAATTATTTTAGTTTAATTAAAAAAGGGGGAAAATCAGGGGTTTGAAATTTCAAAGTAAGATAATTATACCGAGTTGGGTTATGGGTATCATATGAAAGGCCTTTACTTTTGCATTCTAAAACAGTTTTTTATTTATTTCTATATATAATAGTTTTTGAGTAATCGGCCAAAATGTTGAAAAAAATACCGTTCCCCCCCTTATCTCCAAAGTTTACCAATCGAAAAATCTGAAATAATTATGGTCAATAGAGGTTTATGTATATTTTACAGGAAAAATAAAACCAACGCTCTAACTAGCATAGTTTTTTTTTATATTAACAATAAACCTCTACAAACAAAGTTAACGATAAATAAGCAAATTAATATAATATTATCGTTTTACTTTTACTTTTGGAGTACGGAACCCTCGGTGCGCGAGTCCGACTCGCACTTGGCCGGCTTTTTTGAATCTATTTCATGTACAGAATTGGTTTCGTTTCTGTTTTATTATATGTATAGACTAGCTGATGCCCGCGACTTTGTCCGCGTGGATTTAGTTTTTAAAGTCCCTCGGGAACTCCTTGATTTTCCGGGATAAAAAGTAGCCTAGATGTTGACCCGAGTAATAAGCTACCACGGTATAAAATTTTGTAGAAATCTGTGCGGTAGTTTTTACGTGAAAGAAGGACAAACAAACAGACAAAAATTAAATAAAAATCTGTTTTGGGCTCAGTATCGATAGTAAAGCATCCCCCAATTAAAATTTTCAAAATATATTAAATGTACAGAAATCTTCCAGTTACAGTTTTATTATAATACTAGCTGATGCCCGCGACTTCGTCCGCGTGGATTTAGTTTTTAAAATCCCTCGTGAACACTTTGATTTTCCGGGATAAAAAGTAGCCTATGTCCTCAACTATAGTACCCATGCAAAAAATCACGTCGATCCGTGGTTCTGTTGTGGCGTGATTGAAGGACAAACCAACAAACAAACACACTTTCGCATTTATAATATTAGTATGATTAGAATATTAAATTGCATAGGAAAACACTGTAGCATTAAGTCCATACGATGTATTACATCCATACCTACTATGTAGTATGTAGGTATAATGATCGTTTGGCAAAATCTGACGCCATTGGAGTAGTTTGACTTTGACAAAATAGGGCTATCCACGATGGCTATATAATATTATCGTTTTACTTTTACTTTTGGAGTACGGAACCCTCGGTGCGCGAGTCCGACTCGCACTTGGCCGGCTTTTTTGAATCTATTTCATGTACAGAATTGGTTTCGTTTCTGTTTTATTATATGTATAGACTAGCTGATGCCCGCGACTTTGTCCGCGTGGATTTAGTTTTTAAAGTCCCTCGGGAACTCCTTGATTTTCCGGGATAAAAAGTAGCCTAGATGTTGACCCGAGTAATAAGCTACCACGGTATAAAATTTTGTAGAAATCTGTGCGGTAGTTTTTACGTGAAAGAAGGACAAACAAACAGACAAAAATTAAATAAAAATCTGTTTTGGGCTCAGTATCGATAGTAAAGCATCCCCCAATTAAAATTTTCAAAATATATTAAATGTACAGAAATCTTCCAGTTACAGTTTTATTATAATACTAGCTGATGCCCGCGACTTCGTCCGCGTGGATTTAGTTTTTAAAATCCCTCGTGAACACTTTGATTTTCCGGGATAAAAAGTAGCCTATGTCCTCAACTATAGTACCCATGCAAAAAATCACGTCGATCCGTGGTTCTGTTGTGGCGTGATTGAAGGACAAACCAACAAACAAACACACTTTCGCATTTATAATATTAGTATGATTAGAATATTAAATTGCATAGGAAAACACTGTAGCATTAAGTCCATACGATGTATTACATCCATACCTACTATGTAGTATGTAGGTATAATGATCGTTTGGCAAAATCTGACGCCATTGGAGTAGTTTGACTTTGACAAAATAGGGCTATCCACGATGGCTATATACGATAAAGTACGCTTGCCAGCTTAAGATGACCCGTTCATTCAAAGTATCTTGTAGATTCCGGGGTTCGAGTTATTTGGACCTTATACTGAAGATCGTGATGTCTATAATTTCTGAACTACGAAATTGACGACCTTGAAATAATTACAGGACAATCTCTAAAGAACCTGCTTTCTAACAAAAAAAGAATGGATTAAATCGGAATACGCCTTAATGAATTACAGCGAAATACACATTATGACTTTCATCCCCTCTCCCAAGGGAACCGTGCTGAATTTCGGGATAAAAAGTATCCTATATTATACCTCGTAGTATTAACTTAAATCGTGCCAAGTTTCATTTAAATCCGTCCAGTAGTTTCGGCGTGATGCGCGGCCAAGATACAGACAGACAGACAGACAGACAGACAGACAGACAGACAGACAGACAGACAAAAAATTAAAAAAAAATTGTTTTGGCTTCAGTATCGATTATAGAGTGTCCTCAAACAAAAATTTTCAAAATTTCTTCAATGTACAGAATTGGACCTGTTACAGTTTTATTATATTATAGAAGATGTATAGATAATAGATACTATAATAGATATGTTTGCAGTTTCCACAACAAGGTCGGACGCCCGATCGGTTATCAGATGGCTTGAGAGACCGTGCAGGTGCTCATACATTTCATTGTCGAATGTATGGATGACGTCATTCCTCATGAAGCTTCCGAGCTCCGACGATAAAGCGCAGAATTTAAGTTAAATAACCTTACCTTTCTAAGTTAACCGATTAAGCACCAATTGGCGAGGTTTCCTTCAAGCCCAATTTAACGGATTAGCACAAGGCCGCGTTTCGTACCACCAAAAATATCCACATGCACGCTACCATCAAAATACAGCCTTGAACCGAGCGCACCGAAAATCGATAATTACGCAACGAAATCGATGTTCTCACGATTCCGAATACAGTTATCCTTAATGCCGGCTTAAACAATGGTTTCGCTTTTGATAGGAAAATTAGAGAAAATTAGCGAGTTGGACCGGCTACCGACTGATGGTTATTGGCACTAATGGTGCCCGCCGGGAATCGAACCTGGGAGAGTGGTGTCACGCCCGCGCCGCACGCCACTGACCGCCGGGGGTTCACATGGGTTTGGATCCGTGCGTTTTTAGGTAGCATATGCGGATATGACTTCAACATTTCTTTTTGTCTTTAGTTTTCAGTCCTCCCCGGGTTTATTTCAAAAACGACTTAACATTCAATACGGTAACTTTCAAATATCAGTCATAAATCTTTCAGATAATAAATGCTTTTATATCAGTTAATCGACCGAGCGAAGCGAAGGTCTTTGAGTTAACTAGGGCGATTTGCACTTGTCCGTCCGTCCGTCCGTCCGTCCGTCCGTCTGTCAGAGCCTTATAACTTTTGAATTACTGAACGTAATTACTTCAAATTTAGATATAATATGTAAACCGATGGCCTCCAGCCGAAAATGGCTTAAAAAGTTATAAAAATCTTTATTTCAGGGGGGCTCTCATAGAAGCGAATGCGAAGTAAAAAAAAAAAAATCGCGTTACATAAAATTGTTACGTATCATTTTAAAGATAATTTTGAACTGAGTACAAAAATATTTTTTTTTTAATTTTTCCCTTAAAATTGACGAAATGGGGGGCTTTCAAAGTGGCGATTTTATACGCTCGCTTGAAGACGCTCTCTAGAAAAATCCGCTATGGATTTTCAAACTGATTTTATGTTTTTAGGTCACTTATATCCTGTACTTGAACAACAAATACTAAAATTATATGAATATTATAAAGAAACGAGATTATTTAATTTTTAATGGGCGTCAGTAATTCATATAGCATCAACATAGCTTCACAATAATGCTAATAGATGGCGCAGTCAGTAACTATTCCCATGGAACTACGAGTTAAATTCAATGTTTGATAAATAATTCAATGTTTTCACTAACGTTCCCTAACCTTTACGGGCTACCTATAAGTTAAGTGATTGATGTTTTCTGTCAACTTATTTATCACGATCCTGTACGGGACACCTAAAAGGATATTGGGACGGATGTTAGGACTTAGGATTGTATTTAGGAGCTACCTACGTTAAGAGACTCCTACTTAGGGGATGATTTAGGTATGTTTGGTGAAAACGGGCATAATAATAATGTCAGTTTTGGTTATCATGTATCGATTGAATGAATAATCATGGGATACCGTTACCGCGAGGTCTCAGTTCGGGGCGAACCACTAGTTATAATTGAGTGATATTAAAGCATTTTGTTATTCAATAAATAAATTATTATCTATCAAACAGAATTATAAATTAGTACTTACAATTTATTTGCACAAAAAATTAGTTTTTCAGAAACTTTACAGACAATCTTAGGTGGGTACCTACGAAACTTCTAGGGCCAATAAAATATTCCATTTGTCTCTAGTAACTATGATAGGTATACGTAGCATTACCAGTCTCAATAAATCTTCCACCGTGTAATGGCAGTTTGCATATAATTTGTTTTTTGGACGTATAGACGTTACATACTGGATTTATTGAAGGATTTAACATACATATTACAAAGATATGAAACAGGATAAGATTTTAGACAGAATACATTCTGTCAAGTCCTATTACAACTATCAAGTTAAATAGAGTAACGTAGTACTTACTATAACTTTACCAAACTTGTTTAAATCTTATCCACGTTATCCTCGCATCATTCCGGGATGACTACCGTCCTCGCAAGTACAGGCCGGGCCTCGATAAGCGACGATCGTGGGAATCGCAGTTTGCATATCATTTGCAAACTTTGCTCACCGATCGTAACAATACTGATTGTCTTTGCTAACCGGTTTTGTTTAGGTTTTTTCTTTATTTTGATCTCTCGTCTTTCTCTTTTGAAATACCTATGGAATTACCGCACTTGGCAGTCCTCTCAGAGAAGGGCTATAGGGCAAGGGCATAGTCCACCATGCTGGACCAATGAGATGCATGGAATTTGACTTTGACCATGGACTTTGAGAACATTATGGAGAACTCTCAGACGTGCAGGTTTCCTCACAATGTTTTGTTTCACCGTTAAAGCATGTGATATTTAATTGCCTAAACACACAACTCAAGTCAGAGTTGATTGCCTGGGATGGTACCCGTGAACCCTCCGAATAGGAAACCGCAGTCCTAACCACCAGCAGGCGAGGTGCACTCCGCATTTTAGGTATAAAGCTTTAGGTACGGCGTCGTTCCGTCCGGACGGGCCAATGTGAACATGAATGTAGGTAAGACCAGCAGCTCATTGTGATTTTCTAGGGTTCCGTACCCAAAGGGTGTCAACGGGACACTGTTACTAAGCCTCGGCTGTCCGTCCCTCCGTCCGTCCGTCTGTGAGCGGGCTGTATCTTATAAACCGTAATAGATAGACAGTTGAAATTTCACATATTATTGTGTATTTCTATTGTCGCTATAACAACAAATAATAAACATAAAATTAAATTAAAAAATAAAGGGGGCTCCCATACATGGAAAAGGAGTCAAAATAAAATTTTATTATTTTACCCTGGCATGTGGGGTGTCATTTTCTAGAGCTCTCTAAGTGGAGTTCAAATATATATATTTTTATTTTTTAGCTACACGAATGAAGAAATGGGGGGCCGTCAAAGTTGTCGGTTTTAGACCAATTTTGTTAGTGGGTCTATCTCAAAACTAAACTAGTTACGAATTTAAAATTTTGGTATATTATGTACTATATAGTGTATTTAAACAACTAATACAGAAAACACCGATTTATAATGCGGTTTGTAAGTTGTGCTTGTGACCAAAACAAAGGAGCCTTTTTCCCTATAAGCCAATTTAGTACTTTCTAAGAACTAAGATATGTAAATATGTATCTAGTTTAAAAAAAATGATTTAGTCATATATATGTACGGATAACGGAACCCTAAAAGAGCGAGGCCCGACTCGCACTTGGCCGATTTTTTTTTCGCCGTGACTTTTTGTCGCTGTCACCTAACTGTCGCCAACGATGCGCCCACTGTTTTAGGCCAGCACATGTCACTGGGCGACAAAACGCGCTCATTCTCGAAATGGATTTCAAGTATCGTCAGTTCCTGGAAGTATTTGTCGCAGTATTGCCTCATCTCTACAGTGAGCGCACTTCCATATATCTTCATAGCACTCACACTTGGCGACAAAAAGTCACGGCGATAAAAAATCACAATGAGCGGCTGGCCTAAGTTAGCGCTGTGCGAACTGAATTGCACTTTATTGTGTGGCAACAAGAGTAGCTATTTATTTAAGAGATTTTGCGAAGTTAATCTCCTGTACCTGTACTACTATTTATTCTGTGCAATCGCTGCAGAAACATTTAATGTTATTCCATATCATTATAATTCATATGCACGTAAAATATTAAATGAACTTTATGATGCGTTGATGTGTAACCTTTGCATCCTCTCTGCAATGTGGCAGCTACTTACCCTAACAAACCGTGGATAAATTAATCTCTAACACGCATGGAGGGCTGTCGGCGTGTCTACCTCCACTTCGTTACCTTGATCTCTTTTGATGTGCTGTGTTATGTATGTAGCTACCTATTTATATGTAGATCTTAAATTATAGTAGAACTGCGCGTTACTTAGCGGAAATCCATTATACCACAGAATACATAATAGTAAAGCCCAATTCAGACGGTGCCTCGTTCATCGTTGCGAAAATTTCTACAAAAATAAAACCATCTTAATAAATTAATAGGTTAATAGGTTCTAATTTTTGTTTTCATTTTCGAGGCTTCATCGAGAGTCATCGAAATAAACCGTCTAAATTTGCCCTTAGGGCGAAGGGCCTTAGGGTGCATTTTCGCAAAAAATGTTCGCAAAAATGAACAATGAACGGGGCACCGTCTAATTTCTGCCTAAAGCCCAATTTAGACGGTGCCTCGTTCTTCGATCATTTTTGCGAACATTTTTGCGAAAATTAACCGTATAAGTTCCGATTGTAGCTTTCATTTTCGAGGCTTCATCGATGAGTCATCGAAAATGAACCGTATAAGTTCGCCCTTAGGGCATAGGGCCTTAGGGTGCATTTTCGCAAAAAAATGTTCGCAAAAATGAACGATGAACGAGCCACCGTGGGCTTAAAGGTACAGAAGAGTCACCGCAAAATCATTTAAATAAATAGTGACTCTTGCTGCCACACAATAAAGTGCAATTCAGGTCGCTCTTTCTATCGCGTAACTCTTTTCCCTTCGCACTATGTTAGCCCATTTAAGTTGGCCCATCCGGACGGAACGACCGCGACGTCGGGTACTTTGTAGCTTCTTATCTAAAATGTGGAGTGCGCCTAGCCTGGTGATACACAAGGATATGTATCATAAATCTTGACGATCTCCCTGGCGCAGTGGTGAGCGCTGTTGCCTTATAACTGGGAGGTCTCGGGTTCCATTCCCGGCGGGGTCAATTTGGGAATTTATAATTTCTGAATTGTCTCTGGTCTGGTCTGGTGGGAAGCCTTGGCCGTGGCTAGTTACCACCCTACGTGACGTGCCGCCAAGCGATTTAGCGTTCCGGCACGATGGCGTGTGGAAACCGATTAGGGGTATGGGTTGAATGTTCTCTTCCATACCCCTTCCAAGTTAGCCCGCTACCATCTTAGATGTCATCGTCACTTACCATCAAGTGAGAGCGCAGTCAAGGACTAGCTTGTCATCGAATTAAAAAAAAATCCCGTCAAAGTAGAAAAACGCAAGTCACCGCCTGTCCTCCCGCTACTAAAAACGCAGGAAGAACAATGCAACCAAGTTCAGGAACACGCACAACTTGTTAGTTGTGCGTTCGCAATACCACTAACGTTATGAAAATAAACTCGTGTACGTTTTAACTATCGCGCCTGTAAAGTGTATTGCAGAGACCTATCTCCTCCAGATGCACCGGTGTCAGGGTAAATAAAACTTTTCACTTTTTTACATATTACTAGTGGTTCGCCCCGAACTGAGACCTCGCGGTAACGGTATCCCATGATTATTCATTCAATCGATACATGATAACCAAAACTGACATTATTATTATGCCCGTTTTCACCAAACATACCTAAATCATCCCCTAAGTAGGAGTCTCTTAACGTAGGTAGCTCCTAAATACAATCCTAAGTCCTAACATCCGTCCCAATATCCTTTTAGGTGTCCCGTACAGGATCGTGATAAATAAGTTGACAGAAAACATCAATCACTTAACTTATAGGTAGCCCGTAAAGGTTAGGGAACGTTAGTGAAAACATTGAATTATTTATCAAACATTGAATTTAACTCGTAGTTCCATGGGAATAGTTACTGACTGCGCCATCTATTAGCATTATTGTGAAGCTATGTTGATGCTATATGAATTACTGACGCCCATTAAAAATTAAATAATCTCGTTTCTTTATAATATTCATATAATTTTAGTATTTGTTGTTCAAGTACAGGATATAAGTGACCTAAAAACATAAAATCAGTTTGAAAATCCATAGCGGATTTTTCTAGAGAGCGTCTTCAAGCGAGCGTATAAAATCGCCACTTTGAAAGCCCCCCATTTCGTCAATTTTAAGGGAAAAATTAAAAAAAAAATATTTTTGTACTCAGTTCAAAATTATCTTTAAAATGATACGTAACAATTTTATGTAACGCGATTTTTTTTTTTTTACTTCGCATTCGCTTCTATGAGAGCCCCCCTGAAATAAAGATTTTTATAACTTTTTAAGCCATTTTCGGCTGGAGGCCATCGGTTTACATATTATATCTAAATTTGAAGTAATTACGTTCAGTAATTCAAAAGTTATAAGGCTCTGACAGACGGACGGACGGACGGACGGACGGACGGACAAGTGCAAATCGCCCTAGTTAACTCAAAGACCTTCGCTTCGCTCGGTCGATTATTATGAAGAAAACAGAAATCATGAGGACTAAAATGTAGTTCTACAATATGTGTATTTTTAAATCCCTTTCGATTTTGTTTATTTTCATCAGTGCATTCAATAAGCTAAGTAAGCAACTGAAAGAGACTGATTAACAGACACCTTCTAGTTTCAAAGTGTGATTAAAGCCTAGTAAAAGTTATACGTTACTTAAGAATTAGTTTATTTTATAAACTTCATTTTTATGGGGCCGCTTGTGAACGCTCGAAACTAACTCTTCCTAATTATGTATATATAGATCCTGAAATCATAAAGAAATAGGTACTTAAACAGTTTTGAAAAGGAATTTAACTGTAGACCATCTCTACCAATCAGTGCTATATTTTGCCTGAAACGTGGTGAGCCGTAACGGACTAAAAACTATAAAGCAAATCGATTGTTAGCTACATTGTTGAGACAGGTACGTAGGATTTATTTACCAGTTTACAGTACAACATTATTTCTCAAGAAACCGTCTAAGTGTTGATCTTCCTACCCGATAAGCCCTAATGCTGGTATAACCTATGGTCTTTTAATACAGCGTGTCGAACCATCGGATATCGTAATGGTGGATATTAGAAGCGTTGTAATTGTACGATAGTTGTTATTAAAGTTGGTTACTAGATGTATTTGAATAGCTGACGCATATTTTATACCTAATTCTAATTTGCCACTAGAATCCACAAGACGCAACCACATAAAATAAAACCTTTTTACTGATTCACGTCCGAATGATTCTTGAATGAAAATATATATATGAAAGAGGTCTAACAAGATTAATTAAAAACCTATCTCTAGAGTACTAAAGGAAAAGAATAGATCTTACTCAAAAGAAAGAAGTAACATCTTTGGGCTAGGTATTTAGTAGGTACTACTATAGGCTACATTGAATTCAATGAAATGTTTTAAGTTTGGTGCAAATGAATATTATACCTAGATCTAAATCTATGATACGGCGTTGAAGTAAAAGTATCAATATTTACGCGAATACTATCGTGATAGCTGTACCTGCCTTATTGATCTGTCGATCGACACAGTCACGAACTCTTTGATAAATTGAGAGTTATTCAGAATGCTTTGTACTCCCGTCTAATGTTTAAGCGTTTTGTTTCTTACCGAGATTTTTTACCCGTAGCTTATGCATAAAGTGTGAAAACGCTTTCTCACATTTTTATACAATTTGAGGGTCGATTTCACCAACGTAAGATAAGTCTTATCCGGGCCTAAATTTGATATTTTGACAGTATTTTTAATACAAAAACTGTCAGAACGTCCAATTTATTCCTCGGTAAAACGTCAGTCAAGTTGGTGAAATCGGCCATAAATTTAATTGAAGAGTCTGTCTATGATATTTAGAAATCAGTCTTTTACATTTGAACGATAGCCCAAACACCTCTTTTTAAAATTTTTATCTGTCTATTTAAACGTGCTAATCTGCGAAACGGTCGCACTAATTAATTTGACGGGGCTTTCTTAGGCAGGTAGAATAATTATTGCTACTTGGAAGTGGTCGAAAAATCTGATAAAAATATCGACGGAAATTCAACATACGAATCTAAGAGGGTCCAGTGTAACTATTCAAGTTTATGTTAACTCTGCGTACCTAAATGTGTCTCTGGTGAGAATTTATCCAGCCCAAACGGTGGTAAAGTCTTGCCATAAGAGCCACAGATTGGCCTACATGAAATAAATAATTATGAATTTTGAATTCGCATCTTTTTGAAAGGTTCCATGCACTAGTGCTTCATATCTGATCAAAAGGATGTCAGTCATCACAAACCTTGTTGAAAATAATTCGATTTCCTGACGTAAACACACACGAGGGCCATGAGCTGCAGCTGCGAGAGGCGTTGTCGCGTGGACGGCGGCAGCGGCAGCAGGTCCCGAAGGTTGGCGATCTCGGCGTTGATGAGGTCGCGCCGGAGTTTTGAAGCGCCTTTCGTTGATTTGCCTTGGTCGAACCTGGGGACAGAGGTAAGTAACCTTTTCATACCACTGGAAAAGTTTCATGGTGTTGACATTATAATATTACGTTATACGTAGTACGAATAAAATAAACATAGGTATTCGTAGTTCAAAACTAGTACAATATAACATATGCGTGGAAAAATTTTGTAATCCGTCAAGAAACCAGGCTTCACTACACTACAGAAAAGAATAGAATAGAAATGTTTTTTATTCAAATAAACTTTTTTACAAGTGCTTTTGAATCGTCGATGAGTCTACCACTGGTTCGGAATGCCCTTCTACAGGTCTACGACACTAGACAATCGGTATCGGGTCTCCTCTGAGAACGAGAATAGTTTTAGGACATATTCTACTCTCATATTTTAGCCAATTTTTCTCAAGCAGTCAAACCGTACCGGTAATAGTTCCTAAATTGTGATAATAATAGTCAAATTCAGGAGTCAAAATTTTTCTCTGACAAGGATCGGGGGATCACCAGTCTTCTTCTTATCAACCGATAAACGTCCACTGATAGACAAAGATATCTTACATGGGCTTACACACACACAGGCCTTGATCTTGCGCTGCCTGTATCCAGCGGATCCCTGCGATTCGTCTGATGTCATTCTGTACTACTGTAACCTCCATTTTCCAAAAAAACTCTTTCATTATGTGCACTAGATCCGGATCAAGCACCATGGATATCCTGTGATATAATATTGACTGAAGTAGGTAGGTATAAAAGTTAAGGTTCAACTTATTGGAATGCGGCTGATTAGTATTGCAAATAGTTGCTATCTCGGATATCTATAAATGGAATAGGTACGTCATCTTTATAGACGGAGAATGTTTCAGACCGGGTTATAAGTACTGAATACCATAAACAGTCCATCAGGTAAGTATCTTTACTAATAAATGTTCAAAAATGTGTTTCATTGTTGGTATGTCCTTCAGTCACGCAGTAACGGAGCAACGGATCAACATAGGTATACTTGATGACTATTTATTTATCCCAGATTCTAGCAGGATTTTAAAAACTCAACTACACGCGAACGAAGTCGCGCTCATCAGAAATATAAAAGTACTCCCGTTTAAGATAGGTATCAAAAATAAAAAAAAGTTATTTATGTATGTCAGGTTATGTGCTTTTTTACGCAACTAAATCCAATATCTCATCGACCCGAAAAACGAGTAAATCTTGACCTTCTCAATCAAGAGGCGCCAGTATAGGCTATGCTTTATTAGGGTTCCGTAGTAAACAAGGAACCCTTATAGTTTCGCCATGTCCGTCCGTCTGTCTGTCTGTCTGTCTGTCTGTCCGCGGTTTAGCTCAGAGACTATTGGTATTAGAAATCTGTAATTTGACAAGGGTATAAATATCAATCACGCCGACAAAGTGGTGAAATAAAATTTTGAAAAATATTTTTTTTAGGGTACCTCCCCTACATGTAAAGTGGGGATGAATTTTTTTTTCTCGACTATCTCATTGTGTGGGGTGTCGTTGAATAGGTCTTTCAAAAATAATGTGGGTGTGGGAACACTATTTTTCAATTCAGGGATCCGTTTGTGAAATATGATATTTTAAAGTGCTAAATTTTATTAGAGTCAAGTGTCCCCCCCCTCTGCCAGCTAAATGGTTGTATATAGGATACAAGAAAAAATTCATAGCAGTACTATATATAATGAATTTTAAAGGAAAACTATCACGGCTAAGTAGGGTTCATTAGTTAAGGAGTTATATCTGTTTTTGCTAAGTTAGGTATTACACGTAGTGTAAGTTGCATATTTTGTAGTATATTATAGTATTTAAACCATGGAACTCAAAATGTATTCAATATTCATAAATAAAATAAAAGCACTATCCTAGGTCAGCAATAATATTTGAGACTTTCAACAACGGAACCCTACACTGCGCGAGGCCCGACACGCACTTGGCCGATTTTTTTATATTAATAGATATAATACATAAAAATCGTTAGGACAAAGATATTTTATTCTACTAATCCTACCCTAACGCGAAAGTGTGTTTCTGTTTGTTTGTCCATCGATCACGTAGCATAATAAACTATGGAAGGACATGATTTTTTTTACAATGAGTAAAGTTGACGACCCGAAAGAGGGACAAGCTTTTTACTACCGAAAAAGAAAGGGTTCCCCTGGGGATTTAAAAAATCCATCCAACTCCATGCAGATGAAGTCGCGAACAAAAGCTAGTTCCTACCTAATTAATAAAACACGGTTATAAGTTAATGAAAACAAAAGTGTCTTATTCATTTGATAAGCGTCAATTTGTCAAGGATACAGAGATCTGAGACAGTGCATCGATTAGATCTATCGACGTATCGATTATTTACGGATAAAGTAATAAATTTCGATAGATTCACCTTTTTACGAGGAGATTTATTAACGATTCACATTGGTTCTAATGGAAGCCCATTACGTTTATTTGGACGTTTTTATGATTTTTCACTGTTTATGAGTGTGAACGATTAACGTGAATATCATTAGCTCGGAGAAATTATGTTTTTATCATGTTAATAATACTATTTTTATAAAGACGTGTGGTTTTTATTAGCTCTTAAATAACGTAAGTTTGAAAATTTTAACTTAATATCATGTCAGTAATATTTAAATGACTGTCTAGACGGGGTTCACTGTTTTAAATAACCGATATCCAAAAAAGGAAAAGTTCTCTATTTGATTTGTATTTTTAAAAAATTGAGAAGTCATTGGTTTACCCGAGATTTTATTAATTAAAACTCACTATTGAAGTTCGAACTATTACTACTTACTTATAATTATTTTTTTAATTTGAGCATCTATACATACAATAAAACAGAAACGAAACCAATTCTGTACATGAAATAGATTCAAAAAAGGGTTTTTGCTTCTAATTGTGTTCAAGATACAGATATCAAAACAGAAGCTAAATTTTTTTTTGTCTGTTTATCTGTCTGTTTGTTTGTCCTTCTTTCACGTAAAAACTACCGCACAGATTTCTACAAAATTTTATACCGTGGTAGCTTATTACTCGGGTCAACATCTAGGCTACTTTTTATCCCGGAAAATCAAGGAGTTCCCGGGGGACTTTAAAAACTAAATCCACGCGGACCAAGTCGCGGGCATCAGCTAGTATTATATAATATGCTCCAATTTCTGCTTCTTCTTCCTAATTAGGTATCAACCGATAGACGTCCACTGATGAACAAAGGTCTCTTGCATGGACTTCCACAGTCCAAATTCAACTTGAAAATCATTTTGACAATCGAAATCTCCTTTAAAGTTGTTAAGTAGGTACCTATCTCTACTAAAAATAAGTACTAAAGTGAAGTAGTTAACCGATAAAAAACAACACAAATTATATCTAACCTGACCTAACCCAAATTACCAACAAAGTGGCTGTTCTTAAAACGTTTTCATCCATTTTGTTTCCTGTTTATTTCACATCATTAAATTTATTTCAAATCGACCGATTAAGTTATTAATATTATTTATTTCCTATAAAGTAATTCTTTATTTTCCAAATATTAAAATCGACCTTGGTCGATAATTGAAATGAGATAAAACACTCAATATGGCAATTGTCTAAAGGTCAATCTGTGTGAAGCATTTTATTTTGTAATTTGATTGAGCAGTTAAAAGTTTAAATTGTAGACATTGAACTCAAGCTTTACCTCACTTAAAAGCTTTTAGGTTCGTCAAATAATAAGTAGGTATAATAATTGTACAGCTCAGTGTCAAGATTATGTTAGTGTTTAGATTTACCTAAGTTTTATGAATATTCAGCATAGACACCATAATTGCTTAAAAAGAAATTATTGGGAAAGTACTTACTACGGCCTGTGATAATTTTTACTTAAAGAGTCAGTTTCGCTGTTCAGCGCGGAAATGCGGGCTTTTTAACCGACTTTAAAAAAGGAGGAGGTTCTCATTTCGTCGGAATATATATATTTTTTTATGTATGTTCATCGATTACTCGAAGACGCCTGAACCGATTTGGAAAATTCTTTTTTATTTCAAAGGGTATAAATTTACTTCCCAAGTAGTCCCATTAGTAACGGTTTTTAAAATATCAACAATAAATTATATAGGTATAGTTCGATGTTTTTACAGTCATAAGATTACGCTATCTATCGGTTTAGTATTTAGTTGTAACATTTTCAATAAAAACAAAGATGTAAGTTTAAAAGTATTAGATACTTTACATAGATAAACATATAATATTATATGAACAGGTATACTTATGCAATAAGTATAGCTTCTATTTAGGTAAGTATTTGCTTTGTATTTGTTTACTAGCTGATGCCCGCGACTTCGTCCGCATGGATTTAGTTTTTAAAAATCCCGCGGGAACTCTTTCATTATCCGAGATAAAAAGTAGCTCTCCCGGTTTGAGGAACCACTACTACATCCATTACTATTACCATCGCATCAATCCGCTGTTCTGTTGCGACGTGATTGAAGGACAAACCAACAAACAAATACACTTTCGCATTTATAGTAGCAGTAATGCTTTATTATAACACTTTTTATAATTGTCAAATTTTTACCATACTTAACCAAAGACAAAATTACGTTTAGCTGTCATTTACGTTTTGTTATTCTACTGTCATTTGCGTTTTGTTATTCCATGTCAGATGCGTTTTTGTTATACCACGTTTTATAGTGACTTGACGGAAACGCGGTCGAACGGGATAAAAAGAATCCTATGTCCGTCTCCTGGTTCTAAGCTACCTCTCCACCAATTGTCAGCCAAATCGGTTCATCCGTTCTTGAGTTATAAATAGTGTAACTAACACCACTTTCTTTTATATATATAGATTATTTAATTCGGGTCAGTTTTTTACATCTCATTAAAGTGGGGGCCAAGGTTTGAAAAAGTTCATTAAAGGTTTATCTTTACTGAAAATGTTACGCCATTATCCTTATTAATGTTATAAACGATTATTCAATAAATATACCTATATAAATAAAACGCATAAGTACTATGTTTGTTTGTTGATATTGTTTCAGCTATTTGAAACTTCAAGGCTTCATTACACTTAGTTGTAATAAGATGAATGGGAATATTAACTTTATTAATCGCTAACCATTCGTTCCCTTTCTGCAGTTAACTGAACTGATTGACTGGTTAATCTTTCTCACATTTCACTCTACATCTTATATCGATGTGGATTTTTATAGTGAGATATGAATACTATTGAAGTCCTACATCCTTAAATAACATATTTGTAAAAAGAAGAAAGTTCCCACGTTATAATAAAGAGAGTACATATAACCAATCACCAAAGGGTTCAATCTGTAATAAAGCGGCAAAACCAATGAGTAACAAAGTACAGGCTTCATGCACGCAATGTTTGACGTCGACAAGGCGTTTATTTCATCATTTTAAAATAACCCTAAAGATTAGGGTTTGTACTTAACACTTATACTCAAGAATGCAGAAAAATGTACGTAGTGTTAAACAAGTAGGTAGATACGTAGCTTTTCTATTGCAGCCATTCGGAAAGATTTATAAGTTTGTGAACGTAAATATTATAACAAATAATATATTATTATTGTGTAAATATATTATTTTTACGTAAATAATATTACGTTTCCGATTAAAAGAATTTTACGAGATTATAATAATTAATCAAGTTGCAATGATGATGATGGTGCAAGTCACCTACAAAATATTGTATAAAATATACACCAAGTTAAAAAAATAAAAAATCATTTTTTGAAAAGTATTTGAATAGTTATTTCATTGCAAAGTACCTACCTAATTAAGTATGTGAAAAATAGTGTGATGCAAAATTAAAAGAATTTTATTAAGCTATTGCATAGCTTTAATCGCGGGCTTTGAACTAGGATAAACAGTTTGAGCGCGGCGACCGAATCAAGAAATTCCGTAACGAAAAAACCTAACACCGTCGTTCAGTAAGCGTTCAACATTTTAGAGGTTCTCAAGTAGCTCTATTTGGCGCAGTGGGCGAGCGACCGCTTTCGAGCGCCGATGTCGCAGGTTCGAATCGCGAAGTAGTGACAGTTCGCTTTTCTTGTTGGTTTGTTTTTTAATATTTTTTTTGCATTAATTTTTTTCATGCAAAAAAAATATTGCATAAATATTATAATTGCATAAGTTGATAAAAAATGCTATGCAATAGCTTTACCGCGGCAGTCCCCGAGTGCCACTTAATTTTATTATTTAAATAAATACAAGTTAAAGCTACTAAGTAGATGATAAAAAGCTAATTTCAAACTAGTCCAATCAAACATAGTACTTTCAATTTTATAGTAAATAGGCTTGCTTTAGATTCAAGTAGTTATACGTGAAAACTCCACCCGTTTTCCCACGCTGTGAGCCGTACAAAGCCAACTAATAATTTAGGCAATTTTCAATATCGGCATGTAGCTGATCCAAGTTATAAGCGGAGCGATATTTATTTTTTTAATTTTTAAATATGATCCTCCTTCCTCAATATTAAAATAATTTATTAATTCTTTGCTTAAAAAAGCCTTCATTTAATAAAACTAATTGTTTTGTTATTCTTTGAAAATAATTTAAAAAAAAAAAAGTTGCCCTAATATCATATTTCTGGGGTTCTAGTTACTATCCATGCATGATGATTATACTCACGTACAATTGACCTGGCAGTTTATGTGCGCAGATCTGCCCAAGAAGAAAGAATTAACTAAAGAATTTTTCTATTTCATAACGATTCACCAAGTTTGAAGTCACCTACAACATATAGTTCGACCCGTGCCTCGGAGAGCACACAAATCCGATGGTCCTGCGTCTGATCTCTCTCCGGTTGTTTCGGATTTCCATCAAATTGGACTATGAGAGTGATGGAATACACCTGTGTTTGCGCGCACATTTGTGACTATAATATCTCCCGCGCAGATAGCCAATCTCTGTCAAGATTGGCTGCTGTGGCCAGAATTGATCGGAACGACATTATTAATTACTCTTACTAAACTTAGATGGTTTGAAATGTTTATTCCCCTAATTTCTTAACTCTAATGACCGATTTCAACATCATCGAGTGACGTTTTACCGAGTAATAAATTTGGTGTTCTGACAGTTTTTGTATTAAAAATACTGTCAAAATATCAAATTTATGCTCGGATAAGAACTATTTTACGTTGGTGAAATCGGCCCTTACTCGCTTGTAATTTAAGGCACACACAAAAGACCGTGTATAGAAACCGCAACAGCATATCAGCGCGCTGTACACGGCCCTCGCATTACTACGTATGGCATTCCTCTATCTCTTTACTCCTATAAATTCTAATATTGTCTTACGTCGAGCTCTATTACTTTATGTTACCCTAGTAGACCTAGGTTGAGATCTATAGAGCGTAATTTGACTTGCTTTAATCGAGACAGATTTATTTGTACTGATGAAAATCTGTAAAATATGCTCTAATAGAATAGTAGTTTTAATCATAGAAATAGAAAAAAAACTGTGGAAAAATCGAAGTTTAGAGAAAACTAATATATTTAACGATAAACGTCACTGTCCCAGTCCTCGTGAGGCTTGAACCTATAGAATAAAACCGGCCAAGTGCGTGTCGGACCACGGGCAGTGTAGGGTTCCGTAGTTGAAAGTCTCAAATATTAATTGCTGACCTAGGATAGTGCTTTTATTTTATTTATGAATATTGAATATATTTTGAGTTTCATGGTTTAAATACTATAATATACTACAAAATATGCAACTTACACTACGTGTAATACCTGACTTAGAAAAAACAGATATAACTCCTCG
Source organism: Oeneis ivallda (assembly GCA_029955525.1). NCBI lineage: Eukaryota > Metazoa > Arthropoda > Insecta > Lepidoptera > Nymphalidae > Oeneis > Oeneis ivallda. The sequence continues at coordinate 8,018,962 of JARPMR010000022.1, read as the reverse complement.
ACTAATGAACCCTACTTAGCCGTGATAGATTTCCTTTAAACTTCATTATATATACTACTGCTGTGAATTTTTTTTGTATCCTATATATAACCATTTATTTGGCAGAGGGGGGGGACACTTGACTCTAATAAAATTTAGCACTTTAAAATATCATATTTCACAAACGGATCCCTGAATTGAAAAATAGTGTTCCCACACCCACATTATTTTTGAAAGACCTATTCAACGACACCCCACACAATGAGATAGTCGAGAAAAAAAAATTCATCCCCACTTTACATGTAGGGGAGGTACCCTAAAAAAAATATTTTTCAAAATTTTATTTCACCACTTTGTCGGCGTGATTGATATTTATACCCTTGTCAAATTACAGATTTCTAATACCAATAGTCTCTGAGCTAAACCGCGGACAGACAGACAGACAGACAGACAGACGGACGGACATGGCGAAACTATAAGGGTTCCTTGTTTACTACGGAACCCTAAAAAGCAACAAAAAATAAAGTCACCTGTACCTACCCCATACTATGACTTCGAATTATCAAGAACAGAAAAACTCACGATATTAGAAAACTCATACAGCAGCATGTAATTTGTCCAGCTAATCGAAGTAGTACCTTCTATATTATAAAATAGGCACAGAGCAAGTAACTTTAGTATTCATAAACCCTGTGAAAATAGTTATGAAGTCTGTACGCAAAAATGTGGTCAAGTTTGTACCTGTTTCCAAAAAAAAAAATATAATCGCGTATTGCATAGTTGTCTCACATCACCTCACATGCTTCTTTATAAAGCGTTGATTATGATAGCCGGGCCTAACAATCGGCTGGCAAAGAGCGTTAAACGGAGCCCGGAGCGGGGCAATTTTCCCCACATCTCGTAGAAATCCTAGCCGTAATAAGTAAGATCTTTGTATGATCGCGTTGTATATTTTGAAACTACCTACGTTGCGTCGTAGTTTTACGGTTTACTATTATTCAGAACTAGCTTCTGGCCTCGACTTCGACCGCGTTGATTTAGGTTTTTGAAATATCCTTTTTTAATTCGATGACAAGATAGTCCTTGACTGCGATCTCACCTGACGGTAAGTGACGATCCAGTCCAAGATGGTTGCGGGCTAACTTGGAAGAAGTGTGGCAGTGAGCATTTAACCCATAACATTTATCGGTTTCTACACGCCCTCGTGCCGGAACGCTTAATCGCTTGGCGGCACGTCGGCAAAAACCTCCCAACAGACCAGACTAAATTCAGAAATATTAATAACTAGTGGTTCGCCCCGAACTGAGACCTCGCGGTATCCCATAATTCCCATAAGGTAGTTTTAACTATATTATATTGTAATTAAAACGCGCCGAATCTGATGACGTCAATCGTCATCTGCTTTCGTGGATGGGATGCGTATTTACAATATTAAAGACAGCGCCATCTAGTAACAGTATAGTGAAGTTTTGTTAAAAACATTGATGCCCATTAAAACTCAAATAATTTCGTTTCTTTATAATATTTATCTAATCATAGTATTTGTTGTTCAAGTACAGAATATAACTCAAATTATGTGTAAGTTTCAAGTTTTCAAACAAAGTGGTTTTAGAGATCTAGCCTCGAATACAATCTCCACTTTGAAAGCCCCCCATTTCGTATGGGAGCCCCCCTGAAATAAAGATTTTTATAACTTTTTAAGCCATTTTCGGCTGGAGGCCATCGGTTTACATATCATATCTAAAATTGAAGTAATTACGTTCAGTAATTCAGAAGTTATAAGGCTCTGACAGACGGACGGACGGACGGACAAGTGCAAATCGCTCTAGTAAACTCAGAGACCTTCGCTTCGCTCGGTCGATTATACATTATATATTATACAGAATTAAAGATAATTATACAGAAAATTATACATTCCATTCCCAAATTGCCTCCACCGGGAATTGTACCCGATACTTCTCAAATATAAGGCCACAGCGCTCACAATTGCGCCAGGGAGGTCGTAAAATCCCATAGGGATAACCAAAATAACTATAATTTAGAACAGTAACAGGTAATGTTCCTGTTGCAACCTTTGGTAAATGCTCATCAACCATCGTTCGTCATTTGAACAGCTACGCCAGCAGCCGTAAACCGAGCGACAGTCTCATCTATTAAGCCATGACAATATGGATAAAATATATAGCAGTTAATATTATTTGTTCGAATTATTACTGAGTGACTAATGACATAGTGTAAGAGCTGATGAACGCAAATAATGTACGATGTGTTGACATTTATAATAGTAGCAATAATAATTATTATTATTGTTCTGCATAGCTAAATTATTAATGATCAACAATTTATTATGCTCATTTTCATAATTTCATAAAATGAACAAATTTATGCAAAAAATTTGTTTCAAAAATTTAAATACCATTTGAACAGGAATAAATCTACTCCGTAGTTAATATTAGATACATATCGAGCACCAGGGAAATTCACTTTCTTTGTAATTTTTGGAACGAAGTTCCTTATGGGGCGTTGCGGAGGTGTACCCTAGCCGGCAAAAAACGTCCGTAACGTTAAATAAAAGCCTAAGATTTTTCGTCACAGTCCTTCTTGTCTTCGTTTATTTTACACATTCTATCAATGCTTCGATGGATGGCGCAGCGGTAAAAAGAAGGAGTGATACTATCGGTTCAGAGGTTCGAATCCTGACTTCAGATAATTGTTATTTATTTTATCTTTATTATTAATTTATTATTATTTATAATTTTATAAATTATAATATTTGGTAAAAAATTAAAAACAAATTACACTTGTTATTATATATTTTTATAAATCATTGTAAACAAAATAAAGGTGTTAAGATAATTTTGTAAAGTAGTTTTTTTTATTTTATCGATAAAAAAATCATGATAAAAAATGTATACCCGAATAATTATTTTCTTTATACTTACCTCGAATAGAACTTGAAATTAATATTTTTATAATAAGGAACTTCGTTCCTATCTGGTGTCCCACGACACCACACGACTTTTTTTTGTAATTTACTTACTATACTTAATAATATTATAAAAGATAACAAGCATTATTCGAGTGGATGTACGAGTAGGTACACGGAAAATGTGTAAAAATGAGGTCTGAATTTTAAGTTAATAGCTCTTAGCCTATGTATTTGACACTGGACCGCAACGGCAGTTATATTAGCACTCAATTAACCTTGGACTGTCAGTCTGTGTGTTTGAAGCTATTATCAAATATTATCCGACTTTAGAAGGAGCATAATAGCTTTTGCCGGAGGCTTCGCACGTGCACATACTAGAGAGTTAGGTACATTCTTGGTAACACTTTTGATAAGCTTATTTTGAAAGCCTTTCAGCATCGCCTAGCGTTTAATAAGCTTTTGAAACGCGAAAAAATTGTTTAAAAACTTTTATTTGCAATTGGATATTATCATGATTTTGTATACCTGCGTATAAAACTGCTTGTAGCAGTGATGAGTCACCCGGACTTTATTAACGAATCGAAAGTAAATTCATTAAATCGGCTGCTACGTTGGAGCAAGGGTGGAGCATACTTAAGTACATAGATGCATACGTCATACGTACAAAATAAATACCTACATAATAAATATATATATACCTAGGTACTACTAAAATCATAGCCCTTTCTTTTGAATTTAAATCCATCCATCATAATTGGCGGAGCAATCGCGTTACAAACATACAAAAAAAACGTAAAGTCGAATTGAGGCCCTTCTCCTTTTTTGAAGTCGGTTTAAGAAAATACAAAGAACTTCGCGTGTATGGGACATGCTCGAGATTTCTCGAGGGTGACTCTCCAAGTCTCCATGAACTACTTTAAGTAACTTGACTAAAACCTCGGTAAAAATAAAGGAACCCGTGACACTACATGTTTGACGCCGGCGTACCGCGTGTCCCCATAATTAGTGCATGCAAATGGCGTACTAATGAGTGCACCATTGTGTCCGACCTGCGCACTCGGACACTGACCTCGCTCTTGGCTCCTCAGGCCTCAAGCGACAGCCTACAGCATCCAAGGAGGCTGCACCGTGATAACGCATTAGCTAACGTCGCTAATTATTGCAAATATAAACATCTTTATTCTCTAATCTCAATCTTGACGGGACATTTTGAAGATCTATACAATTTTAAGTTCGACGTAAGATGACAAAACTATAAAGACAATGAATTTCATATTGACATAGGAGTCTGTGGTGCTGTCAAGTTGACATGTCGTAAAATCAGCTGTTCCGATATTAAATTTAATTTTAAAATAGATTTAATTATAATTTACTATTTTAATTATTATAAAAGTGTTAATTAGTCTTAGATTTACTAATAAGTATCTCCGAAAATCCAACTATCGGTGAAACTCTGTAAAACAAGTCAACTTGATGCTGTGAGGCTGTGACAGTTCGACGTGTCCGGCGAGTTCAAAATTTCAACGATTTAAACCCGGGGAGTATTGCTTCTATTTCTTTAATTATTGTTACTTTAAACAGCCCTAAAATAAAATTTAATTAAAATTTAATTAAAATTTAAATAAAATTAAAATTTTAAATATTAGATATTGCACAGGGTGGTCCGGATGAAATTTATAGTGAGTTTTTTGATCTTTTAAACTCTCAATTTAACTCTATCTTTAAGGTAATAGACAAAAGATTATTTAAAAATTTAAAATTTAGTGATTGGGCAACTGTTGGCATCTATAAAAGTAGAAATAAGCTGTTTGACTTGTATGCAGAAAAACGATATAATTATACCCCCGCGTTTATAGAATATGTAAGAAATTACTCCAAATTGTTTAGAAACGTGTGCATACAAGCAAAGTCACTTCACATAAAACAAAAAATTGTCAATTCAGATAATAAAATAAAAGCAGTATGGGACATTATTGGTGATGAAATGGGTAAGAACAAGATGCATTATAATAAACTGGAGCTTAAACTTAATAACCTTGTAATTGACTCCGATATAGAAATTGCAAATACATTTGAGAACTTTTTCAAAAATATACCAGTAACCACGACCAGTTCTCTAAATTCCTCGCCAACAGAAGCCTGTAATCTTCTAAGAAGCAATGTCTCTGAGTGCAATAAACTATTTAGGTTTGAACACGTTACCCCATATGATATTATCAAAACATTTAAATCATTGCAAAATAAAAAAACAGGAGATCTATGGGGAATATCAGTTAAATTAATTCACAATATCATTGATATTATTGCGCCTTATCTTGCTTTAATTTTTAATAAATCTGTAGATACTGGATCTTTTCCAGACCTAATGAAATGTAGCAAATTAATACCGCTTTATAAATCGGGAAGCAAATTTGACCCGAATAACTACAGACCAATTTCAATTTTGCCAACTCTCAGCAAGATTTTCGAAAAAATAATGTTCAACCAACTGCTTCTATACTTTAACTTAAATAAACTTCTTCACCCTGAGCAGTACGGTTTTACTAAGGGTCGATCAACAACCGATGCAGCCGCAACGCTGTTACAACACATTTTCGATGCATGGAATAACTCACAGAATGCCATTGGTATTTTTTGTGATTTATCAAAAGCCTTCGACTGCGTTGATCACAAGACCCTCTTACTTAAACTGAGCCACTATGGTATTAAAGATATTGCACTTAGCCTCATTGCGTCTTATCTAAGGGATCGTGTTCAAAGAGTGTGTGTCAATGATGTAAAATCATCCGGATCAGCCTCAGTAATGGGTGTACCCCAGGGTTCTATTCTAGGTCCATTCATGTTTTTGATTTACATAAACGATTTACCATATTTTGTCCAAAATACTTGCGATATTGTACTATTTGCTGATGATACGTCTTTGATTTTCAAAGTCGATAGGAAAAAAGACAATTTTGACGATGTAAATAATGCATTATCTCAAGTTTCTGAATGGTTTACGGCAAATAATCTACTTTTAAATGCTAAAAAAACAAAGTGTGTTGAATTTTTATTGCCTAACACCAGAACTGTCAGTAAAAATTTAAAGATAAGTAATGAATCCTTGAAAACAGAGGACTCCACAGTGTTCTTGGGATTAACCCTGGACTCAAAGCTGCAATGGGGCACCCATATAGCAGTACTTGCTGGCAAGCTCAGCTCTGCTGCTTACGCTGTTAGGAAGATTCGACAGATAACTGACATAGAAACTGCAAAAATTGTTTATTTTGCATATTTCCATAGTATTATGTCATACGGAATCTTAGTATGGGGTAAAGCGGCCGATATTGGAAAAATTTTTGTATTGCAGAAGAGGGCGATTCGCGCAATCTATAATTTAAAGCCGCGAGATTCGCTTCGAGAAAAATTTAAAGAAATAGGCATTCTTACAGTAGCTTCACAATATATTTATAACAATATAATATTTGTCAGACAAAACATTGTGAATTACAAAAAAAAGGGTGAATTACGAGATAGGCAGGTTAGAGATCCAAATAGGCTCGTGATTCCTCGACTGCGCCTCAAGAGGGTCCGAAAGACATTTGTGGGAATGGGCGTGACGTTCTATAATAAAATTCCACAGTCGATCTTGGACTTGCCTTTACACAAGTTTAAGAAATCGATTAAAACTACGCTCATGAAAAAAGCATATTATACGATTGAAGACTATATAAATGACAAAAAAGCGTGGATGTAATTCGTTCCGGCGATTCATGAGACAGTAGGTAATGATTAACCTGTATAATTGTATATCAAAATAATTCTATTCTATTCAGAGTTTCCACTTTATTTGTGTACAAGTCATATTTTAAAATGAGTATTTGATTTGAATATTAGTTTCAATTCGATGCCTTAAGATGGGTAGCCTAAGTATGTCACACTCTCTTTAATATTTCTGCGGTGGTGTCGTGTGATGCGGGTTGTTGCGTTCCCTAAAATATGGTTGAGCGAAGCAATGGCTGGGTCATGCGTCATGCTCGTGAACGGGTGCCACCAGCGGCAATGGGGCTACTTTCTGTCCGCCCGTCTTGACATGTGTTGAATTATAATTAGAAATAATTACGTATGCTTTTGTGGACCTTTCCCTCATTGTGGAAACTCTGCATACATAGAATATCTGTTAAGTATATTGTAAAAGTATTTTGAAAAGAGCAACTGCCGAGTTTCTTGCTGGTTCTTCTCGGCAGGAACGGCATTCCGAACCAGTGGTAGACTCATTGACGATTCAAAAGTACTTGTAAAAGTTTATTTGAATAAAAAACATTTCTATTCTATTCTATTCTATTCTATTGATAGCTGGTAGGACGTTCTTACCGCAGCGGTTACCTATCCTAAATCAATGCATATTGAAAACACACATAGTTTGGGTCTTTACTCTTTACCTACTCTATAATCTAAATTCATTTGGAAATCCTCCAAAATTTAGATTTTTTTAATTTTATACGGAATGGTAATTAATGCTTGATTGACTTTTCTTTATTTTTACTTAAAGATAAAATTAAAATTAATTAGTATACGTAATTCGAAAAATCGTTAGGTATGAGTTTTTTTTGTTAATTTTTATAGTTTACTCTTAAATCGATATGCCTAATTTGATTTTTCACTTACTTTGCAGCTAACTTAAATGTCTTTCTTGGTTTTATGTAATAAAACTATATTTTTCACGTTTTAGCTTCAATTAAACATCTGTTCACGAAAAGTTTTGCGAATACCTAGATAGCTGTGGTGTCTTTACGTACCTACCTAATATAATATATTTCTCTAAATATTATAATGGTAGTATAATAACAGTCTAAGCTCATGAATCCTCAATGTCAGATATAAACCATCCACCTCCCATTAGTTGAGAGCCTGACAGAAGTCTAGCCCTTAATTGAAGATTCAGCTAAAGCACACTACACACTCACGACATACATTATTATTATTATTAGCTGACATGCAGATCCACGTTTTTGCGTGGAAAACAAGTTATTAAAACAAGCTTTTACTCGTCAGTTATCGTAGTTTCATTTTGAAAAACAAAAATGGCACAGATTCTCGGAAACAAAATATACCATAGGTGTTTATTGGAGTTTACTCCTTAAGAATCGATTTTAGGCGCCCGGTATGAGAAAAATTTGAGGTGTAAAATCTACTTATGAATGACCTTGTTACGTTTTTATGACAGCGTTACTACAAACACGTAGATCAGCGCCATCTTTCGGCTTATGTGTAAACTATTTCGAATAGCAACTCTGTTGTACGCCCTAAAACCCTGCGACAGCACTGCTAACATAATAGTTCGAGCTATTTACAATAGATGGCCGTATTTGGTATTAACTAGCACAAATACTATAAAGTAAACTCCAGTCGTGCGTCGCAGCTGACACGCACACTTTTTTTTTTCTATTACCAAAAAATAGCTTAGTAGATATTAAGATATTATCTAGTCATGACAATAAATATTATACAATAATATCAAAGGTGCTAAAACTCAAATAATGTATAAGCATTGCATTAACTCAAAGTGGCAGAAGCTTGAATAAATTCAAATCTACAACTTGAATAAACATCAAAGATAGCTGAACGATGTTACAAACATAAAATGTCTGTATTGAACAAGTTACATGTTTGTGGCGCCGGCTACGACTAAACTACGGCTCTCATAAACACGTCTGTCTTGACTTATGTGTGCGCAGGGTCTGTCCGTCGGATTGTTTAACACCGCCAGGCGATGCCGTTGCCTTATAATTGTTTTTCACGCTCATTATGTGTAATTGAAATAAATCTTTTGTTTAATATTTATTTTTATGCGCGTCGGTTGCGAGTTATAACTTATAACGTACAGTGGACCACACAAATCGAAAAGCTTCGACTGTTAATAAATGCATTTGTTTATTAAATAGGAGACGAATTTAGGTGTGTTTTTTTTTAATTTTTCATCATGAAAATTTGCCAAAATATCAAATAGACTCGGATAAGACTAGATAGTGGTACGTGTCGTGATCTGAGAACATCAAAAATATTAAAATATTACTGCTTTATATTTAAGGCGTTGGTAGGCCCACAGATCTGAAAATCAATCAAAGATTTCTTACAATCTAAATAGACACTTCGCGGGCATCAGCACACCTAGACGTTAATATTATGGTAAACAAAAAATATCACGTAAGTACAAATAATAGGTGTCTATCTAGATTTTAATCAAGATTTGAACACAACTCAAGTTAAGCATCACATTATAATAGGACAAGCCTTGTCATTAAATCACCATTGTATACAGTGTACAAATCGAGTTGTATATGGTTATGGTAAGCTTCATTCTTATTCATGTGACCTTGGAAGCTTATAGAGGACCAGGAACCCAGTTTTAGGAGATGTTCAACAAACTCTATTAAGTTTAATCATAGACAGATACTTTTATTAACTTGGGATCTGTATAGTTGATGTTGATAATCTTTTTCTATAGCATGTTCCCATTACGGATGATTTACATGAGATGCGTAGCGCAGCGGCAATGTAAATATCAAAGAAAAACGAAAATAATGTGTTACAGGTACGTAAAAGAAAAACAAAATGTATAATTTGACAATGCATTTGACTCGGGGTGAAACCACATTTGTGAGAATCGATTCGGATTTTTCCCATACAAAACTGTCATTTTCCATAGAAACGTGTACGGATCAAATCGGCTTTTCGATGCGTACATGACTCTATGGAAAATGACAGTTTTGTATCGGCAAAATCCGAATCGATCCTCACAAATGTGGTTTCACCCTTAATATAATCGATGACCGCTTTCCGCGGAATGCATAGCAACCGTGAAGTTCCTTGATTTGATATTCAATTGTAAAATTTTAAATGAATTTCAATTTTCTTTATTGCATTGCCGCTGCAGTCTGACACGATGTGTCTAATGAGCATCGTACTTTAGGCTTTTTAAGAGGATTAGCAGTTTATTAATAAAATTAATACCTATTAATAATATTATATTCTATCCCTACAAATATTATGAATGTGTATTAAAGTTTGTTTATTTGTTGGTTTGTTCTACAATCACCCAGCAACGGAGCAACTTTGTATAGAATTGCTGAGAACCGATAAAGTGACATACTACCTAGGCTACTTTTTATCCCTGAAAAGGTTCTTTACCTTGCAGGATTTTTAAAACTCTAACTCCATACAGACGAGGTCGCAAGCAAAAGCTAGTAGGTATAAAATGCGTCAACCAAACTAAGTTTCACAAAAAATTACTCGTAGAAGACGACATTAGGACGATATTGTCATCCATTGTTCAAAGATAAGGATGCACAGACTGACATAATTTGCTAAAGGTTAATTCACAAATTAGTCATCCAAACTCAAGGTCGGCACGCATCATCCATTGTGGAACTAGTTGACATGATTTGTCCCACATCATTAGGTATCAAAAGATATTATAATTATGTAATCTCTACAGTAAATACGAGTAACGTTGCTTTTAGTGGTCTAATTATAGATGTATAAATAAAATATTATAGTCATTTCAGTTTTAGGGTTCCGTAAACAAACGAGCCACCTATCTATGTAGATACAAATGGCTAACTTAAAAAAAATCATTCCTTCATTCATTTCATCTTATCGCCGACCCACTTCTGAACGCAGGTCTCCTCTCAAATTAGGCCCTCTAGCCAAGTTACACTTCATTGTATCTATTCTCTTTCTACGATCGTTGTCACTTGAATTTTTGGCTAGGGCTAGACTAGATGGCGCTGCAGCTGATCAAAGACAGAAGTGTATTGATAATGTTTCGCGGCATTTTGTATTAAAAATGTTTTAAATGCTAAAAAAAACAATACTAAGTTCCCATTAAAGTACATGCTCGAGGTTCCCATTAAAAATGATTGACATTAGCATCAAACCGTGCATTTCGACGCATTAATACTAACCGCAAATCCAACTTGTTTTTCTGACAAGCGTAATGAGGTAAAGGTCACTGGTTTAGTTGATTTATTGGGTTGGGGATCTAGCGGTGAACATGGGTTTATTTATTTATTTAAGTTCTTATAACTTTTTTTTCTGAGATTAGCTTTTGCCCACGACACGCGTCATACATGGAGTTTGCAGGTTTTTTAAAAATCGAACGGAAATTGATTTCTTGTTGATTTGTTGATTGTGGATATAGTTGAGCACTTGGAGAGTGACATAGGCATTTTAACCTGAAAAACAGTAAATTCCCGCGCGGTTCTTAAAAATCTAACGCACGCGGACAAAGCGTTACATAAACATAAATTGAACATTTAAAATACCCCCGACATATGTATGGTCGGGCTAGGTTTATAATCGTTAAATTATACTGGCACGCGTGAAGCACTTAATCGAGTAATCATACGCCAAAAATGCTTTACATCATTTTGGAAAAGAGCTGATACTCTTACACTACAAGACCGATATTAAACAAACATAGCTAAAAACTACCGCAAGGAAACTAGCTTTCTAATGAAAAAAACCTCATCAAAATCGGTCCATCCGTTTGATAGCTACGATGCCACAGACACACACGCACACACGCACACACACACACACACACACAAACACACACACTCACACACAAACACACACAGACAGACAACGACGTCAAACATAATATAACCCCTCTTTTTGCGTCGGGGGTTAAAAATAAACAAAACATTTGTTATTTTTATAAAGTCGTCAACAACAATTGAAATGTTTGATAGAAATGAATCTTTTGCGCTATTTTCATATTCAGCAAAGTTCTCCTTTCACAACCGAACTGATCTACATACAAAATATATGTAAACTAGAAAATAATTTATCTCAACACCTAGCGATGCATCTTGCGATCCTTTAATATAATATATCACCTGGTACGATATTAAAGTACGGAGTGCGTACCGGAACTTGATTTAATGTAGTCACTGTTATTGGATCCTGATTATTTATTACTGGAGGCCGTGAGAAAGATTCGATACACTTTATATATACGTGTTAATACTTAATACACGGTATAAATTGTACGCTTCATGCTATTTATCTATGCATTGATATCATACAATGACGCAATTTAGAATTTTAATCAGGCTAGGAATCCCCACTAAGGCCCGCTTGCAGAGACGCCGGGTTAGGTTTAACCCAGGGACAAATTTGTAATTTTGACAGAAGCTTTATACGGAATCTGTCAAAAAAGCAGCTAACTCTGGGTTAACAGGATAACTCGGCGTTTCTGCAAGCGGGCCTTATATAAATGCGAATGTGTGATTGTTTGGCGGTTTGTCCTAAAATTTTAATAAAAAAAATTGGTTGTCTGTAAAGTCGGTTTACGGACGATAGTTTTACGTGATAACGTCATAAAGAAACATTCCGCTAAACACAGCGCGCACGCGATGACTGGCGGGCGGCGGTGGGCGCTCTCTAGTCACAAGGCAACGCTTGGGCCGATCGTGCCTCTCTATCGCTTGTTCCGCGCTCTCGCTTGCACGCTCAGGCTCAGGCGGAACGTGACACTTTTTCGTGCGTGCAGCCGGTGTTCATCGATTTATAAGACGTTATCACGTCAAAAAATTGTAGAATTGAATTGTAAATTGAATTCAATTGAATATTGTTATGTGTAGGTACATTATAATATTTTTAAAAGAGCAACGGCCGAGTTTAAAAAACATATATTCTATTCTTTTCTAAGCCTCAATAGCCCAACGATTAAAGGTGCGGACTGAAAACTGAAAAGTCAACGGTTCAACCCCAACCCATTGCACTATACCCACTCCTGATACACGCTTTATTTGGAGGGGAGAGGGTATATATATTAAAAATTCATTTATGTTATTTACACCTGGACTCAAGCGAGCCTACCTGTTAAATACGGTGGCTTAGGCATACGTTCCATTTCAAGCGTAGCGCTTCCGGCTTTCTTATCTTCTGCTTTTGGCTCTATCACTCTCATCAGTCAGATCCTCAACCTGTCTAATCCAGCTGATGATGTAGTGGAGAGTCTTGCAGAGGCGAAGTTAGCATGGAGTGCATCTTGTCCTGGTGAGAGTTTCCTTCGGCTGTGGAATGTCAGGGCCTTTGGGACAAACCGCGTGTTGTTTTGACACATGCGGATCTCGTAGCGCAGTGTACCTCGGATATACGGATGGTCTAAGATCCGAACCTAAGTCGACCTTCACCGGGGTGATTATTGAATGAGACCTATTTTATGATAAATTTAGTCTATTAAAAAATGTATTAAAAATGGGTTTGCTGGAAAAATCCTGGACAGGATATTTTTAATTAATTATTAAAAAATCCTTATGCTCTGTCCTTTTTTATTACACGGTATACTTACCTCGGATCTCTCTGTCACTCATTTCCCCACGCGTTGAAATTTAAATTTTTAAAATTCGCAAACCTCTATTAGGACCAAATTTTTCGCAGAAAACCCTATATCAACGTGTTCACAATAAAACAGCGCTTATGCTGATATAAAATTGGCGCACTGGTGTGGGACGTGACCTGCGTTGATACGTCCTTCCCTTCCTTGTCAACCGATAGACGTCCACTGCTGGACAAAGTTCTCTTGCATGGACTTCCACAGGCCTCAGTCTTGCGCCGCCTGAATCCAGCGGCTCCCTGCGACTTGTTTGATGTCGTCGGTCCACCTAGTGGGGGGTCTGCCAACACTACGCTTCCCGGTGCGGGGTCGCCACTCCCGGTTGCAAAAGCTATTAAAATTATAAATATCATTATTATATTTTTTTAATTCTTCAAAATATCCATAGTTTTATTTCAATAACAAATCAAAATGACAAATCGACAAACCATCGACACAGATGTAGACCATCTGTGACACGTTTGATTAATTGCCGCATTTAAGCCTCGAACCTCTATTTGAGTTGAATTCACCACGCTACATTTTATTTTCAGGTCACAATTATGTTTTATTACCAACATCGATTTCATTTAAAGAAATAGATATTACCTACTAGCTTTTTTGCGAACGACTTTGTCCGCGCAGAGTTACGTTTTTAAAATTTGCTCTGATTTTCCGGGTTAAAAGTCACCAACTAAAAGTCTTATATCCAAGCGTAAATTTGATATCTTGGCAAAGGGGTTGTTTCAAAAATATATGGAGCCTGGGCCAGGTCTTTGTACAGTCTTTCAAAATGTTTGAGATCATGAAATAGTGATTATTTTTTCTTTATTTCTCATTACGAAATTATTTTGCAAAATAAAAGCGCAAGTTCTTTTTGACAATGACACGTACTTACACGAATCATGGTGAAATTTGACTTAAAAATAACCACAATTGACAGCAATTGACGTTTGACAATTGAAATGACATGAAGAAGACATGTACCCAATTATCAATTTTATGTCTTTACCTCTTATTCACTGTAATACTACAAAAAAGCATATTTTATTTCAATTTCTATGATTTAATACTATTTTTTTAGCGTACAAGTACCTGGCCCAACATGAAACAACCCCTTTGCAATACAAAAATTGTCAGAACGCCCAATTTATTATTCGATTAAACTTCACTCAACGTTGAAAAAATTGGCAATTAGAATCATTTACGTACCTACTTAATAGAATATTGATGCTCTACTTTCATTGTCCATCGCTGTAGCAGACTGCAGATCTCGCATCGCAAAGCGCGGTGTTCGCAGACCTCACACTAAGAGTAAGATCTATAGATGCGACTCTAACTCAGCTCAGACTCAAGACTGAGTTAAAACGAGACAGATTTATGTCGGGACATATTTGTGTTTCATTTTATCTTGAGTCTTAAGCAGAGCCAGAGTACGATCTCTTCTCAGCCTCAGTGGGGTCTGGTCCATATATCGAAATACACAACATCGAAGCTCATGACCTAGAGGGAGTCGCTGAATACAGGTAGCACAAGACCGAGACATGTGAAGGACCCTACAAGAGACCTATGTATGTCCAACTGTGGACGTCTATCCGTTGACAAAGAAGGCAGTCAAATTAATTTTCTTAAAATATTGATTAAAAATCAAAATCATTTATTTCATGTAGGCCAACTTGTGGCTCAGTCAGTCAGGTATCTACCACCGGTTCAGAATGCTGATTCTGCTGAGAAGAACCGGCAAGAAACTCAGCAGTTGCTCTTTTCAAAACAAAAATGTTACAAAATTATCTATCTTGTGGACACCTGAAGCAAAGCCGATTAGGATACAACATTTAAATAAGCACTTTTACAAGTGCTTTCGCGTCTATGAATAATATTAATTAATCTACCACTAGTTCGTAATGGTACTTACAATTCAATGCATGTTAAGATGGGCAGACAGAAAGTAGCCCCATTCCCGCCGGTGGCACCCGTTCACTAGAATGACGCATGATCCAGCCGTTGCTTTGCTCAACCATATTTGAGGGAACGTACATAATATTATTAAAACATGGACGTAAAATAATAATTAGAAATTTATAAGTAGGTACCTGCTAATAGCTACTATTATCCATTACCACAATTATCCAAACCTTGAAATGACTATGAAAATGAGGTCACAATATATTAATAGCATCAGTAGGTAAGTAAGTACTTCAATTAAAAAAAAAACAAAACAAAAAGTACACCTCAGAGTAGAAACGTATCTATCAATTAAGAATCTAACCCGGGCATTGATTGATGCATCAATAAGTACGTAAATCCATTAAGGTAATACCCGTCTGTCTGTTAATTGTGCATTTCTGCGGCTGTCGGTGCTCCTCCTGATGCTTTTGATGTTTATGCTTGGCCGTCCAAGATATTAATGCTTACGAGTACTTCCAACTTACGTCACAAAACACTCCTCTTTATATTAGACTAGCTTTTGCCCTCAGCTTCGGTTACGATAAATTCGATTCTTTAAACCCCTATTTTAACCCATAATTTTCAAAAATCCTTTCTTAGCAGCTATGCCTTCGTCATAATGTTTATATATGTATGCCAAACAGCTCAATCCGTCCAATGATTTGAGCTGTACGTTAATAGATCAGTCAGTCAGCTTTTCTTTTTATACTTATACTAGCTGATGCCCGCGACTTTGTCCGCGAGTTTTTAAAGTCCCTCGGGAACTCCTTGATTTTCCGGGATAAAAAGTAGCCTAGATGTTGACCCGAGTCACGGTAATATTATCTGTATACAGTATTGTAACTTCATACAAACGGACGAAGCGCGAGCTATGCCTACGCGCCTCGATCTCGGTAAGCGCTCGGTACGCAGACAGTCGCGACTGTGCCGCAGTGACGAACGGACGGTGTTATGTTTTTTAACAATAACTGCGCAATTTTTTTACTAAAAATAAGTTCAAGTACATATTTAATATGACGAGGAGGATATATTGTGCTGTTTTTGGTTGCATGAATTCGTCAATAACGCATCCAGAGATAACTTTTTTTAAATTACCTGGAAACTCTGAAAGGTAAGACTCTAAAATAATTTTACTTACTAGTAGGTAGGTACAAAATGTGTGTATTTTTAATGGATAAGGTATTTCCTTTTATCTCCCGAAAAAAAGATGTCTGGATTAATAAATAAAGTGAATAGAGTAAAGGAAAGTGATTGACACGAGTGAAATAGGTAGTTATAGGCGGTTCATGAATCACGATACGGTACGTACGCTTGTGTTAAAACCTCGGGGCATGTGTGTTTTGTTTTGTTAGTTTGTATAATTCAATGTAAAGACGTGGTATTTTATTATTAATAATACAGCCGACTCTCGTTGATTCGAAACTCGAGGGACTATTACGAGATATAATAAGGGAAATATTACGAATTATCGAGTGTTTGAAAAGCAAGAAAAGGTTAGAATTATTTTGCTATAATCCGCCAACAGAAAAAATCTGTATGGTCAAACATGCAATTAAAAGCTAAGCACCACTCACCTACCCAGCCAAGCAAAAAAGCCAAGTTCCCAAGCAAGCAATGCCACCACCACTCACATGCACCACCACACAAGACTTTTACACTACTCTCAAATATCAAATGGTTCGAAATTTTTAAGAGAAAATAAATAAAATTTCGAATTATTAAGTGTTGATGTTTTTGATGCTTAGAGTAGACGCGAACTCTTTTGCTTTTTCCTTTAACAAGTTTCCGCTAATAGACACTTTTTGTCCTCTACACTGCTGCTATAACAACATATACCACTAAAAACCGTTTTTTTCTCTCGGTATTTCGCATTCTCTTCGCATTTTTATTGAACACTTCCTATTTAATTCACAAAGTATTTTATTTGTTTATATAAAAAAAAGTATATTTACAATCACAAAACTAAATGGAAACACAAAGTAGGCAAATGTAATTAAAATGCTGGAGGCGGGCAGCCCTATCGCATGTTTACGTACCGCGCGGCTGTAGGCATTTATGTCAAAGATACGGCCGAGTTACAATACTGTATACAGATAATATTACCGTGCCCGAGTAATAAGCTACCACGGTATAAAATTTTGTAGAAACCTGTGCGGTAGTTTTTACGTGAAAGAAGGACAAACAAACAGACAAACAGACAAAAATTAAATAAAAATCTGTTTTGGGCTCAGTATCGATAGTAAAGCATCCCCCAATTAAAATTTTCAAAATATATTAAATGTACAGAAATCTTCCAGTTACAGTTTTATTATATGTATGTATAGATTTAGAAGAAAGACTAGCTTTCGCTCGCAATTTATTCTTATTCAACGTATTCTTATTTTCTTATTTAAAATATCTACACTAGCGGCACGCTATGATGGCCGGTTTGACGTTTGTCCGCTCATGAAGTTCCGTATTAATTGATAACGACTTTGAAGGAAATAATTGTATTACTTTATTGACGATAGTGATGTGCAGAGATTCATAAATTTTATCGAATGTAGTTTTAGGTTTAGGACTCAAAATTTATTTATTAAATTGATTTCTAAAATGTATACAAGTGTAGAAAAATCAGTTTGCACCATTTAAGGGGTGAATGTACTTGTGAATATGAACAATTTTCACTATGTGGACAAACCTCTGAAATCGCAAAAAAATATCAGCTGTTTCATACAAAAGGTAAAATTTTTATTTTTATATGATATATACCACAACTCGGCATTTGGTTTTCTAAATTGAAAATTTTTAAAAATGGAATCTAATACGATCGTCACATAGGATCGCTGGCTAGCACAACTACTACCTCCGGCAAACTCGCGTCAATGCTCAATGCAAAACAAAGCAGTTTCGAATTGACGTTGCTTCGAAAAGTATAAACTGTCAGTGCAATGCGATTGTGATATAGTTTTGACCTGGCTTTGGATTTCAAATATTGATACTGCATTACTGTTGACCCTTGCTCGTTAATTTGGACTCTGTTCAAGCCCTTTGTTGTGGATTTCGTCGATATGACCGAACGTACGCAGAGAACTGTTCTAAATAGTCAGACACGTGAGTTCGTAATACGCCTTCGTAACTATTTCGATCGTGAAGCTCAAAATGGAGGGCCAATTTTACCTATAACGTCAGTGGTTGAACGCGTAGCTGATGCGCTTAATATTGGACAACGAACTGTTAGACGGATAACTAAAAAAAAATATGGCGAGACTGGCACAGAAGAAAATAAACTTCACACACCAAAAAAGAGAAAACGAGCAAAACCAGTCGTAGGCATCGATAGCTTTGATGCCGATGCTATCCGAAGACATGTTTACGGCTACTATTTACAGAAGGAGTATCCAACAAGAAAAAAGTTGGTGCATTCACTGAAGGAAGCTGGATTATTCTTCGGTGGGGAAAGTTCTTTAACGAAGATTTTGAAGACCATTGGATTTCGATACAAAAAATGTAACAAACGCAAAATATTGATGGAAAGATTTGATATAGCGATGGCAAGGTATACTTTTTTACGGCAAGTGAAAGAAATCAAAAATTGGCAAAATGTTGTGTTCTTGGATGAAACATGGCTTAATGCTAACCATACTGTAGGCCGTTCTTGGAACGATGACACAGCAGCATCTACTTCCAAAGTTCCTGTAGGAAAAGGATCGCGACTTATAATTTGTCACGCCGGAACCATCAACGGGTTTGTCGAAGGTTCTCTCATGGCTTTTGCGTCAAAAACCACTGGAGACTATCATGAAGACATGAATGGAGAAAAGTTTACTGAATGGTTTACCTCAATGTTGTGTAGCCTCCCTGAACCATCTATTATAATTATGGACAACGCCCCATACCACTCGATGCAAATTGACAAGCCACCTGCCCAATCCCAAAAGAAAGCTGATATCGTCGCATGGCTTCGTAAAAATGGCGTAGATGCAAACATGAATATGTTAAAAGCGGAATTAGTACGTCTTTTAAAAGAAAACAAACCAACCAAGATCCGATACGTCATTGACGAAATAGCATTAGAACATGGGCACAGAGTTATACGGTTACCGCCTTACCATTGTGAGTATAATGCGATTGAGTTGGTGTGGGCTCAAATTAAGGGATATGCTGCAAGACACAATACAGAACCCCCATTTACCACAAAAAAAATGCTAAAATTATTAGAAGAAGCTTGTGAACATGTGACTAAAGGAGACTGGGAAAAGGTTGTGAATAGAACTGTTAAATTAATAAGGGAAGATTATGAAAGAGATGTGAAAATAGATAATATTATAGAAAACGAACATATAATTATTAACAGACAGTGAAAATAGTAGTATGGACGAATCTGATTAATTATGGCCTTTTGTGGCACCTTTTTTGGTATCTTTTGTATTCATATGTTTCTTGTGTGCATATAAAGTATGTATATTCATTTTCATTCAAATATTCAGTTCGTTTAAATAAATTAAATAAACATATACATTTTTGTTTTATTAAACCTATTTAATCAGGTACAAAAACAAAACTTAATTGTTTTTTGTTCGAGAATAAATTGACATTCCACATCACTATTGTAATGTGTCAAACCGGCCATCATAGCGTGCCGCTAGTATAATGTATAAAATTCTTATGTCGCGGTGTTTGTTACCAAACTCCTCCAAAACGGCTGGACCGATTTTTATGAAATTTTGTGTGCATATCGGGTAGGTCTGAGAATCGGCAAACATCTATTTTTCATACCCCTAAATGATAAGGGTGACCCACCCCTAAATATTTTTGTTGGCGGTACGAAGTTCGCTGGGTCAGCTAGTTTATAAAATAAAATCCATATCTATCCTATTTCTACCTATTTCTTTGCATTTCCAGCTGTCCAAGTTTCATTTTAAATTCCCACGGGAACTCTTTGATTTCCCGGGATGAAAATAGTGTATATTGTGTTCGTCTCCGTATTACAAGATACATATCCCTGTGCCGATTTCGTTAAGATTAGTTCATTTTGTGATGTGACCTGAGTTTCTCCTTGGAACCATGATATTTAAAGAAAAATTAATATTAATTGCTATAATCCGCCAAACATTATGTTAATATTATGTTTGACGGATTATAGGAAAGAATATTAATTTTTCTTTAAATAAACATAATCATATTACCTATGAGATAGTTAGGTAGGTACTTCGAAATTTCAGACAGACACAGCTCAGTTTGATTTTAATGTATAGATTTCAACCCGGATCCGATTGTGGTGCCTTTTTCAAAGTTTCAAGTACATATAGGTATTCCCAGCGCTATACCTACCTGTAAGGTCATAAACGCCGACCATTTATCACTGTCATTAGTATTAATATCAAAAACAAAACACGCTCGCGATATAACAACTAGATACTAATTAATTAGATATTATGTACAATTTCCTTGCCTTGAAACGGTTAATTAATCCTAAAATACCTACGTACACTCCTTTACTAAGGTTCGCGTTATGTTAATGGATAGAGTGGGTCAAATGTTTCGATTTATACAATTCAAATGGCAACCGCCGTAAGTCAAGGCTCCGATATTGAACTAGATATATCCGGCTGCTGTATTTATGTGGTGCAGAATGAGTGTAACTCAAAGGTACATTATAGCTTTTACCATGACTTCGTTTGAACTGACGTGCTGCGTGTCATGTTAATGAGGCATATACTTGAATTTTTGTCGGGTCAGTAAAGCAGCTTTTTCTGTATACTTTTACACTGTTAGAATTATTAGATCTAGATGCAGTTATCTTTTGAAACCAACTATAGTTGTCGTAACTTTTGTAACTACAGTCTTATCAAACCCTCACTCATATTATAAATACGAAAGTGTTTGTCTGTTGGTTTGTTCTTCAATCACACCGCTACGGAGCAACGGATCAACGTGATTTTTTGCATGTTGGAAGCACTCTTCCAACAACCACTCAACCACTGTTGAGGCTCACAATGACCCCCCAGATAAAAGACGCCCTTAGTCTTTTACGATCCTGACAGCTAGATGGATGGATGGATCCTGACAGATAGAAACTTGAGTGTCGTGGAACACTCGGATGGAACGAAGTTCCTTCTAATAATAAAAAGAAATGAAATAAAAAATAATAATCTGAAGTCGGGATTCAAACCCTCGAAGCGATAGTTTCACTCCTTCATTAAACCGTAACGCCAACAAAGTTATGATGTAATGTGTGTAATAAATGAAGGCAACAAATGTCGTGACGGAAAATTCTTACACTTTTTATCGGCTAGCCTCCATCCGTCAAACCGTCCGAAAAGGAACTTCGTTCCAACAACGCACCCTATCAGGTAGAGCCAACACACATCGGCAACCTCTACACAGAGATACAATAAGAGGTCCCTGAATTCTATCATCATCGGTGCGTAGATCCTTGCCACTATCACGGGGGCGTACTGACTACTATATTCCAACCATTCCACCCCTTCTCCCTACGTCCTAACGTTCCTAACGTCATCCTAAACCATGGTCCGAACCCCACAGGAAGCGCCCTTAGGATTTCCCCAATTTTTTCGAGCCCTAGGCATCAACCTGCAGATTACGCTTTGCGCTTGCCGACCACTACGGTGATGCTATGAGAGTCATGCTTGCCAAAATAAATGCCAACGGTATCAGTAAACAGTATAAAAAAAAAGTCATGTGGTGTCCTGGGACACCAGATAGGAACGAAGTTATTAAGTATTATAAAAATATTAATTTCAAGTTCTATTCGAGGTATAAAGAAAATTATTCGGGTATACATTTTTTATCATGATTTTTTTATCGATAAAAATCAAAATGACCCCAGGGAAGCCTAAATATCGACTTAATAAAATATTAAAATTAAAAAAAAATATTTATAAAATAAAAATAGAAAATTCAGTCTGTCGAGCTGGGATTCGAACCATCGACCTTTATGCGACTGTAGAAACCACAAGGCTACGGAGATCTAATATTGTAGTGTGAAATATTGAACACAATGCCAAATTCATATTCAAAAAGTGTCGGTTCAATTTAGTCTTAATTTTTTCCGTCTAGCCCCCTTTCGCATCGCGCGATAAGGAACTTTCTCTTAGTACGTAAATGATAATAATTAATAACTAAAATAACTTTATATTCCACTCAATATGATCCTTTGTAATGACGTTAATTCATGTAGATACTCTTTTGATTATTCGTAATGAGTTAAGCCGGTAACAACAGTTTATTTCTGATTTAATTAGAGCTCGTACATTAACATGGCATGTCAAAACTTCCCGCTAGTGTCTGTCACCCGAATGTCACTGATGTCGAGAGCTTAGATGCTGCCGAGTTTTGATGATATACTGACGCGCACAAAAGTTAAAACTATTTTTCTGGACAAAATAATTGTAATTTTGAATGAGTAATATGAAAATATGCTTTGAGTATTTAGTGTTAGAACCGTCAATAGAATTACACATTTAGATTTCTAGAATATGCCTTAGGTACTAATTTCATAATATTATGTACCTAACTCAACTTACAAAATGCAGATTAAGAAAAGTCCCACACTACCAATGCTTAAATAAAAAGAAAGTCTAATATTATTAAAAGTTAAGTTTAAAATCTCCATTGATGAAATGCTAAAAATAAATATAATCCAACTAATATTATAAATGTTAAAGTTTTTGAGGAGAATGTATGGATGGATGAATGTTTGTTAGCAACTCTCTAACGCCAAAACGAATGAACCGATTTGGCCGTTTGGCACAGAGATAGATAATAGTCTGGAATAGCACATAGGCATACTTTTTATCCCGAAAATTACAGAGTTCCCGCGGGAATTAAAAAACCTTAATCCACGTGGATGAAGTCGCGAGCATCATCTAGTAGGTAATACATAAATATCTCGGGCCTGGTATGTCTGCCACTAAAGAGTCAAGTGACTTAATTAACTTGGAATTTTATAAATGTAACGTGTCACTAAACAAATCGATGGAATCTTAAAATTCGTTGTAATAATATACATAACTGAATTAATTAGAGAATAACAACTGAGATTAGTTCCAGTTAGTGAATAGTTAGTGTAAAAGGTTACCGCGGTATTCGGGAGGGAGTTTAAATAATTATTTTTTCCAATGTTATTCGTTTTAATCAATTGCAGTCGCGTCATGTCAGTAATCATTTCAACTGAGATTGAAAAATCCGGTCCATGCATAGCATAGTATCTATCATATTGTAAACTTGTTTTGAAAAGAGCAACTGCCGAGTTTCTTGCTGTTTCTTCTCGAAGGAAGGCAGAAGGCAGGAAGGGCATTCCGAACCAGTGGTAGACTCATCGACGATTCAAAAGCACTTGTAAAAAAGTTTATTTGAATAAAAAACATTTCTATTCTATACTATTCTATTCCAGTTACAATGGAAAAATGGGTTCTGGAATAGAACATAAACTCCACAAAAAACCAAACAAATTAGTCCACATCATCTGAAAGACTGAGGCTGAGATCTATAGATGGCACTCTCGCTCAGCTCAGACTCAAGACTGAGTTAAAACGAGACAGATTTATGTCAGGACATATTTGTGTCTCATTATAATATCTTGAGTCTTGACCAAAGCCAGAGTACGATCTAATATTATATAGATCTCAGCCTGAGTTTCACCTAACGACTGCGACAAAACGCATGTATTTTCTTACAGAAAGAGCGCACCTTGTACTGAGATACAGCAAACTAAAACTATAACCATCATCCATATTAATAGCAAGAATGAGGTAAAAAACAAACTTAACTTTTAACTCTCTTTGAAAATATTATTGGATTTTAATAGGATAATAGCGGAAATAAGTGGATGAATATAGAAATTTAGTCGTAAGTTTAGAAGGTGTAAACAATTTTAATCAATCAATAAATACAAGATTACCCAATTTTGTGCAATATTAAACAATTCAGAAACGTTTTATGAAAATTAATTAAATTAAAATCTAATGCATTACTAAGCCGCCTATTTCACGGCAATAAAGCAATGAATTAACGTCTCGGTAAGTGGCTACGCCCAGTCATTACCGATACGCTCCGTAATCTATATTAAATTAAATATTATCTTCAGTTATTGCCTGTTAATCTAGTAACTAGTTTAACATAGGCGAAATTACAATCTGTTTTTTTTTGGATTCTTTTAGCCTTTAGAGGCAGATAGCTGAGCTGTCAAAGAGACAGACTGAAAATCCAAATCGGTTGACGGTTCATATTATCTACTACTTTCGTTTAAAAATCGCCTCGTTGGTCTTGTGGTTAGCATGTTCGACTACGGATGACGGTTCAATCCCCGGGTAGGGCTGAAAAATGTATTGGGTTTTTCTGTCAAAAATTTCTCAGTACCTACTAGCCTGGAGTTAGGATGTTGGCTGTGAGTCAACCCCGTGCCTTGGAGAGCATGTAAAGCCGTCAGTCCTACGCCTGATCTCTCTCCGGTCGTGTCGGATTTCCGTCCCATCGGAATATGAGAGTGAGGGAATAGAGAGTGCATCTGTGTTTGCACACCCACTGGTGCACTATATAATCTCCCGCGCAGATGGCTAATCTCTGAAGAGATTGGCCGCCGTTACCGAGTTCGGTCGGGAGGACATTATTATTTATTATTATTACTACTTTCGCTCCTTACACAATACACAAAGCTCGCTAATTTGGAGGGGAAAGGGGCAAGTAGCCTGATGTCACTCTCCAGCTCTTCTACTAGTTCATGCAAGAAATGAAATCGATCCGTTGCTCTGTTGTGCTTGTAGCGTGATTAAAGGACAAATAGGTAGGTATTGAGTAAACATCTATGACCACATCGCGGTAATCAAAATCTAGGCTCTTTACGCCTGCATCAAATTAGACCAAGAGCTAGCTAGCTATAATATATTTTGCACATTCAATACAGCATTTTTGTTTTGTGACTTTTGTTCACAAGTGTACCAGCAGTGTCCAAACAAACCTGCGCTGATCAGCTTAGCTATTTACATCGGCGCGTCCGTCCACGTGCCCGGATCAAATGCTTAGCGATGATGGCGCTTAGGCTAAGTTACAGCTATAATATCTCAGATTCAATACAGCATTTTTATTTGTTTTGTGACATAAGTTCGCAAGTGTACCAATAGTACCAGCAGTATCCAAACAAACCTGCGCTGATCAGCTTAGCTATTTACATCAGCGCTCTGTCTACGTGCCCGGATCAAATGCTATGCGAAGTTGGCGCTTAGGCTAAGAGATATAACTAAGTATAACTAGTGTTTCGCCCCGAACTGAGTCCTCGCGGTATCCCATAAGGTAGTTTTAACTATATTATATTGTAATTAAAACACGCCGAATCTGATGACGTCAATCGTCATCTGCTTTCGTGGATGGGATGCGTATTTACAATATTAAATACAGCGCCATCTATTAACAGTATAGTGAAGTTTTGTTAAAAACATTGATGCCCATTAAAACTTAAATAATTTCGTTTCTTTATAATATTTATCTAATCTTAGTATTTGTTGCTCAAGTACAGAATATAACTCAAATTATGTGTAAGTTTCAATTTTTAAAATAAAGTGGTTTTAGAGATCTAGCCTCGAATAAAATCTCTACTTTGAAAGCCCCCCATTTCGTCAATTTTAGGAAAAAAAATAAAAAAAAATACTTTTGTACTCTGTTCCAAATTATCTTTAAAATGAGGTACTGCAACCCTATGAAATGCAAAAAATTTTATTTTACTTCGCATTCGCTTCTATGAGAGCCCCCCTGAAATAAAGATTTTTATAACTTTTTAAGCCATTTTCGGCTGAAGGCCATCTGTTTACATATCATATCTAAAATTGAAGTAATTACGTTCAATAATTCAGAAGTTATAAGGCTCTGACAGACGGACGGACAGACAGACGGACGGACGGACAAGTGCAAATCGCTCTAGTAAACTCAGAGACCTTCGCTTCGCTCGGTCGATAATATCTTCTGAAGATTCAATACAGCATTTTTGTTTTTGACTTTTGTTGACAAGTATACCAGCAGTGTCGAAACAAACCTGCCCCTGTAACCAAGTTACACTGCGTTGTATCATTTCTCTTTCTACGATCGTTGTCACTTGAAGTTTTGGCTAGGCCTAGACTAGATGGCGCTGCAGCTGATAAAAGACAGAAGACGTGTATTGATAATATTTCGCGGCATTTTGTATTATTAATGTTTTAAATGCTAAAAAAAACAATACAAAATGCCGCGAAATATTATCAATACACTTCTGTCTTTGATCAGCTGCAGCGCCATCTAGTCTAGGCCTAGCCAAAACTTCAAGTGACAACGATCGTAAAAAGAGAAACGATACAACGCAGTGTAACTTGGCTACAGGG
The DNA here is from genome assembly GCA_029955525.1 of Oeneis ivallda. Classification (NCBI taxonomy): domain Eukaryota; kingdom Metazoa; phylum Arthropoda; class Insecta; order Lepidoptera; family Nymphalidae; genus Oeneis; species Oeneis ivallda. Next base: position 7,992,390 of record JARPMR010000022.1, on the reverse strand, counting down.
GCGCTGATCAGCTTAGCTATCTACGTCGGCGCGTCTGTCCACGTGCCCGGATTTAATGCTTTGCGACGTTGGGGCTTAGGCTAAGAGATAATTAAACTTCTGAAGATTCAATACAGCATTTTTGTTTTGTGACTTTTGTTAACAAGTAAACCAGCAGTGTCTAAACAAACCTGCGCAGATCAGCTTAGCTATCTACATCGGCGCGTCTGTCCACGTGCCCGGATCAAATTCTATGCGACGTTGGCGCTTAGGCTCAGAGATATAACTATAATAATATCTTCTGAAGATTCAATATAGCATTTTTATTTGTTTTGTTACTTTTGTTCACAAGTGTACCAGCACTGTCCAAACAAACTTGCGCTGATCAGCTTAGCTATCTACATCGGCGCGTCTGTCTATGTGCCCGGATCAAATGCTATTCGACGTTGGCGCTTAGGTTAAAAGATATAACTATAATATTATCTTCTGAAGATTCAATACAGCATTTTTATTTGTTTTGTGACTTTTGTTCACAAGTGTACCAGCAGTGTCCAAACAAACCTGCGCTGATCAGCTTAGCTATCTACATCAGCGCGTCTGTCCACGTGCCCGGATCAAATGCGACGTTGGCGCTTAGGACAAGAGACAGTATATTAATATCTCCTATAGATTGGATACAGCATTTTTATTTGTTTTGTGACTTTTTTCACTAGTGAGCCAGTATGCAACTAAACTTGAATGCTCATCGGCTAAGCCCGAATCAAATTGATATTAAAGCAACATAATCGACCGAGCGAAGCGAAGGTCTCTGAGTTTACTAGAGCGATTTGCACTTGTCCGTCCGTCCGTCTGTCAGAGCCTTATAACTTCTGAATTACTGAACGTAATTACTTCAATTTTAGATATGATATGTAAACCGATGGCCTCCAGCCGAAAATGGCTTAAAAAGTTATAAAAATCTTTATTTCAGGGGGGCTCCCATACGAAATGGGGGGCTTTCAAAGTGGAGATTGTATTCGAGGCTAGATCTCTAAAACCACTTTGTTTTAAAACTTGAAACTTACACATAATTTGAGTTATATTCTGTACTTGAACAACAAATACTAAGATTAGATAAATATTATAAAGAAACGAAATTATTTGAGTTTTAATGGGCATCAATGTTTTTAACAAAACTTCACTATACTGTTACTAGATGGCGCTGTCTTTAATATTGTAAATACGCATCCCATCCACGAAAGCAGATGACGTTTGACGTCATCAGATTCGGCGCGTTTTAATTACAATATAATATAGTTAAAACTACCTTATGGGAATTATGGGATACCGCGAGGTCTCAGTTCGGGGCGAACCACTAGTATTTCAATGCAAGGTGATGTTAACACTTAGATCAAGGTGGTGGCAGTGGTAACATCTCCTACAGATAATATAAAATTTTTATTTTATTTATCAACCAATCGGACCTGAGAGATAAAAACGTTGTTTGCACGTCTTAATATAAAATGTATGACTCCAATCGTCATCTATTGTATTACAAGTACGACGCACCACAGCATAAAAAAAATACTGCTTTAGATCCTATTTATTCATTTTTACACGGGATACATTATTACAACTATCTCTTATCCTATAATTTGTAGAAGTGTATGATTAATGGGCGAATGATGCAACGCTGACGGGATACAGGAATAATGAAGTGACATTCTTGAATCGCTTATCCCATTTAAATAGTACCAAAAAGCACTTTGATTTTCGTTCTTCTGCTTTATTCCATTTTATATAGTTGTGTAGGTGAACTAAACGGGTCTGCCCGTGAAATTCAAATTTAATTTGGCTTTTCGCAATTTGTAAAATCATACGACAAAGTAGGCTTATGAAAAAAATAATTCTGATTACGCCAATGGCAGTATCATCTTTACAGGTTTATATAAAATCTTTACTTGAAAGTGTCCAGTTTAAGAAATTAGTCCGAGTATCGACTAATTTGTGAGTAACTCACGTCAAACTCGATGCTTGGACTAATTTCTTAAACTGGACACTTTACTTTACATAACTGTTATCTAACGTGTTACTTTGCGGAAAATATAATATGATACACCTATATAAGGACAACATTCTTACTTTGCTTAAATTTGCGGACTAGTAAATCTGTACCTTACAAAGAGTAGGACGTCCAAGCGACACAAAACCATGAAAATCCATGTAACAGACCTGCAGTGACCTGGGTACCAATTGTCTTAAAGTTATTCCATTGATCGTATTCGTATTCGATGACATTAGCGTCAAAGTAAAATAATCCTTGATTGTATTGTTTTTTTTAATGTAACTTTAGCTGAGGGTAGAATACTATACACTAGCGGCACGCTATGATGGCCGGTTTGACGTTTGTCCGCTCATGAAGTTCCGTATTAATTGATAACGACTTTGAAGGAAATAATTGTATTACTTTATTGACGATAGTGATGTGCAGAGATTCATAAATTTTATCGAATGTAGTTTTAGGTTTAGGACTCAAAATTTATTTATTAAATTGATTTCTAAAATGTATACAAGTGTAGAAAAATCAGTTTGCACCATTTAAGGGGTGAATGTACTTGTGAATATGAACAATTTTCACTATGTGGACAAACCTCTGAAATCGCAAAAAAATATCAGCTGTTTCATACAAAAGGTAAAATTTTTATTTTTATATGATATATACCACAACTCGGCATTTGGTTTTCTAAATTGAAAATTTTTAAAAATGGAATCTAATACGATCGTCACATAGGATCGCTGGCTAGCACAACTACTACCTCCGGCAAACTCGCGTCAATGCTCAATGCAAAACAAAGCAGTTTCGAATTGACGTTGCTTCGAAAAGTATAAACTGTCAGTGCAATGCGATTGTGATATAGTTTTGACCTGGCTTTGGATTTCAAATATTGATACTGCATTACTGTTGACCCTTGCTCGTTAATTTGGACTCTGTTCAAGCCCTTTGTTGTGGATTTCGTCGATATGACCGAACGTACGCAGAGAACTGTTCTAAATAGTCAGACACGTGAGTTCGTAATACGCCTTCGTAACTATTTCGATCGTGAAGCTCAAAATGGAGGGCCAATTTTACCTATAACGTCAGTGGTTGAACGCGTAGCTGATGCGCTTAATATTGGACAACGAACTGTTAGACGGATAACTAAAAAAAAATATGGCGAGACTGGCACAGAAGAAAATAAACTTCACACACCAAAAAAGAGAAAACGAGCAAAACCAGTCGTAGGCATCGATAGCTTTGATGCCGATGCTATCCGAAGACATGTTTACGGCTACTATTTACAGAAGGAGTATCCAACAAGAAAAAAGTTGGTGCATTCACTGAAGGAAGCTGGATTATTCTTCGGTGGGGAAAGTTCTTTAACGAAGATTTTGAAGACCATTGGATTTCGATACAAAAAATGTAACAAACGCAAAATATTGATGGAAAGATTTGATATAGCGATGGCAAGGTATACTTTTTTACGGCAAGTGAAAGAAATCAAAAATTGGCAAAATGTTGTGTTCTTGGATGAAACATGGCTTAATGCTAACCATACTGTAGGCCGTTCTTGGAACGATGACACAGCAGCATCTACTTCCAAAGTTCCTGTAGGAAAAGGATCGCGACTTATAATTTGTCACGCCGGAACCATCAACGGGTTTGTCGAAGGTTCTCTCATGGCTTTTGCGTCAAAAACCACTGGAGACTATCATGAAGACATGAATGGAGAAAAGTTTACTGAATGGTTTACCTCAATGTTGTGTAGCCTCCCTGAACCATCTATTATAATTATGGACAACGCCCCATACCACTCGATGCAAATTGACAAGCCACCTGCCCAATCCCAAAAGAAAGCTGATATCGTCGCATGGCTTCGTAAAAATGGCGTAGATGCAAACATGAATATGTTAAAAGCGGAATTAGTACGTCTTTTAAAAGAAAACAAACCAACCAAGATCCGATACGTCATTGACGAAATAGCATTAGAACATGGGCACAGAGTTATACGGTTACCGCCTTACCATTGTGAGTATAATGCGATTGAGTTGGTGTGGGCTCAAATTAAGGGATATGCTGCAAGACACAATACAGAACCCCCATTTACCACAAAAAAAATGCTAAAATTATTAGAAGAAGCTTGTGAACATGTGACTAAAGGAGACTGGGAAAAGGTTGTGAATAGAACTGTTAAATTAATAAGGGAAGATTATGAAAGAGATGTGAAAATAGATAATATTATAGAAAACGAACATATAATTATTAATGTAGGTGATGATAGCAGTGACGACAGTGAAAATAGTAGTATGGACGAATCTGATTAATTATGGCCTTTTGTGGCACCTTTTTTGGTATCTTTGTATTCATATGTTTCTTGTGTGCATATAAAGTATGTATATTCATTTTCATTCAAATATTCAGTTCGTTCAAATAAATTAAATAAACATATACATTTTTGTTTTATTAAACCTATTTAATCAGGTACAAAAACAAAACTTAATTGTTTTTTGTTCGATAATAAATTGACATTCCACATCACTATTGTAATGTGTCAAACCGGCCATCATAGCGTGCCGCTAGTGTAATAACTACCGAGTGCGCCGTTCGTCAATTCCATAAAAGCCAACAAGTATCGACGCCAGGCGCCATTCAGCTTCGAGTTATCACGCCGGTCACGTCTCCTTATACCTACTTGTGTTGTATTAATAATTAATTATTGAGTAACGGATATTTGCTTAATTACTAAATGAAGAATTAATCCTTACTTTGTGTTTTTTTGTAAAAATAATAAGGGGTCCGCCAATAGTATGTTCATGAATTACTCGAAGACGCCTAAACCGATTTGGAAAATTGTTTTTTGTTTAAAAGGGTATACTTACAAGATGGCCCCATATAAATTTCATTGAAATCGGTTGAGCGGTTTATAAAATATCAGCAATAAATTATATATTTTGTATGGTGGCGCAGGTGTTTGAAGTCGGTTTTTTAAAAATAAATATTTGTATTAAATTATAATATGGAGCGTATCCTGCCTAAACCTATACAAATACATTCACGAAATTGAGCTCTAATTCAATGCTGTTATGGTTTATTTTACTTTGACGCTAATGGCATCAAATACGATTACGATTAATGGAATAACTTTAGACAATCGCACCTCTAATAGATATCCGATGTTTTGCACTGCACTGTACAGTGTAAGTACACTAGTGTGTACACATTTGTGTACTGTGTTGGGTGCACAAACTTGTCCAGCAGTGGTCATCTATCATCCACTATTGGACCACAGGTCACGGATAACGAACTGATACCAGTTCGTATTTAATCCAAATTCTCTCTGCTAATTTTCATAAAAACTAAAAACCAAGTTCAAATCAAATAATAACTTTTTATACGGTAAAAAAACATACAATTCATTATCAAATGACTCTTTCGGCATTTGTACAATAGATGTCGTCCAGTTATTTAGGAATGCCCAAAGAAATAACCGACTTCTTTTTAGTTGCTAACAATAACGGCAAGTCATCTCTAACCCAATATAAATAGCTCGTGTTGAACGAAACACAATAAGGGCTGTCTTCCAGAGTTATTTTGTTGCGATACTCTAATATAATTTAAATATTGTGCCACATGTTAATCGGTTCTCATTGCAATTTTTTTTAGAAAAAACTTAAATTCATGTGAAATAAAAGCAAATAATATAGTCAGATTTCTTAAGTGTCTTCTTATATTAAGCAATAGCTAACCGGTACAAAGTTGACAGTTAAGCACTAATCAAGCAATTAAATCAGAAGTGTACATGTGTATACACAGTGGTAATAAAAAAAATCATGTGAATCATACTCAAATTATTATAAATATTTAAATTATTACGGTATTAGGTACTCGTAGAAGCAAGACGCGTAGTTTTAATAAAAGTAAAAGGCATAATAATCTACTCTAAAGTTGTGTAGATACGTCATTTTACATTCTTTGTTGTTATAGCTTTGGGTGTACGATCACCATTAAACCCGTAATGGTCTTACGCGCATTACGTTATTTTGAGTGGTTTGTGGGGAACAAAAAATGTAGAGACAATCTGACATGCGCGGAACATTCAGACTGCGTCGGATAAATCAACTCAGGATATTAACGTTTAAACCATAAACAGTAACAATATTATATGTATTACTATGTGAATTTTTACCAAAGAGCTTTTTTCAGCCACTCACACAGGGTTCATTAGATAGGTACATGTAGTTTAATGTTAGTAGATGGTTTTGGGATCATAGAGTTTGACGGCGGTGGATATTATGAAGCAGTGATAGCCTAGTGGTTAGGACTGGTCTCCTATTCGGCTGGTCGGGGGTCCGAAACCTGGCACGCACCTTTGACTTATCGGAGTTATATGCGCATAAACGATTAAACAAGCTTCAACGTTGAAGGAAAACATCGTGAGAAAAAAGAGTTCTGCATAATAGTCTGGCAATTTGTAATCCGCCAGCGTGGCTTGGGCCTGAGTGCCTGACCCTTCTCTGAGAGGAGACCTGCGATCTGATATAGTGAGGCGTTGATAAAAAGAGTGGATAACGAAAAATCAACCAGTTTTTCCATCATATTATTTAGTTAGTATACCTATTATGTACGTAGTAAGTCACGACACGACATCGGCGCCGAATTGAGAAATGCGCTAACAAACTCAACAAATAGGTTGTTAATGTTTACTCTTTCAATAAATTCCTAAAATAATATTTAAATTAGATACTAAAATAATTTCTGCAAAATTTTCGACCTTCCTCCGGTTTTTCCTCAATAACTTTTTTTCATTACGTCCTACGGCAAAAGTCTTTCTTTACTTTTTGTAGAGCGTTAAATTTCCTACAAGTTTGATAGCACAATGTCACATGATAACACCAATTTTGTGTATATCAATTCGTTTCCGATATATGGCGTGACTAACTGACTGAGTAACTGACTGACTTATCAACGCAAAGCTCGAACCACTGGACAGATCTGGCTGAAAGGCATAGAGGTAGCAATTATTGTGACGTGTAGACATCCGCTAAAAAAGGATTTTTGAAAATTCAACCCCTATTTTATCTGGTATGAAAAATTGTTCAATTATTTACGTTTGTAGCCGACTTCAAAAAAGGAGGAGGTTATCAATTCATCGGAATCTTTTTTTTAATGTATGTTCACCGATTACTCGAAGACGCCTGAACCGATTTTGAAAATTCTTTTTTTGTTTGAAAGGGTAATTAAATTTAAAATTATTAAATTTTATCAAAATCGGTTGAGCTGTTTTTAAAAATCTACAATAAATTATATACTTTGTATTGGTGCGGGTGTTTGAAGTCGGTTTTTTAAAAATATTTTTTTATATTTAATCATTACAGTTTTATACTTCAAAAATTTCCAGATCTTTAAAAGTTATTAGCAAAAACACTGACAAATACCTACTGCTTGCGACTTTGATACAATAATAGTAGCAGTAAGTAGATAAGTAGGTAAAATAGGTATGCTTACTTAATGTAGAAAAATAAATATAAAGTAGTGTATTTACACACTCTATTTCACGTTACAACACATATAGTGATGCTACAAATTTAGCACTTCCGACGTCAGTGTAAACACGCGCCGCTAGTGTGAAACGTCATTATTTAGCGTGGTTAGAGTGTCTAATAAAATGTACATAACTACCGAATAAAACGAGGAAAATTCTTTTTATGTACCGACGTACCTAGACACACTAAACAAACTCATCATTTTTTTTATACATTATAGGCACACGCTTGACCACTATCACACCTGATGGAAAGTGATGATGTGGCCTAAGGTGGAACGCGTTTGCCTAGAAGATGCCTAATCACTCTTGCTTTAAAGATACCCAAATTGTATGTGTTAGGAAACACAGATCTCGGAAGAGCGTTCCAGACCCTAGCCATGCGAATAAGAAATGAAGACTTGAACCGCTTCGTGCGCGTGGATGGTATATGAACGATATAGGGATGGAAGCCCTGCCGATATCTTGCAGTGCGGTGGTAAAAATATGAAGGGGGGACAAGGTCGAAGAGCTCCTGAGCACACTCACCGAAATATATCCTATAAATCATCATCATCATCTAAACCGATAGACGTCCATTGCTGGACATAGATCTCTTGAAATGATCGCCACAGCACACGAGCCTGTGGCGCTTGCATCCAGCGGCTGGCAGCTGCGCTTCCCGGTGTATGCATAAAAATAACTGGCCAAATTAAGAACCTTAAGAAGTTGGTTGAAAATTATATCATAATTATTATTTGTTATATTTTTACAGAAATCTGGCAAGCCTCAAATATCGATATTAATAACAAATTAAGTTATTATTAAATTATTAGTTAATATTAAATTTAATTGCTATATAGGACGGAGCATGTCCTTATAATTTCATTGACTTTGATTTATTTGATTGGTTAGCATAGAATTGCACTTGGTTTATATGGAGAGTCCTCGAGAGAAACTTACTTTAATCCTTACGTAAAAGAGTGTTTGTTTGTTTGTTTGTTGGTTTATCCTTCAATCAAGCAACTGAGTAATGGATCGACGTTTTGGAGTATATTTGTGGATATTTGTGGATCTGAAGAGTAACGTAGGCTAGTGCCTAACCTATTTATCCCGGAAAAACAGAGAGTTCCCAGGGAAATTTTAAAAACCTAATTCCATGTGAACGAAGACGCGGGCAAAAGCTAGTGCCTAAGTAAGTATTAATAAGTCTACAATATGACAGTAGACAATATTTTTAGTTACGCAACAAATATTTATGTAGAAGGTACGTAAATTTAATAATTACAGATTCGATACGCCAGGTTTAATCCGGAGATTTAGCCATAAAATGTACGTATCTTCGAGCTTTAGATCCAATTATGCAATTTGCAATCATTGCAGTCTCGTACCGGACTGATTGCTCTTGTAAAGTTAAACAGAATATTAAGCATGTGCCAACATTTCATCTAATTGGCTCCTAGGATACTGGTTTTGCTAGTTTAGGGGTCAGGGATTTAATGTAGGTAATGTACCTACTCCACCGGCTCTAATTGCGTATACTTACGGATCCAAAACATGGTCGTTAACTTCAAGCCACTCAGCGAGCAATCGAGAGAGCTATGCTCTGAGTATCCCTGCGATATCCATCTTGAGAAATGAGGAGATTCTTCTTATAAGAATCTTGAATTGACGTATCACTAACCGCTTTGCTTCCTCGTTCCCAATACGCACCACAAAAATTTGGAAAGTTTTTTTCGAACTATTACTCGGGTACCTTTAAATAAAGAGTGAAGAGGCATCTTCTAGGCAAACGCCCTTCATCTTAGGCTGCATCTTCACTTACCATCAGGTGAGATTGCAGTCAAGCGCTACCTCGTACCTATTAAAAAAATGTCATAAAAAATTGTACTAACCTCGTGAACATGATGGCAAGGCGGATGTGGCAGTGGCACGCTCTGAGTGGCGTCCCCCGGGGCCCCTACAGTTGGCATCATTAGCGCGCCAGGCCCCCTTGCCAGCCACGTGACGATGCCTGAAAGGAAAACAAGTCATGCTTAATGTTTTTCAAGCACTAAGTACACCAAGCCAAACAAAACTACCTAATATGTATTCTCCTCACTCTTCCAAGAAAGGGGAAAGCTCTTGTTTAGGGTATGATAATAGCGAATCGGGTGATCAACTGTCGACCTTTCAGTTTAAACTCCGCACCTTTATCCGTTGGGCTATTGAGGCTTTAAAAACTGGGTGAGATAAAATTAAACATTAAATAAATTGTGGGACTGTATTATAAAATTATTGAATCGTGTGAGAAATAATTAAAAATTAAATGAATTGTGGGATTATTATAATTGTTATAACATTATTGAATTTTGTGGGATAAAATTAAAAATTAAATAAATAGTGGGATCGCATAAATGAGATGTTCAAGAAATGTTTGAAATGCGTTATATATACCATACCTACTTACTGATATCATATAGCATACCTACTTACGGATTTCAAATGTTTCTACTATAATTCTATATTTCTTATACCTTACCTCTACAATCTACATCATCAGATTGGCTAACACTCTCTCGCTATTGGTTAAAATATTGTATTAATGTTGCTGCATTAGCATAGTTCGAAGAACTGATGGTCGTTGGGGTCCCAAGGTGTTGGAGTGGCGACCCCGCACCGGGAAACGCAGTGTTGGCAGACCCCCCACCAGGTGGACCGACGACATCAAACGAGTCGCAGGGAGCCGCTGGATTCAAGCGGCGCAAGACCGAAGCCTGTGGAAGTCCATGCAGGAGACCTTTGTCCAGCAGTGGACGTCTATAGGTTGATAAAGAAGAAGAAGAAGAGAAGATTAATGTTGCTGCATTAATTCAGCCAATCAGAGGTGAATGCGATCGTTACACTCACACAATAATTTTGACACTCCCATTGCCGGTTTCGTAACATTATCGGTTGGAACGGCATTCCGAACCAGTGATAGATTCACTTGAAAATTCGAAAGCACTTTGTAAAAGTTTATTTGAATAAAAAATTGGTTGTCTGTGAAGTCGGTTTACGGACGATAGTCTTACGTGATAACGTCATAAAGAAACATTCAACAACAGCTCACGATACATCCGCTAACCACAGCACGCTCGCGATGACTGGCGGGCGGCGGCGGGCGCTCTCTAGTCACAAGCCAACGCTTGGGCCGATCGTGCCTCTCTATCGCTTGTTCCGTGCCCTCGCTTGCACGCGCAGGCTCAGGCGGAACGTGACAATTTTTCGTGCGTGCAGCCGGTGTTCATCGATTTATAAGGCGTTATCCACGTCAAAAATTATTCTATTCTATTCTATTAACACTTTGTATAAGAGTAAAATATAGGTAAAAGATCAAGTCGAAGGAGCTCGTTAATTCGGTTTAGTTATTGCCTTTTAAGAAGACACCCACTTTTTATGACGCTACCAAAGTCAGCGGAGCATACGATTGGCTACTCCGTTTATGGTAGGTGATAAATTACCCGCGAGTTGTATTACTGAAGATGGTATGCTAAAAAAGTTTCCAAACAACAGCTCATAATTCCGACAAGACCAATCCGAGATAAGTATTCCGAAATGCTCCTGATTTGGAAGGGGGAGGATCTATGGCTTTTTATGTTGTGTACATTGGAATTATTATTTTTATTCTATGCCAAGCACTGCAACTTGGCCTGGACGACCAAGTGGAAACGCAATCATACGACTCATAAGTCACACGACTTATGTACATCTATTAAGGCCCAAATTAGGCAGTGCATCGTTCATCGATGCGAAAATTTTTGCGAAAATGTACCGTCTTTATTCGCACTAAGGGTGAATTTTCTACGGTTAATTTTTCGAGATTTTTGCTTTCATTTTCGAAGGTGAGCCATCCGTCTAAATTCGCCCTTAGGGCAAAGGGCCTTCGGATTCATTTTCGGAAAAAATATTCGCAAAAATGAACGATGAAAAATCTCGTAAAATGAACTGTCTAATTTGGGCATAACAGTTGTACGAGGCAGCACGGATTTACCGAAGCATGGCACAAAGTCTCCTACCAGAGATAATTTAGTAGTAAGTTTAGTAATCTTAATAGTAGTTTTTTTTTTGTTTTGTCACTTTTGTTATGTGTTAGACATTTTAATGTAATAGTTGTTTCGGTTGTTGTTAGCTTTAGTATTATCATTTTTTAAATATTTTCTATTTTAAAATTATTTTCTATTTTATTTAAGGATCTTGATATATGCGTGCAGTGTTTGCTTAAAAACGATTTTGCATGTGCATGCAATTGTGCATGAGAATTACTTGTAAGTAACATAAGTCTGTTGTAAAAATCACTAGCAAACCTAATAAATAAAATAAAAATAAAATAAAATAAAATTTCTTCTTCGTCGACCAGCAGGCCTAGCATGCATGTCAAAGTGATATCTCGCGAAGAGAAAGAGAGAGATATTGTCGATGTAGACTAATTTCTCGTTTACTCTTTTAAACTTCAAAATTCGAGAAAATGACGTCGCCACTCGCCATGTTAGAGTTCATAAAGAAAATTAGAGAAAATAATTTTGCCTCTACTTTTGACGTAGGTAACGAGACGAATCATGGGGTTAGCGTACCACTGGTCATTTTCCTTACTCGTCATTTTCACTAATTCGCCAGTTTACTTATTAGACAGTTTCGGTGTGCAACCATGTTAGTTTCGATAGAGATATAGAGATAATACGAGAAAATGGGTAGACAAAATTTTCTCGCGCGTGTATGTTAGGCCTGCAGCAGCACGATTGTGTAAAAGCTGCATCAACCATTGCTAAAAAATTTCAGTTGACAACTAGCTGTCTCCACCAGTATTGTTGGCAACATGTCTTCGAACAGCGATTATAGTAGGTACCTATATTAATTATTATTTAAAGTAAAAAAAAAGAAGCATAAATATTGGATACGGCCAATCCTCAAAGGAAGAAATTAAAGTACGTGGAGAGTTAAATCGACGACGTCACGCGTCCAGACATGACATGTTTCTGTTTCCAACTAATGTTCCCAACAAGCGTGTCCATAGAGCGAATGAGTGTTGACAACAAGCGCTTTCTTTTGATGTTTACCACCAATAACGGAAACACAGTTCCCTACATTTACTTATAATTTTACTTAAAATTTCAGAAACTTTTGTCCCCAACACGTGTTGACAACACAAAACTTGGCAACTTTTCTATGGTGGAGACCCAGCTTTACACTGTACCTAGCAATCATTTTTAAAGATTGCACAGAAGGTTGTACTATGTGTATCTAAACTATCATCTTTCTGACCATATCGATTGTCAACAATATATAGATACCAATACCATAACATAAATTCCTTCGTATAGTTCTCTAATACAAATCGTCTCGAACACCTTGCAACTTTATAACACTAGAGCGTTTAAACTTCTATGCCATAATGTACCATATCGCTTGACACATAAAAGTGAAAATAGTATCCTTAATTTTGACACCCCCCAACATTTTATATGGAATGTACACATCGTTTTACGATCAAAGAACAAATTACAGTGTTCAGCGGCTCAATAATTTTGTACTAAGGGCGTATATTTAAAATGATTACATCCACTTTGGCCCGGTGATTGGACACATTTTGGTGTATAATTTTTATGCTATTATTTGTCAAGTATTGTAACGGGTATTAGTTAATGCCTCATTTGGTATCTTTATGAATTTTATTTCTCTTTACGAATGATTTTAGTAGATAATTAAAGTTAACCTGCACTGATCTAGGTGGGGTGTGATGGACCCCAATGAAAATTTATTTTCATCATACCTATTCGAAAAACGAATATTGGCTTTAGAGGATAGCGGGAGCAAAATTAAATTTTAACCCCATGGGACTTTTCATTTCTCTCTTCTGATTGGTCCGCGTTCGTGCTTTAGCTTACTAAAGCACTAACGCGGACCAATCAGAAGAGAATTCAAAAATGTATCGAAATTCAAAAATGTCACGTGATCAAATTTGTCGATTAGATATATACATTATACGCCCATACTTCCAACATAAATATTAATGTTTAATTGTTTCATAAAAATTTACTTGTGTTTTATTTAAACTTTCAATATACGTATTGGTAATGTCTATACTCTATACATAGTAGGTAGGTATGATACTCCTAGCTTTTTCTCATAGGTAATGATGAAAAATAGTGTGTGTCATTCGGGGCCAAATTTTTTTGTTCTCGGGCGGTGTATATTGAATTCCTCGCTACGCTCAGGATTCTACTTTAGAATCCCTCGCTGCGCTCGGGAGTCTACTATAGAATCCTTCGCTTCTCTCTGAATTCAAAATAACGCCCTCGGGGAACAAAAAATTCCTTTGGCCCCATATAACACAAATAACTATTCTTTAGTATTACCATGTTAAAACAAAAACACGCAGATCGCCGATAAAACATACATACTTAATGACTAGGCGCTTGCGAAGTACGTGAGCTAAACCTCACTTGCACCTCAAATGTACATACATAGCATACTTACATATAACACAAATTATGTAATAATAATGACACAGTTGCCTATTATAACTAAACTAGTGGTTCGCCCCGAACTTAGACCTCGCGGTATCCCATAATTCCCATAAGGTAGTTTTAACTATATTATATTGTAATTAAAACGCGCCGAATCTGATGACGTCAATCGTCATCTGCTTTCGTGGATGGGATGCATATTTACAATATTAAAGACAGCGCCATCTAGTAACAGTATAGTGAAGTTTTGTTAAAAACATTGATGCCCATTAAAACTCAAATAATTTCGTTTCTTTATAATATTTATCTAATCTTAGTATTTTTTGTTCAAGTACAGAATATAACTCAAATAATGTGTAAGTTTCAAGTTTTAAAACAAAGTGGTTTTAGAAATCTAGCCTCAAATACAATCTCCACTTTGAAAACCCCCCATTTCGTATGGGAGCCCCCCTGAAATAAAGATTTTTATAACTTTTTAAGCCATTTTCGGCTGGAGGCCATCGGTTTACATATCATATCTAAAATTGAAGTAATTACGTTCAGTAATTCAGAAGTTATAAGGCTGTGACAGACGGACGGACGGACAAGTGCAAATCGCTCTAGTAAACTCAGAGACATTCGCTTCGCTCGGTCGATAAACGTGACGTAATAATAGATATTATACACGTAATTGTAGGTATGTGACGTTTCTTCAGATATACACTGTAAAAGAGGTAAAAACATTGTGTAAACCACAGTCAAATTATAGAACTGTCAATTTTACCTAACTTTTTTCTGTTACATTGCACTTTAGTGATTTGTAAGTTATTCGTAGGCTATGATGAGGCTGAGAGAGAGTAAAAAAAATTAAAAAGGAAGTTTTTAAATGCAATACTTTTCATAGATATCCCATCGTTTTCGTCTAAAGTCTAACGATGGAACTAATAGAGACAGATTGTTGATATATATAGGTACGTGGTTGGGTCTATATATGTTCCACTTTTGTAAAAAGCATAATTTAGTTTCGTTTGGTTTGCGAAAGGAGACACTTAGTGAATACAGTTTGTTTTAGTGCCTTTGTAATTTATGGAGATCTAGTTGCGTAGAGGCGACGCCTAGATTGTGTAAACTATAAAGATATAGTTTATCTAGTGACTGTTTCAGCCTATATTTACATATCTAAACGAAAAGCGAATGTTAGTAAAGTTATTGTGCAGTCACTTTTACTTGTACGTCTGATACTATTAATTCTGGACATAAATTACAACAATACTGATTGGTTTATAATATAAAAGTGCAGCGGTCACAGCTCGTTTCCATAATATCAATGTTCTCCTCACTAAATTTTGCCGGAGACTAGTCAACCACGCCGGAGATATTATAGTGCTGAAATTGGAACCAAAAAGCTATTGTTTCATGTGTTCGGTAAATTCTTATCTTACTCATATCATAAATGCGAAAGTATTTAAGCTATTGCATAGCTTTTATCGCGGGCTTTGAACTAGGACAAACAGTTTGAGCGCGGCGACCGAATCAAGAAATTCCGTAACGAAAATAAACCTAACACCGTCGTTCAGTAAGCGTTCAACATTTTCGAGGTTCACAAGTAACTCTGTTTGGCGCAGTGGGCAAGCGGCCGCTTTCTTTACCTTATGGTGTATGATGTCGCAGCTTCGAATCTCACTCGCGAAGTAGTGACAGTGCGCTTTTCTTGTTTGTTTATTTTTTAATTATTTTTTTGCATAATTTTTACTATGCAAAAAAAAAATATTGCATAAATATTATAATTGCATAAGTTGATAAAAAATGCTATGCAATAGCTTTACCGCGGCAGTCCCTGAGTGCCACTTAATTTTTTTTGTTTGTGGTTTTGTCCTCCAATCACGAAGCAAAGGAAAAACGGATAGACGTGTTTTTTTCATGGGTATACCTAGTTGAGGACCTTATGACATAAAAAATAAACAGTTTCCGCGGGACCATAACTCCACGCGCACAAATACTGGTATTCAATATTCATATAAAATTACCGAGGAAGTAATTTTAATAACAAACACCTCAAGGCGTCAAAGTATTAAACTATATTTTATAACACTATTAAAGCTAGAGTTAATTTTATTAGCAAAATATAATCAATTGGTTATATTTTGAAACCTAAAGAACCGTTATGGGACATAATAAATCAAATTTTGAGCGCAACACTAAACTGGCTTTTAGTTATTTAGACATCGATAACCCATATACGGCCGTGCTCTAAATCACAAAGCCTTTTAAGAAAACCTGGCCCAAGAGCAAAACACAGTAGGTATTTCAAAAATTTGACGATTTCCTACAGGTATAATTTTGTATTTACCAAAGGCAGGTGTAAATCCTGATAATTGATCCTTCAAGAATGTCTTTTTTTTCTTCTGTCTTTCAAAGATATTGCACATGATGTATAAACATAATCTTCTAATATTATATACAATTCTCATGTCGCGGTGTTTGTTAACAAACTCCTCCGAAACGGCTGGACCGATTTTTATATTTTTATGAAATTTTGTGTGCATATCGGGTAGGTCTGAGAGTCGGCCAACATCTATTTTTCATACCCCTAAATGATAAGGGTGACCAACCACTAAATATTTTTGTTGGCGGAACGAAGTTCACTGGGTCAGTTAGTACATATGATATTATGTATAATGTATATGATAAAAATGTGTGGATTGATTCGTTCCTCCAATACATTAGAATGCATTTAATCATGCACCTACCCAACATAATATAGGTCATGGTAATTTTTTAAAAAAGCAACTGCCGAATTTTTCGCTGGTTCTTTTCAGTTTGAAGTTTTTTAATTTGCATCCCGAACCTAGATTAGTATAGTAGATTTTTTGACAATTCTAAAAGAAATTTTCTATAATCTAGTCTATATTCGATTTATGGAGCTGAACCTACACGAGACTTAAGCTTATTAAAATTGTATAAACTTTTTGTAATTGTAGCTATACTGCTCTAATTTTGATCTATCATGTCTTTATCATCATCTATTAATAAAGGTATCATCATCTATCATCTCTTCATCATCATCTATATATAGGTAACTAGCTGATGCCCGCGACTTCGTCTGCGTGGATTTAGTTCATAACATCCCGCGGGAAATCTTTGTCACCCTCCAGGTTCTCAACTATACCTATCCAATAAATCAGGTCAATCCGTAGCTTTGTAGCAGGAAACATTTGATCGTCTTGCTCGCGGCATTGTTAATGATGATTCAAAGAGAAAACATATTACTGATGATATTATCCATTACGTTTAGCTATCATTGTTATAATTATTGTCAAATTTTTTACCATACTTAACCAAAGACATAATTAGTTTGTCATTTAGGTACGTTTTGTTATTCCATTGTCATTTGTGTTTTGTTATTCCATGTCAGATGCGTTTTTTTTATACCACCTTTTATATTGACTTGACGGAAACGCGGTCGAACGGGATAAAAAGTATCCTATGTCCGTCTCCTGGTTCTAAGCTACCTCTCCACCAATTTCCAGCCAAATCGGTTCATCCGTTCTTGAGTTATAAAAAGTGTAACTAACACCACTTTCTTTTATATATATAGATATACGTATCTAAGATTCGCGTCAGGTGTTTTCGTACAGCTCCTGCAACCATGCAACCTGTCATTTCCAACAAAAACAAACACTACGTCGCTACTAAAGAAACAATATGAGAAACTACTAGATTCGGAATCCTACCCACTTATAAATCGAACAAAACGAGTAGATATTGTATTATGCTGTACACGTCTCCCACCTACCAGAAAAGAGCAGGACGGAGCTATCGGTTGAAATGTCATAGGTCATTAGGTTCGAACTATGTAAGGTTCGCAATATGCCAATATGGAAGCACCGTGACTTTTATAGTTAGGTTGGTTCAAACAATAGATTCAAGTTAAATGCGTCGATGACCCGACCAGTATGGTCTTAGATGACTTTGATAAGGGAACACAGCAAGTGGTGAAATTAATTGTGTGATTATACCAAGTTATTGAATCGTTGGTAAATGCAAATTGTATTTGTGCCCGTGTTTATGGAACAGTATAGATATCGCGGTGAGACGATATGGAATAGTTCTATGATCCGGTGGATGATATGACTACACGAACCATAGATCGGTACGTTTCTGTATCTAAGGTTTGTGTAGATTTCGCTGATCTCTTAGGCACAGTGATCTCTCGATAGAGAAATTATAATTTTAGTAGCTTTCTGCCGCTCTCAGAGTCATTCATTAAATTATGATTAATGAATCATTGACTTGTGATTAACTGCCGCACTCAGCCGCATGTATTAAATTATATTATTTAATGAGTAATTAATTATCATTAAATCTTACACTGAATTGTCATTAATGTACAAGAGAAACGTTAACTTCTGAGAATGAAACTTTTTAAAATCCAAGATTTCGTCGTTAAGTAACGATTAGCGACTCTGAGTGCGGCAGTTTATCTCGCAACTTTATCCGCGTGAAGTAAGGTTTTTAAAAATCTGCCGAAAACCTAACGTCGATTCGTAGCTCCGCTACGGCGTGATTGAGGAACCAAACCAACAAACACACTTTTGCAATGTCGACGGTTTAAATCCCACCAATATACCTACTAAGGACGAAGTTCGAAGGAAAAGGGGAATATAGTATTGTTTAATACGGCTAATACAGTTTTCTATATATTATATATTTTTTAAAGAATATCAGCCATGCTGAAGTTGAAGGCTATCCTCCTATACCCTCCAAATAAGCGGAAAGTTTGAAGTTGAATAATATCCTCCTATACCCTCCAAATAAGCGGAAAGTTTGGGCTAAGAGTGGGTGTAATAGTGCAATGGGTGGGATTTTGAACCTGCGATCTCTCAGTTTTCAGTTCGCACCTTGAAACGTTGAACTATTGAGGCTTTCAATCTTCTTTCGATACTTTCTCAACAAACTACAGTACCTACTAGTGAAAAATGTGGTCCCAAAGTCCAAGTTCACTGAACCACCATAATGTCACCATTTAAACGAATCGTACTCGGCTCTAGAATTAATAACCGTATAAGAAAACACTGGTTCGTCATCTAAAAGTCATCCGAACGTCGATTCAAATTATGATAAGGTGCGCATTAGTTCTGGTAGGGCGTAATGGCCAACAATTAGGCGAAACTAGGAATTTTTGATGTGGCATTTGGTTTTGTAGGTACTGGGGGCCTACCACCAACGCTTAAAGCAGTAGATAATATTTTAATATTTTTTTGACATGTCATACAAAGTCAACCTTAATACTACTAGCTGATGCTCGCGACTTCGTCCGCGTGGAATTACTTTTTAAAATCCCGCAGGAACTCTTTTTTTTCCGGGATAAAAATTAGCCTACGTCACTCAAGAGATCCTCAACTATACCTATGCAAAAAATCACGCCGATCCATAGTTTTGTTGCGGCGTTATTGAAGGACAAACTAACAAACAAACACACTTTCGCATTTACAATATTAGTAAGGATTTTGATTGGGTTGTTGTCATGAATCTAATGATCTAATGTAAGTCACTGGGTCACATAAGTGGTACCCAAAATGTGAAAAATCAATTCGACCGGTTGACCTGGTCCTGTGGAATTAAAGCACAAAGCAACAAGCTAGCAAACAAACACACTTTCGCATTTATCTGCTGGAATAATTAGCCTACGAGTATAGCACTCATATACTGTACAAGTAGGGCTAAAATGATGTCAACTCAGTTACTTGTGAATCTCTAAAAGATATCACGAGAAAACGGGTACACAAATTTTTCTTGTGGCGCGCATGTTAGCCCTACAGGTCCCTACCTCATGCAAAACATCAAGACGATCCGTTGATCCGTAGCTGAATGATAATACCTACTCGTAAAAACAAACAAACACATTTTCGCATAATATATTTTCGGTAAGGATTGAATACCATATTTTCATTCGGGAAGAATGTGTTTCATCTATTTAGAGGTATGTACCTATCTCTAGAGAAGCAGTAAGATAGAAGAGATATATTATTAGAAAGGCAGAAAAATATGTATAGAGAACTTGATTGTGTAGTTTTATAAGATCAAATTAATTACTTAGGTACCTTTTTGATCTTTGTCATCTTCGTATTTTATATCTATTTTTTTTTTTCAATAGAACATGTCCATTTGACCAACATATTTTCTTAGCTCACCGTATCTGTATTTGAATAGAGCGGTGTACTAACGTAGTATCTCGTAGCTGCTTTACAAAAGAAGCCGTTATAAAAGCATTAGAATTTTTAAATTTAATTCGAGAGGTACGAGGTACCTATGTATTAGGTAGATTTACCTATTTGATTCATTATCTAAAATATTGATAAACTTGTCTTATAGCGTAGACTATATTTCTTTGTTTTGTAATGGGGATTTTGAGGGAATATAAGTACTCGCGATGTATCGTAGCAAAGGAGTAGTAGATATAGCAATTTAAGCACCTCCTATTTATAGAGTACATACCTACGTCAAAAAGTGAACTTTGCTTTGCTGTTAGCTGTTAAATGTATAGATGCACGAGAAATACAGTAGGTAGTAGGTAAGTAGGTACTTCCCATGGAGAAATGCCTATTTTCTGCCAAATGAGGTACCCCCGCCGCACACATGCACAATGACAATGTACATCATCATCATCATCATTAGCAACCCATCAACGGCTCACTACTGAGCGGTCACTAACCCTTCTCTGATAGGAGCAGGTCTCCTATCAGAGAAGGGTTATAGGCCATAGTCCACCACGCTGGCCCAATGCGAATTGGCGGACTTCACCTTCAAGAACATTATGAAGAACTCTCAGGTGTGCAGGTTTCCTCACGATGTTTTCCTTCACCGTTGAAGCACAGTAGAATTATGTAAACAGTACGGAAACTACCTACAAACGTTCGAAACGGCTCACTCACACAAACATGCGCATCGACGAGACCAAATAGCGGTCCTCGCGGTGCTGTCAGTAGTGAGGACCGCTATTTGGTCTCGTCGATGCGCATGTTTGTGTGAGTGAGCCGTTTCGAACGTTTGTAGGTAGTTTCCATACTCTATTGCTATCTTTACTCTGGTTGAAGCAAGTGATATTTAATTGCTTAAACGCACTTGACTCCGAAAAGTCAGAGGTACGTACCCGGGATCGAACCTGCGATCCCCCGAACAGGAGACCACAGTCCTAACCACTAGGCTATCACTGCTTCAATGACAATGTACACTGGCAGAAAAATTAAGCATCACGACGACGGTAAGTATACGTATGCAGTTTTAAGATCTGATCAAGACTTCGCAGTACTATTATATATTTTGTGACTTCGCGCCAGAAACAAAAAATCGGCCAAGTGCGAGTCGGGCCTCGCTCTTTTAGGGTTCCGTTAAAAAAATTAAATTAAAATATTTTCATGTACCCATGGAAACATTTTAATTTAATTTTTTTAATTTAATTTAATTTTTATTATTTGTTGTTATAGCGGCAATAGAAATACATAATATGTGAAAATTTCATCTGTTTATCTATTACGGTTTACGAGATACAGCCCGCTGACAGACGGACGGACGGACGGACGGACGGACGGACGGACGGACGGACGGACGGACGGACAGCGTAGGCTTAGTAATTTGGGTACGGAACCCTAAAAACAATCATCTCCTACTTAAAAAAATCTGCGATCTATATTATATATTTACCTATCTGTTAGATTGTCTCAGCTAAGCAAACTTACAGTTGGGTAACTAATGAGTATGCAGAACAACTGCCTCGAAGCTCAGTCGAGTAGCACCACAAACATATTATAAACACACAGTGTGAATCGCATCCCACAATAATCATTTCATTTACTTAATTTATTAAAATCGTTTAGTTTGCAGGTCAGGAATCATGTGTCCCTTTATGATATGAATATAAGCATGTTTGTTGAACGTAGCCAGTACTTCTCTCTCCAATTCAACAACGCTAGGTGTGAGTGAGCATAAAGAGAAATATAGTTCAGACTTTTGAATCATTATTTCAACCCTTAAAGTAAGTAATACGAATTACGAGTGTTGTAGGCCCGAACCGTATGCATGTTTTACTGTGATGTTATTGTTGGATACTGCATTTAATTCTATTTTACATTGTTTAATACCTTATAGATAAACATCACAGCTATCATCGTTAACGGAGAAACATAAGCTTTATTGCGGCATAAATTATTCTAATCGCAATCTCTAACAAGGATTAGATCATCGTACAACTTTATCGATGAATGGGAAAAATATTACCTCAGGTCCTGGATTCGGTTCCGAGTCGGTTACATTATTTATTTATGCGATCATCTTGTTTGTGAATATTTAAACTGATACACGGAAATGACTAACGGTTTATGATATTTTTTGTTATACATACTCGTAGGTAATCCGGGTTCTGATTCACAAGGTTTATGAATGAATTTTCAAGAGACTTAAAAAAAGGTGGAGGTTTTCAATCGGATTTTTTTGAGTGTATTCTTCTTCTTTATCAACCGATAGACGTCCACTGCTGTACAAAGGTCTTCTGCATGGACTTCCACAGGTCGCGGTCGCCGCCAGAAATCCAGCGGCTCCCTTCGACTCGTTAGTGTATTAAGAAACTCAAATTATAGATCGATCTACAAGTACATATTTATTCATGAAACTAATTTTTGTCCGCCAAGTCGTTCATGGGGAGTTAGATTTAAAATCTCGCGGGAACCCTGGTTTTCCGAGATAAAAGGCAGCCTATGTTACTCTCCAAGTCATCAACTATAATAACTATACGTATACACAATAGCACGTTGATCCGTTGTTCTGTTGCTGCGTGATTGAGAAACCAACGAACAAACACACCTTCGCATTTATAATAGATACATAATAATAGTACGGATGTTACTATAACCTTACTCTGTGCTATAACTATCTGAAAGTATAGTTTGAAGTCATATAGTATTCAGTTCCTTGGTACGATAGTTTAGGGGTTAAGTGCACATTAACGCGTCCTCACAACAAAGCGCCCAGGCCTCGTTAAACAAAGACCACCTGCAACCCTCCGCGCTAAGTGGTCGCTAATGAAGGCACCCCGCCGTCCTTCGCGACAGGCGTGCTAATGTGTAAAAATGCGGGGTCAATATTGGTATATCGACCGTTAGTGTTTTTTGGAGGTTGAGGTAGCAAGTAGATACCTAAAATTTCTTATAGTGAAAAGCAGTACCTACTTTTGTTCATTTTATGAAGTTTTGTTTTTCATAACTGTTCTTCAAATACTTTCAAGCTTTAAATGATTGCATGTAATCTAAAGCTTAGATACGTGTCAATGACAGTAGGTATCAAGCTGAATGTGAAATCTTCTGTAGGTACCCTAAAATAATTTAATATAAAAAAGTATTTTTAAAAACCGACTTCAAATACCCGCGCCACTACAAAGTATATAATTTATTGTTAATTTTTTTCGATAAAATTTAAATGGGACCACACTCATGTGGTCACTTCTCAAAGTATACCCATTCAAATAAATTAATTCAAATAAAGAATTTTCCAAATCGGTTCAGGCGTCCTCGAGTGAACATACTTACATTAAAGAAAAAAAAAGGGTTCCGACGAATTGAGAACCTCCTGATTTTTTGAAGTCGGTTAAATAGACTGCAACATATCATAACACCTAGAAGCTTTGGCTTGAACCATTGAAACCATTGGCTTACTATAATCCATCCAGGATCGCAAAGGCGAATTGATGGGTACACGACTCCATACAAAATGACACTTATACGGACAAAATGCGAATCGATACGCACAGATGTAATTCCAGCCTAAGGTATTTAACTATACCATGAGTAGAGCACAGCTGTTCTAAATAGTACGATCCATACTCAAAAAATAAGCTGTATACGCAATTGTTTCCAGAAATAGCCCCTGTCGCCAATCGACAGTCTTATTGTGATGCATCAGGGAAAGAAATCACATGGATGCAAAGTTGGACAAAACCAAAAAGACGTCCAAACAAGATGCGGCCGTTCACCAAGATCTCGGTCAAGCAGGAGCTAACTCCTTTTGTTTCCAGCCTCGAATCAGCCAGTGTTTCGAATCTAGATTCTGTTTATTCCTTTTTTTTTTCTTTTTTTCCTCTTCCCCGTACCCTTTTTCTTTATTGTCCCTGTGCGGCCAGTGTGGCTTTTTGGAAAAAACAACGGCCGGTGGCTTATGGCTCCCCATTGATATGCGCTCGGATTGAAATTTAAATATTTGCCGGGATACCGAAGGGCTCAGTCGGCTATTCTCTTTTTCGAAATCACTGTTGCCATCTTAATATTTAATATGTTACTCAGTAAACAGCGTTGCAGATTTTAATCGGAAAATAGTCTATTGTGTGGTGCTGGAAT
Source organism: Oeneis ivallda (assembly GCA_029955525.1). Lineage (NCBI taxonomy): Eukaryota > Metazoa > Arthropoda > Insecta > Lepidoptera > Nymphalidae > Oeneis > Oeneis ivallda. The sequence goes on along the minus strand of JARPMR010000022.1, from coordinate 7,968,024 downwards.
AAATTTTTCGTATAAGTGATCATTCATTCATCTCAACCTATCACCGGCCCTTTATTGAGCACTAGCTGATACTCGCGACTTCATCCGCGTGGATTGAGTTTTTATAATTCCTCGGGTAGTCTTTGATTTTCCGGGATAAAAAGGAGCCTATGTCACTCTCGAGGTCCTCAACTATCTTCTTCTTCTTCTTCTTTATCAACCGATAGACGCCCACTGCTGGACAAAGGTCTCTTGCATGGACTTCCACAGGCCTCGGTCTTGCGCCGCCTGAATCCAGCGGCTCCCTGCGACTCGTTTGATGTCGTCGGTCCACCTGGTGGGGGGTCTGCCAACACTGCGCTTCCCGGTGCGGGGTCGCCACTCCAGCACCTTGGGACCCCAACGACCATCAGCTCTTCGAACTATGTGCCCCGCCCATTTCCACTTCAGTATCGCGACTCGCTTAGCTATGTCGGTGACTCTGGTTCTCCTCCGGATCTCCTCATTTCTGATTCGATCCCGCAGGGACACTCCGAGCATAGCTCTCTCCATCGCCCGCTGAGCGGTCCTGAGCCTACTTATGAGGCCCTTAGTTAGCGACCATGTCTCGGATCCGTAAGTCATCACTGGCAACACGCACTGTTCGAAGACTTTAGTCTTCAGGCACTGAGGAATTTTGGACGAGAAGACATCTCGGAGCTTCCCGAACGCTGCCCAGCCGAGTTGGATTCGGCGGTTGATCTCTTTCTCGAAATTGGACCTACCTAGCTGGACTGTGTGTCCCAGGTAAATATACTCGTCGACAATTTCGAGTGCAGAGTTCTCAACAATTACTGGGTGGAGCGGTGCATGAGCATTGGACATGATTTTCGTCTTGCTCATGTTCATTTTCAGGCCCACCTGTTGAGAAACCCTGCTGAGATCGTTGAGCATTGTATTGAGGTCTCTCAGAGTCTCTGCCATGACTACTATGTCATCGGCAAATCGCAGGTGAGTGATGTACTCGCCGTTTATGTTGATGCCAAGCCCGTTCCAATCCAGAAGCTTAAAGACGTCCTCCAACGCAGCGGTAAAGAGCTTCGGGGAGATAACGTCTCCCTGTCGCACTCCACGCTGCAAGTGGATTGGCCTCGTAGTCTGGTCCTGTATACGTACTGACATTGTGGCGTTTTCATACAAGCACTTCAACACTTGGATATACCGGTAGTCAATCCGGCATCTCTGCAGCGACCTCAACACAGCCCAAGTTTCCACCGAATCGAAGGCTTTCTCATAGTCCACAAACGCTAAGCAAAGTGGCCGGTTATACTCTACTATACCCATGCAAAAAATCACGTCGATCCGTAGCTCTGTCGTGGCGTGATTGAAGGACAACAAATTAATTAAATTAATATAATTATAACATGAAAAAGTAGGTATTGTGATGTAACTGTAATATTTAGACATATGATATTGCGGACTTTTTGGTAGATATTGATGTCCTCTATAAAATTTGTAGTACATTACATTGCTCTATTGTCAATAGTTTCCGCAGCGTACGCGATATAAGGATTTTTTTGGTATTTTTTTCACACCTTGGCTTACATTATCGAAGTTTTCATCAATCAATCATCAATCAATAGCCTATAACAGTCCACTGCTGGACTAAAGGCCTCTCCCAAGGGGAGGGTTTGCCCATAATCACCACGCGGGGCAGACGGGTTGGTGATCGCAGTAAATGGTAGTAGTAGCACAGAGGACGCTGCTGCCCGTTCTCCGTTATATTCCCTTAGTCGCCTCGTACGACACCCGCGGGAAGAGGAGGGGTGGTGACAACTGTATTCTGATCTGCCGTCACCACACGGCAAAATAAAAACCACAATTAAAACGCTTAACCTAATTTAAAGTTATACCAAAGTTAACCAGAAAATGAAGTTTGAAAATTTCTAATTTTTTAATTCGTTTAACGTTTGATTAATCACGCGTTTTAGGAAGGCAAGTGCCAGTTATTTGGACCGTAGTTTAATTGCATTTCACAGCCGGGGTCAGGGGGCGACACCAGTCCCACTGGCCATGACTGGTTTTGATTACAAGCCTAATCGACGCAAAAATATAAAGGTGCCGGTAAACGATCGAGCCTGCTAATCTCAAGGTCGGTCCCTTAACCCTATATACTATCTATCTGTAATCTCTCGTTTTGTTACCTAGAAACGTTGTTTTATAGTCAAAAGTTGTATGCACTTTTTTGGCAAATAGCAACGTTGCCAGGTAATAATTTATCTTTAGATTACAGATAGATAGAATATAGGAATCGGCTGTAAGTTGCTTGTTGAATTATTCTCGAATCTTTTAACCAGTGACAATATTTAAAGGAACGGAATTAAAAACCTATTAACCACTTAAAACACGTATCTACCTACAACTAGACTGGATCCCCTGTATCAAATGCCTACATTAATGACAAAATTTTATTACGGCACCGAAATGATAGTTCTTAGAGCGTGTTTGTCGAACAAGTTTGATCGTGTACAGACCCCTTATATCATAGTGAGTAGCTATAAACAAGGTTCGCTAAGGTGTTTTGATAGTGATGAAAGTTCAAATCATAGCAATACATCATCATTGAATCTGTTAACTTGTTGATGTGAGCGGAGAGCCGTGAGTAATGGTTAAAGATCGTGGACTATTACTTAGGGGTTACAGTTTCGAATTAAGTAAGTACATGTAGAAGCTTTTATGTTTTGCGAAAACAAATTTGATATTGATCTCCTCCGTACACTTCGCCATCAGCAAAAACTTCGTGACAAAAATCTGTATTGCAAAATGTCATGAAAGTTCAGGAAAATCAAATTATTTAGAAAGCCTGTACGAATTTTTCCAAAATTTGAAATCATACTAATATTATAAATGGGAAAGTGTGTTTGTTTGTTGGTTTGTCCTTCAATCACGCCGCAACAGAACTACGGATCGACGTGATTTTCTGCATGAGTATAGTTGAGGACCTGGAGAGAGACATAGGCTACTTTTTATCCCGGAAAATCAAAGAGTTCCCGAGAGATTTTAAAAACTTCAAGTCCAAACGGACGAAGTCGCGAGCATCAGCTAGTAGGATCTAATTTTACAACTTCTTACATAATAGTTAAAATTCTATTCAATCTGTAACTCTGTACAGCTACTTTGTAGACCACTAGCACTGCTACTCGATAATAATCTGTCTCTAAATTTAGTTAATGTCACTTTAAATAGCTAAACTAATATGGTCAGCCACACCTCAGCTTAAATCCTATTAAAATATTACTCAACAAAAAAGATATTATCTGAAACGTTTTAAAGACACAATTTGTCCCTTAGGTACATAAATCAATAATGCAGTTTTACATGAATTTGTAATATAATAATATCAATAGCTGAAAGCCAAAGAGATGCATACATAACTATGGAGTAGAGAAGACATTGAAAACATTTTAATTTAATTTTTATGCTTGTTTTTAAAAAAAATATTTTCCCTTCATAAAGTCATTATTTAGCCTGACGCAATGTGACTTGTCATATTTAAATAAGAGTAGCTTCAGATCTTGACCTTTTATGCTTTTTAGGGTTCCGTACCCAAAGGGTACCAACGGGACCCTATTACTAAGCCTACGCTGTCCGTCCGTCCGTCTGTCAGAGGGCTGTATCTCGTAAACCGTAATAGATAGACAGATGAAATTTTCACATATTATGTATTTCTATTGCCGCTATAACAACAAATAATTAAAATTAAATTTAATTAAAAAAATTAAATTAAAATGGGTAGGTGGGTAGATGGAAATTTTTTAATTTAATTTTTTTAACGGAACCCTAAAAGAGCGAGGCCCGACTCGCACTTGGCCGATTTTTTTCATACGTCTTGTTCTAGATTTGCGCTTCAACAATCTGAAAGCGCATGTAATCGCTTTTTCTTGTGTGTGAACACGATCGAGCACTTACAAAATAGCGTACTATTTGCTGAAAATAGTCTAGTCTGAAACTGCCCTAAATAAATATAAGGTTAGCCATCGCCAAACTTAATGGCCGCCATGATTATCGCAGTAAAATCTATCGATTGATTATCGAGTTCGAATGATAACGCAAGTTACAACTACAGAATCGACACTTCACAGAATAGAATAGAATAGAATAGATTTTTTTATTAAAATAAACTATTACAAAGTGCTTTCGGATCGTCAAGTGAATCTACGTACACACAAGTGAACTTATTAGTGACAAGGACAACTCTACACGTAAGTAAATCGAGTACAACAACTACAAACACAATTCAATAACAGATATCAGTTCAATTATCTTTTTCGCCGAGTTTTTAAACCATTGACATTTACAGTTAGACACCTAATTGAACATAACATCATAATATTCTCTTTTTGTTGATCTATATAATATATGAATGAATAGTGACTCTTTTTACTGTTTGGTCTATCTATAAGTAGTTTGATGTTGAAATATCTCTGTTTAATAGTTAAACCACTAAACTTCATTCAATGAACCATTTTGTATCCAAAAGCGCTTAGAATGGAGCTAAGCCTTTATTTGTGTTTCAGCTCGCGATATCAAGATACCGTTAAGTGATATCGGACATTTGTTAACAAAGATCAACACCTATTCTGTGGTCACACTTCAAGAGATAAGCGAATTATATAATATTAGCGCATTTTTAATTGTTTGACACTAAAACTAAATATAATCCTTTGATTTTAAATATCCTTTAGTTTAAAGTTTAAACCCTTAAGGCCCGCTTGCAGACGCCAAGTTAGTTAACCTAGGAATAAATTTGTAATTTTGACAGATGCTTTATATAATGCTTTATATAAATATAATCTGTCCTTTTAACTCAGAGTTAGCTGCTAACTCTGAGTTAAAAGGACAAATTTGACAGATTGCGTATACAGTGTCTGTCAAAATTACAAATTTATTCCTGGGTTAACTATCTCGGCGTCTCTGCAAGCGGGCCTGAGTGTGTTAAGTAATTGTAGAACCAAAAATAATTATGATGTACGTTATTGATTCAGATACTGGAAAAAGACTGGACCAAACGTCTACTCAAGGCTATATCAAAATGGAGAATGATGCTGAAGAGACAAAGATATCTACTTTAAAAGTAGGTAGATACGGAGCTAATGTGTTGCGTATAAAATTTCATAACTAAAATATTGTTCTTTTTTATAATTTTTGCAAAAGGGTCATTTTTTACATTTTTTTATCACTTAACAAAAGCTTTTCTGTGTAACCACAGCCTTATCAAATGTAAGGATATTGAACATTTTCACACAACTTGATTTATATCCAACAATTCGTCACTGTTACCTTATTGACGCCAACTTTTTAAATGTAGAGAAAAGAAAGTAAAAGTTTAAGAAAGCTTAACGATGTCACACGCCGATTAGATTTACCTACGTGATTCCAACTCTTTAGGTTACCTACTTTATTTTAAATGGGCACTACAAAAGTACCTCAATGTTTCCTATAGTGCATAAGTATTAGTACGTTCAAAGTAAGAATGAATAGACAATTCATTCTTACTTTGAACTTGAGCAAGCAAATCTCAATCTCGATCTATACATTAATCGTTTTTACAAGCTTATATTTAGCTTGACCAGTTTATTTATTTATTTGTTTGTTTGTTTGGGTCAAATCTTGCAAGATGAATTAGACCCACTTCTCACTGACCCATTTCACTCACTGAAATTTTGCATTTATGTGAAAATCGAATGACAATGCAATATTATTGTGACATGGAGCTGATCTGATGATGGAGACGGAAGATAGCTATCGGAACTCTGTAATAAAACGACGTAACCCCATCGAGTTTGGGCTCGTTTGATTCATCATAACAAGTACTCTGATCCTAGATGATATCCAGAGTCTAATGATGTTGCTACTAAAAGCTTGCATTTGAAAATAAAATATTTAATTTACACTTGTTTATTAGGAATTACGGGCGTCAGCTTCTCAGAGCTTCTCCTTTAAAATTTAAAATTAAAAAAGGTAATTTTTACTTACCAATGAATCACTCAGTTTTCCGAATTGTTTTGAAGGATCTACTCTGTACCTACGTCAATTACTGATATCAGTTCAGGATAATCAGAGAGCACGTAACAAAAATACCAGATTAATCGATGAGTAATCTTGACCTATTAAAATACCCGGTGCAAAAAAATTTACCTATAGTAAAACACAAGCGATAAATCACGTTCTTTTTATGGAGTTTAGAGCATTTTTTATTGATTTTGTAGTATTTTTTATTATTAGGTACGTGTGGAATTAAAAATAACTATAACTGAATTAACAGAAGTTAGCTCTATAGTATGCCGATTCACTGAATTCATTAAAATATCACCATAACCGAGTAACCGAGGAATAGGTAAATAGTTTGATGTTTTGGCCGATTTCAATACAAAACTGTCAGAACATCCAATTTGTAGGCGCTACTCGGAGTTGAGAGTTACCTGTCCTTTACTATTTAGGTACGGTATTTTACCAATGTCTTACTAATACGAAACGTATAGTGCGTATAAGTCATCGATGTAAATGAACCACGTACATGATGTGGCGTTCCGAACACTTATTTGGTTAATTCAAGTAAATAACAAAAATAAATTGGTTGTCTGTAAAGTCGGTTTAAGGACGATAGTTTTACGTGATAACGTCATAAAGAAACATTGATGAAAAATTGCATACTTTTATGAATTGAATTGAATTATTATCACTGAATTAAATCATTATTTTGTATAATACAAAGAAGGAGTTAATTGAAAATTACAATTTTCTCTAGTCACAAGCCAACGCTTGGGAAGATCGTGCCTCTCTATCGCTTGTTCCGCGCTCTCGCTTGCAAGCGCAGGCTCAGACGGAACGTGACACTTTTTCGTGCGTGCAGCGTGTTCATCGATTTATAAGACGTTATCACGTCAAAAGTATAGTTTCATCATCATCTCAGCCTGCGGACGTCCACTGCTGAACATAGGCCTTTCCCAGAGAACGCCACCACACCCGGTCCTCAGCCTTCCTCATCCAGCCACTTCCCGCCACCCGCTTTATATCGTCGGTCCAACGTGCTGGAGGGCGCCCCACACTACGCTTACTAGTTCGCGGTCTCCACTCTAGAACTTTTCGGCCCCATCGGCCATCGCTTCTACGACAAGCATGGCCTGCCCACTGCCATTTCAGCTTGCTAATGGTTTGGGCTATGTCGGCGACCTTGGTTCTCTTGCGGATCTCTTCATTCCGAATCCTGTCCTTAAGAGAAACTCCTAACATAGCCCTCTCCATAGCTCTCTGAGTGACTTTAAAGAGATGGCCAAAAAAGTACATTCGGCGTACACATAGGAGGAAGAGACATACCTTCTCAAGAAAAGATTCACGCTAGATGGCGCTGTTAGGGCGTTTGACAGATTTTTAATTTTTTCGCATAGTTGCTATGCACAGATTTTAAAATAATTGAAATTGCGCCAGTATACCAATGCCTATTATTTTATCAAATCATTAGCTTACTTTAAAACGAAGCCATTTAGATGATTAATCAAATATAAATATCTGTCATATCGAATTACTGTAGAGACGCGATACCCACGCACACATTGACAACATGGTTGGTATCCATTAGGGTTGTGGTTCTAACATGAACTACGAATTGTTTACTATAAAATTGAACTAGATGGCATTAAAACAAAAGCTGCTTCGTTTTGCATCGTATTTTTTTTATAAATAATTCAGATAAGTACAAGTTAGCCTTTTTTGAGCTTTGACATGGTGGTAAGTGATGATGCAGTCTAAGATAGGAGCGGACTAACCTGGAAGGGGTATGGCAGTTTTTTATGAAACCCATACTGTATGTATACCCCTTTGGTTTCTACATGGAATAGTACCAAAACGCTAATCGCTTGGAGGCACGGCTTTGCCGGTAGGTTTTATTCGCCACGGCCGAAGCCTCCCACCAGACCAGACTAGAGAAAATTATAAAATTTTATAAATTATAAAATATACTTATTATAAAATATAAAATTCAAAATTCCCTGCCGCGAATCGAACCCGGAACCTCCCTCTAATAAGACCACAGCGCTTACCATTGCGCCAGGGAGGTCGCAAGACTAAAGACTTTAGGTACCTACCTACATCAGCAGGACTCACATGCACGCTTTACCGCGGACGGCAAGGGCTGCGGCTAGGGTTGCCTATTGGGTTGTTATTTCAAATATACCTAATGAAAACGAACAATAGGGTATTTGACTACTTTTAGAAAATCATATTAAATTGTTAATAATGCTATGCTGAAGCTAACAAAACGTATATTTCGGCATAATTTTCAGTATTTTTCATAAAAATCGAGAAATAAATTCAAAAAAATAAATTGCCGCGGAAACGTTGGTTCCATTTGTTTACATGACGTCACAGTTCACACACAGTTCAATGACAATTCCAAAGCCCAAAGGTGGCGTGAACTGTGACGTCATTCGAGATTCAAGAACGTTTTCGATCTCGTGAACATGGCCAGAATTAAAGCAATTTTAATTAATGTTTTCTAATTAAATAAACCTTTATTTTTTAGTTTTGTCGTATGGAATAATGTTTTTAGATAATAATCTTTTAGGATGACACCAGATGAAACGATATTTTTAATAATAGTCAAATACCCTATTGTCCTTATCTTTAAAACTATTGAAACGATTATAACGATATCTTGAAGTAAATGTAAGCCAGTAAAAAAAGATTGGTCGCATATTTTCGGAGAAATAGAATAGAATAAAAATGTTTTGTATTCAAATAAACTTTTTTACAAGTGCTTTTGAATCGTCCGTCCATGAGTCTACCACTGGTTCGGAATGCCGTTCCTGCCGAGAAGAACCAGCAAGAAACTCGGCAGTTTTCAAAACAAGTTTACATTATACTTAGTTGATAGCTATGTATGCAGTGTTTCCACAATGAGGAAAAAGAGAATTTACAGGTTAATCATTACCTACTGTCTCATGAATCGCTGGAATAAATTATATTCACGTTTTTTTGTCATTTATATAGTCTTCAATTGTATAATAATATGTTTTTTTCATGAGATTAGTTTTAACTGATTTCTTAAACTTGTGTAAAGGCAAGTCTAAGATCGACTGTGGAAATGCATGGACAAACATACATACATACATTATTATGTTTGTAAGCCCTAATAGATTGTGATATAGGTGATTTGCATTTCCAATAATATTACACACATGCATGTCGAATTGATACCTAACCTCTTTTTGAAGTCGGTTAAAAATAGTTTTTTCTTCAAAAGTTGTGAAAATATAGTAGTTCTGTAAAATTAAATAATTTTAGGTTTTTAATGATTTCAAATATTTTAAACCTTATCAAGCCATTTGACAATTTTGAAATTCAGTCTTAAGAGTAATAAAATAAGGTTAACATTCCAATCGTACAAATTAAAGCATAATGTCGCTGATCGCTAGTTTCGGCCGGCGCGGCGGCTTCTTTGATATTATTACTATCGAGTGTCGCGGCCGCCGGCCGGCGCGCAGCGCAGTTTGTTTCTTGTGATCTTGTCTAACTTCACTTGGTAGGTAGGTACTTACCTACCCTAATACATGACTGCTACTTTCTTCAACGGGCTTTATTTTTTTAGCTCGCCAACCGGCTTCGGGGCGACTGTTTTTTATCATAAAATGCACAAAAAGTATTAAATTTTAGAAATGGTTGTTTAGATATAATATTTTTATACCTATTTTATTTTCTTCACGACACAATAATTAGGTAAAATATATACCTACTGAACCGATTTGGCTGAAATTTGAAATAGAGATAGCTTTTACCCTGGATATTAGTCTAAGCCCTGGATTAACTTAATTATAGAAAATTTTCATCCCGACAAATTCACAGTTCCCGCGGGATTAGTACTAAAAACTTAAATCCACACAGGTAAAGCCGCGCAAAAACAGTAGGTAAATTATCAAACATGAAGGCTACACAGTAGACATTAGACAATCATACTTCATAATATAAACGCGTAAGTGTGTTTGTTTAGTTTGTTGGTTTGTCTTTCAATCACGCCGCAACAAAGCTACCTACGGATCGAGGTGATTTTTTGCATAGGTATAGTCAGGTATAGTTGAGGACCTGGAGAGTGACATAGGCTACTTTTATCCCGGAAAATGAAAGATTCCCCAGGGATTTTAAAAACTAAATCCACGTAATAAAAGTTACCTAAACCGACTTTATATCACTTTTTGGACCATATCTTTTAAACTACTGAACCGATTTTGATAAAACTTGCAATGTTCCCTAGGTTGAAAAATACCTAATCCAATTTAAAAAGAATTATTGCAATTTGATTAATATTTTTGGAGAAATACATGGACAAACATACATACATACACTTGTGAAATTTAAATCCGAAAATTGTGCAATTCTAATAATATAACATCCATTCGGATCGAATTGATAACCTCCTTTTTTCAAATCGGTTATAAAACAGCATTATAAAAGCAGAATTCGTCGTTTTAGCCCACGACGGTGTCCACTGAATAGATAGGCGGAGATAGTGTCACTGTAGTTGGAAAATTAAATAACTACACTTTTTGCGAAATCGACTTTATTACATTTTCAGAAAGTCCAATATTTGAAATATTACCTTTTACTAGGGGTCCAATCAATACAAACTATCGTCGCTGTAGTTGGAAAATTAAATAACTAACAAAACCAATATCGCGAGTAAAACGCGATTTAGTGTTTGTTTGTTTGTTGTTTTCATAAACAATTTAACGGTCCATGTTTTGATATTATGTTATAGATTGTTACTGTATCTATTTCTGAATCTACTTGACGTACATTTTGATTCATTTGTTTGTGAGAAAAAAAATAAAAAGCAATTATTTAGTTTTCCCTCACCAAAGTTTTGAATATTTGATGCACTTATTTATTTTTCCATGTCAGTTGTTTAGTTCTTCCTCGTCAATATTGTGTTGAAGTACGATAATGTGACGATATAAGTACCATTATTTAGTTTTTCCACTTTACTGAGATGTTAAAATGACCCGTTATTTACTTATTTTACTATGACAATCCTATTTAAGGGTATTAATTTAATAAAAAAACCGGCCAAGTGCGTATCGGGCCACGCGCAGTGTAGGGTTCCGTAGTTGCAAGTCACAAATATTATTGCTGACCTAGGATAGTGCTTTTGTTTTATTTATGAATATTGAATAAATTTTGAGTTTCATGGTTTAAATACTATAATATATTACAAAATATGCAACTTACACTACGTGTAATACCTAACTTAGAAAAAACAGATATAACTCCTTAACTAATGAACCCTGCTTAGCCGTGATAGTTTTCCTTTAAAATTCATTATATATACTACTGCTGTGAATTTTTTCTTGTATCCTATATACAACCATTTAGCTGGCAGAGGGGGGGACACTTGACTAATAAAATTTAGCACTATAAAATATCATATTATTTCACAAACGGATCCCTGAATTGAAAAATGATGTTCCCACACCCACAATATTTTTGAAAGACCTACTCAACGAAACCCCACACTATGGGATACACGAGAAAAAAAAAATTCATCCTCCAGTTTACATGTAGGGGAGGTACCCTAAGAGAAATTATTTTTCACAATTTTATTTCACGACTTTGTCGGCGTGATTGATATTTATACCGTTGTCAAATTACAGATTTCTAGTACCAATAGTCTCTGAGCTAAACCGCGGACAGACAGACAGATAGACGGACGGACGGACATGGCGAAACTAGTAAGGGTTCCTTGTTTACTACGGAACCCTAAAAAAGGAGGATTTTTAAAAGAAATCCAACAAATAAACATTTCTTTTTATATATTATTGTAAAAAGTAATCAATAAAACGACTGAAGCAACTAGATTCTTCTATCAGACTTACAAAATAAAACATAAAAAAAAAACACATAACAATAAATTATACGATTCTACTCATAAAATCAACAAAATTTCACTTTGAATTTAACAATTATACTTATTAAAAACTAAGTATCAACTGAAATGATAACTATCAACTTTTCTTCAGTTTTACCATTATAAATTTAAATTTAACAATTAAGCTCAGCTGGTTCAAATCAAATAGCGAGTAAAGTTCAGTATAATCAAAACTATCCTTTTCAAGTTATAATTAAACTAAGAATGGTTTAATCGAACTAGGGGTATGTAAGTGACGCTAGTAATTGTTATAATAACGACTCTACTCATAAAATAATAAAGATTTTAATAGTTTGTGGAACACTAGGATTGAAGACTAGCTAATGATTGATTCCCGCAGAAGTTCTCTAACTTTCTGGGATAAAATATAGTGCATGTTCTATTCTGATGTATAAGCTATGACATCGTGAAGCTTTATCAAAATCCGTCTAAATGTTTTTGCGTGAAAGTGTAACAAACATTCATCCACCCACCTTCACAAACTTTTGTATTTATAATATTAGTAGGATGCCAAAAAGAAAAAGGTACATAATTACGTCCATTTAAATTTAAACTAAGATTCTAATGAAATTATAACAGCTATCATCTTTCTTTTAGTTTTACCTTTGTATAAATGTACTTATTCAATTTTAATAGTACCTATATCTTTGCAATCATGGGATGATAAATTAAATAACTGACTTTGTTTAATTTTTCCGAACTTAATTCCCCTGTAAATTAAAATTTCGAGGGAAACTAAATAACTAACTTTATGCATTTTATTCGCTTTTGAAGTGATGTAAGAGAGAACTTATTTATTTTTTGCTAAGTTATCTACTTTTTCTTCGCTACTTTTTTATCAATTTTTCAATATATATTTTTCCAAGTATGGCGCCTTGCAAGATTCATCTTATATATAAAATTCTCGTGTCACAATGTTCGTTCCCGTACTCCTCCGAAACGGCTTGACCGATTCTCATGAAATTTTGTGAGCATATCGGGTAGGTCTGAGAATCGGCCAACATCTATTTTTCATAGCCCTAAATGATAAGGGTGACCAACCACTAAATATTTTTGCTGGCGGTACGAAGTTCGCTGGGTCAGCTAGTTTTCATATAACTTTTTAATCAATGATGATAATCAAAAATTAGACTTATAGAAAGATGCGGCTTTAATTGGACTTTCTGAAAATGCAACAGTCGATTTCGCAAAAAGTGTAGTTATTTAATTTTCCAACTACAGCGACAATATATCGTCGCTGTAGTTGGAAAATTAAATAACTAACAAAACCAATATCGCGAGTAAAACGCGATTTAGTGTTTTTTTGCGTCAAAAATGGCGATAACTTTGTTTTCATAAACAATTTTATATATGTTAAAGTTTCTTACTGTATCTATGTCCGAATCTACTTGCCATAAACTTTGATTAATTTGTTTGTGAGAAAAAAAATAAGATGCAATTATTTAGTTTTCCCTCACCAAAGTTTTGAATATTGATACACTTATTTATTTTTCCATGTCAGTTATTTAGTTTTTCTTCGTCAAGATTCCATTTAAGTTCGAAAAACTAACGATATAAGTGCCTTTGTTTAATTTTTCCACAGAAGTGAGGCTTTATAAAGACCTATTGTTTACTTATTCAACTTTGAAAATCCTATACATGTGTCTCATTAGATCAAAAATAGAATGTTTTTTTAAAGTAAAACCAACAAAAAACGTTTCTTATTATTAACAGCTTAAAAATAAAATGAAAAAAACACTGAAACACCTTCATTCTTCTATCTGACTTGATAACAACTTATCATGATCATTCGAGTGTTTAAAACCAATGGTTACGTTTGTCAAATGGCTAACTCAAACTCTTAAGGAAGTTCAAAGATGCTCATCGATTCGCAAGTATCTATGAACTTATTAAGCTTTTCAATTAGCCGATTAGCTAAAGTAACTTATGAGAATTTTCTTATACATTCACTCTATGGAAACAAAACATTCACAAAAACAAATTCGATACATTATAGGTACTCACTTGATCACTATCATCTCTGATGAAAAGTGATCTGAAGTGAAGTGATGAAACGCGTTTGCCTTGAAGATTGGCCTTTTCACTCTTGTAGTATCGGGAAACCCACGATTTCAGAAGAAATATCCGGAGCCTAGTCGTGCGAACGAGAAATGAAGACTTAAACGCTTCGTGTGCGTAGATGGGATATCAAAGATGTAGTAATGGAAAGCATCCGATGACTTAAGTAGTCCACTCACTTATTAAACGACTTCTTACGCTCTCTACCTATAAAAAGACTTGTCATCATCACTGACTGACTGATTTATCAACGCACAACCTAAACCACTAGATTTAGAAGCTTGAAATTTTGACAGTAGGTTCCTTTTATAATGTAGGCATCTAATAAGTAGGGATTTTTGGAAATTCTATCCCCATGGAGGTTAAATAGGGGGTGAAAATTTTTACGGTAGTCAAACATTTTTGCAAGTTAAGTACATCAATGAAACCTGCTATTTGAGCTTTCAATAAAAAATGAAGACAGGGATTTAGCTTTTCGATTATAAATAAAGAAGTACGTGTTTCACAATTTAAACCTGATTTCATGCGGATGAGATCACGGGGGCAAAATCTATTTTACTCATAATCTTGAGCTTGATGGCTACAAATTCCAAGTACCCTATTCAGAACCATTTCAGGATTAAAAATCGTCAATGTTTTGCTTTGTGACGAAGGAATAGATGCATAGTGCATACCGCCTGTAATCGAACATGTATTAATCTCATTATGCGAAAATTATTAAGTTTTTGTAATCGGCAAAGGGTGTTATGCCATTGTAATTAACTCGTGAGCAATGTTAATTTCCCTTCCATTATCCTCCTTGTCGGTCGCCCAGTAGTACGGTACAAGCCCTTAGACATATATGGACCATCATTACCATATTGACAATAATGATGCCTGAAAACTGGACAGTGGAATCTTACTTACTTACTTTTCAATTTAAAAAGTACCCTTACATTGCAATCATGACACACGCAAAATTAAATAACTGATTTTAATTAATTTTTCTGGACTGCATGGCCCCTGTTAAGCAGAATATGTGTCGAGGGAAAACTAAATAACTAACTTTATGCATTTTATTCACTCTCGAAGTGATGCAAAGAGAGAACTTATTTATTTTTTGCTAAGTTATCTACTTTTTCCTCGCTACTTTTGTATCAATTTTTCAGTATTTATTTTTCCAAATGTGGCGCCTTGCAAGATTCATTTTCATATATCTTTTTAATTAATAAAGATAATCAAAAATTAGAATTACAGAAAGATGCGGCTTTAATTGGTCTTTCTGAAAATGCAATAAAGTCGATTTCGCAAAAAGTGTAGTTATTTAATTTTCCAACTACAGCGACGATATAAATGTGACCATTCCGTGAAAATGGCAACTCTGTAACTACTGTGAATACCTCATGGAACTAGGAATTGCGACTACGTGAATACCTATTATTGGGTATGACCACTGATACTGTGACGTCAATTCAGTATACTGTGAAGCCTTGCCTTTTTAATTTGCTATACTGGTAACTGTTTAAAACGGAACGCAGTCCAGTATACTGTCATCCCCATTTTTCAAATCTCTAGGCGCTGTAATTTTTTTAATCACTTGGTCAAAGTATTGAGAGCTCCTTACCTTGAAAGCGCCAGTGCTCAAAGTACAAAAATGGTAGCGATTTATGACGTCCCTAGGGTAGGTACTGCGGCAGTGTACTGGCAGTCCATAACGGAACGAATTTTTCACCAGTAAGAGCACTGAGCAGTGCTCGCAGTGTTTATCGGAACACACCCATTGTAAATTCAATTCTCGTTCTTAGTTAAGAACCTTCATAAAATAGGTTGTTAATAGGTTCCTAGCTATCCCATATCCAGCGAAGTACTTTTACAGTTTATTGAAAGATGGCGCTGACAATGTTTTTAAACTTTCATGGTAGATGGCGCCAAAAAATTGATTAACCAAATGTAAATTGACACTCACACATTCGTAATTTGAAAGGTTTTGATGCCCCTTTTTTTATTGAAATATAATGATAAATAATGAAAATATTTGCCTGAAATTTGTATTTGCGCCTATAAAAAGGCCTAAAGGAATGATAAAACAAATTAAATAAAATAAAAAATGTATATCTTTCAAGATTAATCAAAAAGAAAAATGTATGAAAGTCGAGCTCTGCACATGCACCTTAACAACCTATTTTATGAAGGTTCTTAACTAAGAACGAGAATTGAATTTACAATGGGTGTGTTCCGATAAACACTGCGAGCACTGCTCAGTGCTCTTACTGGTGAAAAATTCGTTCCGTTATGGACTGCCAGTACACTGCCGCAGTACCTACCCTAGGGACGTCATAAATCGCTACCATTTTTGTACTTTGAGCACTGGCGCTTTCAAGGTAAGGAGCTCTCAATACTTTGACCAAGTGATTAAAAAAATTACAGCGCCTAGAGATTTGAAAAATGAGGATGACAGTATACTGGACTGCGTTCCGTTTTAAACAGTTACCAGTATAGCAAATTAAAAAGGCAAGGCTTCACAGTATACTGAATTGACGTCACAGTATCAGTGGTCATACCCAATAATAGGTATTCACGTAGTCGCAATTCCTAGTTCCATGAAGTATTCACAGTAGTTACAGAGTTGCCATTTTCACGGAATGGTCACATTTATATCGTCGCTGTAGTTGGAAAATTAAATAACTACACTTTTTGCGAAATCGACTTTATTGCATTTTCAGAAAGACCAATTAAAGCCGCATCTTTCTGTAATTCTAATTTTTGATTATCATTATTAATTAAAAAGATATATGAAAATGAATCTTGCAAGGCGCCACATTTGGAAAAATAAATACTGAAAAATTGATACAAAAGTAGCGAGGAAAAAGTAGATAACTTAGCAAAAAATAAATAAGTTCTCTCTTTGCATCACTTCGAGAGTGAATAAAATGCATAAAGTTAGTTATTTAGTTTTCCCTCGACACATATTCTGCTTAACAGGGGCCATGCAGTCCAGAAAAATTAATTAAAATCAGTTATTTAATTTTGCGTGTGTCATGATTGCAATGTAAGGGTACTTTTTAAATTGAAAAGTAAGTAAGTAAGATTCCACTGTCCAGTTTTCAGGCATCATTATTGTCAATATGGTAATGATGGTCCATATATGTCTAAGGGCTTGTCCCGTTGGATAATGGAAGGGAAATTAACATTGCTCACGAGTTAATTACAATGGCATAACACCCTTTGCCGATTACAAAAACTTAATAATTTTCGCATAATGAGATTAATACATGTTCGATTACAGGCGGTATGCACTATGCATCTATTCCTTCGTCACAAAGCAAAACATTGACGATTTTTAATCCGGAAATGGTTCTGAATAGGGTACTTGGAATTTGTAGCCATCAAGCTCAAGATTATGAGTAAAATAGATTTTGCCCCCGTGATCTCATCCGCATGAAATCAGGTTTAAATTGTGAAACACGTACTTCTTTATTTATAATCGAAAAGCTAAATCCCTGTCTTCATTTTTTATTGAAAGCTCAAATAGCAAGTTTCATTGATGTACTTAACTTGCAAAAATGTTTGACTACCGTAAAAACTTTCACCCCCTATTTAACCTCCATGGGGATAGAATTTCCAAAAATCCCTACTTATTAGATGCCTACATTATAAAAGGAACCTACTGTCAAAATTTCAAGCTTCTAAATCTAGTGGTTTAGGTTGTGCGTTGATAAATCAGTCAGTCAGTGATGATGACAAGTCTTTTTATAGGTAGAGAGCGTAAGAAGTCGTTTAATAAGTGAGTGGACTACTTAAGTCATCGGATGCTTTCCATTACTACATCTTTGATATCCCATCTACGCACACGAAGCGTTTAAGTCTTCATTTCTCGTTCGCACGACTAGGCTCCGGATATTTCTTCTGAAATCGTGGGTTTCCCGATACTACAAGAGTGAAAAGGCCAATCTTCAAGGCAAACGTGTTTCATCACTTCACTTCAGATCACTTTTCATCAGAGATGATAGTGATCAAGTGAGTACCTATAATGTATCGAATTTGTTTTTGTGAATGTTTTGTTTCCATAGAGTGAATGTATAAGAAAATTCTCATAAGTTACTTTAGCTAATCGGCTAATTGAAAAGCTTAATAAGTTCATAGATACTTGCGAATCGATGAGCATCTTTGAACTTCCTTAAGAGTTTGAGTTAGCCATTTGACAAACGTAACCATTGGTTTTAAACACTCGAATGATCATGATAAGTTGTTATCAAGTCAGATAGAAGAATGAAGGTGTTTCAGTGTTTTTTTCATTTTATTTTTAAGCTGTTAATAATAAGAAACGTTTTTTGTTGGTTTTACTTTAAAAAAACATTCTATTTTTGATCTAATGAGACACATGTATAGGATTTTCAAAGTTGAATAAGTAAACAATAGGTCTTTATAAAGTCTCACTACTGTGGAAAAATTAAACAAAGGCACTTATATCGTTAGTTTTTCGAACTTAAATGGAATCTTGACGAAGAAAAACTAAATAACTGACATGGAAAAATAAATAAGTGTATCAATATTCAAAACTTTGGTGAGGGAAAACTAAATAATTGCATCTTATTTTTTTTCTCACAAACAAATTAATCAAAGTTTATGGCAAGTAGATTCGGACATAGATACAGTAAGAAACTTTAACATATATAAAATTGTTTATGAAAACAAAGTTATCGCCGTTTTTGACGCAAAAAAACACTAAATCGCGTTTTACTCGCGATATTGGTTTTGTTAGTTATTTAATTTTCCAACTACAGCGACGATATATTGTCGCTGTAGTTGGAAAATTAAATAACTACACTTTTTGCGAAATCGACTGTTGCATTTTCAGAAAGTCCAATTAAAGCCGCATCTTTCTATAAGTCTAATTTTTGATTATCATCATTGATTAAAAAGTTATATGAAAACTAGCTGACCCAGCGAACTTCGTACCGCCAGCAAAAATATTTAGTGGTTGGTCACCCTTATCATTTAGGGCTATGAAAAATAGATGTTGGCCGATTCTCAGACCTACCCGATATGCTCACAAAATTTCATGAGAATCGGTCAAGCCGTTTCGGAGGAGTACGGGAACGAACATTGTGACACGAGAATTTTATATATAAGATGAATCTTGCAAGGCGCCATACTTGGAAAAATATATATTGAAAAATTGATAAAAAAGTAGCGAAGAAAAAGTAGATAACTTAGCAAAAAATAAATAAGTTCTCTCTTACATCACTTCAAAAGCGAATAAAATGCATAAAGTTAGTTGTTTAGTTTCCCTCGAATTTTTAATTTACAGGGGAATTAAGTTCGGAAAAATTAAACAAAGTCAGTTATTTAATTTATCATCCCATGATTGCAAAGATATAGGTACTATTAAAATTGAATAAGTACATTTATACAAAGGTAAAACTAAAAGAAAGATGATAGCTGTTATAATTTCATTAGAATCTTAGTTTAAATTTAAATGGACGTAATTATGTACCTTTTTCTTTTTGGCATCCTACTAATATTATAAATACAAAAGTTTGTGAAGGTGGGTGGATGAATGTTTGTTACACTTTCACGCAAAAACATTTAGACGGATTTTGATAAAGCTTCACGATGTCATAGCTTATACATCAGAATAGAACATGCACTATATTTTATCCCAGAAAGTTAGAGAACTTCTGCGGGAATCAATCATTAGCTAGTCTTCAATCCTAGTGTTCCACAAACTATTAAAATCTTTATTATTTTATGAGTAGAGTCGTTATTATAACAATTACTAGCGTCACTTACATACCCCTAGTTCGATTAAACCATTCTTGGTTTAATTATAACTTGAAAAGGATAGTTTTGATTATACTGAACTTTACTCGCTATTTGATTTGAACCAGCTGAGCTTAATTGTTAAATTTAAATTTATAATGGTAAAACTGAAGAAAAGTTGATAGTTATCATTTCAGTTGATACTTAGTTTTTAATAAGTATAATTGTTAAATTCAAAGTGAAATTTTGTTGATTTTATGAGTAGAATCGTATAATTTATTGTTATGTGTTTTTTTTTTTATGTTTTATTTTGTAAGTCTGATAGAAGAATCTAGTTGCTTCAGTCGTTTTATTGATTACTTTTTACAATAATATATAAAAAGAAATGTTTATTTGTTGGATTTCTTTTAAAAACCCTCCTTTTTTAGGGTTCCGTAGTAAACAAGGAACCCTTACTAGTTTCGCCATGTCCGTCCGTCCGTCTATCTGTCTGTCTGTCCGCGGTTTAGCTCAGAGACTATTGGTACTAGAAATCTGTAATTTGACAACGGTATAAATATCAATCACGCCGACAAAGTCGTGAAATAAAATTGTGAAAAATAATTTCTCTTAGGGTACCTCCCCTACATGTAAAGTGGAGGATGAATTTTTTTTTCTCGTGTATCCCATAGTGTGGGGTTTCGTTGAGTAGGTCTTTCAAAAATATTGTGGGTGTGGGAACATCATTTTTCAATTCAGGGATCCGTTTGTGAAATAATATGATATTTTATAGTGCTAAATTTTATTAGTCAAGTGTCCCCCCCTCTGCCAGCTAAATGGTTGTATATAGGATACAAGAAAAAATTCACAGCAGTAGTATATATAATGAATTTTAAAGGAAAACTATCACGGCTAAGCAGGGTTCATTAGTTAAGGAGTTATATCTGTTTTTTCTAAGTTAGGTATTACACGTAGTGTAAGTTGCATATTTTGTAATATATTATAGTATTTAAACCATGAAACTCAAAATTTATTCAATATTCATAAATAAAACAAAAGCACTATCGTAGGTCAGCAATAATATTTGTGACTTGCAACTACGGAACCCTACACTGCGCGTGGCCCAATACGCACTTGGCCGGTTTTTTTATTAAATTAATACCCTTAAATAGGATTGTCATAGTAAAATAAGTAAATAACGGGTCATTTTAACATCTCAGTAAAGTGGAAAAACTAAATAATGGTACTTATATCGTCACATTATCGTACTTCAACGCAATATTGACGAGGAAGAACTAAACAACTGACATGGAAAAATAAATAAGTGCATCAAATATTCAAAACTTTGGTGAGGGAAAACTAAATAATTGCTTTTTATTTTTTTTCTCACAAACAAATGAATCAAAATGTACGTCAAGTAGATTCAGAAATAGATACAGTAACAATCTATAACATAATATCAAAACATGGGCCGTTAAATTGTTTATGAAAACAACAAACAAACAAACACTAAATCGCGTTTTACTCGCGATATTGGTTTTGTTAGTTATTTAATTTTCCAACTACAGCGACGATAGTTTGTATTGATTGGACCCCTAGTAAAAGGTAATATTTCAAATATTGGACTTTCTGAAAATGTAATAAAGTCGATTTCGCAAAAAGTGTAGTTATTTAATTTTCCAACTACAGCGACACTATCTCCGCCTATCTATTCAGTGGACACCGTGCGTCGTGGGCTAAAACGACGAATTCTGCTTTTATAATGCTGTTTTATAACCGATTTGAAAAAAGGAGGTTATCAATTCGATCCGAATGGATGTTATATTATTAGAATTGCACAATTTTCGGATTTAAATTTCACAAGTGTATGTATGTATGTTTGTCCATGTATTTCTCCAAAAATATTAATCAAATTGCAATAATTCTTTTTAAATTGGATTAGGTATTTTTCAACCTAGGGAACATTGCAAGTTTTATCAAAATCGGTTCAGTAGTTTAAAAGATATGGTCCAAAAAGTGATATAAAGTCGGTTTAGGTAACTTTTATTACGTGGATTTAGTTTTTAAAATCCCTGGGGAATCTTTCATTTTCCGGGATAAAAGTAGCCTATGTCACTCTCCAGCTCCTCAACTATACCTGACTATACCTATGCAAAAAATCACCTCGATCCGTAGGTAGCTTTGTTGCGGCGTGATTGAAAGACAAACCAACAAACTAAACAAACACACTTACGCGTTTATATTATGAAGTATGATTGTCTAATGTCTACTGTGTAGCCTTCATGTTTTGATAATTTACCTACTGTTTTTGCGCGGCTTTACCTGTGTGGATTTAAGTTTTTAGTACTAATCCCGCGGGAACTGTGAATTTGTCGGGATGAAAATTTTCTATAATTAAGTTAATCCAGGGCTTAGACTAATATCCAGGGTAAAAGCTATCTCTATTTCAAATTTCAGCCAAATCGGTTCAGTAGGTATATATTTTACCTAATTATTGTGTCGTGAAGAAAATAAAATAGGTATAAAAATATTATATCTAAACAACCATTTCTAAAATACTTTTTGTGCATTTTATGATAAAAAACAGTCGCCCCGAAGCCGGTTGGCGAGCTAAAAAAATAAAGCCCGTTGAAGAAAGTAGCAGTCATGTATTAGGGTAAGTACCTACCTACCAAGTGAAGTTAGACAAGATCACAAGAAACAAACTGCGCTGCGCGCCGGCCGGCGGCCGCGACACTCGATAGTAATAATATCAAAGAAGCCGCCGCGCCGGCCGAAACTAGCGATCAGCGACATTATGCTTTAATTTGTACGATTGGAATGTTAACCTTATTTTATTACTCTTAAGACTGAATTTCAAAATTGTCAAATGGCTTGATAAGGTTTAAAATATTTGAAATCATTAAAAACCTAAAATTATTTAATTTTACAGAACTAAAATACTATATTTTCACAACTTTTGAAGAAAAAACTATTTTTAACCGACTTCAAAAAGAGGTTAGGTATCAATTCGACATGCATGTGTGTAATATTATTGGAAATGCAAATCACCTATATCACAATCTATTAGGGCTTACAAACATAATAATGTATGTATGTATGTTTGTCCATGCTTTTCCACAGTCGATCTTAGACTTGCCTTTACACAAGTTTAAGAAATCAGTTAAAACTAATCTCATGAAAAAAGCATATTATTATACAATTGAAGACTATATAAATGACAAAAAAACGTGAATATAATTTATTCCAGCGATTCATGAGACAGTAGGTAATGATTAACCTGTAAATTCTCTTTTTCCTCATTGTGGAAACACTGCATACATAGCTATCTACTAAGTATAATGTAAACTTGTTTTGAAAACTGCCGAGTTTCTTGCTGGTTCTTCTCGGCAGGAACGGCATTCCGAACCAGTGGTAGACTCATGGACGGACGATTCAAAAGCACTTGTAAAAAAGTTTATTTGAATACAAAACATTTTTATTCTATTCTATTTCTCCGAAAATATGCGACCAATCTTTTTTTACTGGCTTACATTTACTTCAAGATAATCGATCGTTATAATCGTTTCAATAGTTTTAAAGATAAGGACAATAGGGTATTTGACTATTATTAAAAATATCGTTTCATCTGGTGTCATCCTAAAAGATTATTATCTAAAAACATTATTCCATACGACAAAACTAAAAAATAAAGGTTTATTTAATTAGAAGACATTCATTAAAATTGCTTTAATTCTGGCCATGTTCACGAGATCGAAAACGTTCTTGAATCTCGAATGACGTCACAGTTCACGCCACCTTTGGGCTTTGGAATTGTCATTGAACTGTGTGTGAACTGTGACGTCATGTAAACAAATGGAACCAACGTTTCCGCGGCAATTTATTTTTTTGAATTTATTTCTCGATTTTTATGAAAAATACTGAAAATTATGCCGAAATATACGTTTTGTTAGCTTCAGCATAGCATTATTAACAATTTAATATTATGATTTTCTAAAAGTAGTCAAATACCCTATTGTTCGTTTTCATTAGGTATATTTGAAATAACAACCCAATAGGCAACCCTAGCCGCAGCCCTTGCCGTCCGCGGTAAAGAGTGCATGTGAGTCCTGCTGAATCTGATGTAGGTAGGTACCTAAAGTCTTTAGTCTTGCGACCTCCCTGGCGCAATGGTAAGCGCTGTGGTCTTATTAGAGGGAGGTTCCGGGTTCGATTCGCGGCAGGGAAATTTTGAATTTTATATTTTATAATAAGTATATTTTATAATTTATAAAATTTTATAATTTTCTCTAGTCTGGTCTGGTGGGAGGCTTCGGCCGTGGCGAATAAAACCTACCGGCAAAGCCGTGCCTCCAAGCGATTAGCGTTTTGGTACTATTCCATGTAGAAACCAAAGGGGTATACATACAGTATGGGTTTCATAAAAAACTGCCATACCCCTTCCAGGTTAGTCCGCTCCTATCTTAGACTGCATCATCACTTACCACCATGTCAAAGCTCAAAAAAGGCTAACTTGTACTTATCTGAATTATTTATAAAAAAAATACGAAGCAAAACGAAGCAGCTTTTGTTTTAATGCCATCTAGTTCAATTTTATAGTAAACAATTCGTAGTTCATGTTAGAACCACAACCCTAATGGATACCAACCATGTTGTCAATGTGTGCGTGGGTATCGCGTCTCTACAGTAGTTCGATATGACAGATATTTATATTTGATTAATCATCTAAATGGCTTCGTTTTAAAGTAAGCTAATGATTTGATAAAATAATAGGCATTGGTATACTGGCGCAATTTCAATATTTTTAAAATCTGTGCATAGCAACTATGCGAAAAAATTAAAAATCTGTCAAACGCCCTAACAGCGCCATCTAGCGTGAATCTTTTCTTGAGAAGTCCTAGCTATCCCATATCCAGCGAAGTACTTTTACAGTTTATTGAAAGATGGCGCTGACAATGTTTTTAAACTTTCATGGTAGATGGCGCCAAAAAATTGATTAACCAAATGTAAATTGACACTCACACATTCGTAATTTGAAAGGTTTTGATGCCCCTTTTTTTATTGAAATATAATGATAAATAATGAAAATATTTGCCTGAAATTTGTATTTGCGCCTATAAAAAGGCCTAAAGGAATGATAAAACAAATTAAATAAAATAAAAAATGTATATCTTTCAAGATTAATCAAAAAGAAAAATGTATGAAAGTCGAGCTCTGCACATGCACCTTAAATATTAAAAATAGAAAGATGAATTAGTAAGTAGTTTTTAACCTCTTTGAACTTGTCAGTTTTTATTTCAAAATAATAAGGAATTAGGAATACAAGATGAATTCTTCAACTTCCGCCATATTGTAACATGGAGATATCTGTAGAAAATAATGGATGTTCCTCAAAATGCGTATTACTTATGTAGACACGTTATTTGGATATATACGCTTGACAAATGCTTACTAGGAACATTTTATTCGTCTTTATTGATATTTTTTGCATTCAATAAATGAAAAAAAAATGTATTAAAACTGAATGTTCTATATGAAAATGAGTATTACTTAGTTCCATTCCCACATTCTGCAACTTAATACTTATAACGGAACGCATTTACGTGTTTGACAATATGTCATAGTCTATGTCAAACGTCAATGTTATGCGAATGATAGTTGATTGTAGTCGTTTTCCTAGTTCCATGGTTGATTGCATTGCAGTTCATCATCATGCATCATATTTTCTGGTGAGAAGGTGAACAAGGTAAACTTGTTTAAATGCCTATTGTTACTAAAATCATATCAGTTTACCGTAATAATTCGCAACTGTTCGCTATTTTAAAGCGCCCTAAGTTTTTTAATCACAATTTATACTCTTACATGTTTACGTCTAGTCTGTTGTAATGACAAGTTCTGTGAGGTTTATATTTATAGCAATTTAATGTGCCTATAATCACGAATTTATAACACCAAAAGTCATTGGTGTACACTAAGTTTGAACGTCCATAGAGAAATTGGCCATCTCCTTTGTGGATCAAGCCTTTTGTTAGTGTCCACGTTTCAGCGCCATAAGTGAGGACGGGAAGGACACATTGATTGAAGACTTTCATCTTCAGGCATTGAGGTATTGACGATGAGAAGACCCGACTTAATTTTCCAAATGCCGCCCAGCCCAGCCGTATCCTTCTGTTGGCTTCTTCGTCGAAATTGTTTCTACCCAGTTGTATGATCTGGCCAAGGTAGTTGTACTCTGAAACAATTTCGATTCCAACATTTTCGACGTTCACGGGTATCGGGACAACATGTTGATTGAACATAACCTTGGTTTTGTCCATGTTTATCCCAAGACCAACTCGTCTGGAAGAGCGGCTTAGGCTATTCAGCATCTGTTCCAGATCTTCTGGAGTCTCTGCCAGGATAACCACATCGTCGGCGAACCGCAGGTGTGAGATGTATTCGCCATTTATATTAAAGCCTCGTCCTGTCCAGTCCAGCGTTTTGAAGAGGTCTTCTAGAGCACTATTAAACAGTTTTGGGGATATTACATCCCCCTGTCTAACCCCCCTTCTCAAGTTTATTGGTTTTGTTTGCTGAGACTGTACTTGGACGGTCATTGACGCAGTATCGTAAATACATCGCAGCACCTCGATATAACGCCAATCGACTTGGCATCTCTGCAGTGACTCCAGAACAGCCCAAGTTTCGATAGAGTCGAAGGCTTTCTCGTAGTCCACAAAAGCAAGGCAGAGTGGGAGATTATACTCTTCCGCCTTCTGTATAATCTGCCTTAAGGTGTGAATGTGGTCTACGGTGCTGTAGCCTTTTCGAAACCCAGCTTGCTCCGGAGGTTGAAAATCGTCAAGTCTTCGGGCGAGGCGATTTGTGATCACCCTCGAAAACAACTTATAAACATGGCTCAAGAGTGATATCGGCCGATAGTTCTTTAGAAGCTCCTTGTCACCTTTCTTAAAGAAAAGGATTACCACACTCTTGCTCCATGCTTTTGGCGTAGTTCCGTTTGCAATGACGTCATTAAAGATCTCTGCTAGCTCTTTCAGGATCGGAGTACCTCCTGCACGTAGAAGCTCTGATGTGATGCCGTCATCGCCAGGTGCCCTGTTGTTTTTAAGTTGATTGAGGGCTATTCGCATCTCGCCAAGGTCAACGTCTGGGATGTCTTCGGTGTAGTGGCGGGTCAATGTCGCACGTTTGTCGTTCGTGTCTTGAGCCGCTTTTGGAGCTTTGGAGGAGTATAGCTGAGAATAAAATCGTTCGATCTCCTCTAGGACCTCTGCTTGTGACGTCACGATTTTACCGACGGGGTTTCTCAACTTTGTCAAGTGGCTCCTCTCAAGTCGCTTAGCGAACACTTTCGAACCTCGATTTTGCTTGATCGCATTTTGTATAATGCGGGTGTTGGAGCACCGGAGGTCGAATCTTATTCGCTTCTTGACGCGCTTGTTCAAAGTATGCCACTGAGGCAGTGCTGAGGAAGTTTCCCGTCTCTGCTCCATAAGTTTACGGGTATCTTCGGAGATCTTTGACACCCTTTTATGGTCATTCTGACAGTATTTGCGCCCCACTTCACGAACGACACCTACGAAATTGGTGAATCGTTGGTCAATGTCCAAGTTGGTTTCCAACAGGTCGAACCGATTCTTGAGCTCAATTTGGAATTGTTCGGAGCTTACACTTTGCAACGGTTTTGGTCGGAGAGTTGACTTCATCAGACGTTGTCTCTCTAATTGCAGATCTATATTTAAGATGCCACGCACAAGCCTGTGATCGCTGCCGGTGTTAAACCTATTGATCACTGAGACATCCTCAAATATATACCTGCGATCCGTCATGATAAAGTCAATCTCATTTTTAGTCACATTATCCGGACTATGCCATGTCCACTTTCTAGAGGGCTTTTTCTTGAAGAAAGAATTCATCAGGAATAGCCCTTTCCGCTCCAAGAAGTGGACAAGCATCTGGCCCCTGTGATTTCTGTGACCAAAGCCGTGTGGTCCCACTTTTAATTCGCCATGTTCTTGTACTCCCACCTTAGCATTAAAGTCCCCCATAACGACATTGAAGTGAGTTTTGGTGGTGTTAAGTAAAAAAGTAAAGTTTACAAAAGTATAGTTTACTCAGAGAATAATTAGATTCCCGGCTCTGCCCGCGCGATGTACAAGTTTTGTGATCTGATGTGCGATTCTATAAATATATATTTCGCAGTAGGATAATTGAAGCCGTGATATAGTTATAAACCTAGGTTTATAGCTATAAACCTAGGTTTATAATAGTTATATAAATATAATATAGAATATAGTTGTTATACGGAGGCAGTTCATAGCTATCTTACAAGGAATATAGCTAGCTATAGGTAAAGGTACTGTATACATATTATAGTAGATAATATGCATAACTATGAAGCAACGATAACGAAACAGTGGTAGTGACCTGCCATCTGAGTGTTCTCTATAATGTTCTCGAAGGTTGTGAAGTCCGCCAATTCGCAATGGGCCAGCGTGGTGGACTATGGCCTATAACCCTTCTCTGAGAGGAGACCTGCGCTCAGTAGTGAGACGTTGTTGGGTTGCCAATGATGATGGTGATGATGATGATGCATAACTGGCTAGACTATTTAATCTAATGAAATGATTAAAGTATACATTTTCTTTCCTTTGCACAAGTATAAACCTAGGTTTATAGCTATATTACAGCTTCAGCTATCTTACTGCGACTCTATATTATATAAATATCTATTAAGATGCTGCAAGTAGGGTTTTACAAGGCATTTCGAATCCTCGAAATGCTACCGCGGTTTTGGAATGTGGAATCTACTGAGAGTCAGCGAGTAAGCCCCTCGATGGGTACAGCTTACAGCGACATTTACATAGGCATCCAACCATCTTTATCATTCATAGTATTCACGGATAGCCGCAGTTACATTGTATATACAGGGATGCTAAATTCATAGCTTGTTCTTTTTTAAAACATAGGCACACGTAAATGTATATTTGGGTAGTCGGATACCTCATACCTATACCTATCTAGGGATAATCTATTTTTTCTGGTAAACAAGTAGTCTCTCGCAGAAGGCGTTTAGTAAGCGACGCGCTTAGCATAGCACATAGGACGTTATTGCAACACTGACAATCAATAAAAAAATGGAACACCAAACTAAGAACCTCGTAAGTAGGTAGGTACGTTCGTCGATTACGCGTTACTCCGAAATATTTTCTGAGATTGGTTTTCCTTTTAAGACAGCTACAAAAAATAGATATTTGTGTATGTAACCAATAGGCATATCAAAATAATGTCTCTAAAAAATCTGTTCAAGAGTAAATTCCACTGCCAGAGGTCTAATAGATCTGAGATCAATAACAGAACTGATCTGAGATCAGAGTTCTGTTGTCTCTCTGTCTACAAGCTACTTTTAATATTAATGTAGAGTTCCCACTAGGTAGATTCCTCTTACCAAACTGTAGTCATTAAATTTAGTTAGAAAGATCTAATCTCTCTGTTGCGCTTTTGAGAGATATCAGATTTTGAGAGATGCAGATTTATAAAGGTTAGATTATGATAGCTATACCTTTACAAAAAAGTCTGTTGTTATATTATGTAAATATATAGTAATAATACCAAAAAAAATTAATTTATTAATTATATTACATAATACTTATTAATTTTTTTAATAATACCGTCAAACTGCAAAACAGTTGGTTGACGGACTAAAAATTGTTATGTATATCCTTGCTTTATCAATTTGGTGAACAAAGCCGTCGGTCCCTATAAAATTCGATTTTATCTATTATATGTTTAGCAGCGATATCCTAATGGTTAAGACTTCAGCCTCATTTTCAGGGGTCCGAGGTTCAAATCCAAGGTGCCCTCTAACTTTTCAGAGTACCTAGTGTTTTAAGCAGTTGAATAGCACTTACTTTTATGGTGAAGTAAAACACCGCTAACAAATCACAGCATGCCTGGAAGTTCTCCATAATGATCTGAAAGGGTTCTGAAAGTCTTACCAATCCGCACTTGAGCAGCGTGGTGGACTTTGGCCTAAACCTGTGCCCAGCAATGGGCCAAAAATGAGTTGAGATAATGATGATCATCATCATTTATTATAAAAAATCTTACCCTCGCAAATCGAACGCCTCAGTAAAATCTCTTTTCAGTACAAGAGTATTATTACACTAAAAAGTACTCCTCACAATTAAAATTAATGACCAAATTCAGCAGTTTACACGTTTTCAGTTCACACTTCCAACGAGTCAAAATTCACGCCCTTGTAACCACATAACTGATCAAACAAAATTACGAAGACCTTACAAAGTATTTAGCACTGAATTCGGAACACACTAACGCAGGTATAATAGTACAAAAAATGTCACTTCAATCCATTCCACACACTAAAAAATCCAACTTAATTTTTATTAAGAGTTTATAGTAAACAAAATAAATCGCTTAAAACTTTTATAGAACTGGCCATAAATAAAATGTCAAGTAAGATCGACGCAGGAGCGACTAAAAGTCGTCCGTTCCATTTTTGAGTGAATTCGTATTTTAGAACGAGATTTACGTTTTTAATTTCAGTACGGGGCTGTCATCGGTGGTGACAGGTCGCGCGCGAGCGTGTGGTGCGCGCGGGCATCGGCGCAGCACTGCGTTCGCGCGCTTTTCGTCCCACGAAACCTTCGCAGCCTCCTTAGAATGGGATGTGTTGTATACTAGCGTTATCTGCGACTTCAACTTCGGATTAAAACTAAAATCGAAGCCCGAGTCATAGAGTCAATTGATACGTTATCTCTATCTCTTAAAGTTATGGTACAATTCTTTTTGACTCAAGAAAACTTCGCAGCTTAGATAGAATGGGATGTATGGTGTACTAACATTATCCACGGCTTCAACTTGGAATTGAACTGAAATAGAAGCCTGTCTCAAGCCTGAGTCAATTATGTGTCAATATCGCTTCAAAGGACTATTACATTTCACATCTCTCTCTCTCTTGCACTTCCAATATTTTCAATGATGGATAGTAAAAATATTAGATTAAAAAAGAAACAAAGTTCAAAATCATAGTTTATTTCATGTAGGCCAAATTTTAGCACTTATTACAAGTGTAAATCTAGCACCGATTCGGGAAGCTGATTCTGAGCCGGCAAGAAACTCAGCAGTTGCTCTTTTCAAAACAAAATAATACCTACAATATCGTATTAATACCGACGATCACCGAACGGGTGCCACTGCCGGGAATGGGGCTACATTCTATCTGCCCGTCTTAACATGAATTGAATTGTAGTACGCTTTTTTTGGAATTTCCCCTCATTGTGAAAATATTATTTTCTATTCTAACAAAGTTGCATTGGTTAAATCGGCATCCGGCTGCCCACAAGATAGTTTATAAATCTTATTACAATGTAATAGCTACATAATA
Source organism: Oeneis ivallda (assembly GCA_029955525.1). Lineage (NCBI taxonomy): Eukaryota > Metazoa > Arthropoda > Insecta > Lepidoptera > Nymphalidae > Oeneis > Oeneis ivallda. The sequence goes on along the minus strand of JARPMR010000022.1, from coordinate 7,936,900 downwards.
ATATTGTAAAATGTTTATTTTTAAAAGAGCAACTGCTGAGTTTCTTGCCGGCTCTTCTCAGCAGAATCCGCTTTCCGAACCGGTGTAGTGGTAGTCATGACGTGTCATAAGAGCCACAGGTTGACCTACCTGAAATAAATAATTTTGAATTTTAATTTTTTTTTAATACAATATCATAAAAAATGCAATTTAGTAAGTTACACTCTCTTGTCGTCAGCTGGATACCAAGCCGATTGTTTTCATGCAAATTTGTCATTCAGAAATTCACTAACTTGGTAATAATACCTCTCCTCTACCTCTTTGTTATGACCTCTATGTCTAAAATATCCGTAATTTAACTGTCGAAGATAATAATTGGCCACATTTTATCAAAAGTATCTGAGATTATTACAATCATTGAAAATATTAGAATGTGCGAGAGAGATGCGAAATATAATAGTCCTCTTATGTTACAATTATTGCACTATTTTGAAAAAAAAAAATCTTTTCAACCCTAGCATTCTTCCTTAGAATAGAATGTGTTTTTAATAACAATGCGGCTACAACTTCAGATTAAAATTAGAATCACGTCAACGTGAGGCGTCTAGGATTTACGCGCGAAAATTTAAAAGGAAAACTTTAAATGCATTTTTTTGGTACTTATGGATTGAATAAAATTTTAGTAAATTTTCTAGTACTTTATTATCACGTTAAAATGAAATTTAGACACTTTTCAAAAAGGAGTAAAATACCCTATTCACAGGCTCAGTAGTCCAACAATTAAAGGAATGCAATTAAAAGTTGGACGGTTCGATCCACTGCACTATTATCGTTCCCACTCAAGCTCACACAAGCTTTACGTTTATTTTGAGGGAAGGGGAGAATATCAGTAGATATTATATTAATATGTAGTACCTACTCATATATAGGAAAAAAGTTCAACATTGCTAAAATTCTTTTGTAAAAATAGTCTCTCTTTACTTGCCTCTGTTCCGTCAAAAAACTCATACTTAGAGTTTATTGTTAACGGCGCTAGAAGTCTCTGAATTTATATTAAGTAGGTACCATTTTTGATACCGTAGTAGAAAATGCAGGTACTACTTTTTAAAGTCACTTTATTACACAAAAATAGTACCTATAATAGGCGGATTAACTAATGCATTTTCTACCGGTCTACCTTTAGATGAGTGACACACATACTTATACAACAACATCCTTAAACAACTTGATACGTACTGATATATACTATACTTAAACAACTTGATACAACAACATACTTAAACAACATACTTATGTATTATAATACATAAGTAGGTATGTAGTTTGTGTAGATTAGAAGATTGTCTCGATGTGATAAATAAACAGAATTGCTTAGCACCGCAAAAATTGGGATTGATGATTTTTGCAAGAAAAAAGAAAAGAAAAGAAAGACTGAAAGAAAGAAAGAGCTGATACAAAGAAAATCTCTTTGTATCAGCTCTTAACTGTAAGGAAAATTAAGTTATTGAATAGAGTCCTTCAAGGACGCTCGGTACAAAAGACATCAACGAGCTCGTAACACGTTGATGTCCCTTTTCAGTGTAGCTCAGTTTCTTTTCTTATCAAAATATTACATTAGAACTTATAGCTAAACTAATCTAATTGCTATACAAATCATGCCCGCGTCGAATGGTGCCAAGAATACTGGCTGCATTTCCGCGCTGGACAGCCAGGCTGATCCTTTGCGCAAAAAATGAGCCAGCCCTTCTGTGACCAGATGAGGCAATTAACCGCGGTGAAATGTCTTTTAAAATGTAGCTCAATACCTAGATAGGTAAGTAATTTTTTTTTGTCAAATTGATGACAAGAAATAATTGAAAAGGTTACGTAAACAAAATAGAAAGGCTGTTAAATGTGTATTTCTCATTAATAATTCTAATTTGTAGAATAGCTTCTTGGACTTTTTTAATCTTGGTAAGCACCTACCTACGTCGTAGGTAACTTTAAACCTGTTTTTTTTTATATATTATTTACTAAATAGGTACCTTTTCTTAGCTTTCCTCCTTCTTTAGCTTTACGTCAACATGGTGTTCGAATTTTAAAAATACCGCATTTCCTGGATGAAAAGTCATGTAATTCTCCAGGTACAACTTTTATTTTTTATATTTTATTATTCTGTAAAAAATCAATTCAATCCTTTGCTTCGTGATTGAAGAACAAAGTATTGCATTATACCTACCTATCTATAATACCTAATATGGATGTATTAAGTATTATCTAGAAACATTCAGGTATTCCTAATCCAGGTCCTTACTAATCCTTACTAATAATATATTATTGTATTACTAAAGTGTGTTTGTTTGTTGGTTGGTTGGTTTGTCCTTCAATCACGCCGCAACAGGGCTACGGATCGACGTAATTTTTTGCATGGGTATAGTTGAGGACCTGGAGAGTAACATAGGCTTTTTATCCCGGAAAATCAAAGAGGTCCCGAGGGTTTTAAAAACTAAATCCACGCGGACGAAGTCGCGGGCATCAGCTAGTAATTTATAATAAAATACCTAGGCAATTTTACCTCATTGAATTTTCTATAAAATGATTTTTTTATTATGCATACTAAGAGCGGCATACAAATAAAAGTAACAATTTGATTGACATAATCTGATATAACACCTTTAATAACAGTATTACGTTACTGTCAACACAGACGTAAAAAAAAACACGCGAGCGAGACAACACTACATTCGTCGCTCCATCTGCAATAATTGTTTCCTCTTCAAACAGAACAGTCATCACGCGTCACTGCTAAAGACGGCCCACTTTGCAGCGAAACAAGAAACTGTAGACATCCTCTTCACTCCTAACCATTTTCACGCACGTAAATAGAGAGGTGAAAAATTCAGGTTTCACATTGTCGTTCAGTTTTTTGCCGCATATAGATCAACTTTGAAATAATATGTCATTGACCCTAGATGTTTTGGACGTTAAAAATAAAAAACAAAAAATCTTCAGGCAAAACTTTATTTGAAACATATGTAAAATTCTAGGATAATTACTAGTTTGATAAAAATGTCAGTAAAATTTTTATAGGATTTTAATTAAGTTAATAACGGTTCGGTATTTCAGACTAGCTTTTGCCCACGGCTTCATCTGCGTGGATTTTAAAAATCTCGCGGAAAGGGAACCCTCTATTTTTCCGAGATAAAACGTAGCCTATACGTATCACCCACCAAGTCTTCAACTATACCCATGCAAAATAATCAAAAAATCACGTAAGATCCGTTAGTCCATTGCTGTGTGACTGAAGGAATAACCAACAAAGAAACACTTTCGCACTATAATAAAAATAATAATTAGTCCTTGACATCGATCTCACCTAATGGTAAGTGACGGTAGCTAAGTGTAATAACAAGTGATTAAGATGGTAGCAGGCTAGCTTGGAAGGGAGTAGATAGGTACGGCAGTTTAATGTGATAAGAAAACTGAAACGTAGGTATAAAGGATTTCAAATAAAATTTATATGCCTTCCTAGTAAGTAATAAATCGGTAAGCCGGCTAAGCCCTGCACTGTTTCCACAGATGAGCGCCATATCGGAAGATATTGAGCGTAACTGCGATCTCACCAGATGGTAAGTGACGCTGCTGTCTGAAATAGTACCTAACGGGGTAGCTTGGAATGGCAGTTTTAATATGAAACGAAAACTGAAACGTAAAGGGTATCAAATAAAATTTATATAGTAATAAATTGCCGAGCCGGCTAAGCCCTGCGCAGTTCCCACAGACGCGCGCCATATCGGACTATATTGAGCGTAGCTGCGATCTCACCAGATGGTCAGTGACGCTGCTGTTTGAAATAGTACCTAACGGGGTAGCTTGGAATGGCAGTTTTAATATGAAACGAAAACTGAAAAGTTAAGGGTATCAAATAAAATTTATATAGTAATAAATCGCCGAGCCGGCTAAGCCCCGCGTTGTTCCCACAGACGCGCGCCATATCGGACGATATTGAGCGTAATTTGTAGCTTCGTGGACCCGCGAGATTTACTGCACCGCAGATTCAGAACCTGATGCGGAAAACTGGTCGCTTTTTCTTTGGAACCTTATAAATTAATGTGGTCACTTTTTATATCGACTAGGTCACAAAAACATAGTGAACTTATATATTAGAATTAACTAAGGACTGGTATTGGAATGTAAATTAGATATAGAATTTAATTATAAGTAGAAGTTTAAGTTAAAATAATATTGCTAATTAGCCCTTTGGCTAGATTGCAGTAAAAAATAAGGCTACCGTTACGTAATGGTGTCTTATGGTGGGGAAAAAAAACTTTTTATATCAGAGCTTTTTATCCCTCATAAATCTACAATCTATATGTATGTAGATTTAGAATTAGATTTTATAACTTTTCTGTATTGATGTCGACGGCTATGGTGTACGGAAAAACTCGAATGAGTTTATGTTTACACCAAAGCGCTAATGACTCTGTAAAAAATTTCTTTGTTGGTAGGTATCTATATAATAATAAATAAATTAAATAAATAAACTATTTTTTGCCCCCGCAACTTCGTTCTCGTGGGAATTAGGTTTTGCATTGGAATTTTCAAAAATGTTTAAAAACGGGCCAAGTGCGTTTCGGGCCACGCGCAGTGTAGGGTTCCTTAGTTGCAAGTCACGATTATTATTGCTGACCTAGGATAGTGCTTTCATTTTATTTATGAATATTGAATATATTTTGAGTTCCATGGTTAAATATAATAGGTATACTACAAAATATGCAACTTAGACTACGTGTAATACCTAAACTAGAAAAAACAGATAGGTATAACTCCTTAACTTATGAACCCTACTTAGCCGTGATAGTTTTCCTATAAAATTAATCTTTATGTATACTACTGCTGTGCATTTTTTCATATATTCTATAAACAACCATTTAACTGGCAGAGGGAGGGGGGGGGGGGGGGGACTCTAATAAAATTTAGCACTTTAAAATATAATATTTCACAAACGGATCGATCGATGTCAAATTAGAGTTTTCTAGTCTCTGAGCTAAACCGCGGACGGAAGGACGGACGGACAGACAGACGGACGGACATGACGTTCCTTGTTTACTACGGAACCCTAAAAACTGTGGAACACGTACAGTACCCGGCGATATATATTGCACATCGGCCTTATGGCCGAGTGTTCAATATATATATATATATATATATATACAGTATATAGTAGTAGTACATACAGTACCCGGCGATATATATTGCCTGTACTGAAGGTAGGCCTGTATTTCATCATTTTTAATTTTAATTTTTTTATAAAAAAATTGAGTGTTGTGGCACACTCGGCTGGAACGAATTTTGTAGAATCAACACCATTTCTCGCCACATGTTAACACCATCTCGTAAAAAAGAGACTTTCTATAAAACTTCGATCCAAAAAAAAGAACAACATGATCTGAAGTCAGGATTCGAACCCCCGAACCGATAGTTTCTATCATTTTCCAGGATAGCTAGAATTATGTCACTCTTGAGGTCCGGAACTATAACCATGCAAAAAATAAAGTGAATCCGTTGCTCTATTGCAGCGAGATTGAATAAGAAACCATCAACATTATAAATTACTAGATGATGCCCGCGACTTCGTCCGCGCTGATTAAGGTATTTAATTCGCGCTGGAACTCTTCCGGGATAAAAAGTAGCTTCTTCTTCTTTGTCGATCGCTAGACTTCCACTGCTGGACAAAGCTCTCTTGCATGGACTTCCACAGGCCGCGGTCTTGCGCCACCTGAACCCAGTTGCTCCCTGCGACTCGTTTGATGTCGTTGGTCCACCTAGTGGGGGGGGTGTGCCAACCGCCACTCCAGCACCTTGGACTTCACTGGAGAGTCACTTAGAAATAAATAAAAAACAAGAAATTAATTTTCCCAGAATTTTCCAAATAAACCTTAAAACATTAAAAACAAGAAATTATTTTAAAAAGAATAATAAAGAATTCTTTTAAAAAGAATATTAACCAAGCTGAACTAATATTCGCCTCTTCCCTCAAAATAAGCGTAAAGTTTGTGTTAGAATTAGGACGACAATAATGCCACGGATGGAGATCAAACTGTCGACCTTTCAATTTGAGTCTGCACCTATAACCGCTGAGCTATTAGGGCGTCTCGATTCTTGACTTTTTATTCTATCGTAACCAATTTGGTATCCAAAGCACGGAGGCAGACGCGCGTCCAGTGTTACCACAGAATGCGCGTCACAGTCCGCTGCGGCGCCGCAATGCAGCGCTCGTTTTTTGTGCGGCATTCGATCGTCTAATGAATTTCACGCTGCAATCACTGGATTGGGTTTTTACAGTATTTAGTACAAACAGCTTTGTATGGTTTTTCTTAGTGCACGTGCGGTTAACACATTGTTGGTGTACCTACCTACCTATGAAAGCTTGATTGCTGCTGAGGGAAATTCTCAAAATCTGGCCTAGCGCCAACAGTACAGTTTATGGAGATTATTCTATCCTTATAAGATTTTAAAAAGAAAAAGTTTATCAACAACTGTAACGTGTTGCTACAAGATGTCGCTAGTTGCTTAAACTGATTGAAAAAGTAGATACATCATCATCATCATCATTAACAACCCATCAATTGCTCACTACTGAGCGCAGGTCATAAGATACATAATAGATACTAATTTCAATGCTGATATGTAGTTTGTTCGCGGCTGTGGTGTAAAGCGAACACACTCGGGCGCGAGTCCCAAGAGATGTGGGTTCGAACTCCCACAGCCTCGGAATTTTTGGTATGTAGGTATTTAAATATTTATTCGGATATTTCCTTAAGTGTAGGTTAACAATTTAATAAAAAATAAAAAATAAATTCTACTTACTAACCAACAGCTTCTATATCGGTCGACATAGTTTGAAGGTTTAACCATTTTTGTTATTAAGACGTGGATGTGTGACGTTCTTTGAGTATTAAGTGTTGGTTTAATACTCAAAGGTGACGTTACTCGCTTGGACAGAATTCGAAAAAATTATCGCAGCCAAGACTCAAGAGTCTCATCTGCGTTGGTTCGTCCACATACCTACTGCGCCAGCCTTAAAGTTATGTGGGTCGACTCAAAGGTGCCAGGACCGCTGACCGGGGACGGGCATATTAGCCCGTCAGCGGTCCTGATTAAGCCGAAAAAACGGTGGGTTCAAATCACTTACCTCTATAATTTATCTATGACATTAACACTGTATTTACTGTACAATACACCTATACAAATGACACCATAATTATGGATCAATTTGAAGCGCCACATTTGACATACGAGTATCTCTGGAACTAATAAATATTGCAAATTCTAATCTACAATTGTTATCTACGATCATATGAAATCATATCATATCGATTAATTTAAGAAGTTGGTTATGAAATCATAGATTAATTATACATGTTGGTGCGCCATTTGCAATAGGTATTATTTTACCCTGTTGTAACGGTGGGATAGGGTATTATAGTTCCAGAGACACTCTTTTAATTGCTTACAGCGCCAATATGGCGTCAATCAAATCCAAAATGCCGTCAATCAAGTAGGTCCAAACAAATCCTATCCCTGGAAAATACCCTACGTCCCTGGAAATCCCTAGAAGATACCTACGTCGAACAGTGAACCCGTTGGCTTCACAACGAACGAACTACCCATAGCTTGGTCCCGTCTACCATCTGCGTACCCTCACGTAATTTGAAACGTCCATTCAAGTACGACCTCCGTAAATTCTCCAAATAGCAAAGTGTAACTAAATCGATACGATGCGCTTCAACCGTGTAGGTATTTATCTCAACTTACATAACATGACACCCCAAAAACCTCTTTCCTTTTACCATCTTACTGAAATCAGAGATCACAATAAATTAGACGCCTTCAATAAGTTCGACGGTCAATTGTGGTCTCGTAAAATGCCTTAATCAAACTAAACAAAAACCATTGTAAAAAATAGATTTTTCGAATGCTGATGCGTCGTAAACGTAATAAGTAGAAGAGGATTAAGAAAAAAAGAATTTGTGCTTAATGTTACTAACAATAGTCATAAGCAATCTGATTCGATTAGAACTGTCTTAATTAAAAGAGTCTGACGTTTGTCTTCTTGTTATTTACATATGAAACTAATGGAAAGCTTTGAATTTGGTTTTTAACTATTTTGTTGTAAATCCTAAACTATTTTCTAGCTTTTAACTTAACTATATTATAGGTACTTTGGATGCTGCTAAGAAGAGTTGACAACAGTTACATTTTTCGTAGTAAATTCTTATGCCAAGATCTTCTTTTCCAGCCAGGTGGTCACGTGGTCACCTGATTGCTGCCTATTTTCCCCTCAATTATAAGTTGCAGGAGATTGTATTTTGACCAGCTTTTAATAAAACGCAATTTTGCTAAAAATATTTTGTTTACTAAAAACATTTTGTCCTGGTTATATTTTATCACAAAGACGTAATAAAAACACGTAATGAGTTATTTACACCTTACATAATTCTATTATGATGTGCCCATTATTACTAGCGCACATTATGCGGTGCCCATTATTACTAGCGCACATTATGCGGTGCCCATTATTACTAGCGCCCATAATGCGGTGCCCATCATTACTAGCGCACATTATGCGGTGCCCATTATTACTAGCGCCCATAATGCGGTGCCCATCATTACTAGCGCACATTATGCGGTGCCCATTATTACTAGCGCACATTATGCGGTGCCCATTATTACTAGCGCACATTATGCGGTGCCCATTATTACTAGCGCACATTATGCGGTGCCCATTATTACTAGCGCCCATAATGCGGTGCCCATCATTACTAGCGCACATTATGCGGTGCCCATTATTACTAGCGCACATTATGCGGTGCCCATTATTACTGGCGCACATTACACGGTGCCCATTATTATTACTAGCGCACATTATGCGGTGCCCATTATTACTAGCGCACATTATGCGGTGCCCATTATTACTAGCGCCCATAATGCGGTGCCCATCATTACTAGCGCACATTATGCGGTGCCCATTATTACTAGCGCACATTATGCGGTGCCCATTATTACTGGCGCACATTACACGGTGCCCATTATTATTACTAGCGCACATTATGCGGTGCCCATTATTACTAGCGCACATTATGCGGTGCCCATTATTACTAGCGCCCATAATGCGGTGCCCATCATTACTAGCGCACATTATGCGGTGCCCATCATTACTAGCGCACATTATGCGGTGTCCATTATTACTAGCGCACATTATGCGGTGCCCATTATTACTAGCGCACATTATGCGGTGCCCATCATTACTAGCGCACATTATCTGGTACCCATATGATTGTACGGTACCCATTATTACTAGCGCACATTATACGGTGCCCATTATTATTACTAGCGCACATTATGCGGTGCCCATTATTAGTAGCGCACATTATGCGGTGCCCATTATTACTAGAACACCTTATGCGGTGCCCATTAATACTAGCGCACATTATGTGGTGCCCATTATTACTAGCGCACATTATGCGGTGCCCATTAATACTAGCGCACATTATGCGGTGCCCATTATTACTAGCGCACATTATGCGGTGCCCATTATTATTACTGGCGCACATTATGCGGTGTCCATTATTACTAGCGCACATTATGTGGTGCCCATTATTAACAGCGCACATTATGCGGTGCCCATTATTATTACTAGCGCACATTATGCGGTGCCCATTATTATTACTAGCGCACATTATGCGGTGCCCATTATTACTAGAACACCTTATGCGGTGCCCATTAATACTAGCGCACATTATGTGGTGCCCATTATTACTAGCGCACATTATGCGGTGCCCATTAATACTAGCGCACATTATGCGGTGCCCATTATTACTAGCGCACATTATGCGGTGCCCATTATTATTACTGGCGCACATTATGCGGTGTCCATTATTACTAGCGCACATTATGTGGTGCCCATTATTAACAGCGCACATAATGCGGTGCCCATTATTACAAGCGCGCGCGCACGACTACGCTCACTGTGCAATGTGCATGCTTTCGCGTGGAGAACAATCTCTCAAAACTATCTTTAAATATCTTTGTTAGTTTTCATGTTGTCTTTTTGAAAAAAAAATGTACTTACTCTGTTTCTTACGTGTTTTGAGGTTATTTGGCATGAAAATAGGATTAAAATAGCGCAGTAGGTAAATAGTAAGTACAATAGATTGAGATCTCTAATTATTATTCCTGTTTAAATTCGTATGCAAGGTATTATTAGAAGCAATCAAGGATTACTTACCGAGGTTAACGATGTATGATAATAAACTGTTAATAGGTATAATAATTATGTCGGAGTCATTATTTATTGCGATATTCAATTGATTTATACGATGCGATTACAAGTGGCCGTGACATAGGGCTTTAAATGAACTTTATATACAGCCTTATTAAATACTTAAGAGTACCAATAATTATGACTTTGCTCGTTTCGCGAAGCTATACCTATTGGCATGGGCGAGACAAAAAGCTCGAAGTAAAATATGTACCTATAGGTACATAACGGGAGAAAAAGAAAAGAAACAAAGAAAAAGGTAAAAACTGTAACCCAACTAACTACGGGAAATAAAAAAAAAAGATTCCGACGAATTGGAAAATCCTCCTTTTTTGAAGTCGGTTAAAAATGTAAATCACCCGGACCACCATAGCGAATTGATAGACAACTGATTCATCAGTTTAGGCGCTACTTTACCTAAATAGTCACACACATACATACCTACATACATTCATTGCATAACATACATACATAGGTTGCTAAAATCATAACCCTTCCTTTTACCGTAGTCGGGTACTTACAAGATTTGCGAGGGTCACAAGAGCTAAGCTGCATAGATTGGTTTAATCTTCAGCTTATTAATTAAATATCCATAGTAAAAAGACAACGGACAGTAAAACGAATCGGCGGAAACATTGAAACCGAATCAGAGCGAGCCATATCTTTAATGCAATGCGGAGCTGCCGGCGTAACATAACTTAGTGCATATTTATTGTGGAGCGGCGCGGTGCGCGTGCCCGTTGTATGATGATGGAACGATATATATATATGATGATGGACGAACGATGACGATGGACGATGGACGATGATGATGGACGAACGATGTTTGTATGATGATGGACGAACCAGTGGTAGACATCGACGATTCAAAAGCACTTGTAAAAAATTTTATTTGAATAAAAAACATTTCTATTCTATTCTATTCTATATCGCGTAAAATAGTGATGTGGACGTGATAGACTGCCAGTGTAGTAACTATAGCTATTTATACTTTACCAGCTGATGCCCGCGAATTCGTCCGCGTGTATTTAGTTTTTAAAATCCCTCAGGAGCTCTTTGATTTACCGGGATAAAAAGCAGCCATATCACTCTCCAGGTCCTCAACTATATCATCATCATCATGAGCAACCATTAACATCTCACTACTGGGCGCAAGTCTCCTCTCAGAGAAGGATTTCAGAATGGCCATAGTCCACCACGCTGGCCAAATGCGAATTGGTGAACTTCACACACCTTCGTTGTGTTTTCCTTCACCGTTGAAGCATGTGATATTTAATTGCTTAAACGCACTTAACTCCGAAAAGTCAGAGGTGCACGCCCGGGATCGAACCTGCGACCCCCGGAATAGGAGACCACAGTCCTAACCACTGGGCCATCACTGCTTGTTAACTATATACCCGTGCAAAAAAACACGTCGATTCGTAGCTCTGTTGCGGCATTATTGAAGGACAAACCAACAAACAAACACACTTTTGCATTTATAATATTAGTATGATTTCAAACTATAGCTTTTGCACGCGACTTCGTCCGCATTGATTTTATACTGTTTATTTAATCCTCTATATTTACAACGTCACATAGCCTTATGAATCTTATGACTCGTGGACCATTAAGAATTTTTTTGTAGAAGTAGTACTGGCAATTAAAAGAGTACCAATAACTGATACACATAGCTGTCAACCCCTTTACTCTCTTTCTGCGTGATTTTTTTAATTGCAGTGACATTATCGCCATCACCTCCGATTGACCGATCCTTTCTCGCAATTGACTAAAGTGCATTACTACATAAATTCAGCCAAACCCAATTGAGACAGTAGCAGTGATTGAAGCTTCTCCGCAATCGACTCTGCTGTGGAGTTGTCTAAAAATTTATTTATTTTATTTATTTATTTCAATGACATACCCGGGGAGATATTACAGTTTCCCAATTCGTCTTCCCGGGCTACAGTTTAACAACAAAAGGAACAATAAAAACCAAAAAACATAAAATACAAAATAAAATTAAAAAAAAAGAACAATAAGTATACACTAAATTAAAACTTATACACTAAATAGTCTTTCAGACTCCACGTAAAGGGAATCGTCTTAAAGGGAATCGTCTTAAATGATTGCATCAGTGTGACTATCGCAATCACCTAAAAATCTGTGCACAAAGAATGGAAACGCGCACAAAGATTAGATTAGTTGCGTATCGCACGTACATCCCCGCGGGGCGAGGGTTCAATCCGTAAATAATCACTAATGTATGGAGTGTGCTCCGTAACTAGATTACGCGTGCGCGTACGCAGAAATGCTTTTTGGTTATAAATTTATTCTCAATTTGTTTCATGGGCACTATTATTGCTTGCATTACGGACAATTTTATAAGGGTGCCTATTTAATTTCGTATCTCAATCCTTACTAATATTTTAAATATTGGCTAAAAGCAGGCGTTACTTTGCGGAAGTTCATGATTAGCAAGAAAAGGTTCACCACCACTCACATGCACCACCACACAAGACTTTTACACTAATCTCGACGCACGTTTCGGCCCGACACTGGAGCATCCAGCATCTGCATGTGAGTGGTGGTGGCATTGCTTGCTTGGGAATTTTGCTTTCTTGCTTGCTTGGGAAGATGAGCGGTGCTTAGCTTGTTACTGCATGTTTGACCATACAGATTTTTTTCTGTTGGCGGATTATAGCAAAATAATTCTAAACTTTTCTTGCTAAAGTATTGTAGTGACGGAGCAAAGCACTTACGTGATTATTTTCAAGGATATATACCTATACGTTCCCTCAAATATGGTCGAGCGAAGCAATGGCTGGATCATGCGTCATGCTCGTGAACGGGTGCCGCCGGCGGGAATGGGGCTACTTTCTGTCTGCCCGTCTTTGACATGAATTGAATTGTAGTACGTTTTGAGGAAATGTCATATTCTATTCTAACAAAGATGCACGGGTTAAATCAGCTTGGCATCCAGCTGCCCACAAGATAGTATAAAAACTTATTTCAATGTAATAGCTACTTATTAATATTGTAAAATGATTATTTTGAAAAGAGCAACTGCTGAGTTTCTTGCCGGCTCTTCTCAGCAGAATCCGCTTTCCGAACCGGTGGTAGAATCTTGACGTGTCATAAGAGCCACAGGTTGGCCTACATGAAATAAATAATTTTGAATTTGAATTTGAATTTGAATATAATGCAGTGTTGTCAGACCCCCCACTAGGTGGACCGACGACATCAAACGAGTCGCAGGGAGCCGCTGGATTCAGGCGACGCAAGACCGAGGCTTGTGGAAGTTCATGCAAGAGACGTTTGTCCAGCAGTGGACGTCTATCGGTTGATAAAGAGGAAGAGAAGATACCTGGGGTGTCACATATTCTATACCGGAGAAACAAAGTTCCCGCGAGATTTTAAAAACCTAACTCCATGACAAAGTCACGGGCTAAAGGTTACCTGATAAACCTTGCACCTACTCATTATTCTAAATTACTTTCATTTCTCAATATAATACTAGTGGTTCGCCCCGAACTGAGACCTCGCGGTAACGGTTTCCCATAATTACTTATTCATTCAATAGATACATGACGATCAAAATTGACATTATTATTATGCCCGTTTTCACCAACCATACCTAAATCATCCCCTTTGTAGAAGTCTCTTTACGTAGGTAGCCCCTAAATACAATCCTAACATCCCATATGTCATTTTCACCTTTAGTTGTCCCGTAGAGGTTTGTAATAACAAAGTTGACAGAAAGTGTCAACTAACTTAACATATGTAGCCCGTAAAGGTTAGGGAACTGTTATAGTGAAATCCTCAAGGCCTCAATCAAACTTAGGTATAGTTTTTTGGAACATTCAAATTAAATTACTTGTACACAGCGTCAACTATCGACACGATCAGAAAACATGTAAAAACAAACTGCAACGTGAAGTTTTATTGATGTTTGCTAAATGACTAAATAATAATTTTAATTGAATATATTATGTTACATATAAGCTGCATTTGCTATATGAGATGAGAGCGCCATCTATTGACATCATTGTGAAGTTCTGTTGTTGCTGCTCATTAAAAGTTAAATAATTTAGTTTCCTTATTACATTTATCTAATTTTAGTATTTGTTGTTCAAGTACATGATATTACGCTAAAATTATAAAACTTTCAAGCCCCAGCTCTCAATGGTTATTCCGTTGTGAGGTCAAATATAATCTCCACTTTAAAAACCCCCCATTTCGTCAATTTTAGGAAAAAAAATAAAAAAAAAATACTTTTGTACTCTGTTCCAAATTATCTTTAAAATGACGTACTGTAACCCTATGAAAAGCAAAAAAAATTTTTTTTCTTCGCTTTCGCTTCTATGAGAGCCCCCCTGAAATAAAGATTTTTATAACTTTTTAAGCCATTTTCGGCTGGAGGCCATCGGTTTACATATTATATCTAAAATTGAAGTAATTACGTTCAGTAATTCAGAAGTTATAAGGCTCTGACAGACGGACGGACGGACGGACGGACGGACGGACGGACGGACAAGTGCAAATTCACTCAAGTAGACTCAAAGACCTTCGCTTCGCTCGGTCGATAAGACATTTTATATAAGAATAGTTATTAGTTTGTATAATATTGTAGCAAAAGACCGTACCTACTAAGTGGATATCCATTAAGTGATATATTATTATCCTACCTAGCTACCATAGTTTCGCAGACCAATAGTAGGTAAAAGTTGGCTTTGGCGCAAAAAAAAATGTAAGTAGGTACCTACACTTTGAAACACAGTTTGGGAAACACTTTTAGTAACCAGTGGACCTAGTAACTTTTCAAGTTTAAGTTAACTGACCGTAAATCTGTCATTTAGAGAGACGGGAAAGTGACGTAAAATTTTTCCATCTCTTTTCCGGCCATACTAATTGATAGATTGACGTACGGATGTAAACTTGAAAAGTTACACTAGTTAGGCCTACTTAACAGACATCAGCAAAAATGTCGAAAGCGCATTTCACGCGAGTTCAGGTTTCGAATGTCATAGCAAATAAGGGCCCAGTCAAGAGAAGTCAGCAAAATGATTACGCTCGTTACGCGTAGGCACAGACCAAAAGCATCTAAAGGTGTTGAGTATGCGAGCGGTGACTGACAGGCGCAAAGGCGGCACCGAGTTGTGTTGAGAGTTGAGATGCGCCAATCAATTTGTACTCACCAGTCAAGTTGCAATACGCAATACGTCGCCGGTTAACTGGCTGTTGGGTCATTCTGCAAGCGTGTCTACCACCGACTGCAAAATAACAGTTTCACGCAATTCTATTGCAGTTGAAATTGCATTGCAACTGCAAGCGGACTACGCATATTGCATGCAGTTCTCGTGCAGTTCATAGGATAACGGACTGCGCAGTCAGTTGTTTACATAATAACTTAATTTGCAGCTACCAGACTGCTAGTTTGTTTCAGCGCAAGATCTGTCGAGATTCTTTATTATATTATATACTCTACTAGAACAGTTTTTGTGCTTCAAAATGCTTTTGAATCGTCAAGTAAATCTACCATTTGCATTGGTTTGAAATGCCGCTTTAACTCTTTTTAATAATTAATAATGCAAAGATAATAATTATATTGTGTTTCATGAGCAGTACGCTCATTAGATTTATTACACTTATGTAAAGGCAAGTCTAAAATTGACTCCCTAATTTTATTATTGAAAGTCACACCCATTCCCCCGAACAGCGAACTTTTCGAGCCGTAGTTGTTAATTAATTTGTTTATTTCTAATTCGTAAGAATCTTTAAAAATTTTATTTTCTTTATTCGTTTTGAGAAACTGTAGTAGCATAACCCACTCGCTTGGGTGTCTCATAAAAAATACATAGCGATGCGCAGGAGTCGACGCGCGACGGCTCGTTGCGCTAATGAAGTGGCTCGGCCACTTTTTAGAAACCGGCACGTTCTATTTTGTGAGGAGAGACGAGAGAGCTTGAAATTAGATGAAATAAAACAAACGCTTCTAAGTTATTTGACTCTACGCTACGGCTTGTAACTTTTTTTTTTTTAAATGTGGACAAAATTTTGCAACATAATATAAATCCCTCGAAGGCGCGAAAGTGTAGATCTGGAAAAATTTTCCTTTACAATTTTGCCAGTTACAATAATCTTAGATAATTTTAAATTGTTTATTGTCATACATTGTGAACATGGCAAAACCAACTTTACTTAATATGTTGTATTACCAAACCAAATTATCTATAGCCAATAGCCATTGTCACGTTGCCTTGGCAATCTACGTGTGGTCTGTTTAAATAGCAAAAATAAAATTGGCAATAGCTTAGTTGAAATAAGATTAAGGTAGATGGACGTCATCAAACGAATCACCTGGAGACAAGTGGCTCAAAACCGAGGCGTGTGAAAGTCCGTACAAGAGCAGTAAGCGCTGGACATGGACATCCCTCTTAATTGAAACAAGTCGTAATCCACAGGGATTTTGTATGAAACTACTGTTTGTATCTATCTTTTAATACAATACGATACTGAACTCCGTACAGTGAGCTAAGCTTTAACCTTTTATTTATTTAACGAAAACAATTCTTTGTTTTAAAACCGATTTCAATATTACCATACCATGTCGGGGACATATTTATTGATCGCGTAGACTTTATTCGACTACCGCGTATTTCAGGCTATTGTGGCCGTCCAATAAACAATCCGAACAATACCTTTATCCTCATAATGCGAAAGGAATCCCGCACATCTATATAAGCGAGGTCGTACAGATCTCAGCTGTATAAATAGACAAGTATGTATACAGAAGTAAGTAGGTATCACTGCAAATATTTTTGGAGATTTGGAGCTTGAAACTATACTATCATTCATTCATTTTCATTAAGATCATTTTTTTCATCAATATAGGTATAACTTTTTTAATTTTTAACCGACTTCAAAAAGGAGGTTCTCGATTCGTCAGAATTCGTCTTTTTTTTATGTATGTTCACCGATTACTCAAAGACGCCTGAACCGATTTGAAAAATCTTTTTTTGTTTGAAAGGGTATAACTTCACAGCTGGTTTATTTAAATTTTATCAAGCAGTTTAAAAAAAATCAACAATAAGTTATATTCTTTGTAGTGGCGCGGGCGTTAGAAGTCGGTTTTTAAAAAGGATTTTTTTATATTAAATTATATAGCCATGCTGAAGAATATATATATTGTATTCGCCATGTCACTCAAGGTATCCGTTAAGGTTGTGCTACGAGTAGGTACGACAATAGTGAAACTGGTGGGGTTCGTACCTTTTTGAAGAACTTTCTTCGAGTCTACCGAGGATCCAAGAGCTAGCAAAGTTGAGATTTATTGTAATTTTAGAAGCAATTTTATATTGTGAAAAATGCACAAAAAATATTCGAACAGAGCGTGAACATTTTGTTAAAAAATGCCTTTTTTGAATAATTTTTAGAAGCATCCCTCGTATGGAAATATCATAAAAATAAAACATTTATAGTGCATCAACCAAAATCATTTTTATAATCCACCGTATAAAAAGTTTATTCGACGAAAGCAACAAAGTAAAATACGAGCGATAAGATTCCACATCTCGAACAAGCATTCCTGGCAGGCATACCGTTTGGTGTAAAAACCTTTTGTAATATGTGAGGAAATGGAAAGTGGATGCGCGTAACGCGAGATTCCCGTACGCGCCGCTATGCAAGGCGATTCTTCGCGCTAGAGTTGGACTCTACCCAAAAGAGTTATCGATAAGTTTCGAAATTCATCTATTTCATTATAATATTATTTATCAATCCACATTATCAAAGACATCCACAGCTGAACATAGACTTTATTCTTAATAAATAAATAAGTAAATAAAAATATCTTAGCTGATCAATTATCTTACTTCTACATCGACAACTTCCTAAATTAATTATTGATATTCAGTGGCTATGTATTATTGGCGGACCTTATTATTTTTACTAAAAAGACACAATGTAAGGAATTCTTCATTTAATAATTAAAATATCCGTTACTCAATAACTAAATAATTAACACAAGTAGGTATAGGGAGACGTGAACGACGTGACAACCCGAAGCAGAATGGCGCCTGGCGTCGCTACTCCTTGGCTTTTATGGAATTGACGAACGGCGCACTCGGTAGTTATTTTATAATATCTACCCTCAGCTAACAGTATATTAATTTAAAGATACTTTTGAAAAGTTCTACCATTAAAGCTAAACTTTTCACAGTCAAATGCAGCTTTTATCTTTTACAAAGTCCAATACTAGACAACACAACACAAGATTCGTACGTACAAACTTCGTTTATATTAATTAATATTATCTATGATAAAAATATCATCATTCGTCGGTTTTCCACATCCCTATGACGGCGTCTTGTATCTTTTATTATCCGTGCGTCGATGTGCGTTAAATATTTTTATGCGGTAGAAAACAATTCGGTGTGCACGTGCCGTGGCCATTGTTCAGATCATCGATTAATTTGGTGGGGATTAGATTGAATACGCAGTCTCTGTATCATAGATTGATAACTCATCATGAATTTGTTTATTTTTAACCGACTGCGGCAATACCAAAAGGGTATTCGCGTTTTTTTGTATATATTATGTATGTTTGTATGACTTTAATTTTGTATGTATGTAGTGCCTAAAATACTTAGCCGATTTTGGTGAATGAGGTTTCAATGGATTGGTTATTATTGTCGGTAGGTTAGGTTAGGTTAGGTATTTAATTCAATAAAATTTAAAAAAAAATCAAAATTATCTATTTAACGTAGTGGGACCTATGTCTCTTATGACACGTCATGACTCTACCACCGGTTCGGAAAGCGGATTAGGAATAGGTCCGAGGCTATATTTTTTACGAACAAAATCAATTTGACTGATTTTTTCGTATTCGGATTACAGCTTCAAACTTTCCGATCCTTATAGAATCAATCCGTTGCCCGTCTGTCTGTCCGTCTGTCAAGACCCTTTTTCTCAGAAAAATCTTGACTTGTACTAAGTTGAAATTCATGCTGAATACAATGGTCTCTTATGCTGTGAAAATTTCAAGTTTCTAGTTTACTCAAGGAAAAGTTGCAGCTGGGGCATTTCACGTCAAGCGGACAACGAAAAAAAAGTGAGGTTTTGAAATTCGTTCATATTCGGTCTATTTGCACATCTCGTAGGTGTGAAAGAGATTACACAATTTTTTTTTCGTGCGATGTTTATTTTTCAAGTTATGGGCTTCCAAAAAATAGTCGTTCTTGAAATTCGGATTTTTCCGAAGTATTTTTTCGAAAGGAAAGATAATACATTAAGATAATATAGTTAGCGTTTTTTATAACCAATTTCCCGTACTTTTAGAAAATGAAATGAAACTTGAAAAAAAATTTTTTTTTCATGTTAAAAACCGGAAGTAAAAATTTCAAACCAAAATTTTGGTAACTTCGACCATTTTTATTTTTTATTTTTTTATTCGAAAACATAGCTTAAAGTGTACTTATAACACACTATAAATCTTAAAATGGGATCTCCATAAGTTATGGAGATAGGTAAATTAATATACATACATGACGCACTGAGTATGACGTTAGGCGCTTGTTTATGTCGGCTGGTTAGCGAGATATTACACTAATAAACTCTTACAATGATTTGGATTATAAAATATTATTGATATTTGGATAGAAACACATTTCATTATGTATTTAAATATATCAATTATTATCATATTTGTTATTTTAAAAATATTTAAATATATTAATCAATAAATTTGATAAAAACGAAACGCAACTGGCAGCGCTCTTTTAGCTGCAAGAAAACTTATTATTAGAACGAGATAGAAGTATGACGCCAAGCCATTTGGATTTCAAATTTCCGTTATAGTTTTAGTTGGTGCTTTAACCTCTCAGCGACTTGTGTTCATTTTTCGTCAGTTAGATATTGATTTATAATAATGGCTTCGTATGGAGATCGTTGTTTTAATCCATTTCGTTTGGTTAATCATCGCAAGTTTAAGGATTTAAGGAAAATTTCTAAATGTTTAGTTGATAAGTTGGGCTGTCTAACAAATGTTTATGTATATGCCATCCTGTAGAAAACGACTTTTACTTGAAATACCTCCAGTGCCTAATGAAGACATTGTGCAGTGCAGTCAAACAACAAGTGAGATTTCACAAAATACCCAAGACGAACCATTCGTTCCCGAAGACAAATTCAAACATAATTCAACCCAAACTGACGCCGACAACCAAGAAATTTTGAAACAGCTAAAGGACAGATTTAATGATCCGTCTACTTCTACTTCCAATAATTACTGACCATAGCTCCTAAGTCATGGAGTGAAAATAAACTTGCAGAAGAGTTTGGGACATCCAGGCGACAAGCAAGAAAAGCAAAGCAACTTTTATCAGTTTGGTATCTTGTCATCTCCAAATTTAATGATGATTTAATGAATTTTTGGTTTCGACTGGTTGTATACGACCACCACGTGGGTTTGGAATTAAAACAACGATCTCCATACGAAGCCATTATTATAAATCAATATCTAACTGACGAAAAATGAACACAAGTCGCTGAGAAGTTAAAGCACCAACTAAATCTATAACGGAAATTTGAAATCCAAATGGCTTGGCGTCATACTTCTATCTCGTTCTAATAATAAGTTTTCTTGCAGCTAAGAGATGGCGCTGCCAGTTGCGTTTCGTTTTTATCTAATTTATTGATATATTTAAATACATAATGAAATGTGTATCTATCCAAATATCAATAATATTTTATAATCCAAATCATTGTAAGAGTTTATTAGTGTAATACCTCGCTAACCAGCCGACATAAACAAGCGCCTAACGTCATACTCAGTGCGTCATGTATGTATATTAATTTACCTATCTCCATAACTTATGGAGATCCCATTTTAAGATTTATAGTGTGTTATAAGTACACTTTAAGCTATGTTTTCGAATAAAAAAATAAAAAATAAAAATGGTCGAAGTTACCAAAATTTTGGTTTGAAATTTTTACTTCCGGTTTTTAACATGAAAAAAAAATTTTTTTTCAAGTTTCATTTCATTTTCTAAAAGTACGGGAAATTGGCTACAAAAAACGCTAACTATATTATCTTAATGTACTATCTTTCCTTTCGAAAAAATACTTCGGAAAAATCCGAATTTCAAGAACGACTATTTTTTGGAAGCCCATAACTTGAAAAATAAACATCGCACGAAAAAAAAATTGTGTAAACTCTTTCACACCTACGAGATGTGCAAATAGACCGAATATGAACGAATTTCAAAACCTCACTTTTTTTTCGTTGTCCGCTTGACGTGAAATGCCCCAGCTTCCAAAGCGTATTTTCATACAATAGTTCCAGTGATGTCAAGTCACACCTATTAAAAAATTTCGCCACTAAACTGGTCATCTACTAATTAATAACCCGTTCACCGTTATTTCTGAATATAACCCTCACAACCATTGGCGTAACTATACTGTTCGAGGCCTGTGGCAAATGAATCGGATGGGGCCCTCTCCCATCCATATAAATAAGCTCAACCAAAGTTTTTTTTTTAATTTTACAATGTGCTCTCGGCCCTCTCGGGCCGATTCTACTTATCTATGAAAGTGTTTTCGGACTAACTTATCTATACCCAGTTGTCATAGACTTTACTACGAGGTTGAATAGTCAAAGCTAGATATTAATTCCAACGAAAATTATTTGATTTTTAACCGACTTCCAAAAAGGAGGAGGTTCTCAATTCGGCCGGTATTTTTTTTTTTTTCTATGTATGTCCACAGATTTCTCCGGGATTACTGGACCGATTCGCGTGATTTTTTTTTTAATCGACAGAGGATGTTTGCGAAATGGTCCCATAAAAATTTTAACCTTCAACTCCTCAAGCCTGATGCTGCAGGCTAAAACTATGGCGATTTAAGAAATTTCGATTACGAATTGATATTGTAGGTAACAAGTATGGACTACATCATGGAGCTCCAGGTCCTAGCTCCTCAATCATAGGATACTACACTTAAAAGCTTAAAATAAAAATTCTTTTCAAAAAACCGACTTCTAACGCCACTACAAAGTATAAAAATAATTTTAGTTTGTCCACGTTTGTTGAAGTCGGGCGGGCCTAAAATACAAACTATGAAACCGACTCGCGATGCTCGCTCGACTTCTACAAACGAGTCTATCATATTCTGGAGCGTCGCGCATCGGTTTCATAGTTTGTATATAGGCCCGCCCGACTTCAACAAACGTGGACAAACTAAAATTATTTTTATACTTTGTAGTGGCGTTAGAAGTCGGTTTTTTGAAAAGAATTTTTTTTTGCTATTAATTCTTTAACTACATATGTAGATCTGTAGATATGTTCTATGATATCATATATCCATGATATTTTGATTGACGTCAAACTGAAAGTCTTCGATGCTATTATGCGGTTTTTCCAAAAGGCTGTAGCAACCAGGAATCTGTTGTCATGGTAGTTTCATTTAAGTCATCATACAGTTTTCTAGTATTTTAATTACCTGTTTTGAGATATAGTTCCTTCTAAGACACTATAATATTATTATATTGTACCTACCTAGAAGGAAAATGATCGATAATTATGCTTCCTAGAAGAATATTTCCGTGGTATTGATATAGATTTTATCAAATCACATTTAACCTACAATGACTAGTTATTTAAAGAATATTTTCCTTACTAGTCAATTTATTCTATGATTTAAGTTGCAGTCTAATTTTATTTGAGTTAAAAAAATTGACATAGTTGGACGGCGGACGCCAGGAGCCTAGCAAAATCTTATAGCGAGATTAGCTGCATACCATTAAGTAGTTGCCGAGATTAGCTGAATAACCAAAAACAACATCATAAAGTACTTTCCCGAAAGTAAATAATATATCACACATCAAGCCCAAGAAAGGGACAGTCGAATTCGAAAGGCCTTGGCTTTGTAGACCGTGGTCCCTGTCAAAAACAGTAATAGCGCATTTTTTAGGGTTCCGTACCCAAAGGGTACCAACGGGACCCTATTACTAAGCCTACGCTGTCCGTCCGTCCGTCTGTCAGCGGGCTGTATCTCGTAAACCGTAATAGATAGACAGATGAAATTTTCACATATTATGTATTTCTATCGCCGCTATAACAACAAATAATAAAAATTAAATTAAATTGAAAAAATTAAATTAAAATATTTCCATGGGTACATGGAAATATTTTTATTTAATTTTTTTAACGGAACCCTAAAAGAGCGAGGTCCGACTCGCACTTGGCCGATTTTTTACAGTTTACCTTAATTATTGTGCGTTAAAATTAACTTACATGACATCGTATTCCTTGTTATCCTCGAAAGCGCATTTTTAGAGCAAGTAGGTATATTGAAAAGTACCACAGGTATGTTTGAGTTATTCATAAAAGTAGCTTTTGAGCACGGCTTCGTCCGCGTGGATTAAGGCTTTTAAAATCCCGCGGGAACCCTTTATTTTTCCGAGATAAAAAAGCCTATGTCATGTTCAACTATAGACCGGCAAAAAATCACGTCGATTCGAAGCTCTGTTGCGGCGTGATTGAAGGACAAACTAACAAACAATCTCACTTCGCATTTATAATATTGGTAATAATTATGCACGCTACATCATATAGTTTTCACGAATGCGGATAGATATTGAAAAATTAGCCGCGAAGGGCTTCGCAAATCCAAACCGCAAACAAATAGAATATTGCCAGCCAACAAAAAACCACACGCGCCGCTGATCGCCCAGATTGAAACATCCGACAATAAATATATCACGTGCCCACAGACTTCGCCGTAACCGGTCCGGACTGTTCGAGATAGCACTTCAATTACTTAATAATTATCATCTTCCAGTACCCGTCACCAAAGATGAAAAAATATGATGTAGGAACGCTAGTTCGAGTTGTAAAAAAGGGAAAGGTGCGGATAGAGCCACAACTAGCGCATTTCAAAACTGGTTTTGAGAAAATCGAATATCTCAAGTAATTTGCATTGTGATATCTCAGTAAATACTTTTCATACAAAGTAAAATACTTGTAAATATAAATGCATCATCATCATTAGCAACCCATCAACGGCTCACTACTGAGCGCAGGTCTCTTCTCAGAGAAGGGAGGCCATAGTTCACCACGCTGGCCCAATGCGAATTGGTGGACTTCACACGCCTTTGAGAACATTATGGAGAACTCTCAGGTGTGCAGATTTCCTCACGATGTTTTCCTTCACCGTTAAAGCTTGTGATATTTAATTACTTAAACGCACTTAACTTTATATATAAATGCAATTACATGAAACAGGCTAAAAGAAATCGATTAAAACCCAGTAGATGCCTTTCTGAGATACAGTATTTTGGATTCACAGTGTACAATTACTGTTCTTCCATAATACCCTTGCAGGTTGGATATCTATACTATCTTTCTTGCCTAATTCGGAATCAATTTAATATTTTTTGCGGAAAAAGTTTACAGACAGATAGAGCTACTTCCTCATTACCGGATTTATATGGATAACTAGATGATACCTGCGACTTCGTCCGCGTGGATTAATGTTTTTTGATTCCCGCGGGAACTCTGTAATTTGCCGGGATAAGAAGTAACCTATGTGTTAATCCTGGGTGTGAGCTGTCTCCATTCCAAATTTCAGCCAAATCTGCCCAGGAGTTTTTGCGTAAAAGAGTAACAAACATACACACACACACACAAACTTTCGCCTTTATAATATTAGTGTGATACTGTGGTATGGCTATGGATGAACCAAAAACGGCGTATCACCAACTCTCGATAAAATCATGAATAATTTATCTGCGCGAAATTTTCTATAACTTGAATTTCATCAATAAAGAAGTTTTGAAACCTTTTGAAATTTCCCTCAGCTAAATTACTCGATGATGCAAGATTTTGAAATAGACCCTTAAAATATTGGATAACAAGTAAGTATCTCTACAGTCTACATTCTCTAGGTAGGTTTGGTTACATTATTGCCTGTATTGGTACATACAAAAACTTTTCGCATCACTTTTGCTAAGAAAATTAACAAGCTTACAATATTTAGATACGTCATAAAAACTTCTCATCCAGTAGGTTAGCAAATCCGTGCCGGTAAGGTTACGGCCACCTTAAAGTTTTCAAAACATAAAAACCACCGCCCGAAGTAATAAATTATGGCAACATAAACACCCAATATCAAGCGGACGATGCAAAAAAACACCTATGACCGCTTAAACCGAGTAATGACTAACAAAACAACGCCATAAATTTCATGTTAAAGAGGTGTTATAATTAATGTAGGGAACGTAAAAGGATGAAGGTAAAGGCTGGGCTAATTTCTCGACCTTCTGAGTGGTACCAATGTCATAATTTGCAGAGAAACTCAAAATATGTTATTGCTTGTTGTCTGCGGTGTTATTTCTTAAAGTTAAGAGAGTTTAGCAGTATTTACTGGTATGTTATGAAAAGGAATGCTCTTAGGGCTAATTGCACACACAACAAACAAGTGTAAATTTGAAATTTAAAACACCCCTAACTGTAAACTTCAAATCAATTGGATCTGTGGAAGTTTCTGAGACATTAGTTAAAAAGTAAATTCAGGGAAGACTTTTCTAGAAAACTTTCAAAAACAAAGATTCGACCCCATTTGAAGCCTCAAGACGAAAATAAAATAAAATAAATAGTAAATGTAGGAAGTAAATAATCCTACTTCCTACTAATATTATAAATGCGAAAGTTTGTGAGGATGTATGGATGGATGTTTATTACTCTTTCACGCCACAACGAATGAACCGATTTGGCTGAAATTTGGAATGGAGATAGATCATACCCAGAATTAACACATAGGCATAGACATTTTATCCTGGAAAATAAAATAGTTCCCGCGGTAATTAAAAAACCTTAATACACGCTGACGAAGTCGCGGGCATCATATAGCTGTAAATAAATTCAGATTTATTGCGTTAGAACGACATGCGTGTAGGCACCATTAATTCTGTATTATATATTATATTATATACTAGCTGATGCCCGCGACTTCGTCCGCATGGATTTAGTTTTTAAAAATCCCGCGGGAACTCTTTCATTATCCGAGATAAAAAGTAGCTCTCGCGGTCTGGGGAACCACTACTACATCCATTACTATACCCATGCAAAAAATCGCATCAATCCGCTGTTCTGTTGCGAGTTGCGACGTGATTGAAGGACAAACCAACAAACAAACACACTTTCGCATTTATAATATCAGTAATGCTTTATTATAACACTTTTTATAATTGTCAAATTTTTTACCATACTTAACCAAAGACAAAATTACGTTTAGCTGTCATTTACGTTTTGTTATTCCACTGTTTTTTGCGTTTTGTTATTCCATGTCAGATGCGTTTTTGTTATACCACGTTTTATAGTGACTTGACGGAAACGCGGTCGAACGGGATAAAAAGTATCCTATGTCCGTCTCCTGGTTCTAAGCTACCTATCCACCAATTTTCAGCCAAATCGGTTCATCCGTTCTTGAGTTATAAATAGTGTAACTAACACCACTTTCTTTTATATATATAAGATTATTTATAATATTATCAACAGTGTATCTACATTATTATAAACATATCATTTTAACATAGTGTTTACAATTTATAGTAAAGCATGCAAAACATGTCACATTCACAAGTTACGACACTTTGCACTTTGGTTCTTGGAAATTATAATGCGTAGATTTTGAACAAGATTTGTGAGTAACAGAATAGAACGGTTTCGTTGCCTAACTAACTAAATCATAAAGGAATTCCGTACAACGTGCAATCGTGTCACGTGTGGAAGAGAACCATAAGACTTAGCATAAAACTGTAGTTTTGCAACCGCCTATTTTTTCGGGAAAGCGGTCATAGCCTTGTGGTTAAAACTTAAGCCTCATTTTCGACGGGTCCGGTGTTAGAACTCCAGACAGACCTCTATCTTTTCGGAGTTACCTATGTGCATTTCAAGCAGTCAAATATGACTTGCTTTAATGCTTTCGAAGTCTGCTTAAACGTTGTTAATAATTCTCAGTGATGTAAATAAAAGATGTCTACTATATAAAAATAAGTCGGGTTTTCCTTCCTGACGCTATAACTCCAGAACGCACGAACCGATTTCCACGGTTTTGCATTCGTTGGAAAGGTCTCGGGCTCCGTGAGGTTTGTAGCAAAGAAAATTCAGGAAAACTAGGAACAAACTAAATCCACGCGGACGAAGTCGCGGGCATCAGCTAGTTATATTATATTAATATTCAGTAGAATAGAATGGAATGGAATGGAATGGAATGGAATGGAATGGAATGGAATGGAATGGAATGGAATGGAATGGAATGGAATGGAATGGAATGGAATAGAATAGAATAGAAATGTTTTTTATTCAAATAAACTTTTTTACAAGTGCTTTTGAATCGTCGATGAGTCTACCACTGGTTCGGAATGCCGTTCCTGCCGATAAGAACTTTTGTCTATCCGCACTTGGCCAGAGTAGTGGATTATGGCCTAAACCCTTCACATTCTGAGAGTAGACCAGTGTTCATTGCTTCGTTGTTGCGGGAAGAGAAACCAACGAACGAACACTTTCGCATTTATAATATTAGTAAGGATTATTATAAAGGCGAATTTTTTATTTTTAGCATTATTTTTACCTGGCTGTACAGTGTACAGATTCATCCTAACCTACCCATAGGTCGTCATGGTGCTAAGGGTACATGGAATCATTGAAATTATTAGGTATGCATCATAGACAGCACAAAGCTCAGACTTGGCTTAGACTAGATAAGAGCAGTCTAGTGACTCATAAGTTTGAGATAATGTAGCGAATGTCAATACATATTAAGTCAATGTTACACCTGGGACAATTAATTGGTGGTGACTGGTTTAACTCGTACACCGTGTCGAATTGCAGGCGTCATTCAGAGTAAGACAATATCACTTAGGCTGCATACAGAGTTATGCTCCTTTTCGCCAACCATACTTAAATCTTCCCCTAAGTAGGAGTCTTTTTATGTAGGTAGCCCCTAAATACAAAATCCCTTATTAAATATCATTTCCACCTTTAGGTGTTCCCTAAAGGTTTGTGAAAACGAAATTGACACAAAGCGTCACCTAACTTAGGTAACTTAGGTATGCCGTAAAAGTTTCCCTTGACCCACTCGTATTCACTGTGATCCACTATTAAGACCTGGGTGTATTCTCTAACACTTCGACTCTATTATGATCCAACTTCTGGTTCCAACAGTGGATCGAATAGCACTCTGAAAGTTTACTGTGATCCACCACTGTTCTTAGTGGAGCCTGTAGGAATCTAACGTAACAGCATAATAATATGTAAAGCAATACACTCAGCACTTTATATTATAAACAAATTCTAAAGTCACAAAAATGTAGTAATAAAAGTCTAACTTATGAGTTTATTTAAAACGAGATAGATTCGTGCCAAGACAGTAATATTTGAGTTACGTTTGAGACGTTTAGGGGTCTTAGGCGTTCTGGAGATGAAAAACGTGTGTTCGGCATTTTTTATGGCTATGTTTTAAAATTCCGTGGAAATTTCTTGTTTTTCGGCATAAAAAGCCTCAGATCCTCAACTATACCTAGGCAAGAAATCAATCCATTATTCCGTTGATGCGGTGCTTGAAGGATAAATCAACAATCAAACATATTTTATGAGTATTAGGTATATTGGTAGGGATTAGAAGCACGAAATAGCGCAGGGTTAAGACTTGAACTGAAAACTGAAAGGTCTAAGGTTCAAACATTTATGTCGTGCCTACTCTTAGTTGAAGGGGAAAAGGGAATATTAGTCACGTGCAGGATAGCTAATATTCTCTAGAAAAATAGGTACTTACCCAAATGTGTTTTTAAATCAGTCTCTTTTTTTTGTATAAGTATTTATTGGAACACCTAAGTATGACCTCAACTTTATTTGCATTGTTGTTTGAATTCTAGTTAACAATGAGACCGATCTGGTCCTAGATTCCAGCAAGTTCTAATAGTACATTAAGGAAAACCGATTTATTGTATGATAACTATATGCAAAACTGTTAACACAAACATTAATTCTGATTAGTGATTACTATGAGTATAACGTCATTTTTTTAAACAATAATGCAGAGACGCCGGGTTATTTAACCCAGGAATAAATTTGTAATTTTGACAGAAGCTTTATACGAAGTCTGTCAAATCTGTCCTTTTAACCCAGAGTTAGCTGCTAACTCTGGGTTAAAAGGATAACTCGGCGTTTCTGCAAGCGTGCCTAATTATTTTTAAGAAAGTTTACTTTACGTGAGAATTTTGCGCACACTATTTGTAAATGAGCCGACAAGATGTAATGGTATCAGACACGTTAGTTGTTAAATCTGGCATCACACTAATCACACTTCACATCACATCACATCACACTATCACACTCCACATCACATCACACTAATCACACTATAAAGGCGAAAGTTTGTATGTGTGTATGTATGTTTGTTACTCTTTCAAGCAAAACCTACTGAACGGATTTGGCTGAAATTCTTAATGGAGATAGATTATACCTTTTAATTACACATAGGCTACTTTTTATCCCAGAAAATTACAGAGTTCCCGCGGGAATTAAAAAACCTTAATCCACGCGGACGAAGTCACGGGCATCAGCTAGTATTGTTATAAATAAGTTTATTGCACTTAACAAACACTAGTTAATTAACAAATTCAGCAAAACAGCGGTATCAAACGCGATAACTTGAACTATCTCTACAGGCAGGTTTAACAGTTATGACTTTAACTTCGAACTTGCTAGTTGTGACAATGTGACATGTTGTACATGGTCTCTAACTAAACTAGATTGACTGGTCTACATCTAGTGCTATCCTTTGGCAAAATCGAGCTTTATGAAAAGAATAGCACGTGATTAAAACTTATCAATTTAGTTTAGTGTAGAGATTAATTAACTAATAATTGTAGCCAAATCACCTAATTTTCTGAGCATTATTTCTTAGAATAAGACAATTTTATCGACTGTATGTATGTTCTCTTGTACATGCTAGTTGTTAATTCTGGTATAGTGTCATAAATCGGTTTATTGCACTTAACAAACACTAGTTAATTAACAATTTCAACAGCTGTATCAAACGCGATAACTTGAACTATCTCTAAAGGCAGGTTAACAAATTCACGTCTACTGTGAGCTTGTAACAATACACTGGGTGATATTTCCTTGCCCTCCGGTTGTTAAACTGATTAAATTGGCATTTAAATACGACAGTAGTAGTTGGCCCGCGGATAAACAAGCAACGCATGAATAAACGATTTATTCTACAATAAAAACACGTAAAAACTTAAGCTCCAAATCTTCTCTCTTCGAATTTAAAATCAAGCTTTCAAGTCATTGTCAAGTATTTTTTTAGATTTAACCCATCACGGATCGGTTATGTAAGTTAAGTGTTAAGTATTTTTTCTTAGGTCAAAGAGGACTCATGCAACCGTGTTTTTAGTTTTTTACTATAAATTATTACATTTTTCCTGAAAACTATTGAGCCGATTTTGTTGCGGTTATTTACATTATAAATATTGTGACGAATATATTCTCAGTGGGAGTTGCAGTAGATAGTAGTATTTCTTTTTGTATAGTAAACTTTTCAGTAGGGTCTTTTTAATGCGTAACGGGTTTTTTAACGGGTTGAGAAGTTGATGATGCCAACAACGTAGCGTAGTACCAACGACAATTGACAGTATTGGAGCTTGATTCTTGACCAAATAAAATACCAACTAGTAAGTTAGGAACCCAACGTTAGACACAGTGGGTTTATGCCACAAAATATAAAGGTACTTAAAAACAAGTTTAAACAACATTTTTTGTTTGACAAATTGTAAAGCGGTTTAATAAAACGCTTGTTTTCACCGTAGCATAACTGCTGAGCCGATTTTCACGAATGAGGTGTCCAGTCGATTCCTTGTTATGGTGGTAACTCCATTTATTCTTATACCTAAGTTGTTTAAGATTTCAAATAGGTACCTGGTACAAACTCACAGTTACTCATACTATAGACTAAAGCATGTGGTCCTTAATTAAGACATAAACCCATAGGCTTTGTCTGGAACGTGACCTGAGAACTATTACTACATCGCACTACTACGGAACAAAACAGATACACACACATCTAAAACTACTAGAAGCGATACTCACTGTGACAACAAGTATGTAGCAAGTGTGGACCGAAACTGTAGATCATGTGAAACTGAAACTGAAAGAATTATATTCCATATATCCAATGGAGTAAGATTTTCAGGAGATTACTGCAAACAGCTAATGAGTTTTAGTGCATCTACAAATATTTGAGTGTATATCGATTTAGCTGACTATCACCACAATAAGTTCCCTAAAAAACATAAGGAAGAAAAAAATATGTAAATTTACGAAGAAATCTGCGCTTTTGATACCATGGTTTAACAGCTATAAAGTGGGCTATTCTATCGAATCGACAACTGTCTCCAACTAAGGTGTACACAGCTGTTTTTGGAACCATACCATAGATTAAGCTGATAAAAACAATACGTGTGGCACTCGGGGACTGCCGCGGTAAAGCTATTGCATAGCATTTTCTAGTCGCACGCACACAAACACCGTGCCGAAGTCTGCCGAACTGAAACGACGGTGTTAGGTTTATTTTCGTTACGGAATTTCTTGATTCGATCGCCGCGCTCAAAGCCCGCGATAAAAGCTATGCAATAGCTTAATAATTGTTACGAGTGATCGTCACAACCACTCACTAGGAGGCAAGATTTACAAAAATCTTTCCCAGTAGTGAAACATTAACAAGCTTTACAGAGGATTATCCATTGTCTCTATGGCAATGGCATTTCAGAGACTCCGCGTGCTACAGTATTTCTTCACTCGCGCATTCAGTATGCAGTGTAGCCGGTACAATTTTATGTCACTTGGACGATGGTATCAACTGTGCAATGTCCATATTCAACACACAGAAGTCAACTACTTACCTAAGTATATCGATTTAGTGTGCATACGTTTGTAAATATGTATTTGAAATCCTAGAGGATAGAAGCCTTTCATACCCGAATACGAAAGATAGAATAGAATAAAAAGAAAAACCGGCCAAGTGTGTGTCGGGCCACGTGCACTGTAGGGTTCCGTAGTAGGGTTTGCTGACCTAGGATAGTGCTTTTATTTTATTTATGAATATTGAATATATTTTGAGTTCCATGGTGTTAATACTATAATATACTACAAAATGTGCAACTTACTATACGTGTAATACCTAACCTAGAAAAAAAAAGATATAACTCCTTAACTAATGAACCCTACTTAGTCGTTATAGTTTTCCTATAATATTCTTTAACCTACTACTGCTGTGAATTTTTTCATGTATCCTATAAACAACCATTTAGCTGGCAGAGGGGGGGGACACTTGACTCTAATAAAATTTAGCACTTTAAAGTATCATATTTCACAAACGGATCCCTGAATCGAAAAATGGTGTAATGGTAAATATTTTTCAAAGACCTATTCAACGACACCCCAAATTATGGGATAGACGAGAAAAAAAAATTCATCCCCACTTTCATGTAGGGGAGGTACCCTAAAAAAAATATTTTTCACAATTTTATATCACTACTTTGTTGGCGTGATTAATATTTATACCCTTGTCAAATTACAGTTTTCTAGTACCAATAGTCTCTGAGCTAAGCCGCGGACGGACGGACGGACAGACGGACGGACATGGCGAAACTATAAGGGTTCCTTCTTTACTACGGAACCCTAAAAAAGGGTTTTATTCAAATGTCTCGTTCATCATCATTTGTTCACTACAATCTCATTTCGTGTAAAATATGATAAAGTTGGATTTTGAAATCTATTTTTCATGTAAGCTTCTTGTTAAATCATTATATTATTTATGCTCCCACCCATACCTAATTTAGATTCACCTCAACGCCCATGTTACCTAAACCCACATTAATTAAAAAAGTAACACTAGGAACCCAGAATAAAGACTATAAATATATATTAATTAAAATCTTAAACCTTTTCCTCTCTTATCTTATCTCGATCTTAATTTGTCTTTACGTACTTAAATTCAACTTGAAAAAATATAACAATCTAGTAAGTAGCCGTTGGTAAAGTAGTAAAATTTTATTGTACCGTCCACTTAAACCGTAACACGTTACACGCAGCGAGACAAGCGGCCACTCAGCTCTAATAGTTGTGTCATTATAGTAAATACTGAATTGATTTTATTTACTCACTCACTTACCAAAGATGTGACGATATGTCTATAATGTCATAGGATAGGACTGTGGTCAGTGTAGGTATTGTAGTTATTGTTGGTATTTCCTTCAATCCCACTGCAACAAAGCAAAGAATCGTATACCAGTAGTGATGCCTTGGTAGGGATATAGGTGTCATCATCATCATCATCATCATCATCATCATCATCATCTCGGACGTCCACTGCTGAACATGGGCCTTTCCTAGAGAACGGCACCACACCCGGTCCTCAGCCTTCCTCATCCAGCCACTTCCCGCCACCCTCTTTATAGGTGCACTTACCAGATGAAAATTTCTTACTTCTTATTAAATTCAAAATATTTTAACCGTCTTGAAAAAAGGAGGATGTTCTCAATTCGTCGGAATCTTTTTTTTATGTATGTTTACCGATTACTCGAAGACACCTGAACCGATTTGAAAAAATCTTCTTTTTGTTTGAAAGGATAGTCCCATTTCAATTTTATCGAAATCGGTCAAGCAGTTTTATATTATGTTATATACTTTGGAGTGGCGCGGGCGTCTGTACTTAGTCGGTTTTTTAAACACATTATTTTATATAATTATACTTTTACCAAAAGGTTTTGAAAAAATAATCTTTGCTTAGTTAAAAGATAAGAAAGTAACTTATACTTAACTGATATTGTTGCTGCAGCTTGCAAACCAATTAATTGTTACACAAGCCATGCCCCTGTTTATTACCTGAAGTCATATCTCACACCTCCTACATGTAAATTTAATTGCCTTAGACGACCTAAACTATACCAGGGATGCCCATAATTCAGACTTTATCTGTTTTAACCCTAAAAAGGGTTTTATTGAACCTAATACATCTGTAAGTGTACAAATGCTGTAAGTTCATACATTCTAGAACTTAACAGAAAGACAGGGACTCAGTTACAGTTCGCTTATGTCACTTCAATAGTTAGGCTATTCGAAACGATCTACCTAAAATTTTGGACGAATCATGTATTATAAATAAAATTAGTGTATGTTTAATGTTTTCTACGAAACCCACGAATAAAAATAGTTATATATTTGGACATCCCTAATCGTAGGTCACAACCTAGGTATCTGTAGCAATCGATAAGCCACTGTGCAGTTACAATTAACAATTAAGTGATAGCTATCGACAATTATCTAATATTGTTGAACGTAATTCGATTACAGATTGAATGTACGTGCGAGAGTTTCGACTGTGTAACAAAATTTAATACCTTTCATTAAATGAACTGGGTAGTCGATATACCTACGGCGTATACTAATGTCAAACAAAATTGATACTGAAAGGAACTTAAAATTCCTATCATCATCAGATGATGATCAGATAGATTCTATGCAACATGCAACGTAGTTATCTGGCAGAAGTGGGTTCTAAGTTGAGCGATAACTTCATTTAAATTAACAGCTCAATAATAAGTACCTTTTTATTAAGTAAATTTTTTAAGTTTTTTTGTGGATGGAAGATCAACGCTGTCGTTTTTTTTTAATATTCTTTTTCTCTTATTTAAGTTTATACTTCTGCGGGATCATCGTTAAAATCTGTAAAATCATTTGTAATTTTGGAAAAATAAACGAAATTTTTGTCGGTGACTTTTTGAATTAAATCTATTTATCGGCCGTCTGCAATAGGCTTAAGAGTACCTGTACGCCTACGCTATTCTTCTCATTGAATATTCTCATCTGAAATATGAACAGTTCCACCTAATGGACTGCGATTACCCTTTATCGAGCCAAAGTGGCCAGCTACCGGCGCGCGCCAATGCGTGCGATATGAAAACAAGATGGAGGCAATTCCAATTTCAAATCGCTGTCGTTATTGTTCTCACTACACGTAAAATATTGCGGGGTAGTAACAGAACGAACTTGAGTGCCAATATACTTAAAAATAATGGAATTGCTCTGTCTACCGGCTCTACCTACTTTCATAAGTGAAAGATGGGTCCTTTGTTTTATATGAGTTGACACCTTTGCAAAATTACCTCTTTTTTCAGTCAACCTGAAATCTTGAATGAATCTTATAGTATAACCTCCATAGCCTCGCACGGTCAAATGTGCTGACTGAAAACTGAAAGTTCGCCGGTTTGATCGGCACCCGTTGCACTATTGTCGTACCCACTACTAACACAAGCTTTACGGTTATTTGGAGGGGATAGGACAATTTTAGTCAAGCTCATCTTAGATTATATGCTACTAATATTATAAATGTGAAAGTTTGTGAGGATGGATGGATGTATGTTACTCTTTCACGTCATTTGGCTGAAATTTGGAATGGAGATAGCTCATATCCAAGATTAACACGTCAAAGGCTACTTTTTATCCCGGAAAATTACAGAGTTCTCGCGGGAATTAAAAACCTTAATCCACGCGCATGAAGTCACGGGCATCATCTAGTTTTTAATATTCTTAAAAAAACGCCATCCTGTATGTGGCTTTCGCATTACTAACTTGAAATTGAATCGTATTTTCCTCTCCTACTTCATGTCTTTTTATCCATAATTTTCTTGTGATGACTTTTACGTAAGATCTTCTGTGTACAGTCTCAACCCTTATATTCGAATATAAGGGCTAGACTTCATCTGCGTGGAGTTAAGCCCCCATCACCAGCCGTCCCAACATATTCAAAACTTCCGCAGGATACCTCTGTTTTCCGGAATTAAGCGATTTCTTCTGCGTGGAGTTACATTTTTAAACATCCCGCGGGAACTCACTGTTTTTCCGGAATAAAAGCACATGTCATTCTCCATCCATGCAAAAAATGACGTTGATCCGTTGCTGCGTGATTTAAGGACAAACCAACAAAAGAAAAAACAAACACACTTTTCATTTATAATATTAGTAAGACTAAGTAGGATAGGATATTTGGCTCTACTCAAATAACAGCATACTGACATTTATGATAGGCAGTTCCAGTACCAAGTGAAATAATATAAAACGTAATACAATGGCAAGATTACAATAATTCTTGCAATTGTTAGTGAATTACGGCCCCGACTGATCTGCAATGATTGAACATTGATTGTATGATAAGGCACAATTCTTCGATACCACAGGTCTGGTTATTCCGTGAGAGTTAGAAAAATAAGATGTTCGTACTTACGAATTATATTACGATTGTTCTCATTATACTAGACGCATTAGAACGAATGCTTTGTGAATTGGTAAGAATGCTTCAATAGGAACATCAGTAAAAGTCTAATACTTATATGTAATTTAGGTAACTAACAAGAAATGATGAACCGCTGAATCTTGGCTAGGGCGCGTTTGGGAAACCTCGAGATGTTTTCCCGTCCAGAATCCCTCAGTGCCTAATGGTCAAAGTCTTCGAACAGTGCGTATTGCCAGTGATGACTTATGGTTCTTCAACATGGACCTCAAAACAAGGCTAAGGTCACTTATCGGGCGTGTGAGTAAGCTATGCTCGGAGTAGGTATCCCTGCGAGATCAAGAGCGTTTGGTTGGAGGGAAAGAGAATATTATATTAGTTGTTCAACAGAGCTAATAATCTTTTCTCAAATTTGCTCGGAAATCGCTTCTTTATTTAAAAAAAACGAAACGTCAATTGGCTCATTGCGCAATTACGTAACAGGACAATAATGTAAATTGCTGGACAGGTACGAGGTTTTTAAAATGTACACTTTCCTCTATTAGGTGTTTCGAACTCCTCTGTGATTAGGTGTTTTAAATGTGCATTTCTTTCGCTGAGTTATACAATTTAAAAAAATAAGAATGAATTTTTTTTTAAATGGAACAAAAAGAGCGTGGTTTAATTGGAGGTAAAGAATTATTGGTGACTGGTGTTTTCTTTTACAATATATTTCTTGTTCTGAAATAAAAATGGATTCGAAATCGGATGAAGAATTAATGGACTTTACACCACTAGATATGGCGGAAGAAGCTAATGTACTATAACATTTAACATGAAATAAAACAGTGTTTCTTTAATTATTTTTTTGTTGTTTCCTCGCAAATTAGAGAAAAGTACTATATAAGCCTCGGCCGAAATAGCAATTCATGGCCTCGTTTACTCAAAAAGGCCTCGGCTAGCGCCTCGTCCTTTTAAAATCACTTGGAAGTCCTCGGCTTCGCCTCGGCCTTCCAATGTTACTCGTCCATAAATTGCTTTATTCCGAGCCTCGACAATAATGTACCTACTATTATAGAACAAGAAAAAATTGGTTGTCTGTAAAGTAGGTTTACGGACGATAGTTCTACGTGATAACGTCATAAAGAAACATTGACGATGACTGGCGGGCGGCGGCGGGCGCTCTCTAAGTCAAAGCTTGGGCCGATCGTGCCTCTCTATCGCTTTTTCCGCGCTCTCGCTTGCACGCTCAGGCGCAGGCGGAAGGTGACACTTTTTCGTGCGTGCAGCCGGTGTTCATCGATTTATAAAACTTTATCACGTCAAAAGATTAAAGCACCCGTCATATTGATTTTGTTCGTAGCCTATGTCACCCATAATAACGAATCGAGTGATCAAAATCGGTTTAGTAATTTATGCACTATGCTATGCTCGGAGTATCCCTGCGAGATCAAATCAGAAATGAGGAGATCCATAGGAGAAACAAAGTCACCGACATAGCTCAGCGTGTCGCGAAACTGAAGTGGAAATGGGCGGGGCACATATTTCAAAGAGCTGGTGGTCGTTGGGGTCCCAAGGTGCTGGGAGTGGCGATTCCGCACCGGAAAGCGCAGTGTTGGCAGACTCCCCATCCCCACTAGATGGACTGACGACATCAAACGAGTCGCAGGGAGCGCATTCAGACGGCGCAAGAGCGAGACCCGTGGGAGTCCATGCAAGAGACCTTTGTCCAGTTGTGGACGTCTATCGGTTTATCGGTTGACGAAGAAGAAGAGTTTATGCACTACGGTGGAATATGTTATATACATACATAAATAAATAGCTTTATAAACTTACAACCCTTCCTTTAGGCTTTGCTGTAGTCAGGTAAAATCATTATTCACATGGCGCTAAAAAGCGTTCCGTTACCGTACCCTTTTATACAGATACCTTAATAACGCGTGCTCCATAAAAGCAGTCAGGCCGTCGACGCAGGAATAAACAGTGTTTGAAAAGGCAAAATAAACGACACTAGCAGCTCAAACACCTGACAGTCCCATTACCGCGAACTATCGGCGCACTCTGCGCCCACACTTGCTTGCGAATGCGCTGGGTACATTTTATTTTTTATTTTTTATCCACATTGTCATGTGCTTATTACTTTAATTTATGCCAGCTTTGTTGGTTGTTCTAGTGGTTAGCATTTTCAACTGCGCTTGATTAGTTTAGAGCTAGGTTCAATTTCTAGCCCCATCAGAAATAACTACCTATTTCGATTATTGGGATTTTCTAAATTGTAGGATAAACTACTAGCCTACTCGTAAGTCGTATGTCACTCTTCAAGTCCTCAACTATACCATGCAAATGTCGATCCGTTGCTCCACTGCGGCGTGATTGAAGGACAAACTAATAAACCAACACACTTTCGCATCTATAATATAAGTACGAATATTAGTAAGGATTTCATTAATTTCCAAGATCCACAGTGACCCGTTCTCCCCCACTGCGCACAGTGTGGGTGTCACCTCTCACCCATTATCAAATATTACCCATCATTAAATAATACTCTGAGTGAACTTACATACCAAATTCTTGATAGATATACAAATATAAATCCACACAAATATTACTAATTTGATAAAAATGACTTTAAAATTCATTAATTTCCTTGATCCACAGTGACCCGTTCTCACCCACTGCGTACAGCGTATCACCTCTCACCCGCGGACAGGGTTAGGTATCAGCTAACCGCTTGAGACGTCATTAAATAATGCTCAGAGTGAACTTACATAATAAATTCTTAATGATAGATAGGTATACAAATGTTAATCAACACAAATACCTATTATCTACTAATTAGATAAAAATGACTTTAAAATTCATTAATTTCCATGATCACATTTTCAAATTCACATCCGTTGCCCTGCTACTAAGTTATTGAAGGACAAACCAACAAACCAATACACTTAGCATTTATAATATTAGAACGGATATTAGTTAAGGATTTCATTAATTTCCTAGATCCACAGTGACCCGTCCTCACCCACTGCGCACAGCGCGGGTATCACCTCTCACCCGCGGACCGGGCTACAGCTCACCGCTTGACACTTAATTAAATAATGTTCCGAGTGTTCACACTAAATTCAATATCTCCGAGCAACGCCAGATCTAGTTCCGAGATCCTGCCAACCCCTACCAGTTGTTCTCGATATCGATGGATTACGAATTTTCACGAAATAGATACTCGTGAAAAGAAACTCATAGACCAAACCAGTGAATCACGGGTAGCGTACCAAATCTATATAATATAAAAATCTCGTGTCACGTATGTTCGGAATAAACTCGAAAACTACTGAACCGATTTTGATCAAACTTCGTAACTATCTGTGATTTGGTTCAACTTAAAAGATAGGATAGTTTTTATCATAATTATTGACATCAATATATTTTGCTATTGAAAATTAAAATATGTTAATTACACGACAGTCATATAAACAGTTAGAGATTTAGGTTGCTAGGCAACCTAGCAACCTAAATCTCGAACGATGTTAGATTGTGAGATAGTCTTAACCCAAATAGTCATAATAATAGTAATAGTAGTATCTAAGTATATTAGTATTTAGTAGTACTAGTGGTATATAGTATATAAATTGTGTATTTTCAAGAGCATTTAATAATAAAATTTTCAATGTAAAATAATACCTACCTACTAATATTATTCAAACAAATGTGTTTTTTTTTGTTGGGGTTTCCTTCAATCACTCAGCAACAGAGCAACGTACAGTTAGCTGAAAAGTGACATGACAAGCAAGGGTTCTGGTGGGATCAAAAAAAACTAACTCCACGTAATTAATTAGCAGGTAAAATTGAATTATGTAGGTATATGTGCCTTAATTTAAACTAATTTTCATTTCAAAACTTGCAGTTGCAACTCGCAACACTTTTAAAATTAATTTAATCAATTATTTTATTATTTATTATATTATTATTTAAATTAATAATATTTAGAACCAAAGAATCCTTTCTACCGTCCAAAGTTCTTATAATAGTTATAAGAACTTTGGAGTCCTGAGTACATGAGCACTTGACCGTTTTGTCGATTAAAAGTTTTCGAGTTGCTATCGATACTGACCTGTGTTAAGTAGTAAGTGATTCGGTGCTACACAAGATCAGTTGTAACTGAACACTTTGTTTTCTTAGACAGTTCCCACAGAGAAAATAATTGAGTGTCTGTTCAGCGAAATATCGTATTCGCACATTACTTATGTATCACTCACTATACGTAATGAATCCTTAGTAAGTAGTAGGTTAAAATTACAATCGTATTCAAGTCATCGTTTCATGTGCGTTCACAAATTTTGAATGGGTTGGTAGTTACATAATATGATCGTTCGTTTTATTCACATTATCACAAATAATATAGTTTTCCTTCGATGGAGATTGTTTTAGGGTTTCGTACCCAAAGGGTGCCAACGGGACCCTATTACCACCTATTACTAAGTCCACAAAGTAAGAATAGGTATCTCTCCTTATACTGTGCTAAGTCTCCGCTGTCCGTTCATCCGTCTTTCTGTCAGCGTACTGTACCTCATGAACCGTAACAGGTAGTCAGCCTTCTTGTCTGATTCCGACTCGCAATTTGCCGGGTTTTTAATGTGAAACATCTATTGACGCGCCTTGGGGGTACGACTGTATCATAATCCGTGACGGCAAGTAGTATGACGCTTATGCCGTCATGCCCTCTCTCCGCTTCCGGTCTCTAATATCTTGTGTGTGTGACTGTGCGTTGTGGTGTATGACTTCTGCCAGGCTTCCGGTGATGGCCATGCCTTTATACCGACTACAGCGAAGTCAAAAGGAACTAGAAAGGGTTGTGATTTTAACAGTCTATGTATGTATGTGACTATTTAGGAATGTTCCACCGTAGCAAATACACTTCTTACCGATTTTGATGAATGAGTTGTCAATCGATTCGTTATGATGGTCCAAATGACATAGGGGTCAATTTCAACAAAGTGGTTTTTTCTTTCATTTCGGTGAACTTTCGTATTATAAGTTTTTTTTTAATTTAAGCTGTAGTATATTATAGTACATATATCTTTTCTATTATCTTTACTATTTTATCTGTCTGTATACGTTTTCAGTGCGAAAACGTATACAGACAGATAAAATATTACTTTTCTACTGAGCAAACGCTAACCTCAACCATACACCTTACCTAAATTGATAATCTTTTTACTTTCACGGAGTTATGGAGTAAAATAGACAAAAAAATTTCATCTCCTATCCCGGAGGAACCTTATTGTTTATGAGGATAAAATCTATTATCTTATATTTATATGTTGACCCGGAGTATCAGCTACCTACTATACCAAATTGTATTAAAATCCGTTGGGTAGTTTTGACGTAATGCGCGCATAGACAGTCAGACAGACAGACTAAAATAAAAAAAGTTGTTTCACAATATCGGTAATAAAGCGTCCGTCCTCCTATTAAAATTTTCAGATATATACATACTATAAAATTAAACAAATATTTTGAAAAATTCACGTGTTGTTCCGGATTTTCACCGTAATGAAATAATAATCCACCGAAATGATAAAAGCTCACCGAAATGAGAATTTTTATCATTTCAAATTATTTAAAAATTAGCATAAATAAAAAAGTATTTATTATAGGATATAAGAAATTCTACACAAATAAACATATTACCAATATCTCATTCATTAGTATTTAATTAAGTATACTAGCTCATTGCAAGACAAGTTATACCTATACACGGAAATGAAAAGAAATGTGTCGCACGTCACCGAAATGACATACAAACGTTTTTTTGGGGAACAAGCAGGCAATCGGCGCACTTCCATACAGGATCCATACAGGATACATTCCATACAGGATAAACACCTAGAGGCCACTATTACGTATGTTCTAAACGCTTAAGGGGGAAGCTAGAGTTGTTCTATGCAAAAATATTCTTGATTAACTTTAAGCCACCGAAATGAAAGGACTTTCTGGGACACATGCATTTTTACTTACCAGTTCTTAATCTGGGTAGATATTATTATAAAATTACTTTGTGATAATACTAACACTAGTAACGATTTAAATAAAAGTAGCCATAAGCCAAAACAACCAATAGTTTTTGTTTTATGAGGGAAATTACACTGAAAAATGTTGTGAGGACAGCCACCGAAATGAAAAATTAGGGGTTTAAATTTTTTTTATTCCTAAACTGCAATCTTTATCGAGAAATATTTACTGGCTCCATAAAGATAACATACTCTTCTGCCTAGAAAAAAATATAAGCACTGTACAGTAACGGTCTGCACTACCGATTTCATACATGCCGCGTAAATTTTGCTGTTGGGAAATTCACCCATAGGCTACATTTGTACAAAAAAAATCAATACGACTCATGTAAAATTCCATTTTCCGTAGTCGCGACAGCTTATAAAATTTTATCCTTGTTTTCTTTGACTTTGCTGTGTCTCCAATAAAATTGTAATGGACACAATCCTCGATAGTGTAATATTAAGCTCCATTGGTAAAGCAATATATATCAAAGATGCTCTATATTATTTATTGTATACTCCATGAAATAAGCTTTAAAAGAGTGAAACACCTACTCTCGTTCCTAAAATATTTTTCTCTATGGTTTGTCCAATGAATGTCATTACGAAAAATTTTTAACGTAGGTAATTTCTGCAATGAAAAAAGAAACCTTTCTTTTTGACTTCTTTAGGCGCGTTGAGCACTTTTTTGGGTGAGCAAAAAACATGTATTTCGCGTCATCGTCACCTTCACAATCGTCACCTGGAGATTTCAGTAAGCGTTCAACATTTTAGAAGTTCCCAAGCAACCTTGTACGCGCAGCGGGCAAGCAGCCGCCTTCCTTACCGTTTAATGTATTATGTCGCAGGTTCGAATCTCACTCACAAAATCGTGACAGTGCGCTTTTCTTATTTGTTTTTAATTATTAAAAAATCTAGTTTTCACTTCTATCGGCAGTCTCTATGAATTTAAAAAATTTAAAAAATGTAGACAGCAAACTATAGATTTAAGAGAAGCGCAGCGACTACCAGTTAGCATCTACAGCTACACGATAGAAACCCTTCTATCGTGTTACGTGTAGCATGCTAATAATTCGTTCCATCCTTCTATATAAGTATGATCTTTTCCTACTACTCTGCACACAGTCTTTTATACCTAGCTATAACATACATTATTTTTGTCTCTACAAACACTTCGCATCATTCATCCTTTTAATTGAACTCTCCATTAAGAGTTCGTACACTACCGACATTACTTAACGCTTAGTGACACGAACGCATAACTCACGTCATACGAACCATTATTGTAAGTCAAAACGGCGGCTATCAAAGAGAAAGCTCGCTCTCTCACATCATTCTC
Source organism: Oeneis ivallda (assembly GCA_029955525.1). NCBI lineage: Eukaryota > Metazoa > Arthropoda > Insecta > Lepidoptera > Nymphalidae > Oeneis > Oeneis ivallda. The sequence goes on along the minus strand of JARPMR010000022.1, from coordinate 7,892,913 downwards.
CGAGCTATAGTCTATGAAGGGCTTGCAGAATTTAGCATACACAAAAACGCCATTCAAAATAATATCTTACGTTAATAATCACAAAGTTGAAATTTTAATATTACGAGCGTAGATTTTATATGCTAAAGTGTGACAGGTCTAAATTTATCAATTTACAAAGATTGTTCTTTGTCTAGCATTATTAACACGTTGCCGGTCGGGTTCGTGTTACAAACGCCTTTAAATATTAAATTATTGATACAGGGCGGCTACCATAAATGTGCTTTTGCTCATACGATATTGATTTCAAACCACTACGGCTAGAATAAACTTTTCTTTTAGTACTTTAAAAAGTCCTTGCTAATTATTAATCAATCGAATAACCAATCATCATCATCATCATAAAACGGTCTAAAAATCAATAATAAATAATAGTTAATTATTCAATATTAATTCAAGGAGTACCGCCTTCGCTATAAGACCGTGGGTATAGATAATGACGAAAATTCTTTTCAAAAACCGACTTTTAACGCCACTACAAAGTATAAAAATAATTTTAGTTTGTCCACGTTTGTTGAAGTCGGGCGGGCCTAAATACAAACTATGAAACCGATGCGCGACGCTACAGAATATGAGAGACTCGTTTGTAGAAGTCGAGCGAGCATCGCGAGTTGGTTTCATAGTTTCTATTTAGGCCCGCCCGACTTCAACAAACGTGGACAAACTAAAATTATTTTTATACTTTGTAGTGGCGTTAAAAGTCGGTTTTTTGAAAAGAATTTTTATTTTAAGCTTTTAAGTGTAGTTATATTCATAAGATCCAAATCACCTCTTAGATAGGTACCCACAAAGAATAAATTTTAAAGCCTTGTATAGGATTTGATCAAGGGAACATGGAAGCATTTGGGGGCCCCCTGGACCAGGGGCCCGGGGCGGGCAGCCCCACCGCCCCCCGCCCTACTGGACCTAGAGCTCCATGATGTAGTATATACTTCGATGGGTCCTATGTATAAGGGCCAAAGTAACAATTTGGCCATTTTCACTTTTTGGTGTTAAATGCTTCCTTTTACTATAATTAATAACATGAGTTTTTTTTTGCACTAAAAAAAAACTCATATTTATTGGTAGAAGTACTATTTTTTATATCAGTAAAAGGGCTCAAGTAGCACACTTTTAAACGTACAAGGGCCAAATGGTTGTTTGAGACTTATTCGTGGTGATATCCCGCCTGTTTTCCATTTTACCAACCTAAAAAAGGCCAATGTTATGTTTGTCATTCTTATAAATATACGGTCATATAACGCCGAAAATTAAAGAAAACTTTGATAATCATGTCTGATTGATGTTATATATTAAAATTTGGTACCATGTAATGATAATATTTCAAAGATTTAGGAGTAATAATAATGACGATGAGTAAATGTTTATTTATTGATATTATTTTTGATTTATATGAATATTTTTTACTTTGATTGCAAATAGTCTTGGTACAATAAAAAATATTTGATTTTAAGTACTTACGTTAACATTCAATATATAAGATTTGAGAAAGGATAATATTACATTATTGATTATTTATTGATCTATACTAATATTATAAAGAGGAAAGATATTTTGTTTGTTTGTTTGTTTGTACCAAATAGGCTCTGTAACTACTGGGCCGATTTTAACCATTTTTTCACCAATAGAAAGCTACGTTATCAGGAAGTAGCATAGGCTACAATTTATTTTCAAAAAGTTAGAAATCCTTAAGAAAATTGCAATAATGTAACCCAAAGTAGCAAAATTTGCCTATAAATTGCATTATTTGGCGTGTGCTGAGAAAACTATTGATGATACATAAAAATTATGCACTACATAAATAAAGTACTCATTCTTCCCTACAAAAAGTCTCCGAAGGAATATATCCAACTATCATATTTAAGTCTTATTATTATTTATGTCAATGGTAGCTTTTGTGTTCTAAATTTATTTAGATCGCCCTTACTTACTATCGTAGTATTAATTCTTCCTTACAAATACATATTATAAATACGAAATTGTGTTTGTTTGTTGGTTTGTCCGTCAATCACGCTGCAACAAAGCTACGGATTAACGTGATTTTTTTGATAGGTATACTTGAGAACCTGGAGGGTGACATAGGCATCCCGGAAAATCAAAGAGTTACCGCGGAATTTTAAAAACTAAATCTACGCCGATGAAGTCGCGGTCTTCAATAATATAAGTTTTGATTATTTTTCATAAAAAAAATCTAAAAAAATAGTCAAATAATTTTAATAGTTTTATTATTTTTAGGGTCTAACTGAAAGTTCAGAACATTATCTTACCAAGTAAAATAACGTATAAGTAACAATGTGACCAAAACAGTCACATAATTTGTGTTCTTTTTGATGATTTTTTATATTTTAATCCATAAATATAAAATTGGGGCTAAAAAAAAATCTAGAAAATATACCATTTTTAAATGTAAGCGTGTACCCAGAAAATCGTCCAAAATGGCACTTTGGCCTTTTTACTAGTTTTTTTAGCAGAGTAAAAATACTAAAAAATTGACGACTATGGGCATATGTGCAATAATTAAAAAACTAAAATATATATTCAAAAAATATTATAGCTCAAATAACGGCCATAGGAGTAATAGCAAATATGCAAAGTTTCATAAAATTCAGTTGTAGCATGTAAGAAATATCGTCGCTGTAGTTGGAAAATTAAATAACTAACAAAACCAATATCGCGAGTAAAACGCGATTTAGTGTTTTTTTGCGTCAAAAATTGCAATAACTTTTTTTTCATAAACAATTTAAGTGTCCATGTTTTGATATGTTATAGATTGTTACTGTATCTATTTCTGAATCTACTTGACGTACATTTTGATTCATTTGTTTGTAAGAAAAAAAATAAAAAGCAATTATTTCGTTTTCCCTCACCAAGGTTTTGAATATTTGATGCACTTATTTATTTTTCCATGTCAGTTGTTTAGTTCTTCCTCGTCAATATTGCGTTGAAGTACGAAAAAGTGACGATATAAGTACCTTTATTTAGTTTTTCCACTTTACTGTGATATTAAAATGACCCATTATTTACTTATTTCAGTATATCAAAACTATCCTTTTCAAGATATAATTAACTAAGAATGGTTTAATCGAAGTAGGAGTATGTCAGTGACGCTAGTAATTGTTATAATAACGACTCTACTCATAAAATAATAAAGATTTTAATAGTTTGTGGAACACTAGGATTGAAGACTAGCTAATGATTGATTCCCGCAGAAGTTCTCTAACTTTCTGGGATAAAATATAGTTCATGTGCTATTCTGATGTATAAACTATGACATCGTGAAGCTTTATCAAAATCCGTCTAAATGTTTTTGCGTGAAAGTGTAACAAACATTCATCCATCCACCTTCACAAACTTTTGCATTTATAATATTAGTAGGATGCCAAAAAGAAAAAGGTACATAATTACGTCCATTTAAATTTAAACTAGCATTCTATTGAAATTATACCAACTATCATCTTTATTTTAGTTTTACCTTTGCAAATTTAAATTTTACATTATAGATCAGATCAGTTCAAACGAACTAAGCATATGTAACGTTCACTAAAATCAAAACTATCAATTATAAATATAATTAAGTAACTGAGAAAGGTTCAATTATAAAACTAGTACGATTGAACTGATTTCAATGTAGGTAGGGATGCTAAAAGTTTTCTATGCCTGCAAGAGTTATTAGTGAGATGCCTTATTCACTTACAGTTCCATAAACCTTTCTTAAGCAGTCCAATCATTTATTAATCATCTTTTCAATTTACTACAAATTATTAACTGGCTATTGGGAATCATTTCCGGATTGCAAGTCTTCTATGATTGTATCTGTCGAAGCAAGACTTACGTACTATGCGTGTAGTTCATCTGGTATAATATTTTTTCTGCAAAGATTCAGCCGGTCCTTTGTTTTAGCTTCCGTAATCGGAATAGGGTGTCCGTATGCCATCATAATTACCTCTTGAGCAATGTTGATGTCACCGGGCGTTGTCCTCCTTAAACAACAGGTTCGTGGAAACTGTCCATACTGTGGGGTCTAAATTCTTTAAGACCCATCGCAGGAAAAGAACCGAAAAGTTCTCTGACCATACTCTCAAGTTAATGGAAGAGAGACAAGAGATGAGGCTGCAGTCATCGGCAGACGCGGCTGCCTACCGGCGGATTAATAGGCAGATCTCTAAGGCACAACTCCGTGTCTTTAATACAAAGTGTATTAAAGATACCATCGAGCGGAACAAAGGCACGAAAGTGTTCGTGAGAGATCTGTCTATCGGACAGAGCCAGCTGACGCGCCCGAAAACTGATGACGGCCGTCTCGTCTCTTCTCGACCAGAGGTCTTGGGAGAGGTTGAGAAGTTCTATGGACAGTTATATACCACGACACAAAAACCTGTTGAAGATTTGGCCAAAGATCCCAGAGCCAAACTGACCCGACAATATACCGAAGATATCCCGGACGTCAGCCTATATGAGATTAGTATGGCTCTCAAGCAGATCAAGAACAGCAAGGCGCCTGGTGATGACGGAATCACTGCGGAACTCCTGAAAGCGGGTGGAAAACCGGTACTTAAGATCTTTCAGCGATTGTTCAATTCCGTCATCCACGAGGGCACAACGCCGGAAGCATGGCACAGGAGCGTGGTGGTTCTGTTCTTCAAAAAGGGTGATAATACCTTGTTGAAGAATTATAGACCCATCTCGTTGTTGAGTCATGTTTATAAGTTGTTCTCGAGAGTAATTACGAATCGTCTCGCTTGTAGGTTCGATGACTTCCAGCCTCCCGAACAAGCCGGATTCCGAAAGGGCTTTGGTACCATAGATCACATTCATACGCTGCGGCAGGGTATACAAAAGACGGGAAGTATAACCGGCCACTTTGCTTAGCATTTGTGGACTATGAGAAAGCCTTCGATTCGGTGGAAACTTGGGCTGTGTTGAGGTCGCTGCAGAGATGCCGGATTGACTACCGGTATATCCAAGTGTTGAAGTGCTTGTATGAAAACGCCACAATGTCAGTACGTATACATAAGCAGACTACGAGGCCAATCCACTTGCAGCGTAGAGTGCGACAGGGAGACGTTATCTCCCCGAAGCTCTTTACCGCTGCGTTGAAGGACGTCTTTTAGCTTCTGGATTGGAACGGGCTTGGCATCAACATAAACGTCAAGTACATCACTCACCTGCGATTTGACGATGACATAGTGGTCATGGCAGGCACTCTGAGAGACCTCAATACAATGCTCAACGATCTCAGCAGGGTTTCTCAACAGGTGGCCTGAAAATGAACATGAGCAAGACGAAAATCATGTCCAATGCTCATGCACCGCTCCACCCAGTAATTGTTGAGAACTCTGCACTCGAAATTGTTGGCGCATATGTTAACGAATATATTAATACAGGTTTGACGAAACCTGGGACACACAGTCCAGCCAGGTAGGTCTAATTTCGAGAAAGAGATCAACCGCCGAATCCAACTCGGCTGGGCAGCGTTCGGGAGGCTCGTTCACGTCCAAAATTCCTCAGTGCCTGAAGACTAGTCTTCGAACAGTGCGTGTTGCCAGTGATGACTTACGGATCCGAGACATGGTCGCTGACTAAGGGCCTCATAAGTAGGCTCAGGACCGCTCATCGGGCGATGGAGAGAGCTACACTCGTAGTGTCCCTGCGGGATCGAATCAGAAATGAGGAGATCCGTAGGAGAACCAGAGTCACCGACATAGCTCAGCGAGTCGCGATACTGAAGTGGAAATGGGCGGGGCAAATAGTTCGAAGAGCTGATGGTCGTTGGGGTCCCAAGGTGCTGGAGTGGTAACCCCGCACCGGGAAGCGCAGTGTTCGCAGACCCCCCCACCAGGTGGACCGACGACATCAAGCGAGTCGCAGGGAACCGATGGATTCAGGCGACGCAACACCGAGGCCTGTGGAAGTCCATGCAAGAGACCTTTGTCCAGCAGTAAACGTCTATCGGTTGATAAAGAAGAAGAAGAAGAAATATTCAAAACTAAATATCTTCTAATTTATGTTTCGGTTGCTTTAATAAAGTTAAATAAAATCCCTTATTTAATTCTGCTTGTCCTGAAATTATCAAAATTCTCAGAACTTTTTTGAATAGTTGAATAAGTGTACTTATTCAATTTTAATAGTACCTATATCTTTGCAATCATGGGATGATAAATTAAATAACTGACTTTGTTTAATTTTTCCGAACTTAATTCCCCTGTAATCCAGAATAGGTGTCGAGGGAAAACTAAATAACTAACTTTATGCATTTTATTCGCTCTCGAAGTGATGCAAGAGAGAACTTATTTATTTTTTGCTAAGTTATCTAGTTTTTATTCGCTACTTTTTTCTCAATTTTTCAATATTTATTTTTCCAAGTATGGCGCCATGCAAGATTCATTTTCATATAACTTTTTAATTAAAGATGATAATCAAAAATTAGAATTACAGAAAGATGCGGCTTTAATTGGACTTTCTGAAAATGCAATAAAGTCGATTTCGCAAAAAGTGTAGTTATTTAATTTTCCAACTACAGCGACGATATATCAAATTGAAACTTTGAGAGCCTCTACTGAAAAGTTGCGATATTGCACTTTGGCCCTTATACATAGGACCCATCGACTTGTTACCTACAATATCAATTCTTAATCGACATTTCCTAAATCCCCATAGTTTTAGGTAGGCTGTACCCTGCAGCATCAGGATTGAGGAGCTAGGACCTGGAGCTCCATGATGTAGTCCATACTTGTTACCTACAATATCAATTCGTAATCGAAATTTCCTAAATCGCCATAGTTTTAGGTAGGCAGTACCTTGCAGCATCAGGATTGAGGAGCTAGGACCTGAAGCTTCATGATGTAGTCCATACTTGTTACCTACAATATCAATTCGTAATCGAAATTTCCTAAATCCCCATAGTTTTAGGTAGGCAGTACCCTGCAGCATCAGGATTGAGGAGCTAGGACCTGGAGCTCCATGATGTAGTCCATACTTGTTACCTACAATAATAATTCGTAATCGACATTTCCTAAATCTCTTTAGTTTAGGTGAGCAATATCCCTGCAGCATCAGGCTTGAGAAGTTGAAGGTGAACATTTTATGGGACCATTTCGCAAACATCCTCTGTCGATTAAAAAAAAATCACGCGAATCGGTCCAGTAATCCCGGAGAAATCGGTGGACATACATAGAAAAAAAAAGATACCGGCCGTATTGAGAACCTCCTCCAAGGAAGTCGGTTAAAAATGACAGTGTACTGTGGTATTCTCTAAAATTGACTGCATCAGTGTACCGATCGCAATGACAGCTGATTGGCTGCATTTATGGTGATCATTGCTTCATGAATGCATTTTAACCAATAGCGGGACTCGGGAGAGCACCAGCCAATCAGAATTTATTGCGATCGTTACACTGATGCAATCAGTTTTAGAGAATACCACATCTGGAACTACGAGTATGATCGTCGAATCAATATTTCACATTTCGACAATCGCATGTGCAAGGTCTAAGGCCCAATTTAGACGGTGCCTCGTTCATCGTTCATTTTTGCGAACATTTTTGCGAAAATGAACCGTCTTAATTCGCACTAAGAGCAAATTTAGACGGTTCATTTTTCGAGATTTTTGCTTTCATTTTCGAGGCTTGAACATCATCGTCATCGAGTCATCGAAAATGAGCCGTCTAAATTCTCCCTCAGGGCAAAGGGCCTTAGAGTGCATTGTCGCAAAAAAAAATTCGCAAAAATTAACGATGAACGAGGCACCGTCTAAATTGGGCTTTAGTTATTACTTTGTTCATTTTTCCTATTCCGCCTTCATTCGATTTCATGTGGAATTCAATTTATTATGATTAAAGCGGATGATAATACATTTAGGTGATGTTTTTGTGATGGCTGTAATTTTTGAAGGAACTTTTTAGTATAAAACAATTTCCACTAATCTGTGAATGGTCATTGACGATATTATGAAAGAACTAGAAGCAGAAGAAAGTAAAACACAATTTTATTGTACACGGTGTATTTCAATTTTATTAACACCTTTTGCAATTGAAAGTATTCCAAATACAACTGAATTCATTCGAAATTATCGCAACACCAATTTTGTAATCATAATAATATCATTTTATTCTTTGAAACAACCGCACTACAAGTTAATTTTAATGAAATAATAATATAACACTGATAAATGAATTTACAAGATTTACAAACAAAGTTAAATAATGACATTTCTAATGCAATAAGTACATGACACTGACTTTTTTAAATAAATCGTCAATATTGAAAAATGAGAATTTAAAATGTAATGGGTACTGTTGATGTAAAAATATTTTTAAAAGAAATCATATTATATTTAAGTGCAAGAAAATATTAATGAGCAAGAGCTCTTCCTTACCTCAATAAAATTAATATTGAAGGTACAAATAAATATGGTATATATAATAAAGCTTTTCATTAAATATTATTATTAAAAGTAATAGACTGTATATTTCGAGTTGAATTTTATTGTCAAATTAATTCACTGAATAATCTCTCTTTGAGGCATATCATATTGTCACAAACAATTTTCAGATTTTCTTGATTAATGAGACTATTATTATGACGGATTTTTTGCAGTAAAGTTTGAAGTAAGTAGAATTTCTTATCCATCTGAGACTACATATTAATGGCAATACCTCTATGGATAGTTTTAAATAATACTTTAACAGTGATTAATTTTTTAATTAAATTCATTGACAATACGTTAGAATCTCAACATCTAATTATATTTTGAAATATTTCTAGCATTTGACATAAAATAAAATTGAATTTAACTATACATTTTTAATTACTTACTACTTTTAAAATAGTAGTATATTAATGAAAGGAACTAGTGAAAGTCTTATCTTAAAAATGTTATTGTGAAAAATAACTGTAGGTACCTATTTTGTAAATTTTTTAGACATGTATATTTATGTAAATTGTATAGACTTATTGTAAGAATGAATCAAGTTATGTACTAGCTACTAAGTATAATAAATTATGTTCTCTAACGGATTACATTTTATTAACACTTAGGTTCACATAACGTGTAAGAAATGTCTTGTCTATATAAATCTAAAAATCCATTTCAAAGAATGTGCAGAATATATTTCAAATTGCTTTATATTTATTAGTGAATGGATCAAGTTTTTATTTTTGCTTGTCGTTGCTTAGTAACTTTTTCTTGCTTTTAACTTTTCTAAAGTAGACCTTTCCTAATTTTTAAATTGAAACGATTATAAATTAAGGAAAATATGACATGGTTTATTATCATCAATCATATTTAACATAAATTTTACTATAAACAGGAAAGCAAATGCTTTAGTAATGTCAATTTAGACGAATTACTTTATCTAGATTTTCAATAAAATTTTATTTAAGTAAATAAATATGATCAATAAATTCGAAATGTTTACATATTCTGAAAGAGATCAATATTCATCGTCATTTAAATAAAATAAAGTTTTTTAAAATATAGTAATTTTACTATTAATCGTTCTTAGTGTTATTAATAATAGTATCTTAGTATTATAAGATAGTAAAGTCTTTAGCGATTGTAATATACATAGCTAAGAAACAATTTAAAAATTAATTGGTTTTAAGTAATAACATTTTACACCCTTCTTTGATTAAAATAACTAATATTGTCAATGGCACCATTCCTTTACCGTAAGTATTAATATGCTAAGCGTTTAAAAATACAATAAATTAAATCTTAACGCAATGTGATGCCCCTTAATATTTTATAATTCGTTAAATTCGCATAAAACAATTTGTGCATAATTATGTACCTAATACAATAATATTATGTAGTTCTATATTAAGACGTACTTAATAAATTACAACCAAATCATTAACAAGGAAAGTCGTTGCATTGCTATTGCTTAAGCATTACCTACTTACGTATAAGTACTGCTCATACTTATTGGTATTTCATAAATGTGAGGGCATCACACAAAGCAATTTATATGTATCTTTACGATACGATACAAAAACTATTTAATAATACACCGACTTCAAGAGTTACAACAAATTCATATTTTCCAACATTTTTATTCTATCTTTCTGTGTTTACCCTCTTTCCGCTATTAAATCTAACTTTCTTTTAAACTCACTAATACCCTCCTTTACATTTTATAACAAGTACATTCACTCGCAATAATTTTTAACAAAGCAGCCTGATATCACTTTTAATAAATAAAGTATAGACTTTCTACATATTCCTCACCAGATTACGTAAGCCCGTTTATCCGAACTGATTTTTATAAATAGTAATGAAATGAGTAAATGCCTGAGTACTAATACTAGTGTAAAATTTTGTGCATTTAAAAATAAATATTTTATAATTATTTTATTTCGTCAAATGAAAATAAATAATGAAATTATCATTAATCTTCTCAACTTTTTTAAATGAACAATAGCACAAGATTTAATCTAAGCCACAGGTAATCACTAATTAAATTGCACAGTTTTAAGAGATTGCAATCAAATTGACTTTTCACCTAACTATTCTAATCTAATATTTTACTAAGAAACTATTTTGGTATAAATAGATAATTTTTCTGCAACTTTTTCCAGTAATAAAAATGAATTCTGAGCATAATTATTATAATTTCTCTAATAAAAATATGTAATGATAAACCTAATATTATTATTATTTCGTTGTAATAAAATGAATATACCCCGTTTTCATTTACTTTTGTGCAAATCTTTTAATTAAATATAGTAAATTGAATAATAATAAAGGAGTTATTATTAAATTATATTAATAAAAGTTAAGTGCAATAAAGTTTAAGCTTCCAATCGTCATTTACCGAACTTTCTAATGCTAATATCTATTCAATTCCTTACTTTTAAAATTATTTTTGGCGTTTTTCCATACTTTTTACATCAACTAGTTTTTATTAAATATTGCTAATAATTTAATCACCCTAACAATATCAAGAAAAATTGTATTGTTAGTTTTTATGACTTAAAACAAAACCACTAATTCCGTAGGCCGATATCGAAACTTACTTAATTTGCATACATTTAATTTCATTTAACTAATCATCGAATTGCATTGTAATAATTCAATAAAATGGTGCAATGCAATTCTATTTCACAAATTACAGATTAAGTCAAGGCACGCAAATAATTTTTTTTATACCTCAGCTTTTATTATTCACAAATCATAATATAGATAAGTCGATTTATTTGACGCAATATTAGTACATTGTAATTCACAATTAATATGAAAAATTTGCATTTAATTAGTATCATTTATTGACACACAAACACTATGAAGTAAATTACCAGATAACACCTATTAATTTTCACATTTTTATATTTTTATGTTGTTAATCACTGTTTACTTTCTGTACTTCTTATTTATGCTAACATTTAATTCAATGAGTAAATAATTCAGGTGCAGATTTAATTTAGCAAAATTGATTTTGTTATAAAAGATTAATTAATTTAAGTTATTATTTACACAGCCAAATTCAAATCTGATTAATTCGGTTACATTTGTTCTAATATTCTGTAAAGCTATTGTAATGTACCTATTTATATTAAGAACAGTTAACGTGTCCACAATTTTCGTATTTAGTATGTTAGTATTTTTTGTTCTTGCTATTTTCTATAGTTCATTTTTATTTTACAGTTTTAACATTGTTGTATTTTAAAGATTAATTAATTGTAATTACATTTGTTTTCTTTAGACGTAGAGATCCTGCGATGAATGGTTACATGTATTTTCCTGTAACATTATAATCAATTTTAAAAATAGTGACATAGATCATTAATTGTAAGATTTTGGATGGGAAGACGTAATATAATATAGTATATACTTCGGTACTTTTAGATAACAGATATAGTAAAATAGTATTCACAAATAATACAAAAAATTGGAATTGTGTTGTTTGTATTTCTGGTGTTTTAACATTTAAAATTATATAAATTTGGAATTATAATTATTGTGCTTATTTATAAATACAGATTTCACAAAGCAAAGATACACGTAGGTAAGTCACAAGTCTATGAAATGTGCCGCGTGCTTATTTAATTTAGTAACGAAGTATATTTGAGATAATAATAATATAAGTGTGTAAAAGTGTGTTAAGTGGGAGTATAAAAGCGTTATATAAAATGGAAATCGTTGAGCCTTAAAAGTTTTATCAAAGTCAAAACTACGTATCTATTGCCTCTAAATACTGAGTAATAATAATCTAAAACAAATTGTTGATGAGTGATGAGTATTCGTGTGTGTAAGTTTTATGCACAACACTTTCCTACGGCGGTGCTCCACTTTCATGAAAAGAGAGACATTCAAAATCTTTTACGAAATTGAAATTAAAATAACACTCAGTAGTTATTTATTCGCTACCTAGAAATTGAAAGAATAATCACCCAAAATAAAAACTTCAACATACTAATATACCTGCAAGGAAAACTATCGTATCTCATTTTTCGTTGAGCGCAAAAAGCATCTTTTTACTACCTACTAAGAATATAGTTTTCACTCAAAATCGCTAAAATGTGAGTTACGATGTTTTTCCTTGCAGGTGTCGATATAATAAATGCGAAAGTGTGTGTTGGTTTTTCCTTCAATCACGCCGCAACAGAGCCATGGATCGACGTGATTTTTGCATGGGTATAGCTGTTGAGGACGTGGAGAGTGACATAATCTACTTTTTATCCCGGAAAATCAAAGAGTTCCCGAGGGATTTTAAAAACTTAATCCACGCAGACGAAGTCACGGGCATCAGCTAGTATTAAATGAAATCTTCATAAATCACACCGGAAATGTGACTGCACTAAACAAACTATATTATTATGTTTAAAAAATTACGTCTTAAACTTTACTTTTCATAAACTCACCTTACATATTAGGCTAGTCACACAAACAGTGAGCAGTCCATATGCCAGACCGGAATTTATTGAATTTGGCGTCTAAGTTTCTGTTCAAAAACCTAGAGATGGATTTTTTACTAGATCCATCTCAATGAGAACAACATTTTCGTCTGGCATAGTGGAAACTCACCTTCATTAAAGCAACGTGAAAACAACATGATAATATCTACGAATATATAAAGCCTCAACATTAACATTCACTAATGCCTAAACCAAAGACGCTGTAACTACTATATACGAAAGATAAAGCAAATCTTAAAGCTCTGAAAATACATAGAAGAATTGAAAGAAGTGAAGAAGATCTATAAGACTTACAGTTATGAGTAATAGTTGCAGTAGCATTGCCGGTTACAGCTGGAGTGACTACGCCGGCCACATTCGGTGTGCCACGGTATCGAACTAACCAAACATTTGTTTAATGTTATCACCTGCAAAGAGCCGTAAGCAGAACATACGCCACGAAGCATCTAGCCACTACACTATCGCTATGTTCAATTTTGAACATAAGTCAAGAAAAGATGTCCATAAAATTAAATCACAACTGAAACCACCCTTCAATGAATCTATCTATCTATCTAATCTATCTATCTAATATATTTAAACGAGCAATTCTTGTATATAATTATATACCTATATATATAATCTGAATCTCGGAAACGGCTCCAACGATTTTCATGAAATTTGGTATGCAGGGGGTTTCGGGGGCGATAAATCGATCTATCTTGGTTTCATTTTTAGAAAAGGTCGTTTTATCCGTGTTTTCAGGCAATGAAAAACCCCTTACAATATCATTAGAATACGAAGGTAAATTTCGCCATCATCTATAAGTTTCCGATAGCTCGACGGTAAGTCAGGCGGTCCCGAAACCAGAAGACCCCGGTTCGAGTCCAAGACGATTATGTTTTCCCCTATGATTTTATTTTTAATATATTGATTTCCAAAAAACACGATTTACCAAAAAAAAAAAATTCACCCACCCACCAGGTCACCCAGATATTCTATAATTATTAGATACTTTACTTTTGGCAAAATATCGTGATTTCATTTTATGCACATTGCACACGGTTTGTGGACAGATATAGAAAGTGTCATCAATAAATATGAGCTAAAGACAGTTGCTATACATATTAAACCGAAGATTATAGACATAACTGTAAGCAAATCGAAGCATCCTACACATCGTATCCTTACAACACTAAAATATGATTATATGTATTCATATTTTTATACATCTAAATTTATGTAGTTATAACACCAATATAAGCCAAAATATTTTACAACAATTTTTTTTACTTTCCATACTTACGTGTCAATTATTACGCTAATATTTTCCTCGATAAAGATGAAATTTGTCAATTTAATAGGCATTATTAGGTTATCATTAAAATTTTTTAGAAAAATACAAATTTCATCTAGATACTAAGTACAAACATACCACAAAATAATGTAACATAGTACATCTAAGCTCGGTTATTCTAAGATTCAATCACTTGACAACAACGAGTAACAAACAAAGCCACAAACAATTTAATACTCACCAAACAGTAGGCCTATTATAACGATTCCAATGACTCCCATTATGATCATCATCTGTAACATTATTATTTATTTAATTAATAATATTAGGTTTTATGTTTAGTCCTAAAAATTGCATCAAGTCATAGTGTGTGGAAGCGTTACAATTGCAATTGTATTTATGGATTCTGTATGCTTAATAACTTTTAGGTTTACAAAATATCTGAGTTATACGTGCCAAATGTTTTAACAGCTTTCAAATAACGTAACGCCCATCCAAATTAAGTTACAGCTCTATCTCATCGCCGATTTCACGTACTTTTGAAAACATTTTGTTTTCCTTTTTTTCAGACTTATTTTAATTTTTATTTTTATCAAGAAAGATAATTATTATAACCTTATAGTTTAAACTTACCTTTAGATTTTGTAGCCAGAATTTATTTTTCAAACTCTTTGCCTGCTGTTCAAACTGTGACGCCCCTTGCTGAAGTGCATCTGAATATTTTAAGTATTTAATTTGAATAATTATTCGGAAATATTATTCGAAAAACTAATGCAGTTCCTTGTAGAAACTATCTTATTTACCTGCTCTATCATCTAATTCGGATAATTTCGCATCTCTGTCTAGCACCTTCTCGACATTCGTTTTCATTATATCAACCACCTGTAATTTTAAAAATAATAATAAAGAGTTTAGTATTACATTTGATTTCCCAATAATCTTCATTAAAATGTTCAAAATTGTTCATATTTTTCCATTGTTTTCCTTTTGTGATTATTTTATTTTCCAGTTTTAATTAGATATATTTCATTTTCATCACATTCTATCAATACTAATTAGGCAATTTCACATCAATACTTATAATTATACGAGTGAATCATACTCATTTACCTCATCGACTTGAGCCTGAGTCTGTTGCAGCCTCCTTTGTGCAGCAATCTGCTGTGGCGTTCGAGGTCCTCCAATGATCTCTCCATCTGGTCCGGTTTGTGGTTCTGCTGGAGCCAAGCCACCTGGTGTACCGCCTTCCGCTGCCCTGAAAGAACCAAAGCAACCGACTTCGTCTTCCTTACCGAAGCAATCACTATTTGTGATCCATTTTATTGCTTTTTGATCTTTTGTCAATACCTATCTTTTTAATTTTAATGATATTATTTTAAAAATTATATATACACTAGCTGATGCCCGCGACTTCGTCCACGTGGATTTAGTTTTTAATATCCCGCGGGAACTCTTTGTCATCCTCCAGGTTCTCAGCTATACAGCTATCTAAAAAATCACGTCAATCCGTAGCTTTGTTACAGCGTGATTGACGGACAAAACAACAAAAAAACACACTTTCGCATTTATAATATATGTATTAGTAAGAAAGAATTATTAATACTACGATAATAAAGGCAATCTAATTAAATTTTAGAATACAAAAGCTACTATTGTGACTTAAATATGATAGTCAGATATATTACCTTGCGGACTTTTTTGTAGAAAATATGAGTACTTTATTCATGTAGTACATAATTTTTATGTATCCTTCTCGGAACACGCCAAATAATGAATTTTATAGGCAAAATTTTGCTACTCTGGGTTACATTATTGCAATTTTCTTAAGGATATCTAATTTTTTTGAAAATGAATTATAGCCTATGTTACTTCCTGATAACTTAGCTTTCTATTGGTGAAAAAATGGTTAAAATCGGTCCAGTAGTTACAGAGCCTATTCGGTACAAACAAACAAACAAACAAAAAAATCTTTCCTCTTTATAATATTATTAGTATTAGTATTAGTATAGATTTTAAATTGATGCCATCAAAATCAGAGTCTTATCCTTGACATTAGTCTCCAATATTCAAACTCGGTTGCATATGATTTTTAATTCTCAGATACTTTATTATAAAAGACGTACAAAAACACAGTTAAAAAGACCTACTGCAATTTTATTGCTGTTTTCCCAAAATCATAAATAACTAAGGTAACTAAGCCATATATGAACCATAGATTTACTTGACGATTCGAAAGCACTTTGTAAAAGTTTATTTGAATGAAAAATTATTCTACTCTATTCTATGACGAAGTTTATGTTAAGAATCTCATACATTTGATAATTTTATCAATACCATGTAAAAGTCTGATCATCAATGTAACTGAGAGAAACATCAATAAATATTGGCTATGAGCCAAGCGATCATCAAGTAGGTCATGAGATACTCTACTGGAAAGCTTGATAAGTGCTTGTAGTTAACTTTTAAAAGAACTTGAATATGAAAATATTTTATGAGTAGGTAAAAATTAATTTATTTCCGTTAACTTTTTCTCCTAAAGTTCTAGAACTTTAGCTTTAGCTAGCTTAGCGTGTTTTTTTTATTATTATTATCATCCATACAAACATCGTATACCACGACGAGGATTAACGTTTTATCAAGTAATTATGTATATCTTAAGTTTCTCATTATTAAGTTGATCTTAATAATGAGAAACTTAAGATGACAAGAAGACAATCTTAATGTACAATTTTGAAACCTTGACACTAACACCAAAGAATAGGGTAAACCGAAGGAAAGATTCTGAGGCCAAATAGACGCGAGGACAGCGGCTGAGAAAAACTAGGACATTGAAAAACTGGTGGATGAACGTCCAGATATACGAAGACGAAGATAGATGAATTGTTCAGAGGGCTACACGCACGAATGAGCTATTGGCACAAAGTGAAATAGGACGAGATTGATAGCTTCTGGCGCTGGAGGCTAAGGTCCTCTTTATTTCACTGAGCCAGCAAAGTGATTACATCCAAATTCATAAAACGTATAAAAGTTTATAAAACGTAATTATGAACGTTAAAGTCTAGCATAAGAATAGACCTTACAACAGAAACTAACAGTACGTATATTATCATTCTATGTTATGGCAGGTACAACGCCAATAGTCTCATTAACTATTTATCGAATTGGATCAATCCTATATATTTCAACAGGTCAATCGATGTAATATATACTGTCGCAATAAATGTACTCGTATGTTAGTGCTATAAAAGTCTCTTTCCCAAAAATATCTTCTTCTAATTCCTATGGCTCCGAACTGGTGATTTATGCTTATCTGCCTATGTTCTTCTAAGCTTCTTATTGCAAAGATGATAATATGATCTCTACAACAAAATTTTATGACATACGCTCATTTAATTGTTTTCATCTCCGACTAGGTATTGGTAGATATTTTTTGGATACTAACACAAACATTTATAATTCATTCTAAAAATTTTTGACACTAATTTTAGCAAAAATAAAATTTTAAAAAAATTTTATTAATCAAAAACAAAATTACAATTAACTACTTATAGTTTTGCAAATTTTTTTGTATCGGCTGTGGTATGTGTTAGGCTGGTGAGAATTAATTGGATATTTGACTGTAGTCAAAATGTTGATGTTCATTATTTATAATCGAAAATGTAACATGTAAGAATAATATTTGTAAAAACAGAAAATAAATCGGTCCAAGAACAAATAAATTATAGACTTTTAAAATTTTCTGTTAGACAGAGAGAGCGCTAGTGAATTGTGATGTCACAATTCAGCAGCTCCATGCTTTTTAATTCTTTCTAATTATTCCAAAATTTCGTTTCAGAAAGAGACAGATACAGTCACAGTAAAACAGTTTATAATTCCGAGACTAGTAAAGATATTTAAAAAAGAGAAATGGCATTGTGTTATAATATTTAAAAACGTTATTATAAATAAATAAAAAAATATCAGTCAAATACCCAATTGGTCTCATATAAAAATGCCACTTACATTTTTCCAGGGTCCTTGAAAATAACACTAGAATTAGTTGCACTAAGTTAACTCCGGGGCCGGGAGCTTTTACTGACGCGTGCTTGCCGCAACACGACTGACACGGCCGCAGTAACGTCGCGCACAAATGTGCTACGGTGGCAGCTTTTGGGCCTGCGTCATGGTGGAAGTAGGTCGGTTTTTGGAGATTAATTTATTTATGCCATGTAAGTTTATGGAAGTAGAAATTAGTTTAACCAACCCTAAAGAGGTGAAGAAGTTGACTAAAGATTGAGTACCTAAATAAAAATTATTGTTAGGGCCTATTTGTAATGGTAACGTAATAACGTCTAACCTAACTTAAATTGAGATTAAAGGGTGCCTGCATGTCAATAAAATTATTTCAATAAAATAATTATTTACTAGTTTTCATTTTCAAAAAGAAACTAAGTTTTAGCTTCGGTTTCGCCTATGTGAAATTTGGATCATGCCAAATGGAGTGGAGCGATTTTAATCAAAGTGTGAAAAACTTTCATAATTGTTTTTTAATTCCATCGTAGTTAAAAGTCTAGTTATTTTTAAGCTCCTTGGACATAAGTATAAATTATAAAAGTTTTTTTTCTTTTATTGACGTGATAACGTCTTTATAAATCGATGAACACCGGCTGCACGCACGAAAAAGTGTCACGTTCCGCCTGAGCATGTGAGTGCAAGTGAGAGAGCGGAACACGCGATAGAGAGGCACGATCAGCC
This sequence comes from Oeneis ivallda, assembly GCA_029955525.1. Taxonomy (NCBI): domain Eukaryota; kingdom Metazoa; phylum Arthropoda; class Insecta; order Lepidoptera; family Nymphalidae; genus Oeneis; species Oeneis ivallda. The sequence goes on along the minus strand of JARPMR010000022.1, from coordinate 7,873,949 downwards.
CAAGCGTTGGCTTGTGACTATAGCCCGCCAGTCATAATTGTAATTTTCAATTAACTCCTGCTTTGCAATTATACAAAATAATGATACTTAATTCAGTGATAATAATTCAATTCAATTCATAAAAGTATGCAATTTTTCATCAATGTTTCTTTATGACGTTATCACGTAAGACTATCGACCGTAAACCGACTTTACAGTCAACCAATTTTTTGCTTATGGTTTTTATATATTCATAATATTAGTGTTGCAAATTTAAAATCACCTGTGATATTTTTGTTGTCATTCAATAAGTTTGGCTGGTATTTGAAAAATAAAATTTTGATTTTCTTAAAAATTTTCTTATCATTACACATACCTACCTAGAAGATTTTAAATTGCAACAAAAATGCGTTACGTATTATAACAAAGGATATATTTTGGAAACTTAAAGCGCCGCGCCGTATAAAAAGTTGACCCACTTGTCTCACCGCCAGTACCGCAGTCGCAGAGCGCACGCGCGGCACTGCGTGAGTCGCATCGATTGTCCCCACTCGTGGGGTAGGTCCGGGTGACATCGCACGTGCTCTCAATAGGTTCACTTTTCCATATGAATGTACCTTAAATTGCATTTTGGATGTAAAATAAAAATCTAGATAGGTACACTGCACATAGTACTTTCTACATATTACTAGCTTTTACCCGGGAATTTATCCGCGTGGAGTTACGTTTCTAAGGTAAAAATCCCGCGGGAACACTTTGTTTTTCCGGGATCTAAGGAAGTCTGCACATGCAAAAAATTACGTCGACCCGTTGCGTCTTCATTTGGCTAGCGACTTCATCTTCAAGTTTGGGTTTTATAAATTAAGAACTCTTCTTTTACGGGATTAAAAGTAGGCCATGACATGATCTTAAACTATGTCCATGCAAAAAAATAAAAAAAATTACTAATCTTGTACATTGTACAACATTCCCTTTTCCCCTCCCCGATTTAAAACGTCAATACAAAGTAGGTTTTATAATGTTCTTTTTTTTCAAAAAGCGCTGAATCAATTTCGATAAAATTTATATGGGACCACCTCTGAAGTATGACCTACCAAACAAAAAAATAATCAATAAAATCAGTCCATAATTATTGACGGAATAACAATCATACCATCGAATTGAGAACTTCCTCCTTTTTGAAGTCGATTAAAAATTAGCTGAAACGTTCATTATCCGTATTAGTCACCTACCTAGGTAAAGGAGGACGCCACTCTTAATATTATGGAGGTTTCACGACACGTGTAACATCATCAATGAATGCTTCGATGCATGAATGTAAGCCAGAGTTTCCACACAAAAGTAGTTTTTTATTAAACATTGGCTACGTCATGTCGGATTTTCAGACTTTACTCATCCTTACTAATATTATAAATGCGAAGGTGTGTTTGTCTGTTGGTTTAACCTTCAATGACGCCGCAACAGAGCAACGGATTGTCTAGATTTTTGCATGGGCATAGTTGAGGATCTGGAGAGTTACATAGGTTACTTTTTATCCCGGAAAATCAAAGAGTTCCCAGAGGATTTTTAAAACTAAATCCACACGGACGAAGTCGCTGGCATCATCTAGTATTATATATAATGAGGTGGGGTGAGACATATTGAGGTTTCAAATATTTTGTTTCAGTGCTGAAAAAACGAAACAAAAAACGAGTTAATAAGAGTCCCCAATATGGAAAGCTCAAAAATTCATATATTGAGTATTAAAATATAATGAACAAATAAATGAAGGGCCTGTTTCACCAACTTCAAGTAAATTTTAACTGACGAATAAAGTTGACGTTTTGACAGTTTTGTTTGGGCAATCTGTCAAAACGTCAAATTTATATGTCGGTTATAGTTTACTTGAAGGTGTTGAAACGGGCCCTAAAATAATAAGAAGGAAAGCATACTTTACCTACTTTAAATAATCGTTAATACGTTTTTTATTCAACCATCGTTCATTAGTTCCTAAACAAACCAATTTCAAACCTTAATGTTATGTCTCGTATGTCTCATCTCATTACATTTTGACAAAGTTTTTTTTAAAAAAATTATTATATTTAAATTATTTCTTTGTATGGAAATTCAGGAAACATATTTTCCAAATAGCACAATAACATAGCTTTAGCTCATTTCTTTGAAGTTTTTGTTTTTTAGATCAAAGTAAATAATTAGTACTTAATACCCACAGATTCCACTATTTTTATATCTATAAAATATAACCGAATTTGGATCTGGAAAGTCTCCTCTGGGTCTATGAATCACTTACCTTCTTTTCTTTGTCTACTGAGATAAGTTAAAGTTGCAAGGAAGTTTTCTCACTTATTTAGTTCAAGTATCGAATATAAATTGTTCCACTTAATAAATTGCAAGAATCCATTTCTTAATTAGCGGGAGGTTCTGTTTGAAGCTTAATTGCTACGAGAGGGTCTTAATTAAGGCGCACCACAACATCATTATTTACCTTTATCAGAGCTTTTTCATCCAAACTCTATTACTAGGTAAGGTGGGATCGCCAGGCACATAAGTACCTATTACTAGATGATGCCCGCGACTACATACGCGAAGATTTAGGTCCTTTAAAATTCTGGATTCTGGAGTAAAGTCATAGATTTTCGGGGATAAAAAATAGTCTTTAGCTGTCTTTGGGATGCAACCTATCCCCGTGTCAAAATTCATCGAAATCGTTTCAATGTCAACCGTTTTTATTTTGTAAGAATGAATCCCAAATATTTCCGGGATAACAAGTGTAAATAACATCCCTGACATGTGGAATCTCTGGCCGGACTATGTTCGATATACCTACCCGACATCCTGCTACCCATTTTTCTGATTTGTTTTTACTTGCAACATTTGCAATTGACTTAGATTAATTATTTACCAGAACTATTAGAAACCCAGCATGGCTAATAGTTTTCCATGATGATCTCAAAAGTGTCCGCACTTAATTCTTCTCGTTTTGGACCTCTGTTCTGGACCTATGCTTAGTAATGGGCCCGCGAAAGATTAAGATGATGATGATGATGATGATGACATTAAATTAATATTTAAACAATCCAAAGGAAGAAATGCTATTCATTCCTCATCAAAATCATTTATCGTTAACTTTTTAAGCTTTATTTTTGTTTTTATCACCGTATCCTTGTATGAAGCCACCTCATCGCCCGGAACAATTTCAATCACCCATTTGACCATCTTCCTGTTAGTAATGTGAACCTTATTATCTAAGTTATAAGAGACATGAACTAACCTTTTTTGTTATTAGGCTATTACTGCAATATCACCTTTATTCCCTAGATAATAAGAAATAGTTGATTTGTTTACGTGTGGCCGCTATACATCGATGCTTAATGTAAGCGCAACAATAAAACAATAGTAGATTCATTTATCTCTACCTAATGAAAAGTATGGATATGACCTATTTTTTAAAAGATAAACGCTCTGCTTCCTTTTGCTGACAAAATGTTAAAAAGATAATAATCTATCTTACCTAACCTTCGATATCACCAAATCAGCTGTATACTTTGTTTCTTTGTTTAGAGGACACTTGAACTTTTTCATCCGATATAAGGTTGGAATAATAAATGATAATAATAATCTGATATTCCATCTTCAACTTGAAAAATACTGAGTAAGTACGATCTTGCATTTGAATCGCATATTGCAGGAAGGGCATTAGTCCTGTCGCATGATAAATCTAAGTTTGTTTTATGAAATGTTCCCTACACCAAACTGAGGCGTTTCGTCCAGAAAAAGCATCATCATCATCATACGCAACCCAACAACGGCATCTCAACTCAATCAACAAGTATCTCTTCCTTTTTCCTCAGTATCTCCACCTGTGAAAATAGGAGGAGACTTGTTTTTTAAGTATGTTAATCGATTTTTATGATTGTCGTTCCCACTTGGACACTTAGGACATTAAATGTATAATTTAGGTATATTTATATATATATATTTAATATATATATATATAAAAGAAAGTGGTGTTAGTTACACTATTTATAACTCAAGAACGGATGAACCGATTTGGCTCAAAATTGGTGGAGAGGTAGCTTAGAACCAGGAGACGGACATAGGATACTTTTTATCCCGTTCGGCCGCGTTTCCGTCAAGTCAATATAAAACCTGGTATAACAAAAATGCATCTGACATGGAATAAAAAAACGAAAATGACAGTGGAAGAACAAAACGTAAATGACAGCTAAACGTAATTTTGTATTTGGTTAATTATGGTAAAAACAATTATAAAAATTATAGTTTAACATAATTGATAATATTATCAGTAATATGTTTTCTCTTTGAATCGTCATTAACAATGCCGCGAGCAAGACGATCAAATGTTTCCTGCTACAAAGCTACGGATTGACGTGATTTATTGGATAGGTATAGTTGAGAACCTTGAGGGTGACAAAGATTTCCCGCGAGATGTTATGAACTAAATCCACGCAGACGAAGTCGCGGGCATCAGCTAGTATTTAATATTTAAGGATTTATATTTATTATGGTATGTATCAGATATAATATTTTGTGGTAACCACTTTCAGTACCGACTATTATCTTGCACACATACATGTAATGTCGCACATCTGAAAGTAGACTGGAAAGTAACAGCATTAAGTCCGCCTTTTGTACTACATTATAAATAGTGTGCATTGAAAAAAAGCTTCCTAATTTAGCAGAAAAAGGGACTACCATGGCAAATATGTTTCGAAAATTATATAAACTGTTGTTCAAAGCCATATCCAGATTATACCGTCTTATGATAAATACATTAATATAAATTTTATAAGGCCATTAAAATTAGGGCGGTCGGCCGCGAGCAAATTGTTGAGCGGTGCACACAAAGAGCGCCGCCTAATCAATTGACTCCGCGGCGCATGAGAAAAATGTACTAACTGCAATATTTATAAACAATAATTATTCTGTTATTGTATTAATAGATGATGATTTATTATAATTTAGAAAAACGAAAGTGAAAATCGTTTTGTGGCTAGTAAAAGTTAACGGTCATCATGTCGGTAGGTAATAAACATAAGTTAAATTGCACCCAAGAATATTATAATCCTAAAAAAATTATATTACATAATTATAATGAATTTGACGACCTCCCTGGCTCAGTGGTGAGCGCTGTTGCCTTATAAGTGGGAGGTCTGGGTTCGATTCCCGGCGGGGTCAATTTGGGAATTTATAATTTCTGAATTGCCTCTGGTCTGGTCTGGTGGGAGGCTTTGGCTGTGGCTAGTTACCACCCTACCGTTAAAGACGTGCCGCCAAGCGATTTAGCGTTCCGGCACGATGGCGTGTAGAAACCAATTAGGGTTATGGGTTGAATGTTCACCGCCATACCCATTCCAAGTTAGCCCGCTACCATCTTAGACTGCATCGTCACTTACCATCAGGTGAGATCGCAGTCAAGGACTAGCTTGTCATCGAATAAAAAAAAGGATTTGCACCCCAAACTATGGCCGACGCTTTTCGTGACTTCATCTGCGACCCGCGTGGTGTTGGGTTTTAAAAGTCCCGCGAGAGCCCTCTGCTTTTGTTGAGGATAAAAGGGTACCCACTGCCAATCTACAGGACTTATGGACCAAGTAGGCCATAGAGCGTGGATCACTGCCCCTTTCCCTTAACCGACGGCTGAAGTCGCGCACAAAGCCCTTGGCCAGCCAGAAGCCAGGCAGGTGATACCGACATTCTATCAACAATTAGCCCACTTTAGCTGCAACTAGGCGCGGTAAATAGATCCCGGCTTTGTCCCCCCGGTTAGCGTGCTCCGGCTAAGTGCTGCGATCCTTGTTAACTGTTTAGGTTAACAAGGCGACCGAGCTGTTTGCTAGGGTTATTGGTACAAGGAGCTAGTGCCTTGCTTGTTCTTTGCGTGCTTTAAATTATAAGCGATTTCCGCCTTCTGTTTTCCAGGATAAAAGGTAAACTGTAGATGTGTTCCGAAATACACTGCGAGCACTGCTCAGTGCTCTCAGTGGTGAAAAATTCGTTCCTTTATAGACTGCCAATACACTGCCGCAGTACCCTAGGGAAATGTATGACGTCATAACTCGCCGCCATTTTGGTACTTTAAGTACTGGCGCTTGCGAGGTAAGGTGCTCTAGTACTTTGATCACGTGATCAAAAAACAGAACAGCGCCTAGACATTTGAATAAATAAGGATGACAGTATACTGGACTGCGTTCCGTTTTAAACAGTAACTAGTAAAGCAAACTAAAAAGGAGCACAAAACTATTTTTTTAAGTCTAGTTCTAAAATATTTGTCATCAAAGCCATTTTTAGACTTCTTTTGTCCCAGGGTCTATTTACCAAAAAACGCAAGACATTAATATGTACCTAACAAAAAATATTGGTAAGGATGCACCATAAAAAACTTGAGAGGTGTCAAGGGACACCCGGATGAAACGTAGTTCCTTTCGATTAATTAATTTGGCATTGTGTTCGGTATTTTCGCGGTACAATAATGGGTCTCCGTAGCCTTGTGGCTTCTGCAGTCGCCTAACAGCCAAAGGTCGACGGTTCGAATCCCAGCTCGACAGACCGAATTTTCCATTTTCAATTTTATTTTAAACTAGTGGTTCGCCCCGAACTGAGACCTCGCGGTATCCCATAATTCCCATAAGGTAGTTTTAACTATATTATATTGTAATTAAAACGTGCCGAATCTGTTGACGTCAATCGTCATCTGCTTTCGTGGATAGGATGCGTATGCCTACAGTATTTTACTAAAATTCAGTTGGTTCGCTGAACGGGTGTTACGTAGTATACGATTTCATAATAAAAAAAAATTATGAACTGCCTAGCCAAATTATGTCTAGATGCGCGCTCATCTTTACATTCATAGACACAGTACCATCAGAGAGAGAGATCATACGGTAGCACAGAATATATAATAGTAGGTACTACGTAACGGTAGTAAATAGGTGCTAACGTCTAATTAAATGTAAATAGAAACGGATTTACTTTTGCAAAAACAACGTGATACTTTTATTGATAATAATTTGCTAATTGAATAACATAATTAGTAATAGACAAAATAAGAATAGCTGACGCAAAACTGTATTTACAATATTAAAGACAGCGCCATCTATTAACAGTATAGTGAAGTTTTGTTAAAAACATTGATGCCCATTAAAACTCAAATAATTACGTTTCTTTATAATATTTATCTAATCTTAGTATTTGTTGTTCAAGTACAGAATATAACTCAAATTATGTGTAAGTTTCAAGTTTTAAAACAAAGTGGTTTTAGAGATCTAGCCTCGAATACAATCTCCACTTTGAAAGCCCCCCATGTCGTCAATTTTAGGAAAAAAAATAAAAAAAATACTTTTGTACTCCGTTCCAAATTATCTTTAAAATGAGGTACTGCATCCCTATGAAATGCAAAAAAATATATTTTACTTCGCATTCGCTTCTATGAGAGCCCCCCTAAAATAAAGATTTCTATAGAAGTATAATAGCTATTTATGCAACTGCATCGTAATGAGGGTCATTTTAATTCGAGTGCTGTTTTTTGATACGAGGCTTGCCGAGTATCAAAATAGGATAGTACGAGAATTAAAATGACTAATTACGTTCAGTTGCATACAAGATTTTATCTACGACAAGGAAAATAAAATTATTAACAAAATACGCCGTAGGCTCAATAAAGTAACAAAAAGTAACTTCGCAAGCTGCCACCAGCCGCCTGTGGCGCCTCTGTCAACAAAAGTAACTCCGTAAGCCGCCACCAGCCGCCTGTGGCGCCTCTGTCGTATGAACGGTACAAAAGTGCCAGAACTCAGAGCCTTAGCTTTAGGTATCCTATTTTAAGAAGATAACCATTTCGATTCAGCTCCCATACAACGAGCTGCATCGAAATGAGAAGCAAAACCGAAAGAGGGTTCATTTCGATTCAGCTGTCAAATTCGAAATTGGAACTTTTCGATGTTGGAGTAGATAAAAACTTATTACAATGTAATAGCTACTTATTAATATTGTAAAATGATTATTTTGAAAAGAGCAACTGCTGAGTTTCTTGCCGGCTCTTCTCAGCAGAATCCGCTTTCCGAACCGGTGGTAGAATCTTGACGTGTCATAAGAGCCACAGGTTGGCCTACATGAAATAAATAATTTTGAATTTTGAATTTTTTTTGAATTTATAACTTTTTAAGCCATTTTCGGCTGGAGGCCATCGGTTTACATATCATATCTAAAATTGAAGTAATCAGAAGTTATAAGGCTCTGACAGACGGACGGACGGACGGACGGACGGACAAGTGCAAATTCACTCAAGTAAACTCAGAGACCTTCGCTTCGCTCGGTCGATAATTTCTACATGTAGAATTTTTCCTTAATTTTTTATAACTTATAAGTTACCGCGAAAATACCGAACACAATGCCTTCAAAAAAGTGTCGGTTTCAAAAAAGTGTCGATCCGTCTAGCCCCCTTCCGAGTTCCGCACGGCGCGAAAACGAGTCTAATTTAGACCACACGACTGAAGCACTTTTAACAAACTTTTATGTATGTATATATATATATATATGTTTTTATATGTATATACATTATACATATACATATATTAATTTTCTACAAATATTTAAAACTTTTCGTAACGCATTCACCAGCTTACTCTCCAAGTCAAGCGTGCGTAAAGAAGTTTTACTTCAAAATCAAAAAGCTTAAAAAACGCCACATCTTATAACTTGTACCCCACTGCAGTGAGCCTTCAACACTTTATTTTAAATTTTTGCCGTTCGTACAATTCGTAGATTCCACGTGAATAGTCCACATAATATTGTTATATTTATTTATTCTCATTTACATGTGAAATGCCTAGCTTATTTTTCTCGCTACTGTGTGTTACAATTTTGACGTAACCTCTGTATTATGACATCGTGTCAATATCAGTGGAGTGACGGCCTTTGCGAGCTGATTGTTTTTGTGAGTGATTGACTCCCTTGTTTTTGGAACGTAAGTTCCTTATCGCGCGGTGCGGAAGGGGGCTAGACGGAAAAAATTAAGGAACCGACACTCGACACATTTTTGAAACCGACACTTTTTTGTTGAATGTGAATTTTGCATTGTGTTCTTACTATTTTTTATAACTTATAAGTTATAATTAGGGAAAATTCCACATGTAGAAATTATTTAAAATAAAATTGAAAATAGAAAATTCAGTCTGTCGAACTGGGATTCGAACCATCGACTTTGAACTGTTAGGCGACTGCCGGAGCCACTAGGCTACGGAGACCCAATGTTGTACCGCGAAAATACCTACCGAACACAATGTAATCGAAAGGAACTACGTTCCATCCGGGTGTCCCTTGACACCTCTCAAGTTTTTTTTGTTTCTTTATGGTATGAAATAGGTTAGGTTATTATTGGTTAAGGTCAAAGATATGTATAATAAACTATGACATAACCTTTCAATATATAATTATTTTTTTTAGTGAGAAAACTTTTCAAATAAGTTACCCAATCGACTGCAATAATTTTTAATTTGTGTTCTTAACATTTCATCCCTAAAAAATAAAAACTTGAGAGGTATCAAGGGACACCCGGATTGAACGTAGTTACTTTCGATTAATTTTAGTGAAAGAATTGTAATGGTCCGGGAGCCAGTGACAGATTTTCATGACCAAGTCCCTCCCAATCAAAACTTCGTGAAATGCATTAGGGATTTATATTATGAATATTCGCGACCTTGAGCTGCGACTCCGTGGGTGGGGCGGGCAGTGGCAGCCTCCAACGCATGGAGAAAAAAAAAAGTTTTTTAGTCATTTCCTCCCATTTGAAAATTTGTCAGATTATAGTTTACCTAATATTTTGAAGGAAAAATAAATTCAGCTGACCATAACATGGTGGATTATACTTCAGCTGGCTGCTTGAACATGAAAAAAAAATTATATTTTCAATGATTTCCTCTCAACTAAAAATTTACCTGGTGATCGTTTATATGCTACTATGAATGAAAATTAATTTCAGCTTGCTGTATCGCGGTGGAAAGTTTGTCAGCTGGTACCTTGAAAGGTGTGACGTAGCAGCATCTATCACCTACAGAATCATATCAGCTGACGACTTTTCCCTTGATTTACAGCTAGCTGATTTTTTTCATTATTTACTAATGCATGTTAACAATCCTCTTATAAATTTTCATCCAGGAGGAAATCACTTTTCTTAAGTTATTCTCTTTCTTTTTACAGACTGAGGCTATACATAAGCATGGAGAAAAAAAAAGTTTTTTAGTCATTTCCTCCCATTTGAAAATTTGTCAGATTATAGTTTACCTAATATTTTGAAGGAAAAATAAATTCAGCTGACCATAACATGGTGGATTATACTTCAGCTGGCTGCTTGAACATGAAAAAAAAATTATATTTTCAATGATTTCCTCTCAACTAAAAATTTACCTGGTGATCGTTTATATGCTACTATGAATGAAAATTAATTTCAGCTTGCTGTATCGCGGTGGAAAGTTTGTCAGCTGGTACCTTGAAAGGTGTGACGTAGCAGCATCTATCACCTACAGAATCATATCAGCTGACGACTTTTCCCTTGATTTACAGCTAGCTGATTTTTTTCATTATTTACTAATGCATGTTAACAATCCTCTTATAAATTTTCATCCAGGAGGAAATCACTTTTCTTAAGTTATTCTCTTTCTTTTTACAGACTGAGGCTATACATAAGCATGGAGGAAAAAAAAAAGTTTTTTAGTCATTTCCTCCCATTTGAAAATTTGTCAGATTATAGTTTACCTAATATTTTGAAGGAAAAATAAATTCAGCTGACCATAACATGGTGGATTATACTTCAGCTGGCTGCTTGAACATGAAAAAAAAATTATATTTTCAATGATTTCCTCTCAACTTAAAATTTACCCTGGTGATCGTTTATATGCTACTATGAATGAAAATTAATTTCAGCTTGCTGTATCGCGGTGGAAAGTTTGTCAGCTGGTACCTTGAAAGGTGTGACGTAGCAGCATCTATCACCTACAGAATCATATCAGCTGACGACTTTTCCCTTGACTTACAGCTAGCTGATTTTTTTCATTATTTACTAATGCATGTTAACAATCCTCTTATAAATTTCAATCCTCTTATAAATTTTCATCCAGGAGAAAATCACTTTTCTTAAGTTATTCTCTTTCTTTTTACAGATTGAGGCTATACATAAGCCCTTTCTTTATTGCAGCTAGATTGTGGATTAAAATTACCTTCTCCAGATGCTATGCTATAGCAGAGCATAGAATGCTAAAGGTCCACTTGGAGGGGGTAAGTTTTACCCATGACTACGTACAAAGGCCCTTTATTGTGTGCACATGCAGATTTTTGGTATAAATAAATTGATTGTCTGTAAACTCGGTTTACGGACGGTAGTTTTCCGTGATAACGTCTTATAGAAACACTAGCTGATGCCCGCGACTTTGTCCGCGTGGATTTAGTTTTTAAACTTTTTTTTTTCTCCATGCTTATGTATAGCCTCAATCTGTAAAAAGAAACAGAATATTAAGAAAAGTGATTTCCTCCTGGATGAAAATTTATAAGAGGATTGTTAACATGCATTAGTAAATAATGAAAAAAATCAGCTAGCTGTAAGTCAAGGGAAAAGTCGTTAGCTGATATGATTCTGTAGGTGATAGATGCTGCTACGTCACACCTTTCAAGGTACCAGCTGACAAACTTTCCACCGCGATACAGCAAGCTGAAATTAATTTTCATTCATAGTAGCATATAAACGATCACCAGGTAAATTTTTAGTTGAGAGGAAATCATTGAAAATATAATTTTTTTTTTTCATGTTCAAGCAGCCAGCTGAAGTATAATCCACCATGTTATGGTCAGCTGAATTTATTTTTCCTTCAAAATATTAGGTAAACTATAATCTGACAAATTTTCAAATGGGAGGAAATGACTAAAAAACTTTTTTTCTTCTCCATGCGTTGGAGGCTGCCACTGCCCGCCCCACCCACGGAGTCGCAGCTGAAGGTCGCGAATATTCATAATATAAATCCCTAATGCGTTTCACGAAGTTTCGCTCGAGAGGAAATAATTGACCGAATTTGTACCTGGCTCCCGGTCCATAACTAGTGGTTCGCCCCGAACTGAGACCTCGCGGTATCCCATAATTCCCATAAGGTAGTTTTAACTATATTATATTGTAATTAAAACGCGCCGAATCTGATGACGTCAATCGTCATCTGCTTTCGTGGATGGGATGCATATTTACAATATTAAAGACAGCGCCATCTAGTAACAGTATAGTGAAGTTTTGTTAAAAACATTGATGCCCATTAAAACTCAAATAATTTCGTTTCTTTATAATATTTATCTAATCTTAGTATTTGTTGTTCAAGTACAGAATATAACTCAAATTATGTGTAAGTTTCAAGTTTTAAAACAAAGTGGTTTTAGAAATCTAGCCTCTGATACAATCTCCACTTTGAAAGCCCCCCATTTCGTATGGGAGCCCCCCTGAAATAAATATTTTTATAACTTTTTAAGCCATTATCGGCTGGAGGCCATCGGTTTACATATCATATCTAAAATTGAAGTAATTACGTTCAGTAATTCAGAAGTTGTAAGGCTGTGACAGACGGACGGACGGACAAGTGCAAATCGCTCTAGTAAACTCAGAGACCTTCGCTTCGCTCGGTCGATAAACTAGTGGTGTCATCTAGTATTAAATTGATTAACTACGATGAATTATTTTTAGCTTATTTCTATTGCACTGTTACAAAACCAAAGAGTTACTCTGGTGGAGTTACTGTTTTTTCACAGATGCCGTTATCCAATTTATACAATAAAAAATTAGGGAAAAATTCCACATTTAGAAATTATTTAAAATAAAATTGAAAATAGAATTTTCAGTCTGTCGAGCTGGGATTCGAACCATCTACGTTGAACTTATAGGCGACTGTACTAACCACTAGGCCATGCAAACGCCTTGTTCTAAGGCGAATATACCGAACACAATGCAAAATTCACATTCAACAAAAAAAGTGTCGGTTTCAAAAATGTGTCGAGAGTCGGTTTCCTTAATTTTTTCCGTCTAGCCCCCTTCCGTACCGCGCGATAAGGAACTACGTTCCAAAAACACATGCCTAATAATACCCATTCGACACAAGTAAAATTACCAGAGCGTGCGTAGCTCAATATGAATAATTTTGATTCTGCGTAGACAGGCAGCTATCAAAACTAGCTTGTAAATAGTCAGTTGTCATATTTTATGTTAGAAAAATAATTACAATTTGTCCGTAAAACATATTTTATACGTGTTTCAGGTTTCTATTAACAAAAATAACGGTTTATACCTCATGGTTATATATGCAGCGCTGATTTTTCTTCAAAAGACGCCGGAGCTCCACCGTAGGAACACCACATTGACGTTCTCGTAGCATCACGTCGCAGGAGCGCATCACAAATACCTAGCACGAATTTTTTTGGAACGTAAGTTCCTTATCGCGCGGTGCGGAAGGGGGCTAGACGGAAAAAATTAAGGAACCGACACTGGACACATTTTTGAAACCGACACTTTTTTGTTGAATGTGAATTTTGCATTGTATTCGGTATTTTCGAGGTACAATATTGGGTCTCCGTAGCCTAGTGGCTTCGGCAGTCGCTTAACAGTTATAAGTCGATGGTTCGAATCCCAGTCGACTGCCGGAGCCACTAAGCTACGGAGGCCCAATTTTGTACCGCGAAAATACCGAACACAATGTAATCGAAAGGAACTACGTTCTATCCGGGTGTCCCTTGACACCTCTCAAGTTTTTTTTTCATCCTGTGGCGTTATTGCTAGTACTTACTGCATTAACCTAAAATGGAGTGGTAATAATGTTCCGTCTACCATGTAACTGACGCCGGTAACTGCATTTTACCATACCATTTAACAGGGCATTGTAAAGAGTGGTGTCACCGTGTGCGCTTAGACAAATTTCGGCGTTTCGTCTAGCCGCATTATCACTTGCCTGGTAATAGATCCGGCGGGTGCGGGCAGCATCTGTTTAAATACACTCTAAGTATACAGGATGGTAAAATAATAATCTGTAGGTAGGTATTATATACAGTGAGTGTTGCCAGTGATGACTTACGGATCCGAGACAGCCGCTAACTGAGGGCTCAGGGGCGACGGAGAGAGCTAGGCTCGGAGTATCCCTGCGAGATCAAATCAGATATGAGGAGATCCGTAGGAGAACCAAATTCACCGTCATAGCTCAGCGAGTCGCGAAACTGAAGTGGAAATGGGCGGGGCACATAGTTCGAAGAGCGTCGAAAGTCGTTGGGGTCCCACAGTGCTGGAGTGGCGACCCCGGACCGGGAAGCGCAGTGTTGGCTGACCCCCTACTAGGTGGACCGACGACATAAACGAGTCGCAGGGTGCCGCTGGATTCAGGCGGCGCAAGACTTAGGCCTGAGGAAGTTCATCCAAGAGACCTTTGTCCAGCAGTGGATGTCTGTCGGTTGACAAAGAAGAAGATATAAGAGATTCTTATGATATTCTTATTGTGCTCTATACGGCAGGCTGGGAGGCAGCTCGTCCCGGCTCGTACACCTCGAGGCGCGAAGTTTGGCAGGCAGCTCGACCCGGCACGTAGACGCGAAGGCTGGCAGGCTGGCTGGCAGACAGTTCGACCTGCCACAAAGACCTCGAGGCGCGATGGCCGGCAGGCTGGGAGGCAGTTCGACTTGCCACGTAGACCTCGAGGCGCCAAGGTAGGCATTTGGCGCAGTCATGATAGCCTGCAGTCTTCTATTGGGGGAGTGGCGCGCTTGATTCCTGGCACGCACCATCGACATTTCGGAATTCCGAAACTACTCGTATGTGCACACATAACTATGTGCGTTTAAGCATTTAAAATATCATATGCTTCAAAGGTGAAGGAAAACATCGTGAGGAAAGCTGCCTGAGTGTTCTCAATTTTTATCAAGAAAACATGCTGTATAAACTAAATTGTATGTACAGCATAAGTAGAAATGCAACTGAAAAATGTATCGGAGATGTGAACGCAAACACTCACACGTGTTACTGTTACGTTTTATTATAAAATGAACAGTTTATAAAGCATCGTTTAAAAAATGTAATTTAAAAATTTTATTTTCAAAAACAGGCTTTTAGTAGCTGGCTACATCGTCAGACCCAGGCTTTCATCTAGAACTAGACTACTCGTCAAGACGAATCAAACGAGCCCAAACTCGATGGGGTTACGTCGTTTTATTACCGAGTTGCCAATATTCCACCTTCAGGCTTCATCATGAGACCCTGAGTATCATCTAGGACCAGACTACTTGTCAACACTAATTAAACGAGTCTTAACTCGATGGTATTATACGTCATTTTATTACAGAGTTACCAAAACCACCTTCCGGTTTCATCCTCAGACCCTGATCAGATCAGACCCTGGTAACCATCTAAAAACAAAGTACTCGTCAAGACAAATCAAACGAGCCGAAACTCGATGGGGTTGCGTCGTTTCATTACAGAGTTCCTATGACCACCTTCCAGCTCCATCATCAGACCCTGGTTACCATTGAAAGACAAACTACTCGTCAAGATGATTCAAAAGAGCCCAAACTCGATGAGATTGTGTCGTTTCATTGCGAAGTTCCTATGGCCACCTTCCAGCTCCATCATCAGTTCAGCACCATGTCATCATAATATTGCATTGTCACGCGATTTACACATGTATGAAAAATTTCAGCTCAATCGGTACGGTCACAGAATATGTATTTCAATTGCCACTTTATCAACAATTAATAAGAAAAAAAAGTTAAAATTAAAGGAGGGTCTCAATACAATAAACATTTGCTCGACCTTAATAATGTACGGAAACCGACTCGCTCTTGGCCGGTTTTTTGGTAGCTACTTCTTTTTTATCAACCGATAGATGTCCACAGCTGAACAAAAGTCTCTTGCATGGACTTCCACAGGCCTCGGTCTTGCGCCGCCTGAGCTGCTCCCTGCGACTCGTTTGATGTAGTCGATCCACCTAGTGGGGGTCTGCCAATACTGCGCTTACCCCTGCGGGGTCGCCACTCCAGGACCTTGGGAGTTGGGACCCCAACGACCAGGTAGGTACTCATTAGGTCATATTTAATTAATTGTTAAGAAAACTTCAAATATCAAAAGTGCAGTTATCAACAATGTACCAGCAGAGCTAAGTCAAAGTAACTTTACTGCTAGTTATAGGAGTTAAAGACAGGAATATCGATTGCCGATATACGATAGGCTGTGAATGTGTGGCTGCCATCACAAAGAGAATCCGCTAAATTATTAATTGAGTATTGTTTGCGTGTAATAGTATCTGACCGTTATAAGGTATATGAAGACAGGATTGCAAGCTATTGCCTGAGACCCTACTACTACCAAAGTTATAATATTTAAATATTGTTTTGACATGTCATACAATGGCGGCCCTATTTTACTTACACGTACTTTAGGGTGATTATTGTATGACATAACAAAACAATATTGAAAATAATGGTCCAGAAGCCGGTAACATTGAAAGGATTCGAAAATTTTGTATTGGAATTTAAACATTATACTTACGTTTATAATAAGCTCGGTATGCGTTAATTAAAAGACGAAACAATGTTGAAATAAAAATATTTTTTTCCAAAATTCAAAAATGTTTTCAGTCATCGCGGATGTTGACTTTTTGATTGTATTCGATCGAAAATTTCTTACTCTTATAATATCTATAATTTTTTTTTACATTATTTCGGCGTTTCATATATATTCGTTTCGTATAAACGTATAATGCCTAACTATCAATTCCAATACAATACAAGTTAATATCATAAATTAGTTTAAAATGACTACTAGAATCCTATAATAACTTCAAAATCCTACACTTATTACATGTAAGATTATGTAATTGTAAACATACTCACTCGTTATTAATTAGGAAACCAACTGCCTCGTATACCTAAGATCGCCGAGTGCTGACTCTAGAAACTGGAAATGTATGTAGGTTTTTCTCTAAAGCATAGTCCCACTAAAAAGCATTTTCAGAAACTCGATCCCTAAAGGAATGAAATGGGAGTTGTAAGGGAATTGTCGATCCGTTGCTTCGTTGCTGCTTGATTAAAGGACCAATCTAATAATTGAGTTACCATCAAACCAAAACACCTTCGCATTTATAATATTAATAGTATGGATTAATATTATTATATTTTATTATTATATTTTAAAATTATTATTAAACTTTATCTCAACTATAACGTATATTTCATGATTTTATTTATATTTTAACAAAGATGTGATCGTCATTGAACATGGAATTCGTCCGTAAGTCGATACAATATTATTACAACGGAAGGACAAGAAGTAAAGCAAACACATTGTAGGGCACTGGGCAGTGTATCCATAGCAAATACTTCAAGGAACTCCTAACAGTTCCACTGACGTCAAATGCCTACGCAACTTTGCACTGCGTGTTTATCATGCACGTGTTTGCGCTCAAATACACCATTGATTTATGTCTGCTTCTGTTTGCGAAATCTGTTCGCAGCCTTAGTAAATTAGTAAGTAAGCTTATTAGTAGGTATAACTTATAAGTATTTGCCTGCCTCATTGCTTTAGTCGTTAGTAGGTATATTCAATTTTAGCTGACGAGGTCTTGCTTCAACTCCCAAGTTGGGTTAAAAATAGGGTTTTTCTGTAAATAAATTCTCAATGCTAGCCTAAAGTTGGGTAATGTCACCCCTTGTCTCGGAGAGCACGTAAAGCTTGCACCTTCAAATTGCTGGGTACTCATTTTTTTTATAAAACTAGCACTTTTAGTCATTCCTAGTGCGAGTTGTTACGTTCCCTCAAATATGGTTAAGCGAAGCAACGGCTGGATCATGCGTCATGCTCGTGAACGGGTTCCACTGGCGGGAATGGGGCTACTTTCTGTCTGCGCATCTTAACATGTATTGAATTGTAAAGCTTTTTTTGGAACTTCCCCTCATTGTGTAAACATAGCATACATAGCACATAGCATAGTACGTATTGTAAACTGGATTTGAAAAGAGCAACCGCCGAGTGTCTTGCTGGTTCTTCTAGGCAGGAAGGGCATTTCGAACCAGCGGTAGCCTCGCCGACGGTCCAAAGGCACTTGTAAAAGTTTATTTGAATAAAAAATAATTCTATTCTATTCTATATTATTAAATAATTGCTGCAGTGTACCGCATGCAACGCAATCACCTCTGATTGGCTGAATTTAATGCAAGCTTGCTGCATACACCAATAGCGAGAGAGTATACCAGCCAATCAGAGGTGATCACGATCGTCACACTGATGCAATGATTTTTAAACAATCCTATGCTAAATAATTTTAAATTTTAATTTTGATTTTGACTCATCTCAATATTGACCATTTCATTTATGTAAAGGAGATTGGCGAATTCTATAGAGTTTCTGACCTAGACGAACTGAACCTTGGACCTCAAGCCCACGTTCACGAATCAAACTTCTCATGCTTGTTCTAGTAAACCAGTCTAACAAAAAAGTTCATCAAAGTCTATCAAATAAAGTTGGGAGAAAAAAGATATTCACTTGTATTGCCATATAACGGTTATTTATAATGTGTACTTGTGAATAATTATATTTTTGATCCCCATCTTCTAAAAATATCGGGTTAACACAGAAAAATACTCTGAAAAATATTAATTAAAATTAAATGATTTCTGAATCTGAACGGTTTTTAAAAATGCTGGGTCAAAATTCGCCAAACTCCTTTAATTTTAACCACAAATATAAAAATAACTTATAAATAACCTATTACACCATTGTATTAGAAATTTCGTTATATTGAAATAAATGAAATTTAATTGAATTGAACTGAATTGAATATAATAAATTGGTCAAACAATTGTAACATTTGCAATGCCCTGACTGGGTCTCATTTTTGTAACCCAATAAATAAATAACATCTTCATTGGATGACATAATAAAATGATTTCATATACTTCTATTAATAGTTTCAATAGATATGCAACTAATATAGTATCAAAATGGCATCTTAATACATGGAGCAATTATAATATGCATCTAGATATTGCATTACGGCATTCCTATTAATGTAATCTTAGGCTATTTACAACTAGTATCGGCTTTAATAATGTTAAATGTATTGCAATTCATATTATACCAATGCGGAGAATTTTAATATACCTATCTAAAGTAGATGTTTGATAATATTATGACGTTGGGATGATTGAAAAATAAAACCACTTCAGAAGTTAATCAGTGCACTTTCTCAACAAAATGAATTAAAATTCAAAACTCTTTAACCCTTCCCTGAAAGAAGACCTGCACTCAGTAGTGAGCCGTTGATGGGTTGTTAATAATGATGATGATGATGATAGAAAATTAAAGTTATTTTTTGAAGTTTAATTTTACAGCTTGAAATATAGCATTCAGTGACTCAGAGATGTTTATGCATAGCGGCTCCATACAAATGCAGTTACTTAGTTATTTTTATTTGAAAAAAGTAGCCATTGATTGCTTACAGTTCTATAACCCTACTGTTCTATATAAAATTTTGTAACCACGCTCTAGAAAGTAAATTCTTACAAATTTTCGTATTTAAATAAAAACCCAACTTTGTTTGTATGGGGTGCGCTAGGGGATCCTTGGCGATGACTTCTCTCAATCACAGATTCTCTGCTGCAGCTGATTGGTATTTGCATACGTTTAATCTAATGTGTCGGTACTCTGAAAATAAAAACGTGCAATCAAATTGTATTTATGCCTCGATGTATTTACTCTTAACTTTTACTCGTTTAAAAAATTTATAAGGACATTTTAAAAGAAAAATAAGAATTGGAGCGAGAAAAATCATCTTCGTTACTTACATAGCTTGTAGAAAAATAAAAAAACTTTGGCAATCTGGTAAATGATATGATGATGGTTGCAAAAAGTTTATAAGTAGGGCTAATCTTAATATATATAAATTACGTGTCACGTTGTTTGTCCGCGATGGACTCCTAAACTACTGAACCAATTTTGATCAAACTTCGTAACTATCTGTAATTTGGTCCAACTTGAAAGATAGGATAGTTTTTTTTTATTAACATAATTTATTCGTTTTATTTATATAGGTAAGTTGGCGGTACGAAGTTCGCCGGGTCAGCTAGTTTAATATAAAAAATTCTTAAAAAACCGATTTCAAACACCCGCGCTAAGGCAAAATATATAATTTATTGTTGATTTTTTAAAAACCGCTCGACCGATTTCGATAAAATTTAAATGGGACCATCTGGAAAGTATACCCTTTCAAACAAAAAAAGAATTTTCCAAAAGAATTTTTCGGTTAAAAATAAGTAGATTATTCATTACAATAGTCAATATATTATGATAATATTATGCTCGCTCTCGCTACTGAGTCATATTTATAAGTTGTTCTCGAGAGTCATCACGAATCGTCTCGCTCGTAGGTTTGATGACTTCCAGCCTCCCGAACATAGTTCTAAGAGCTGATGGTCGTTGGGATTCCAAGGTTATGGAGTGGCGACCCCGCGGACCGGGAAGCGCAGTGTTGGCAGACCCTCCACCAGGTGGACCGACGACATCAAACGAGTCGTAGGGAGCTGCTGGATTCAGGTGGTGCAAGACCAAAGCCTGTGGAAGTCCATGCAGGAAACCTTTGTCCAGCAATGGACGTCTATAGGTTGATAAAGAAGAAGAAGATGTATATTACATTTTGATGAGATTCTCCATTTGATGATAAACGTGAAATTGAATTACCGTAGAATTATTTCACTTGAAGAGGCATTTAATTTATACTTACGTTTCATTTAATTTATACTTACGTTTATACTTACGTTTCTTTTAATTTATACTTACGTTTTTTCTCATCACAGTTGTACTCATATAAATCACAATTATCATTAAATATTCTAGAAATACCCAAAGAGTCTTGTCCACAAACCGGTACGAAATCATGTTGGCACTGTTCAGCCATTTTGCAGAAGTTGATAACCTAAAAGAAAACAAATAAGGACGTGTAAATTTGTGTGAAATGGCGCTAATTGAACGATTTATTGTAACTCAATAAACTAACTGGGGTCAACAAAAATCCTGGGTAGGTATTTAAATCTCAAGAAGTCAAAACTTTTGTATCATATTAATTATAGGTAATATGTATTTAAATATATAGGAAAATAAAAGGTCCCTTACCGGTTCCAAGGGGAAGAAATAATCTTCTGCTTCTATTTCAACATGAGCCCAAACTTCTAACACGAATCCTAAAATTAATAAACCTGAAAAAATTGAAAAAAATACTCTAACTACCTTTGTGGTTTCGCGAAAGTATTTTTCACAAATACTTCTTGAAAGCAGTTATAACATCTCTGGCTTACGTACATACATACATTAAAAGTATACCATTGAATTCATCTTTTCATACAAATAATATTATGTATTTACGTAAGCATAGCTTTTTTGTAGCAAAAATTTGTAAAAAAGAACACTCACTAGTATAAATCTTGTAAAGTATCATAACTAACACGAGCGCTATAATCACTTGCCGATTATGGTCTAGTTTGCTGATAGGTTAGGTTTGTTTACACTGCACACGAACTATGGCTGTAGAACAGGAAATTGTAATAAAACATACGCTTTATGTTGAAAGCTATGTAGACCAGTGACAGATAACAGGCAGGCGTTGTAAACTCTTTAATGTTTTTACAAGATTGACCTATGTAAATCATATTTTCATGCATTTTCAGTAGAGCCCTGAAAAAACAAGCCAGACCTAAGGTAGTGCAAAAGCTATCTTTGTCTTTCTTGTTTCTTGCTGGGCTGGTCGCGACACATAAACCACTATTATCTGTTATAAGTATGTGATGAACCACTCCTTCCGATGTTTGTCATTTAAACCACAACTTTGGTTAACTTAAATAAATTTTGTAACTTCTTCGAATGAAGCTACTCATATAATATCGATCGAACTTCACTTGGAAGTTCGTTTGATCACATAATATAAATAAGGCAAGTTTACATATTTTTTGTAAATTCCAATAAAGAAAAAATGTTCTTAGCATCTGTCGTCAGCTCGTTGCGTTTACTGCCATATTAAACCACAACATGAGTGAATCGGATATTATCATTTAATAGATCAATATACCGGCATGTGGTGGAACATCATCTTACAATGTGAGTGCGTCTTAATTATGTCTAATTTCCTGGTCAACTAACTTTACCTATTAAATATAAGAACTAAAACAAAAATGAGTAAAATATAAGACTGTTATGATAATTTAATATAAAAAAAATATTTTTAAACAACCGACTTCAAACTCCCACTTTACTACATTACACACACTATACAAAGTATTTAATTTATTGTTGATATTTTAAAAACCACTCGACCAATTTCGATAAAATTTATATGGGACCACCAAGGGAGTATACCCTTTCAAACAAAAAGAATTTTCCAAATCGGTTCAGGCGTCTTTGAGTAATCAGTGAACATACTTTAAAAAAAAAAGATTCCGACGAATTGATCACCTCCTCCTTTTTTGAAGTCGGTTTAAAAAGAGGAATCATTATCATACTTCCTACTAATTATAAATACAAAAGTTTGTGAGGATGGGTATATGGATGGATAGATATTTGTTACTCTTTAACGCCACAACGAATTAACCGATTTGGCTGAAATTTTGAATGGATATAGCTCATACTCCGGATTAAAATTGTTTTCATCGGAACCCTAAAAATTGTGAAATTGGCACTAAAATATGATAGATGCACAATAATGTAATAGTACCTAACAAGTAATACGTAAATCATTAATATTAAAATACGATATTTGAGCAATGTCACATTATACAGAAGCGATTAAAAAATAATTTATAATATACCTACATGTAAAGTAATTCGCATCGCAATATGACTCGGAGCTATATTTACAACCGCGTAAACATTTCAAACGATTGCGTGGCACAATTAATACTTTGATATGATGCGTATTACCATAATGCTATATTTCAGATATGTTATGGATCCTCCTGCCAGCTCGCTGCCACCTTCCTGACTACGCATCGACGCCTTCCGTAAGACCTTTTTCAATGTGGGCGACTTTGAATGAATGAATGAAAAATTTTAAACTTTCAAATTTTTGGTTAAGTATTATGGGTATTATGTATCATGATTATCCACGGCTACTTATATTTCGTTTTTTAGATTTACTTACTTTACTTTGTAAGCATATTTATTGTAAGTGTCGTAGGAAAATAATATCTAATCTAAATATCTATCTATCTATTTATCTATCTAAATATTATTTTCATCTCTCATGCTCTATATATGCTCCTATGTCATTATAGCTTAGCGTAGCGGAACTAAAGTGTCTACTTTAGTTTCTATAGATTAAAGATTTTTTTTAAATTTTAGTTTAATCATACTAATATTATAAATGTGGAAGTTTGTGAGGATGTATGGATGGGTGTTTGTTACTCTTTCACGCCACAACGAATGAACCGATTTGGCTGAAATTTGGAATGGAGATAGCTCATTACCAGGATTTTTATCCCGGAAAATTACAGAGTTCCCGCGGCAATTGAAAAATTTTAATCCACACGGACGAAGTCGCGGACATCATCTAGTAAAAAATAAATAGAGTAAAGCTGGAGACTGACTTGTACCGTTTGTTTGTAATGTACCATTTGGAGCGATCTTGTTACAATACGGCGACACAGACACAGACTGACTTGTGGCGTGTGTTTGTAACGTATCATTCGAGGTCTTGGCTCAAGTGTGCTCCATTTGTGCTTGTGCGCTTGTGACTTGCTCTTGCGATGACGCACCTACACTAACTTGTAATGTAACACTAAGGCCCGCTTGCAGAGACGCTGGGTTAAGTTTAACCCAGGAATTTTGTTATTTTGACAGAAGTTTCATACGAAATCTGTCAAAGCAGCAGCTAACTCTGGCTTGAAAGGATAACCCGGGGTTTCTGCAAGCGGGCCTGAGGGAATTCGCAAAAAAACCGACTGTGTGGTCTACGCGGCGCTCGCCGCGAATGATAGGTAGGTACATTACAAACTAGCATTACAGGTCAGTTTTTGGTTGGAGTTACAAAAACTCGATACATTACACCAGAATGTTACAAATCAGTCCCCAGCTTTAGCCGTTAGCGCTATAGGTATAGCGCCATCCATTTTCACAAGATTTTTTTAAAATTTTTTTTTCTAGGACACTGCATGACATAGAGTAACATATTCAAAAATTATAATAGAACGATCTGCATAAGAAAATAGTTTTTGTAATATCTGGGATAAACACCAAATCAACAAGAAAATTTAAGTAAATAACTTTTAAGGACTTTACTGTTTTAATTTTACACGACGCAACGCAATCATCGTCGAATTTTAAGTTCTAATGCTGATCTTACAGCCCAAGTATATTAATGCAAAATACCTATATATTTTTATTCGTGGACTAAGCGGTGAAGAAATTGAAGTAGGGCATTAACGCTATTTTTGTTGATTCATCATAAGACGATTTACCCATTGATTAATTTTTATCTTTCAGAACAAAATCGACCAATTCTGCAGTTTAGCTGAAACCTGCATTCATGACACTATTCCAATTTGCGGGAAAATGGGAGACGAAAAACGAACATTTTTAGACATCTGCGACTTATTGGAATATGCCTGTGATACTAACCAAAGTATGTCAGTAATTTTTTATTTTAAATAGTTTAATAGTTACCCAGATTTCATTCGCAGCCTGAGTTTAATGCATTTTCAATACTTCTATTTTATTCTTATCGTAATTATGCGCGATAAAATCGTATTTCCGTACCAAATATTGTCAAGGCCTCTTAAATTGTTGAGCTATGACACAGACAGATACATATAATTTGCTTTTATAAATAACTAGCTGATGGCCGCGACTTCGTTGCCGCTGAACTCTTGTCTGAGATGAAAATAAGCTAATTTATGACTCCATAACGCAACCGATCTCAAATCAACATCAGCAACCCATCAATGGCTCACTACTGAGCGCAGGTCAGCTCCTCTCAGAGAAGGGTTAGGTATACGTCATAGTCTACCACACCGGCCCAATTCGAATTGACAGACTTCTGACCCCTTAGACAATATTATGGAGAACACTCAGGCATGCAGGATCTCATCATACATATGTATCATATTAATATTATATAAATGCGAAAGTGTGTTTGTTGGTTTGTCCTTCAATCACGCCGCAATAGAGCTATGGATCGACGTAATTTTTTGCATGGGTATAGTTGAGGACCTGGAGAGTGACATAGGCTCCTTTTTATTTCGGAAAATCAAAGAGTTCCCGAGGGATTATAAAAACTAAATCCACGCGGATGAAGTCGCGGGCATCAGCTAGTTTAAGATAATTTAATTTTGTTCACAGTTTTCACACACGTAGAAGACATGCCTGGATGTCCCACTCAACAGGCCCAATAAAAACTCTTTTCACAAAGTCTGAATCAAAACAATAAATCAATAGTATGTTTGCACGAAGTATGCTTTTTACTACCACAGTTAGGAAAGCCAAAAACTAGGAATTCATCGAGCAGTAATGTATAGGAACTAGGTATAGATCATGGAGTGGTGACCCTGGAGCGGAAAGCGCAGTGATAGCAGACCCCTCACTGCGTGGACGGATGCAGCAGGCGCAAGATTGAGAGCTGTGGAAGTCCATGCGAAAGACCTTTGTGGACAAAGACGTCCATTAAGGTCTTTCGCATGGACGGTTGATGAAAAAGATCATACAGACAGAATCGCGGGCTGTGGTTAGTTTATTACGACGAAGATCGTACACAGACGTAACTTTTTGCACAAAAAGTATCTTTACTTAAATATGTGTTTAAGTACCATTACGGTAATACCTTAGTCTGACCTGAGATGGGTGAGGGAGATAGAGTTATTGCAGGTTGTGTGGGCGTGATAGAGATGAAGATAGCCCGAAGGTTGACCGGTAACAGGTTAGGGCAGAAAGTATAGCGATGCCAGTAAGGTACGAAGACTCGGGTGAATCCTTTTGCGGCTCCACCATTTTCTTAATCAGTGATTAATATAAAGTTAATTTAGCACGATAGTTGGTCATTAGTATTGAACATAGTAATTTAAGTTATCTAAGGAATATTCATTATCTGAATCGATTTGCTAACCGCTTAAATAAAAACTTTATTCAATCATCGTACTAATATTATAAATGCGAAAGTGTGTTTGTTGGCTTGTCCTTCAATTACGTCGCAAAAGAGCTACGGATCGACGTGATTTTTTGCATGGGTATAGTTGAGGACCTGGAGAGTGACATAGGCTACTTTTTATCCCGGAAAATCAAAGAGTTCCCGAGGAATTAAAAACTAAATCCATGCGGACGAAGTCGCGGGCATTGGCTAGTATCAAATACTGAAAAAAGAAAACGTGCCCAGTACGCTGAATGATCAAACTTAAATGTTGACCAGCCCTCCGATCACCAGTGGACTCTATGAGACGTATTATTATATTAAACGGATATCTCTCTCTATTTTTTTAATATAAAACTAGATGATGCCCGCGACTTCGTCCGCGTGGATTAAGGTTTTATTAATTCCCGCGGGAACTCCTGAATTATCCGGGATAAAATGTAGCATTTGTGTTAATCCTGGTTATGAGCCAAATCAAAATAAAATTCAGCCAAATCGGTGCATTCGTTGTGGCGTGAAAGAGTAACAAACATCCATCCATCCTTACATCCTCACAATTCGCATTAATAATAATATTAAGGGCTGATTTCACCAACGTAAAATAAGTCTTATCCGAGCGTAAATTCGATATTTTGATAGTATTTTCAATACAAAAAATGGTCAGAACGCTCAATTTATTCCGAAGATAAACGTCACTTGACATTGGTGAAATCGGCCATATTAAGTTGGATTAAGTACTTACGATTAGTAAAATATAGTAGGATTGATTTTGTTTTAATTTAGGTAGCTTGAATAGTTTGTATTGATATGGCTGAATAAATGTTTTTTACATTCTGTGTTTAGCGTAAACTGTGTGTAAGGTGGAACTCGCCCCCGGCGTCCGTGAGAAAGCTACAATTTGAACAAGGCGTAATTAGCGGGTGCATTAAATCGGAGCCCGCCCGCTCGCCGCTCGCTCGCTGGCGATTTCGTTGATTAGCCTTCGAGGTCAAGTTCAGGACAGGTGGATTTTAAGGGTCAAGGACTTAAAACTTTTGACCACAAATACCATTTTAAAGTATAGCTGCAGCCAAGAGACGTTCTGAAATACGCATAAAAATGCAAATCTCTGGAAAAATTCAGTCACAAACTCATAATAACTATTGGTTCGCCCCGAACTGAGACCTCGCGGTATCCCATAATTCCCATAAGGTAGTTTTAACTACACACATCAAAAGTGTCTAGGGATCAAGCATTTTTATGCGGATTTCTTGAGATTGAGATGTGGCTTTGAAATAAATTTATGATTTTATAAATTTATATGAATCCTTTTTGGTGCATTTCATAATTTCATAATCAGCGATTAAAATCCTGCCAGGAAGTCCATCCTTATAGTGGTGGAACCATCATGGTATGGGCGGGTATTTGGATCGGCGGAAGAACTGAGTTGATTTGGATCAGAGGCAACCTCAACGCTCAAATTTATGCTGAGACGATTGTATCAGACGTCATCGTTCCTCTACAAGTGCAAATCGGTCCCTTATTTCAGTTAATGCATGATAATGCACGACCGCACACCGCAAGAGTTGTAAGACAGACTCTCGCCGCAGCTAACATCAATGTCCTGCCCTGGCCTGCTCAGTCGCCAGACTTGAACCCGATTGAGCATGCATGGGATATGCTACAGAGAAGAGCTCTGCCGAATATGGAGGGTATCCAGTGGCAAGAAGACCTTTTTTTGTTGTTGCAACGAACATGGGCGGCCATTCCACAGCGTGATTTGGATGAACTCATTTTGAGTATGCCAAACCGATGTTCTTGTGTTGTTAGTGTTCGCGGTAGAAACACGGATTATTAATTGTTTAAGTTACCCAATAAAATTTTAAAGAAAACCGTTATTTCAGTCTTTTTTTCGAACTTTAATGTTAGTGGTTCAAATGTCAAAAATGCCTTTATTAGGAAAATGGCAAATTTCTTTATTAATGCAAAGGTGACTTGGTTTATCGTTACTGTGACAAACGAAAACACTTTATTTGATGAATCCTTAAAGAAAATTTTAATTAATATCAATCAGGAGAAAAGTTATTGCAAAAATATATGTTGATCCCTAGACACTTTTGGTGTGTGTATATTATATTGTAATTAATCCATCCATCCATCCGGGGTCTTCCGCGTAGGCCTTCACAGGCCTCGGGGTAACTGTTCAGGGCGATGGCCCCCTTCAGTGGTGTCAACGCCGCCTGCAACTACAGGCGGGGCACTGGGTGGGACCGGTTGGTCCGTGGTGTCAAATCCGGGGTGTCAATCCGGTGTTATCCTGCTGCAGTGCGATCGAGCCCGCGTAGTGTCGCGGGCGATCTGCGGACTGCGGCAGGGTGGTATGTCCGTGGTGGGCTTCGCCCGCCGCTCAGCGAGGTCGAGCCCGCCGGTAGTGTACCGGTGAGCGCCCATCAGCCAGCGGCGAGGAAGCAGTCGTGTCCTATGTGACTAGGTCGCGTGGCAGGCCTCTTATGTCCGGCGGTCGTCGATGGTATGGCGCGATGCCATGCAGATGCTGGGATCGCGCTCCGTCGGCGCGTGCAAACATAGAGGCACTCAGGCGGTGAACGAAGTCGTCCAGGCTCTCCATGCGCAGGTCCCTGGAGATGACCTGATTCCGTACGAAGCGTGGTGCTCCGGAGATGGTGCGGAGTGACAGCGACTGCTGTGCTCGCAGCGACTTGCGGTCCGTCTCGCTGGTCAGCGCGAACCACGCGGGGGCCGCGTAGGTGAGTCGCGTGCGAACGTACACCTTGTAGATGTACAGCTTCGTACGGAGAGGCAGGTGGGACGCCAGCACGGGTCGAAGGAGGTTCCGTGCGGCGCGCGTCTGGTTGACTACGTTCTTCACGTGGGGCCGCATCGAGAGGGTCTTGTCGACGGTCACGCCGAGGTATTTGGCCTTCGGGGACCACTCAATGGTCTCGCCCATAAGTGACATCGGGGGCGGTAGTAGTCGCGCCCGCCCGATGGAGATCGCCTGAGTCTTCGCCACGTTGACCTTGAGTCTCCAGTTCTCCAGCCATGTGGGAAGCGCGTCCAGTGTTCGCTGCATCTTCAGCGCTGCATGCGGGGCATTCAGCGAGGAGGTAATGAAGGCCGCGTCGTCGGCATACAGCGCTAACATGGCGCCGTCAGCGACTGGGATGTCGTCCGTGTATCTGCTGTAGCAGACGGGCGACAGATTGTAATTAAAACGCGCCGAATCTGATGACGTCAATCGTCATCTGCTTTCGTGGATGGGATGCGTATTTACAATATTAAAGACAGCGCCATCTAGTAACAGTATAGTGAAGTTTTGTTAAAAACATTGATGCCCATTAAAACTTAAATAATTTCGTTTCTTTATAATATTTATCTAATCTTAGTATTTGTTGTTCTAGTACAGAATATAACTCAAATTATGTGTAAGTTTCAATTTTTAAAATAAAGTGGTTTTAGAGATCTAGCCTCGAATAAAATCTCCACTTTGAAAGCCCCCAATTTCGTCAATTTTAGGAAAAAAAAAAAAAAAAAAAAAATACTTTTGTACTCTGTTCCAAATTATCTTTAAAATGAGGTACTGCAACCCTATGAAATGCAAAATTTTTTATTTTACTTCGCATTCGCTTCTATGAGAGCCCCCCTGAAATAAAGATTTTTATAACTTTTTAAGCCATTTTCGGCTGGAGGCCATCGGTTTACATATCATATCTAAAATTGAAGTAATTACGTTCAGTAATTCAGAAGTTATAAGGCTCTGACAGACGGACGGACGGACAAGTGCAAATCGCTCTAGTAAACTCAGAGACCTTCGCTTCGCTCGGTCGATTATTTCCATCACTGTCGAGCTAAATTATCTTTTATTAAAGTAGATTATACGGGTCTGCCCGTGAAATTCAAAATTAAATTTAGTTTTTCGCAATTTGTAAGGTTATACGACAAAGTAGGCTTTATAGCATTCTAATTGGCATCGAGTTGGACGTGAGTTACTCACAAATTAGTCGATATTCTGATTAATTTCTTAAACTGGACACTTTCAAGTAAAGATTTTTATATAAACCTGTGAAGATGATACTGCCATTGGCGCATTTAGAAGAATGCCACAAGCCTACTTTGTCGTATTAGTTTACAAATTGTGAAAAACCAAATTAAATTTGAATTTCGCGGACAGACCCGTATAATCCACCTTAAACGCGTTCTCTGGATTCTTTTTCGGAGACTCTCCCAGGGATTTAATTTGGGAGAGTCTCCGAAAACTAATCGAGAACCGAAACCTCGTGTCTTTTTGTTTATTTGTCCTACAATCACGGAGAAACGGAGGATTGACGTGATTTTTTGCATGGGTATGGTTAGGGAACCGGAGAGTATGGGTATGGTTAGGGAACCGGAGAGTGTAGAATGCTACATTAAATCACCCAGACAAACAAAAGGTTCTCGCAAGATTTAAATAAAAAATCTTGATCTGGCCCATAAATTTTTGCATACCTAAACTCTCCACAACACTTCCACATACTGGCGCCGATATCATCTCCATCACAGCTCCAAAAACTGCCGAATCTGGACCATAGTTCCGCGTACAGCCCGATAGGGTGCTCCGATAAGAGTCGGTTAGCCTAATAACCCGCGGGCCCTTTGTCTATTGTTTACATTAGGGTGCAGTACGTGCTTTTGTAAGTCACGCCGGCACCTTTGGGCGGACCTCCCTGCTGTTATTGTTAAATACGTCGTCATGATGACGAGCGACGCGACAGGGTGCTCCGGTACTCAATTAGGACTGGATTACAAAAAAATGTGATGGTGGTTAGGATTAGTTAATTACGAGTATAGGTATGTCTAACTAGATCCAGGTCACTTTGCTTCATCTGATTTTTCAACAATAGTTATCTAATACTATTGCACAGACAGTAGGCGATAATTACTTTGTGGAAATCCATGGTACGTAAGGAACAAACATCTTATTCAAAAAAAATACTACCGCAAAAAAAACTGCGATTGTGCATTGTAAAGGCGACATCTCCTGAAAATACTCCGGTGTTGGAACGTTGGCGTTCACTGTTGGCTGTACTTGATGCGGGTTCCTCGCTTGCAGCTTGCTTGTGTTTTCTGCGTTTCAATTGTATGAGCCGGTCTGAGTTAATCCTTTAGATAATTCCACTTTGCTACAGTGTGACGATCACAAATATAATATCTCTGATTGACTTGTATTACTCTCTCGCTATTGGTTAAAATGCATTGATGCAGCTAGAATACCTTAAAGTCAGCCAGTCAGAGGCAATTGCGATCGTCACACTTCATCTATACATCTATATCTATATACATATAATAAAACTGTAACTGGAAGATTTCTGTACATTTAATATATTTTGAAAATTTTAATTGGGGGATGCTTTACTATCGATACTGAGCCCAATTATTTTTGTCTGTTTGTCTGTCTGTTTGTTTGTCCTTCTTTCACGTAAAAACTACCGCACAGATTTCTACAAAATTTTATACCGTGGTAGCTTATTACTCGGGTCAACATCTAGGCTACTTTTTATCCCGGAAAATCAAGGAGTTCCCGAGGGACTTTAAAAACTAAATCCACGCGGACAAAGTCGCGGGCATCGGCTAGTTCTTCATAATCATTTTCAGACAATTCCCCAGCTTCGGGCCTCTACTCTAATTCAGTGGTAATAACATCACACTGTATGGTAGGGCGCGCACGTGTCGCAGTTTAGCGCGCGTGAGCAGCCGCCTAATGACGCGATGTCACTTGCCCTACGCCCGCCTCGCCGCCCGGACGTCCCCAAGACGTCTGTTTGATATTGCCGAAAAAAATAAACTCGGTCTTTGTTTTATATTACCTTATTAAGTCAACTTGTGAGGCTACTTCCTACTTTAAGCTATTGCATAGCTTTTATCGCGGGCTTTGAACTAGGACAAACAGTTTGAGCGCGGCGACCGAATCAAGAAATTCCGTAACGAAAATAAACCTAACACCGTCATTCAGTAAGCGTTCAACATTTTAGAGGTTCTTAAGTAGCTCTGTTTGGCGCAGTGGGCGAGCGACCGCTTTCTTTACCGCATGGTGTATGATGTCGCAGGTTCGAATCTCACTCGCGAAGTAGTGACAGTACGCTTTTCTTGTTTGTTTGTTTTTAATTTTTCTTTGCATAATTTTTATCATGCAAAAAATTGCTTAAATATTATAATTGCATAAGTTGATAAAAAATGCTACGCAATAGCTTTACCGCGGCAGTAGTCCCCGAGTGCCACTTAATTTTTTTTCCTATTACCTACTTATTTGAGAGAATTTTAATTCAATTGAATTTGTAGACTCCAATGAAATAGGTCACTCTATAAAGTCCAAGATGCCTGTTTGATATCGCCAAAGATCCAGCCTCCTCTTTTTTTGCTCATTTTTCAAAAGCTTGTAAGGTAACCATTTTTAGTTACCAATAAATAATTGACCAGAGATGTAGAGTGTAAATATTATTTAATAACATAATACATAATATTATTGAAGAATCTGCCCAGATCTTATACAAAAAGTTATATTAAAATGACTTCAGTAATTTTTCAGGAAAATAGTATTAAAAAATCTCAAAGAATCAATAAATTATTAACGCTAAAAGCATGTAACATCTCAGTTCATTAGGATAAAAAATGTCTAAATATTATCCGATGTTATGCTTAAGTTAAAGAAACTTTATTATTATTCCGAAGACTTAAAAGTTGGCACTTCCGAGATCTTTCCTTTCAATGGGTAATAGAGCCGTCTTTTCTTTCTATAGACACCTATAGACGTTCACGAATCAATTTATCAGTTCCATTTCATCTATTTAGTTTGACTCTTTGAGAATTTTATTTGCAATTTGTAAGAGCCATTCCTAAATGACAACTTTTTATGGTAAAGTGGATCTTAATGGCTTTATTAAGAATATCTTTTATTAGTCGCATAGGTACCTACTGAGATTTTTTCTCAACTCTACAATTATAAATACCTAACTACTTAGATAATTTTTTTGTCTTGCTCAAATGTCGTGAAAATGAGATTTATATTATAATATGCATAGTTCACAGTTTTAAAAACTGTTTTTGATGGCCCCGTAGGTATTTAAACAAAAAATGTTATGGTTTCGTCCAGTCAATGTGTTTTTACCTCACTAAGGCAAAGCCAAAAAGATGTGTTATGATTTTAGCAGTCTATGTATGTATGTGGCTATTTACGTATGTTCCACCATAGCGCCTAATCTACTGAGCTGTTTTTGATGAATGAGGTGGCCGTCGATAAATTACTAATTTATCATGGTTCAGGTGACATAGACTACATTTTATTCGAACAAAATCAATAATTATGACGGATATTATACATCTTATTTTCCGTAGTCGGTTTAGAGTTTCAATTTTTTTTCTTGTTTCAAAAAGGAATCGTCTTTAAGTGGCTAGAAGCATGCGACAGACAATTCTCGGTGAGCTCTGTGAGGTTTACAAATTGAAAACTATAATTCCAATTTGAATAATTTCAATGCAATATGTAATTTGGGTATCTTAACTAAAATCGCTTAGAGATAGAAACACGTTTGGAAAAAAAATCTCGATAGAAAGTTTTCCCAAACTTTGATCCAATAATCTCCTTTTTTAGGTTTAAACCTTGTTTAAACAGAAACGGTAGGTTTTTTCCTGCTATTTTTTTAATTTGTGTTGATATTAATAATTACTAAAAGCGGTGAGAAAAATTCTTTGATTATTGGCATCCATAATTTTGTAAATCAATTTTAAAGATTTATTTTTAATTCCCGACCCCTGAATGCATAATTTCCATCTCTTTCCTAGCACTGCAAAATATATAGCTCTATCCCACTCGTACGACCCAAACAATTTAGGATCGTTATAGCCCCTTAAATTTCATTCATAAATATAGCACGTATAAACAACCTTGTATGCATAAAATACAATAAATGAGCGTGAATGGGAAATGAGTTAACCACTTCCCTAACATAAAGTTAACAGTCATGATAATAGTTAATTTATTCATATTTTGATTTGTTTATAATGGCACGATATGGTTTTATTCATAAGTGATTCAGACAATTGCATCAACATCGTCTTCCGCTCATCCGCATGTAGTTCCAAGAATATTGAACTTGGTATTCCTTTTTTAATTCCCTAAATCGTGGACCTGTTTTCTCAGCAGAATCTGCTTTTCGAACCGGTGGTAGAGTCTTGATTTATCATAAAAGCCACAGGTTGGCTTCATGAACTGAATATTTTTTTTTGACACAGTAATTGATCTATTGTGAATTGTGGTGATTCAAGATGAAAAGTTGTGATCGCTTGTCAACATGACGGTGGATAATTATTAATCATTCAATCATTGCAGCTGCAATCATTTCGATATAATTCTGGAGTGAGCTGGACTGGCTGGAGTGATTACCAGTACCAGTGGACTCACCCAAAATGGGTGGACATTGCCTACTTCCGGAAACAAATCCCAATAAGAAGATCAATCAATTATTATTATTTTTTTAAATACTAGTCAAATTGATGTTGACTAATATCCTCCTCTCCCCTTCACATAAGCGGAAAGCTTCTGTTAGGAGTGGGTACGACAATAGTGAAACGGGTAGGTTTCGAACCTGCGACCTTTCAGTTTTCAGTCCGCACCTTTAACCGTTGGGCTATTGAGGCTTCGAATTAATCTTAGATAGGAATTAGTCTTAGAATAGCCCGCAACTTCGTCTGCATAGATTTAGTTTTTTAAAATCCCACAGGAACTCTTTGATTTTCCGGGATAATTGTAGCGTATGTCACTCTCCAGGTCCTGAATTGTACCCTTGCAATGCATGCTCCGTCGCTGCGTAATTAATAGATAGGTAAACCAACAAACCAAAACAAACAACCTAACTTTCACATATTTTATAATAAGAGTAGTTACCAGGCAGAGTTATTCGCCAGTCGATTAGACCACGTGACATTTCGATAGCTAATTTCAATCCGATAAATTTTTGGACATTTCTACTAGCGACACAGCTAATAGAATGTCACTTTGTCTAGGCCCTCTGGAACTTAATCTCGCGGCAGTCCAAGAAAGCGCTAGGTAGATCTTGTAAGCGCCGATTTGAGAGCCGATTGAAAAGATCGATCCCCATATAGTGGAATAATATTAAGATCTACTTCGTCACGATAAAAGGGCTTTGGTGAAATTGATTGTGCATCGCCGGGGTATTAGTGTTGATGATGAGATTATGGTGATTACGCGTAACACGGCGGCTGCCCGCGGGCCACGTTTACCTTTTTTTGTGCTTTGAAACTTATTTCGTTCCATTTTGTTTTGTTTGGAGTTTTATTGGGCAACTTAGAGCGATGCCACTTGCCATGTTGTGAAGCCTCAACGTTTTATACCCGAATACGGCTAAGCCAATTGGTTATGATTTTAGCAGTGTATGTATGTATGTATGTATTTTTGTATTTATGTATATTCAACCGTAGCTCTAAACAATTGAGCCGATTTTGATAAATGACGTCACAACCGATTCCTTACTATGGTCCGGGTGACATTGGCTACATTTTTAACCGACTTTTTTATTTAAATAGGAGGAGGTTCTCAATTCGTCGGAATCTCCGTTTTTATGTTTGTTCACCGATTACTCGAAGACGCCTGAAGTGATTTGTATTTTTTATTTTTATTTGAAAAGGTATATTTCCCAGGTAAATTTTATCGAAATCTGTCGAGCGGTTTTTAAAAAATCAACAATAAATTATAGTTGGCTATAAATTATAGTAACGTTTGGAGTCGGTTTTTAAAATGAATTTTTTTAATGAACAAAATCAATTTGACGAATGTTATTTGATACCTATGTCAAATTTTCCTTAGTTGGGTTATACTTAGTTTGTAAAATTTTTTCTTGGTTGGGATTCTTGACTCAGCTTATGCGGCGTCGCTAGTAAGACTTTTATTGTGACAAGTGACATTTAAAAATGATTTTTCATCATCAAAATCATCATCATCGTCGTCGTCGTCACCGGCCTAGAACCGGGTACGGATCTCTCGAGAGCGAAATGTCCACCACGTTGGACCACTATGTGCGGACCACCATTGGCTTTACATACTCTGGAACATTATGGAGAACTCTCAGGCAAGCAGGTTTCCTTCAGGCCATTCCGTTGTTTTCCTTCACCATCAAAGCAATAGCTTAAAACAGAGAAACTACGAGAACTTAGAGATAAGTACGTGCCTGGGATTCGAACCCCTGACCACCCGAAAAGGAGACCATGTCCTAACCACTAGACTTTCACCGCTAAAAAGAATTTTTCAACGCAGCATAATAAAATACGTACCTACATACGTAGGTACCTAGTCAAATGTCCTAACATGTAGCAGACTAGCAGTCAATCAATAAGCTTCTCTACAGCTTTCATTATGTAATGAATGCCCAATGGTAACTAAGTTCGTGTAAACGCCTGTTAATTGTAAAGCGATTACCAGAAATAAAAGGTCGTAACTGTACACAAAGCGCGCCACTCAATGTCTCATTAAAATCTTATTAGCCCGAGATTCCTTAACGAATACAACACATGCCTCTTCGCAAATCGTCGCATAGCGAGACGCACTCGAGTATCAATAACTACATAAGTCATTACACTCATTACACCATCATCTCTTTTACGCAGCCCGCTCCGTAATTACAACGTTATTTACGTCCCTTTCGAACTCATTAATTTGAAGCGATACCTATTGCAGAGACTCGTTCTATTCCGCTCTCGCTGAAACAACGGAAAAACGCGTCGTATATCCATCTCTTTTGCTCGCCGTTAATGCGCCCTGAAATGAAGTCTTAAAATTTTCTTTTTTGTTTTCCTTTAAAAGGAAAGCCACCTTTTTCGGATGCCAAGTCTAAAGTGTTTAAGACAGTTTTGAAATTGGATGTCCCCATGCACGGCGGGTATCGTTAAGATGCGTTTCGATGAAAAAAAAGAAAATAACGCGAGCGGGAAAGAGAGGCTCTGTTGGAGGCTTTTTATAGTCGCTGGCTCGATGCGCTCGCGCACGGCGGTATCCGAGCTTAAGGATCGGTCTAATCTCATTCTAATAAAAAGCTCACGCATGTATCGACGCGTTATCGTTAGTTTTGAATTAAAATAGTTTTTTTTTGTATCGCGCTTCGATCGTTTTGTGCGGTATAGATGTTGAATTATGTCAGACACGTGCCGTTTATGGCTCCTTTTATGGTTATATTTTGACGATAATTTAGTGATTTTTTTATTAGGGTTGTTGTCATTATAATCATTGATACGCCTTCGTTCAAACTGTGTGGTCGTGTTTGTTTTTTAATTCTTACTTGAAAATGGAACTTAACTGAGTTTGTGCTGTGACTTCGAGTTTAGTTGATTGCCGCTATCAAAATGTTTTTGAGGTAAGGCATGTCTTTTGCTTTCTCAACTTCTATTGTTGAATACAATTTTATTAACTTTCAGCTGGAGGGTAGGTAAGTATTCTGTACTTTTATTTTTGGATAAACTTTTAGTAACTAGGGGTTGGAGTTTGAATTTTAAAGTAATGAACTGAAGATTTAATTGCTAAAATAATTAACAACAATTAATATCAAGGATATTCATTTAATATCATCACTTATCAATAAGGCAGCATTTAAAAGCATCCATATTCCTATATGTATACTCATCCAAGCAGAACTTTAGTTAGGAATTTAAAAAAATATTTACTATCGGAAAACATGGAAGATTTTTTTTCAATGTACCCGATGTACCTATGCAATGTAGGTACTTAAGGACGTCTAAGTTACACTCTTCTGTATCCCAAATATATTTGTAAGGCTATCAGTGTTTTAGCCAGGTTAAAAAGAGCCATTGCAATCTGAACTTTGCAAAGGATAAGGTAATTATAGATCAGATCAGTACTGAGTATTATCAAACAGTTGTAATTTTGCCAATAATATAGGGGTGATATCCGGGACCGACGGCTTCATAGTGACCTTTGATTCAAGAATAAATAGGAAAGTTTTAGAAGTTACAATTCAAAAACTAGCTAAGGTTCTAGCACAGAGTAAGGATACTTAATACCTTATATTGTGAAACTAGGGAGGCATTGAAGTTGTATGGAAGAAAGAAGTTATGCTGGGTCTGAGTTTTTTAAATTGACGTCCAAGCAGGATGAGATTCTCGATTCAGCCGGTATCTTTTATTCTATTACTTGCAAGTCCCACCCTTGAATGTTATAATCTTCCTACTTAAGCTGCTAGGAAATAGAAAAATCTTATTAGGGAAAAGGAAATAATATTTTTTATGTTAACTATATGCTTAAAACGCACTTATATAGATAATAATATCTTCCTTCGAAAAGTTTAAGATGGAAATGAAATGGGACCTAAAATTCGAACCACGGACCCATAAAAAGAAGGCTGCAATTATAATAAACCTACTTTCTACGCGATTACTAAAAATAAGTTTCATAGAAACTGAAATCTGAAAATCCTATTTTCAGATTTCAACTCCAGAGAGTTATCCTGTGGTCAAAACAAAAATACTGATTGAAAATTATGTATCTAAATTGCTACTAAATACTTACTAGTTATTAAATTATGTATACTAGTGACACCCACCTAGGTGTTTTGATAATATGTATTTACATAGCTACCAATTATTTTTTTACAAATATACCTATTGTAATTATTTTATTTATATAATTTCACGGAAAAGCACAAAATTGACATAATATACCTACGGTTTGCTAAAAGAATCATATAAGTAGGTATAATTTGTTTATTCAAATCAAAAATTAACACAAAAAGTGTTACTAAAAATACTTAAAACTTTGTTTACAACAAAAAACAAAAAACATAACTCCATTAACGAAAAAACTGGTCTAACCGCTGAAAATCGGCGCCATTGTTGTTAGAAGTGCTAAGTGAAAAAGCCATCCTACGTCATTCGTAATTTTTATGCAATTTTCGCCTTATTTGGAAATGTTATAAGCACTATTTCCCTTTGTACATTTAAGTTTATTGCGCCATAGATTTTTAAAAAATTCAGGCGTTGATAACCTTGTAAGTATACAAATAAATACAAGTACCATCTTATGTTGTGTGCGTATTGCTTGTTATTTTATTCCCGAGTTTTTTGATAAAAATTTGTAATTTTTGATACAAACTGTATCAAAAATTATTTAAGAAAGGAGTTGTTTCATCTTGGGCCAGGTACTTGTACGCGATACCAAAAAATAATATTAAGTCATAGAAATTGAAATAAAATAAGCTTTGTTGTAGTATTAAAGTGAATAAGAGGTACAAATATAAAATTGATAACTTGGTACCTACATCTGTAGAATGGCAACTCCCGGAGAGCATCCATCTTTTGTTGTCAATGTTTGTAATGACGTTACGTCATTTTAATGTAATTTCAATTGTCAAACGTCAATTGCTATGTCAAATGTCATCATGACTCGTGTAAGTACGTGTCATTGTCAAAAAGAACGCCATGTTGTTGCGTTTTTATTTTGCGAAATAATTTCACATTGTACCTCGTAAAAAGGACCTTTTAATGAGAAATAAAGAGAAATAATCACTATTTCATGACCCCAAACATTTTGAAAGACTGTACAAAGACCTGACCCAAGCTCCATATATATTTGAAACTACGCCTTTAAATACAAAAATTCAAACACTAACATCAATAAGAGCCGAAACTCAACAGCGATGGCAGGCACGTTACGATGAGGAATCGACCGCAGGCATCACGAAAATCTTCTTCCCGAATGTTGTCCTCGCCCACAAAGTTATCAGGAAGTTAGAAATAAGTGCGGTAAAGACCCAACTGTTTACAGGTCAGGGTGGGTTCTCTGAATACTTGAATCGCTTCAAGTGTAAAGAGGACCCATCGTGCATCTGCGAACCCGGAGTCAAGGAATCAATTTTACACACTCTGCTGGAGTGTCCAGTTTTTAGCAGGCAAAGATATGAAGCTGAAATAAAATTAGACACTGATTTAACTGCTGATAACTTAAGTAGTATCATAATAGATAGTAATAAAAGAAATATATTGGTAGAATATAGCACGAAATTAATACATAAAGTAATCGCAAGAAATAAATGAAAAATAAAATAAGCATATCATACAGCAACATAAATATAGATCCAATATATTGTATATATTTCAGAATATATCACATTATGTGGATAAAAATGTTAGTTGTGTAGTTTGCAGATAAAATTATAATAAAGATAACAAACTTAAAAATACATAGCAAAATATTAAATAGTGACATAAATGACAAACGCGCAGTCAAGGTCTCCGTCCCCTGTCGGAGGGATTCTTATGTATTAAAAAAAAATCACTAACATCAATACTGAAAGCAGATTCTGCAGCGAAGTGCTGGCAACAAGCTCTTCAGTTACTCTCATCGTCAGTCATCATCAGCTCAAAACTGGACGCCTGTCTTCTCTCTTTAGGCTTCGTCCACCAACATGCTGGCCAAATGCGAATTGGCTGACCTCACAGACCTTTGATCAACTCTCAGGTTATGCGGGTTTTCCTCACAATACTTTGCCTTCACTGTAAATATATGTTGACCTGGAGTATCAGCTATCAAGTTTCATTCAAATCCGTTCAGTATTTTTTGCGTGATGCAAGCACATACAGACAGACAGCAAACGGACAGCCAGACAAAAATTAAAAAAAAAAAATTTTGGGCTCAGTATCGATAGAAAAGCGGGACGCTTAAAATTTTCAAAGTATATTAAATGTTTAGAAATCTTCCAGTTACAGTTTTATTATAAGTATAGATTGCAATATATAATTTAAGAAGCCAGGACTTTTAATAGAATTTGAAGACGAAGTTCAATTTACATTGAAAGGAACACATGAAAACTGTTTAATACGCTAATTATTATATATGTGCGTATTGTTAGACAAGCTGAATGTTAGAGAAGAAGAAGACTCTTTTAGACCGAAGATGTTAACAATCAAAAATTGAATATATTGTAATGATAAAAGCTTAAAAAACTGTAACCCTAAACTTAACCTTGAACTTTCCTTTTGGTTTTGCCGCAGTCGGTTAAAAAGTAATACATATCAAATAATATTAAAATAAATACCATAACAACTGTCTACTTAGTCCTTTGAATAATGCCCGTTTTCATAAACTATACCTAAATAGATCTTCCCTAAAGGTAAGTGAAAATTAAATTGACAGAAAGCGTCACCTAACTTAGCTTATGTGGCACGTAAAAAATAGAGAACGTTAGTAAAAACGGGCAATAGTCACTTGCGACGAGGAAAAATTAAATGGACGACATTAATATCTATTTAAAAGCAAACAAAATCCTTACTAAACGCATCGCAAGATAACAGATAAGCCCAACATAAAAGACAGTGAATCTTTAAAACTCCATGGAACATTGAATCAAAAAGCTGGCCTCTATGTTTCTAAGATGAACAAAAAAAAATATCCGAAATAAAACATCTGATTATCCATCTTGACTTCACTATTGTAGCAACGTCGATCGACGTCGTCGATACCGAACGATCGAACGGATAAAATATTTCGATCGTCATTATGTCAAATCTGCCCGCTTTTGACAGAATTATCGTATGTAATCAAGTAATCACGTCAATTGGCTTCGTAGCCGAGAAATGCTTACAGGCACCGGCACTATTCGAGGGTCGACGCACGTCTGTGTATCAACGAACTTATTCGAAAATAGACATGTGCTTTGTTGTAGAGTGGTTGAGAACGATTTTTCTTATATTAAACTAGTCCAAGTCAAAAAAGTCTAAATTCTAATTTATTTCTGTCATTTCTGGGATTTTTATGGCAAGTTAAGAAAGCAGCAAGTTAAGTGGCAGGTTCGGAAAGCAGAATCATATTCATAGAGCCGGCTAGAAAACAATAGCTTCGAGAAAAGGATTGTACGGCAGCGCCTTTGCTCGACTTTGCAGGGGCGCGCCCCCAGATCAGAATTATTTAATAAAGTGAATAAACATAATATTTTTCATTCAAAATTTTTTACAATCGCTATTAGAAAATGAATTTGCAGACTCTCGAGATCTCATTAATAATAATGTAAAAGCAGTATAATCTAATAAATATTCCATTATATAAGATTATCAACAAGCAAATTATAAAGACTTAGACAGACATAACGCGACTTCAACGTAACTTCTAGAAGCGTTAACACGAGGAACTGTATTAAGACGTTTATACTGTCGAACTGGACATCGTAACTTCATGCTATCTTTATTAGGCATCGGGGTCCCGAGGGTAATTATTATTGGTAGTTGGTGGTCAAAAGGTATCGCTACGCTGAGATCCGGAGAGTTAGAAGACCCAGCGCCAAATAGACGGACGACCTCAAGCGAGT
The DNA here is from genome assembly GCA_029955525.1 of Oeneis ivallda. Lineage (NCBI taxonomy): Eukaryota > Metazoa > Arthropoda > Insecta > Lepidoptera > Nymphalidae > Oeneis > Oeneis ivallda. The sequence continues at coordinate 7,831,438 of JARPMR010000022.1, read as the reverse complement.
AGCTGGAAGTTGAAGAACACAAGTGGCAAGCAGACCTGTGGAGATACCTACTTCCAGGAGATTTATGTCCACATGAACGTTACGTCCTATCGGTTGTTGTGACAACTACAACGACAATCTGTGATTATATTAAATACCTAAATGGAGGGAGAGAATAAGTAAGCAAAGCATAAGTACGATTTTTTCTAATTTCACTAATTGTAGCATTTGTCCCGTGCCCGTTTTTGTATTGAAAATCTGCTAAATATCTTTGTTAATCGGTTAAAAACGTTCTCGGCGACGCGATGGTGACATCAGCCCTTTACAAGTCGTCGTCGTCGTTCCTGCCAGGCCGCTTCCGTCACGCATCGCGCTTTGTCTGTCCAGGCCTTTAGTAATTTACACGGCGCGCTCCACGGACGGATGCACCGTGAAATGTAACTATTTCATGCTCCCAACTATGCTTGGAATGTGATGGAACATTTACAGCCCTTTGATTAAAACATGTTATCCTTTAAAATAATATTATCTGTTATAACGGTAGAAGTTTTCTCTCAGGATAGCAATTGCCTGGTTTTTATGTATCCAAAATTAAGCACAGGTCTCCCTTCGAATGAGAACAGCTTAGGCCAAGTGCGGTTTGGCAGACTAAACACATCTTTGAGCACATTATGGAAAAGTCTCAGGCATATAGATTTCCTCACGATGTTTTCCTTCACAGTTAAAGCAATTAATATTTAATTACTCTGAAATAGACTCCTAAAGTCAAAAACCACTAGGCGTATCTAGTACGCTATTGTCGCTTCGAAAAAAAATCTAGATACTAAAATACCAAATAATAGTAATAATCAGGTATAATGGAAGAGAAGAATTTACCTACATTGGCTACGTAAAGATACTTACCGTAAAACGCAAGTATTTCATGCTGTTGACTGTGTTAGGAATGTGAGCTTTTTATTCCGAACCATGGTAAATGCTGCTACGAACTTTTTATATAAAGTTCAAGTCCACCGAGTATTTGAACTCTTTTTTATAACATGACCGATAATAATTTGGAGCGGACAGTCCTTTGTGATCGAAAGATACCCAATGCAAGAGCTAACCAGACCATATTTACCTGCCTCAGGCTGGCTAAGTGAGGATTGGCAGTTTTCACACGTATTTGAGAACATTATGGAGAACTTTCTGGCATTCAAGTTCCCTTTGTTTTCCTTCATAGATAAAGCGATCTATATTAATTGCCACACCCCATATTAGACTGCATGGTCGTTTCTCAACCACTAAGATAACATATCATACTAATATTATTAATGGGAAAGTGTGTTTGTTTGTTGGTTTGTCCTTCAATCACGCCGCAACAGAGCTACGGGTTGACGTGATTTTTTGCATGGGTTTAGTTCAGGACCTGGAGTGGAGAGTGACATAGGCTACTTTTTATCCCGGAAAATCGACGAGTTCCCGAGGGATTTTAAAAAATTAATTTCACGCGGACGAAGTCACGGGCATCAGCTAATTAGTTACTGCATATAGACAACGCTTGAATTTCATGAGCTCGATGCTCCACGTCCGTCCGTTTCGGCTTAAAAGAAAAGTAACATGTTTGATATATTATGCAGACTTCCGACCATCGTTCTTCGACAGGAGAGTAGCCCGCGCGTCATGTTAACATGCACCAACGCGTCTGCCGGCCCGTTTCATCTCACCTGGGAGTCCTTTTTGTAACCATTAACTTATTTTTTATTCGTGACGATTGTGGGAAGTGAACGATGATTGGTGCCCCCGTCGCTTTATTAATTTGATTGAATTGCTCGATTGTTTGTTTTAAAGATTCGGAAACAACGGGTTTAACGATATGTTTGGAGCTGTAGCGTTGATGGATCGTTTGGAAGGATTAAACTTTTTTTGTTATACACTAGCTTTTGTCCGCGGCTTCGCTCACGTTAAGTTCGATTTGTCAAACCCCTATTTCACCCTCTTAGGGGTTGAATATTCAAAACCCCTTTCTTAGCGGATGCCTACGTTATAGTAATTATATTATCTGCATGCCTTTCAGCCCCATTCGTTTAGTGGTTTAAGCAGTGCGTTGATAGATCAGTAAGTCAGTCAGTCAGTTAGTTAGTAGTAAATTGGAATGTAGTAAGTAGGGAAATTTTACATACGTGAGCAAGTTTTTTCTGTCTGGTGCATAATATATTTCGCCCGGATGATGCTAGGTTCTTCGAAGAAGGATTTTTATAAATTCGACACGCTCTTGGACACATGCATTTAGGTATTTTGATCTGTATCGATACTACCTACACCATTGGTAGAATTGGGAATCGATAGGACCCTTCATAGGACCTTACATACAAAACTGCAACCTTTGGTTTATCGGAAAGTAAACACATGGTATAGGTCGCGGCACGAAAGTTTAGCGCAACCAATGACGACGGCCGGAGTGCGACCGGAGAGCCAATCAGCGCCATGATACCTTATTTTCGACTTCTGCGCAACAACGGTCACCGCTAGACTTTCGTGCCGCTACCTATACGTTCCGATTAAGCCGATAAATTTTTCTAAAGAAATCAATTAAAGATTAAGAGGTATTCGTCTTCACCATTGATACCGGAAAAATTTCTCAACAAAGTAGGAAACGTAAAAAGCAGAAGGGATTCTAGGATCATAGACAATGCGCGGATACTGTGTTCCGGACAGGTGTATGTCGGCATGGTACAGGCATATTAACATAACGCGCAAACCATTAGAATTGTTGTAATAGCGCCGCCAACGGATGGGATGCTTTTATACTATACGACTTTATTGGTGATGACCACTTCATAACAAAATCCACAAAAGCATACGGAGTACGCTTCAATGAATGTTGAGAAATAATCATTCGTATAGAATAATATTCTTTTATTTTTTTCATGTTCTTAATTTGGCTTCCACAATTAAGAACATTTTAAGAAAAAGAAAGTTTTGACAAGTTCACTGTCCAAGCTTCAGTGGTAGTGGTGACCCATAAGCCCACAATAGTTTTTGACATATTTTCAATTTTTTTTATTCAGCCCTTACCATATTGTGGACTTATTAAAACTAATATGTACTATTAAAAATTGTCCTGAAATGAGCTGTGTACTAGCTCATTTGTTGGTTATACTTATTTTCTCTCATCATACTTAACTTGGCAGTTCGTTTAATCACTTTCTTCAAAAACAAACAATTTCTTCGTTCAAGTTCGTTTGACTTTAATAATTTCTGTTTTATTATTCCAAAAATATGAGAGACAGACAATCTTTTGATAAAATATTAATTTTATTAGGTATTGTTGGCAGTTATTTTGCTTGAATTTTAAAATGCAACAAAAAAAACAATTTAACCATGGGTTCTTGACTTGAGCATGAAAGGCGATGGTAGCAACCAGCGGGATGTCAAAATTGTGATTTTATATCGAGAACAGGTAGCTCAAAGGGTCGGAAACGAATTATCGTACCCGAATCGTTATCGTATACTTGAAAAGCTAAAAGGATGCCTCGATTTATTGCCTTACGCCTCTAAGATGTTTATTGTGATGCAAATAAACAAGTTCATTTGAAATGCAAGCAATTTCTTTTCCTATATCCTTCACAGGAATACTAAATCAGTGGGGAATCAATTTTCATTCATTTCTTTAAACGTAGATAATATCAGCAATACTTGGATTGTATATTTTACAATAATATTTATATTGGCAAACGTTGGATATTCAATAATTATCGTGCTTCCTATTGTTAAGCTTCACAAAATATTAATATTAAGTCTCTATAGTAATCTACATTGTATGACGTCTAAAAGTTTCCTACACATTTTGGTAGTTTTTAATCGTGGTAGATTCTGAAAAGGCCATGTACTTATGAAAGACTACCTCGTTGGTCTAGTCGTTAGCATGTTCGACTGCGGTAACGAGGTCCCGGGTTCGATTCCCGGGTCGGGCGAATAAATAATATTCTATTAGGTTTTTCTGTCAAAAAATTCTCAGTAGGTGCTAGCCCGGAGTTAGGAAGCTGCTGGTGTATTGTAGGAAGAGCATATAAAAGCGCGCGTCGGTCGGATCTCTTCCGGTCGTGTTGGATTTTCCATCCCACCGGACTATGAGAGTGATTGAATAGAGAGTGTATCTGTCTTGCGCACATACTTGTGCACTATAATATCTTCCGCACAGAAGGCTAATCTCTGAGGTGGTTGGCTGCCGTGACCGGATTTGGTCGGGAGGACATTATTACGAAAAGTGTTTTATAAAATATTTTCCTACTAGCTGATGCCGACTTCGTACGCGTGGATTTAGTTTTTAAAATCCCTTGGGCACTCTTTGATTTTGCGGGATAAAATGTAGCCCATGTGTTATTCCAGGTTATAATCTTTCTCAATTCCAAATTTCAGCCAAATCCGTCCAATATTTTTTGCGTGAAAGAGTAACAAAGATACACACACACTAACTTTCGCTTTTATAATATTCTTCTTCTTCTTCTTTATCAACCGATAGACGTCCACTGCTGGACAAAGGTCTCTTGCAAGGACTTCCACAGGCCTCGGTCTTGCGCCGCCTGAATCCAGCGGCTCCCTGCGACTCGTTTGATGTCGTCTGTCCACCTGGTGGGGGGCCTGCCAACACTGCGTTTCCCGGTGTGGGGTCGCCACTCCGACACCTTGGGACCCCAACGACCATCAGCTCTTCGAACTATGTGCCCCGCCCATTTCCACTTCAGTTTCGCGACACGCTGAGCTATGTCGGTGAATTTGGTTCTCCTACGAATCTCCTCGTATTTATAATATTAGTGTGATTCTATTCTGAGCTAATATTCGGCCAACCATATTGTACACAGATTCGAGCCAACGAAGTCCACAAAGGGAGCGAGCAAGATGAGGCGGGACCTCATTAACGCCGAGATATCGAACCTGCGCGAGCTGCTGCCGCTGCCGCCCTCCACCAGGCAGCGGCTCTCGCAGCTGCAGCTGATGGCGCTCGTGTGTGTTTACGTGCGGAAGATGAACTATTTTCAGCAAGGTGACCTTACACACATCCTTACTAATATTATAAATGCGAAAGTGTGTTTGTTTGTTGGTGTGTCCTTCAATCACGCCGCAACAGGGCTACGGACCGACGTGATTTTTTGCATGGGTATAGTTGAGGACCTGGAGAGTGACAAAGGTTACTTTTTATCCCGGAAAACCAAAGAGTTCCCGAGGGATTTAAAAAACTAAATCCACGCGGACGAAGTCGCGGGCATCAGCTAGTAATATTATAAATGCGAAAGTGTCCATCAATCACGCTGCAACAAAGCTACGGATTGACGTGATTTTTTGGATAGGTATAGTTGAGAACCTGGAGGGTGACATAGGCATCCCGGAAAATCAAAGAATTCCCGCGGGATTTTAAAAACTAAATCCACGCGGAATTCGCGGGCATCAGCTAGTTTTATAATAAGTAGGAATAGAATAGAAATATTTTTTATTCAAATAAACTTTTACAAGTGCTTTTGAATAGTCGATGAGTCTACCACTGCACTCGTTCGGAATGCCCTTCCTACCGAGAAGAACCAACAAGAAACTCGGTGGCTCTTTTCTAAATAGTTTACAATAGATACTATGCTATGTACCTATGCAGTGTTTCCACAATGAGGGGGAGTTCTAAAAATGCATATCTACTTACAATTCAATTCATGTTAAGACGATCAGAGGGAAAGTATTCCCGCCGGTGGAACCCGTTCACGAGCATGACGCATGACCCAGCCGTTGCTTCACTCAAACATATTTGAGGGAACGTAACTAAGTAACTAACGTATAATATGTAGGTACTTCATTCACTGAAGCAGTGATAGCCTAGTCACTAGTGGTTAGCACTGCGGTCTCCTACTCGGGGGTGTAGCAAGTTTGATCCCTCTCTACCTTTTGACGCACCTCTAGCTTTTCTAAGTTAAGTTCAAGACTGCATTAAATATCACAAGCTTCAACGGTGAAGGAAAATATCGTGAGAAAACCTGAACACCTGAGAGTTCTTCATAATATTCTCAATGGTGTGTGAAGTCTGCCAATTTGCAATGGACCAGCATGGTGAACTATGGCCTATAACCCTTCTCTGAAAGGAGACCTGTGCTCAGTAGTGAGCCATTGATGGGTAGCTGATGATAATGATGAGGTACTTCACTAAGAAAAGATGAAGAGAGATGGGAAATGTCGCTCAAAAGATCCAATAATAGTAATCTTTAGAATCAGAGGTAGTGAAAAACAACCTTGCTCACTTTAAGGAGTTCAAATGTTAATACAATATACTTAATATCTTTTGCGTACAGTTAAACAACTAAAACCTAATGGCTACTTTTATCCCGGAAAACAATGGTTTTTTGAAGGATTCTTTAAAATCTAAGTCTACGCGGACGAATTCAGAGGCAAAAGCCTTTATAAAGTACAATAAGTAGAAACAATTTTCAAGAGAAGATACTCTTTATATTACGGATTTGAGTTGAATTCGTATTTACCGCAAGCTAACCCGCAGCTTAATTTTATGAACTCTACGTTCATAAAATTAAGCTGCGGGTTGACTTAAAAATATGTAGGGATTCGAGTGTGGTTAAACGTAAGTTAACAACGCTTCAGGGCGACTTAAAAGATGTAGGGATTCAGGTGTAAGTAGGTACTTTCATGTAAGTTAACATATTCAACGCTGCAGGGTGGCTCAAAATATTTGGGGACATTTTAAGTACTTACTTTTCAATGAAGTTAGAAACGCTGCAGGGTGATTTTAAAATATCTAGGGATTCAGTTGTAGGAACTTTTCATGTAAGTCTTGACACAAAATAATAATATGTTAGAATTGAGGTACTTAAAGGAAATTGTCTAAGTACTTTTCATGTAAGTTACATAAACATGTTCAAATCCGCATGCGTGTAAAATCCGCCCCGACAGTTTCCCATGCTCCAGCTTCTTTGGCTAAGCTCATCACGTCTGCCGTTATCCTAAATCTCGGCCATGTTTTGAAAACGTCCCCAAAGTTTTTGTTTCACCTTCAGTCACGAAACAGCGTATTAAGACGTTTAAAATGCATTTAGTTCGCTATCTTATCTCGCGTTGCTATTACTTCACCCATAACTCCGTCTTTCTTTCTGTTTTAGTGTTCAAGAGTCACGACTTCAGTTATCAGTACAAGGAACAACAACCACCGACACCTAATATCGGATTTTCAAAGGTAACTATTATTACGGTTGTTCATAAAAAATGTTTTACTTACAATAGAATTTTGTAAAAATTCCTAATGCAATGCTACTAAGTAAATCAATGATACATTGATTCTTGAACTTAGATAGGCAGACCTTTTCTTTTTTATTTCTTCTTAAATTATTAACAGCTATTAAAATGCTTATGCTTACTTCTCTTGAATCCTTTTTTAACGTGGGGAACTCTGTCATGGATACCACCTCGCCCTGGGCAGCATGGCGCGGGGGTTATGTCGGGCTTTAAAATTATCTTTTAGCCTAACTTAACCTTTAGACTTCTAGTATATCTCCGCTGAAAAACCATAGCAGCGAAATGAAAGGGATATATTTAGATACGCGTTAAAACAGCCAATTATTTTGCTTTGCATCTAACTCCACTTCCGCTGCAGATGTACTAAAAGCCATAATCACTAAGCGTGTCAAACTCATGTAGTATATTACTAAGAAACGGTTCCATGACCGTGTTACACACCAACGTTGATTCTTTAATCAAAAAAAAATCTCCATCTGTCGCCACAAAAGATTACCGCCTTCTGCAAGAAGAGATCGGAGCCATTTTAGAAGGTATATTTCCAAATTAGAATTGAACTTGGGACCTAACACTTTCAAGGTTAGAAACAAACCATTATGTCAATGGGAACATCGTAATATTGTTTTCAAGTTTACAAGCACTTTACGATCGTAAAACGTGAAGTAATAAAAATCAGTTGTGACTTTACAATGTCTTTTTCAGGCAATGAACGGTTTCATGATGATGATGACACAAAATGGCAAACTGTTGTACATATCGGAGAACGCGGCTGAATACTTGGGACATTCGATGGTTTGTATGATTGTTTAATCTGCGAGACGTAACTTTTCTTCCTCATTGCTGACGGACGTAACCCTCATCCGATAATCTAAAGTCTTTAATTTAATATTTTTCTCACCTCCGGGCGGAAAGCGTCAATTTTCCTCCCGCTGCGCTAAACGAAAATGTCGCTTTCCGCCTCCGTCGAGGAGAAAAATAGTATACACACCACGGGCAGTAAATAAGAAAGCCTCAGATCACATGTTTATTGACCTCGGCTTCGCCTCGGACAACAATTACGTGTGATCTGAGACATTTCTTATTTTACTGCCCTAGATGTGTAATATACTATTCATTATCTCTTGTAATTTTACGGAATTATTTCGATCATAAGTATTATTCCTAGGTTGTTCCGAAAATTGTTAGCTACAGAATAAATACAATCTCTTTTTTCTAGAAACTATTTTGAATTGATGGCAAATTTCAATACAAATTTTCTGCTGAAAACCATTGGCCACCTATGTGCAGTTCTTTTTAAATATAGCACGCCTGTTCTTTTTAAATATTTAAAAAAAAAGGAAATCTGTCACTCTTTTGTTTGCAACAATGGACGTTTCGCGGGAAGATTATTTTTGACCTCCCGCAAGATACGTTTTTTTAAATGTTTCAAAAGCTGCTTCACCCGAATGCATAAGTGCAATGGGATTGGAGGGGAATATTTTGAATAGCTATAAATAAACTTTTTTCACATTGCAACTATTTTTCATTTGACTAACAATTTTTGGAACAGCCCATGTATAATGGTTTAACTACACATATGCAACTTACAACAAAGTTTTAAATGTTTACTTTTGTCATGACGTTTTCCCAGTGCGCTAATTTAACTATAGCTGTTGATATAATTGTATAGGCTGTTAGCACATCGTTGCTCTGAAACTGTATCAGCAAAAGGAGAGGGCTGCTGGTTGACATCTGCGTATTTGACAGAAAATAATATTATTATCATAGAGATAGCACGCCTGTTCTAACGCATTCATTTGACTACATTTTCGCTGCAGAGATGTTCTAACAGCCTGGTGATTTGAGGCTATTCAGCTTTTGAGAATAAATAAATCATCATTATCATCACCTTAACTTAACCATTAAATCAATGTGATATTCGATTGCTTAAAACTTACATATAACTCCGAAAAGTTAGAAGTGCATGCCAAAGCAAAGGCTGAAGTCTTTACCACCTAATAATATAATCAACGCATACTGTAATAGGTAATCTATTTTTTCTTAGCTGTTTTAAAAGTTAAACAAATCACAGAAAACTCCTAACCGACTAACGTAGCCGGGCGCTTACGAAATTCTGTTTGGTTTTTCACTTATAGCACAGTTTCATTGTCAGTGCAGTAAGATCGTCCTATGAGCTGTGCTTAGTGAGTCGCTTTCGCCTTTCTGCAAGAAATCACTTTTTAGTTTAAGACAGCAAAGGAAAAATTTATAATTATAAGTACCCTTCTATATAAAAGTACATAATAATATCGAATCATAGAGAGTAGATGATGCAGACATCGTCTTCTCTCTATGATCTGCCCCTATCAATGTATTTCTGTCTCTAGGAAGATCTCCTAATACACGGTGACAGTGTATACGATATAATAGATAGACAAGACCACCAAATGGTTCAATTAGAGCTAAATAGAGGTAGCAATGGAGAGACTGAAAACGTACCAAAGAATAGGCATTTCTTCTGCAGAATGAATGTGTCCAGAAACGCTAGACGACAAATGAGATTTGGTGACCAAAAAGTAAGTAAAAATTATAAATATGTATCCACTTCAAACTTTCATTATTGTATCTCACACTATTCTCCACCTCAGGAGCTATGGAAAGCAATTAAATATTAAAAAAGATATTTAATAAATTCGTAATACAAAATGCTTGTTTAACAATTCTTAATTAGCAACTTTCGATAGCCACCGAGATAGCCTTACTGGTCAACTTAACGATATTAGGTGCAAAATATCTGGAATAAAATCATGGATGGATCATTAATTATTTTCATCGTGAGGAAACCTGCACATCTGAGAGTTCTATAAAATGTTCTCGAAGGTGTGTGAAGACCGCCAATTCGCATTGGGCCCGCGTGGTGGACTATGGCCTATAACCCTTCTCTGAGGGGAGACCTGCGCTCAGTAGTGAGCCGTTGATGGGTTGCTAATGATGATGAATGATGAATTATTTTCAAGCATGTTTTACAAGTGTTATACATTGTCTTCATTTGTCAATAGTTGTGTTCAGTACACTTCGCGTTGACTTCCAATGTAAGGCTGAGATACGTGAAATTACATTGTATTTGAAGACTGAACATAAAATATTTGTTTTTGGCGAAATAACTACATTCTACGCTAACGAATATTTTCATTGTACATTTATTACTTATAACAGTAAATACCACTAGCAATATGGTCTTGACAAATATTTGTAGAGTTGATAATTTTTTTGATATGCGGTACCTAATTTTATTTTTATGAAGCTACGACGCTTTTTTATCATAACTAAACCGTAAACGTAATTCTAATTACCTAATAATTTGCACCTAAGTTTTATCTTTTACTAAAAAAATTTCTGATGACTCCTTACATACATATCCCAGTTTTTCTAATTCTATATCTGTAGATACCCTACTTTTTTTAGGTAGTTTTAGTTCGAGGCCATTATGTATCATACCTACCGCTATGTAGTAGAAACGAGCCAGTGTTTCTAGCTTCGTGCACTCCCCTGGCGATGCCTGAAACCAGGGAGTGCGTAGTTCACGGCGCCACCAATGTGTTTACAACAATCCACTCAATGGACATGAAAATTTTACATATAGATGCTAAGTAAGTGACGTAAAATGTATAATTAGAATAATAAATATTATTAGTACTTATATTGCGCTTAACCGCGCTAAAGTTTAGAAATGTAAACTTGAAGAATGACAAATATCCATAGGTATCCAATTTTTTTATGTATATATTGAAAATTCTGGAGTCGGCAGGGTTCGACAGATATCCTATACTATACTTTCAATCGGTTTACACATTTGTAAGCGACATCTACTTCGTATTCAATTTAATTTTAAACATGAACCTAACATGCAATACTTTGTTTCAGTGGGGAATGGTATTTAGGTTGGAAGAAAAGCGAATTGGCGGACGTGTCCTGGTATCAAATTCTACATTGGGACAGTCTAAGAGAAGCACAGAGCAAACATAGATTAAGTAAGTTAAACATATTCCAGTGAATCGTTATTTATTGTGTTATTGGCGTTTGACCACGAGGATTTAGTTTAATAACCCCTTACATACCTTTTTCCTGGGATAAATAGTTATTTGTGTTATATGGGGCCAAAGGAATTTTTTGTTCCCCGAGGGCGTTATTTTGAATTCAGAGCGAAGTGAAGGATTCTATAGTAGACTCCCGAGCGCAGCGAGGGATTCTAAAGTAGAATCCTGAGCATAGCGAGGAATTCAATATACGCCGCCCGAGAACAAAAAATTTTGGCCCCGAATGACACACACTATTTTTCATCATTACCTATGAGAAAAAGCTAGGAGTATCAACCTACTATGTAAAGAGTATAGACATTACCAATACGTATATTGAAAGTTTAAATAAAACACAAATAAATTTTTATGAAATAATTAAACATTAATATTTATGTTGGAAGTAGGGGCGTATATGTATATCTAATCGACAAATTTGATCACGTGACTTATCGAAGACAACAGCTTCTCAAAAATTTTTGAATTTCGACACATTTTTGAATTCTCTCTTCTGATTGGTCCGCGTTAGTGCTTTAGTATGCTAAAGCACGAACGCGGACCAATCAGAAGAGAGAAATGAAAAGTCCCATGGGGATAAAATTAAATTTTGCTCCCGCTATCCTCTGAAGCCAATATTCGTTTTTCGAATAGGTATGATGAAAAATCTCTTTAGCTATGTGTATGAAATCAAGTTGATCTGTTACTGCGTTATAGATGACAAACCAATAAATAAAAAAAATACGTGTGGCACTCGGGGACTGCCGCGGTAAAGCTATTGCATTTTCTAGTCGCACGCACACAAATACCGTACCGAAGTCTGCCGAACTCAAACGACGGTGTTAGGTTTATTTTCGTTACGGAATTTCTTGATTCGGTCGCCGCGCTCAAAGCCCGCGATAAAAGCTATGCTTAATAAAAAAGTAGATCAATTTCCATTAGGTATAAAGGTTCCCGAATTAATTGGTTGATAATTTATCTCTCATTACAAACTTTTTCGTAAGTAAAAAAAAATCGATTCACGCCATTTGGATCATAATGGAGATAATGATACTTAATATCGGGAGTTATCTATTCGTTAATAGATTTGTGTATAAATAATTCTATAGATACTCTTGTGAGAGTCACCAACCAATCACTTATTGAGATAGGCATGTTGTTTGCATATTAATCACGTCATTTAGTAAACATTACATACGTGTACATTCTTCGATTACAACCACAACACAATTAATAAGAAATCCAACGTGGCGATGCAAATATAATTCTTGTTACGCAATGTATGCAAACATGATTTGTATATTAAATTGACACTTGGCTTTTGAACTATAATAATATATCTAGGGTAGGCTGGTCTAGGAGCACGCATTCGATAAGAGTACGCAATGCCAACACTCGTGACGTTGTTTACGATACGCGGCTAACTTCAGTGTTATTTTGAAGTGCAAGCTATTGGCAAGTGCTGTGCGAAAAAATAACAAAAAACATGCAAAAATACAAAAATTACTTAATGTTAAACATTTTTACCTATTTTCTTAAATAGTTTTAGCATTTTGGGAGTATGTTTGTGATAAAACTACAAAATTTTAAACAAAAACGATAATGGTGCTTGATCGGCAAGGAATTCCCCTAGAGGTCACAGCGACAATGATTCCGGTCGATGCTAATGGATGACGTTGCACTTCGCTCGATTATAAAATCGTTAATGTGCGAAAGAATACGCACTTGAGTATGTTACAAGAGTACGCGCGTACTCTTACACACATTATGTTATTTTTATATTTTTTACATGTATTTTCATATATTTATATGTTTAAATCCGCTTTCCGATGTAGCTCCACTATCACGAGTTGAAGTAATCTCAAGATCGAACCGCAAAAGAGCCAAGTTAGACATTTTGAGTTGACCTCCGTTCTAGTTGGCTCTCGATGAGGATTAGGCCTCAAATTAAGCACCAATGAAAAAAAGACTGCGAAACCTATTATTAAAAGGGATATAAAACTAAAAAAATTTCAAGTTATCAAAGAATAGACCCAAAAAGAAAATGTGGGGATGTCCCTCATGACGTGGTACCTCTAAATGAAGACTGAATAGGATGTTCTAAATGATGAAGTGGCATGAAGCCTGTATGAGCTATGAAGCTGAAAATATGTGTATTTGTGACATCTGCAAGTAGCATGGACACGAACTATGAGATAATTTTTCCTGCGTACTCTTATCAACTTACATGCGCACTCTTATACAATAGCTCGTGTAAGAGTACGTATTTACTACTTTTGTTATTTTTTAAATTTTTAAAAGATATGGCACATTTTTGTTACATTTCATGTTACTTTATGAAAGCTGTGTAAGCTGACTACAAAATAAAAATTAAGCTGATTATCTACAGTTAGTGAATTTTATTTCAGAACAGTTTGAACCTTAAGTGCGTGCTCCTAGACCAGGCTACCCTACAATAGGTATATATCTGAGAAGCTTATTGCATCGTAGTTATTGGATTTTTAATGGTAACAGCGTTTGAAGATAGGAATGAGCTGAGTGTAATACAGATATCTAAATAAAACTGTTTTATTCCTCTAGCATAATATCTCCATGTCACGAAATTAGAATAGCTAAAATGCTGGAGCTTCAGCCTTGTCCATTGTATTACATGCGAGACAGACTTTAGATATATATATCTATTTCCTATACAAACTCATTCTAACTATAGGCCTCATAAGTAGACTCAGGATCGCTCAGCGGGCGATGGAGAGAGCTATGCTCGGAGTGTCCCTGCGGGATCGAATCAGAAATGAGGAGATCCGTAGGAGAACCAAAGTCACCGACATAGCTCAGCGAGTCGCAAAACTGAAGTGGAAATGGGCGGGGCACATAGTTTGAAGAGCTGATGGTCGTTGGGGTCCCAAGGTGTTGGAGTGGCGACCCCGCACCGGGAAGCGCAGTATTGGCAGACCCCCCACCAGGTGGACCGACGACATTATACGAGTCGCAGGGAGCCGCTGGATTCAGGTGGCGCAAGACCAAGGTCTGTGGAAGTCCATACAAGAGACATTTGTCCAGCTGTGGACGTCTATCGTTTGATAAAGAAGAAGAAGAGGACAAGTCATGCTATTCTTAGTTTCATTAATCTCGCTATTTTACTTCGCAGCGGAGATCTACTACAGGTCTAAATTTCTAGTCTATTGCACACTCCAGGGAAGACACCTCAAAGATAGTCGGATGCTTCTTCTCAATGTTTCTTTACAAATCAGTAATGAGGAGATCTGTAGAAATAGACTTTAGAGTCACCAATATAACTCAGTGAGTAGCGAATCTATAGACGTTCTGGTTCCAGGGTGTTGGAAAGGCAGACCCTTCAGTCGGTGGACCGACAACATCATAGTTACGAGTCGCAGGGATATAAGCGACATAAAACAGTGGCGTGTGGAAGCTCCTAAACGAGTCCTATGTTTAGCATTTGAAAAGACGTTGGAACATAAAAAGTTAACTTTTGTTTCAGTAACACAGTCAGATCAAGACAAGTGCTGTATACTTCTAGTGAAGCTCCAACAGAGAAGTGGCCAGTTCCTATGGGTGCACATGGTGTTACAAGTCAAAGACGCCTCAGAAACCCCACGACAGTTCATCGTAGCTACTAACCAAGTTTTAAGGTAAAACTTACAAGAATAAAAGTTCTTAAGGCAGACTGAAAACTAAACGGTTGAAAACCGATGGTTTAATTTCCCATTATACTTTTTGTATACCCACTCCTAACACAAGGCAACGCTTTTATTTGAAAAAGAGAGGCGAATATTGGTCAAGTTCAGCATGTATTTAAAAAAGGCAGGCTGCTTTACGGCAACTTCTTTTTGTGAAATCCCGTTGGAACAATTTATTCTCCGAAATTAAAAGTTAATAAATATCCTATGGATAGCCAGGCTGATCATTTGCGCAAAAAATGAGGTAGGTACCGCGATGAAATGTCACGTAAACATTTTTAGCACTTACGACTCCATGGTCCTCAAAAACTTTCCTTTTAAATAAAAAATGCTGACGAAAATTATTTTCTCAACAGTGAAGAAGAAGCAACAATAATGCTCGCGAACTCCTGGCTCTATCAATACTACGGGTACCAGAACCAGCCTTGCGGCATGCTAGACCCGCGGTGTCAGAAGTTCTTCAGACGAGAACCATCTTATACTGATCCTTACCAAGAGTACCAATACCTAGAGAACCCAGAAGTCGATTATACTGGTTACCACATGACCCCTTATGTACATAAAACTGATGAATATGGATGTGAGAGGGTGTATACTGACAGAGGACCTGTAGATTACTCTACGCATTCGCCTCAATCTACGATAAGTGAGGAAAGGTAAGTTGTACATAAAAAAACATGGGCAGTCATAGGGAGTGCCAACAGAACTGAAAACTTACTTGAACTATAAAGCCCTCAACATAATATCTCAAAACCTACTTATAGTGATACCTACGTACTTTATGAAAAATTGCACATTACAATGGGCCAAGTAGTTTTCAGGAAAATGTTAAGAAAAAATTTCACACAAACACACAAACTTTTACGCCAAATGCTTAAAATAAAATACTGATGTCGCCGAAAAATCCTTAATTTTTTTTATTAAGGACACCAACAGGTACAAAAAATATCTATACATATAATAAAACAGAAACGAAACCAATTCTGTACATGAAATAGATTCAAAAAAGGGTTTTTGCTTCTAATTGTGTTCAAGATACAGATATCAAAACAGAAGCTAAATTTTTTTTGTCTGTTTGTTTGTCTGTTTGTTTGTCTGTTTGTTTGTCCTTCTTTCACGTAAAAACTACCGCACAGATTTCTACAAAATTTTATACCGTGGTAGCTTATTACTCGGGTCAACATCTAGGCTACTTTTTATCCCGGAAAATCAAGGAGTTCCCGAGGGACTTTAAAAACTAAATCCACGCGGACAAAGTCGCGGGCATCAGCTAGTTTAAAATATAACATATTGCTATCTAATATGAAGATATAAGATATTAAATATTTAGACCCACTTATAAGTTGTCGCAACTTGTATCTATCATAGTTAGCACTAGGTTCAGTGATAGAATCAACATACAAGAACAAGAACACACATTTTACTTTGTATTAACGTTCTCACAATACTCAACATTACTGAAAAACAAACAAACAGACAAGGTCACTCTATACAATTTGTACACGTCATTTCACACGGGAATATAAATAAGAAAATCATCACCCTGTCCGTCCGTCTGTCCATCCGCGTAATTTGACACCTTTCATTACCATATTTATTATGAAGTCGCAATCAAAAACATACTTGTTCAAAACTCTACAACACCCTATCACCAGTAAATAAGGTTTTCAATCGAATAAAATTCCATCGAAAAATATTTAACACATTCAAGATTCTAAGATAAGGGTTGGCAGTTGCTTTAAAAAGCTGGATACAAAGTTTTGTCTTGCATATACGTATATTATAAATAAATGATTTCTTATAGATTTATTAAAAAGAGATTATTTTAAAATTTTAATACAGTAATAATTTAAAGTAATATTTAATTTAATTTGTTTAATGGTTGATACATTTATAACTATAATATAATCAACAATCGATAAATTTGAGGCATATTTAAAGTATAGATTAAACTACAAAATGTGCACCAAATATTAATTATCACGTTTATATTAATTATTTTATACAAGCTCATGGTGTAGTATCGATGGGACAAGAAGTCATAACAGCTTTTATTTCTGAACGATTGTTGTCTACAATTATACAAGGAAAAAAATCATTTGCTTTAGGTATAATATACTTCTTGTACGTTTCATCCGATACCGGATCATCTTCAGAAGCTGTCTTTGACTTCCACAATAAGTCCTGAATAAATATGCTAGCTGGCAACCCTATTCTTAACCAAATATGAAAATTCGAAGAGAAAAAGATAGTGAATCGAGTTTGTTGATTCATTTTGGTTCTATGTATGATGGACATTTTGAACTTGACCCTAAAATATAATTCGCTTTTTATCAAGTTGTTATGGTATGCCATAAACGTACTATTTACAAAGTAGGTATATGAGTTGTAAGTATGTACTCACATGCTCTATATTTGGTAGCACGGTATAAGACTCAGGTGAACTCTGTCTGTGTCCTTTTAAGGACCTAACTGTGATCTCAAATGAGATTTGGTTAAGTTCAATGACTCCATGAAAAGATGAAAATAAGGATTTACTATCTAAAACTTTCTCAACTTTCAAGTCTTATAAATCTGAATGTAATTTTATAGAGTAAAACACCCAGTAGGTATGCAATATACCGATGCTCTTTAATAGAAGCAAAATACATTTACCAGATAAAGTAAATAATTTTTGTCATAAAATAATATAGCAACCAATGTCTCGTCAAATCTCAACTTTGGACGTTGCATCGAATCCAAGGCAAAAACTGCTGGCAAGAAACTTGGTATCCTCAATAAGGTCAAGCGCTACTTCACGCCGGAACAGCTTGTTACCTTGTATCAAGCACAAGTTCGATCATGCATGGAGTACTGCAGCCATTTATGGGACGGCTCTGCCAAGTACCAGCTTGTTGCATTGGATTCGGTGGACAGACGCGCCAGAAGACTCATTGGCGACGAATCGCTAACTAACTTCAAACTTCAAAGTCTGGAACATCGGCGCAAGGTTGCCTGTCTGTCGGTATTCTACAGGATATATTTCGGAGAGTGTGCTCAAGAACTATTCGAACTAGTTCCTCCATCACCCTTCTACCACCGAACCGCAAGGCATCGCTCGAATCTGCACCGCTACGTGGTCGAAATTCCACGATCCCGCACTAAGCGCTTTGCTTCCTCGTTCCTAATACGCACCGCTAGAATCTGGAATGCCCTTCCGGCTTCCGTTTTTCCAACTGACTATAACTTGGGTACCTTTA
Organism: Oeneis ivallda; assembly: GCA_029955525.1. Classification (NCBI taxonomy): domain Eukaryota; kingdom Metazoa; phylum Arthropoda; class Insecta; order Lepidoptera; family Nymphalidae; genus Oeneis; species Oeneis ivallda. The sequence goes on along the minus strand of JARPMR010000022.1, from coordinate 7,813,210 downwards.
AATCAAGAGTGAATAGGCATCTTCTAGGCAAGCGCGCTCCATCTTAGGCTGCATCTTCACTTACCATCAGGTGAGATTGCAGTCAAGCGCTAGTCTATAAATTTAAAAAAAAAAAAATTATTTATAAGCCTTTATTACTACATAGTTATATTTATACATGTTAATTTACTTTAATTACAAATCATCCCACGGCTGGGCAAAGGCCTCCCCCTTCTTCCATTCCTTCTTGTTTTGGGCTGAGCGGGACCATAGTTTTCCCTCGTATGTTTCTAATTCATCTCTCCACCGTAGTAGAGGTCTTCCTTGTTTCCTTTTTAAGTATCTTGGTGGCCAAGTTGTAGTGCTGTTACTCCATTTCTCATTTCCTGTCCTTGCTACATGTCCCGCCCAGTTCCATTTTCCTGTTTTAGCTATCCTCATCACATCTTTGAGCCTACTCCTTTGTCTTAGTTTTAACCAATTATACCTTCTCTATTCTAGCTATCAATAACGTGAAAAGAAGCAGCTGATAAATTATGATAATTTTGGCGCTGATTGCTGACAAATATTAGAGTAAATGAAATGTCTATTGTCTATGGAAATAATGTAAATTTTGGTAAATTGAGAGCTTTCAAGTGGCGCTTTGAACCGAAACAAGAATCAGCAGTCATTTTGTACTACACACTACACAGCCTATCCAAGATAATCTGTGACTAAAGGCCTGTTTCACCACCTTCAAATAAACTTTATCCATCATATAAATTCGACATTTTAACAGATAGCCCATAGCCATCTCCTGTATTACAGAAAATAGACAGACGGTTATGGTGAAATTCAACAAAATTCGCCTCGTAGGAACGCCGTAAACTTATGTTAGGCTGCATCTTCATTTACCATCAGGTGAGATTGCAGCCAAGCACTAATCTGTTAATTTAAAAGAATGTGTTTTGTGTAAGTACTTATATTATTACACTATCCCACAACCTGAGCATTTTTGTAGTACACTTTACTGAAAAACTATCACGCCTATAGATTTGTGCTTTATCACAGTAATTTAAATTAATATCCAGATGTGTTATCTGTCAAAAAAATATGTAATTTTATAACCATTAAATAAAATGAACATTAACAATTTTGTATTTGTTATTGTACTACTAACGCCATCTGTTAGAAAACCAAAGAGTTAACATCGCTGCAACAGAATTTATTACACGTTAGAAAAACTACGCGAGCCCTCACAATGCTCAGCTTTTTGCTATTATTTACTTATCTTGTTCTTCTTTCAGATCTCCCCTGCACTACGACGCGCCACCTGACATCGTGGCCAACAGCAACTACATGTACCCCATGCATGCGAAGAGAGAGTACTACGAACACCATGCGCACATACATTATAGCGCACAGGAACCGTGTAGCAGTACAAATATTGATGGTAAATTATATTATTTACTAGCGACCCGCCCCCGCTTCGCACGGGTAGTAGAGCATAATGATGCCTCTATCTACATGACTTTTGACCCACGACCTGCGCCGCGTGATTTCTTTTTCACGCGTGTTCGTTTTAATTTTGCGATAACTCCTAAGATATTCATTTAAATTATATGGTGTAGAAGAGTATTACCATAGTAATTTATAGTAAGCTATCCTTAAAAGATAGATATATTAGGTACTTATGCCATCGCGGCCTTTTATGTATAGGCTTTTCCGACTATACCACGACCATAAATTGTTTTGTTATATCTCAAAGGCTATAAACGCAAAACATCGTGAGGATACCTGCATGTCTGAGGGTCGCTCATAATGTTTTGAAAAGTTTGTGAAGTCTGCCATTCCGCACTGGGACTTGGTGAATGCGGTCTCACCCAGTAAGAGACGGTACAGTCAAAGGTGTTAGGGAGGAGCCAGGAAGTAATATGACAGTTTTATTAAACACACCCCTGAACGGTATCTATTTATCTAAGCAGAATATTGAATCGCTTGGCAGCATGCCTTTTTTATGTTTCGCACTCTGTTACCTATCCTCTGACATGGTGCCAAAGACATTTTTAATGCGAAGGGGCAGCATTCCTCTGCCCCTAAGGTGGTCTGCATAACTCGTATCTCTTCGTTATATCTAATCGTGTTTAATCCAAAATCTGTAAAAGTATATATGTACTTAAGTACGTAGAAGTACTTCATGAGAATTAAAAAAAAATTAAGCTTATTTAGAATATAATAGAATTATTTTTTATTCAAATAAACTTTTTTACAAGTGCTTTTGAATCGTCGGTGAGTCTACCACTGGTTCAGAATGCCCTTCCTGCCGAGAAGAACCAGCAAGAAACTCGTAGTTGCTCTTTTCAAAACAAGTTTACAATAGGTATATATGCAGTGTATCCACAATGGAAGTTCCAAAAACAGCAAATTTACAATTCAATACATGTTAAGATGGGCAGGCAGAAAGTATTCCCGCCGGTTGCACCCGTTCACGAGCATGACGCATTATCCAGCCGTTGCTTCGCTCAACCATATTTTTTCTTCCACAGCTATCGAATACCCGCCTGCTAAAAGAATGCGTCTAGCACCAGGTCCGTTAAGCATAGAAGGTACCGACGGTATGGACCGCTGGAACCCCAGTCCGCCCTGGTCGGACACCCTGAAGATAACAGACTACACCCAGCGGTTTTCCTCTTATAACATGATACCTATGCCTGCTGAAAGAGCTATGGTCACTTAGTATATAAGTAGTAAGATAAGTTATAAAAATAATAGTTTATACGTTGCTTTAATGACAACAACATTTGCAACACCCCGTTTCACGCCTTGCCATGAGTGTTCGCTAGTAATTTGTAACACGTTTTTGACGACCTCCCTGGCGCAGTGGTGAGCGCTGTTGTCTTATAACTGGGAGGTCTCGGGTTCGATTCCCGGCGGGGTCTATTTGGGAATTTATAATTTCTGAATTGTCTCTGGTCTGGTCTGGTGGGAGGCTTTGGCCGTGGCTAGTTACCACACTACCGTCAAAGACGTACCGCTAAGCGATTTAGCGTTCCGGCACGATGGCGTGTAGAAACCAATTAGGGGTATGGGTTGAATGTTTACTGCCATACCCCTTCCAAGTTAGCCCGCTACCATCTTAGACTGCATCTTCACCTACCATCAGGTGAGATCGAAGTCAAGTCTAGCTTGTCATTTATTAAAAAAACAAAAAACGTAACAACAACAGTAACAACTCTCAACAAGCGTCATATTGGGTGTTGTCTTGGGTAAAGTGTGCCCGGGCCCTATACTATAGGATTTATGCAATACAGAGCCAATAAAGAATATAGTAATATTTTATTTATGTTGGCATAAAATAAAAGTTCTATGTAAGATTGAGCACTTAGTATTGTGAAAAAATAAAAATAAAAATTTTATTTCATTGTCTTTAATATTACGATGCAATTTTGTATGCAATAATCAATGACTATTAAAATTAAATAAGCTCAATTTTTATTGGAGAATTTATCAGTATTCTTATTGTAAGACATAAATAATCATTGTACTTATGAATAATTATTATGTATTAAATTATAAATTACTATAGTTTTAATGAAAATGGAAAAGGAATCCGTCCAAATATTTTTCATTGCATTCCAAAGGAATAATTGTTTAGAGAATTATTTTTGTCTACTTTAGTATATTTTTGTAAATATTGAAATGTAAGATAAGATTATTTGTGTAAATAACTGGTATCTATAATGTAAAGTGTTAGGTAGCAAAAATTTGAAATAAATGGTTTTTAAAACTATTATTTAGTTCAAAGTGTTTTACTGTTTTGTATCCAGTTCTTGATTAAATTTTTTGTTTTCATACTTTTAATACTGAATTTTTAAAATTTTATATGCTGAAGTCTGAAGAAAATTATTATAAATTATTATGCAGTCCAAAGGCGCCTGGACACATAGCATTCATTATAAAGCTTCTTTACTTGGCTTTGCTAAGAATCTTTGCTAACTTTGACAGCGAACAGGCCAAAGTTTTCTTCCAAAATCTTCATTCCCAGCAAGAATTGCAAGTCTTTGATAACAGGATAACAGGAGAATGAACACTTTGTAAAGTGCAAAATGCAAATAACAGGTATTAATTTTATGTCGTTTCAAGAAGGTTTTAATCCAATTTACATTGATCTAAAGTCCACTTTTCTGATTTCCAGTTTAGTAATACAAAAAAATTGAGGAAGCTACGAGCTACGAGTTTAAACTCGTATAGCATAAACAAATAAAACATTCTCGAATCAGCATTAGTTACAAGACATTCTTTGAGAAACATTAGCTTGTAATAGTGGTTTGATTCATTCAAGCAATTAATACATTTGCATAAGTTTTGCGAATCGCTTAAAATGCGTTCAATTTACATTATTAACGGCAGTATCGCACTTCCTAATACATGTAAAGCGCTTAACAAACATCCATTCTTAGAAAACCCCTGGGACTCTGGTGAAATTTCACACAGTGCTGAGTAATACATATGCGGTGGAACTGAGTGTAGATCATTTTATAATGGTGGCGCTACAACCGTCAAATTGATAAAAGCCTTACCGGCTACGTGATGGTTTAAGTCTATAGCGAAATGGTTCTTTACGAAACTGGAAAAGTGGACGAATGCAACACAGATGTATTTTTTAAATAGGTACTACCATTCAACAATGTTTTAAATTTTTCTGCAGAAGGAAAAACTCTGACTGAAACTGATCTCTTTTCGCATACTTAACTCTGATCCAACCAATATTAATGGCGTGAGTCCCCCGATATAGTCTGATAAAATCTGGATCTATCTGACGAAATCTGAACCAATTAAGTGAAATAATGCGAATACAAAATTAAATACGCTGCTCGCTTGTACCTTACGGTCTCCAAGTGCTAACTCTGGCTTAGGCATTATTATTGCAAACCTGTCCACCTGACTGCAACTGTGATGAATTATTGATATCTACAAACCTACGTGATTCATTGGCTACCCTGGATTAACTATAATGGGGTACAGATTTTAGTAAATCGATACTTTAAAACTAGAACTTAAACTTAATCCTGAACTTTTTTTAACTTTTAGTCAAATTATCGCTCTAATGATTGCTATTTGCTTCCATTCATCAAGTATATAATAATGTGGTATAATCCCATATCACAGACTTTAAAGAAAGCTTTTGAGAACGATTTTCGAATTAAAACTAAAATAAATTCAAAGTTCAAGTCCCAATAGCCCAACAGATAAAGGTCTACTGGAGACTAAAGGGTCAACGGTTAAATCCTCATCCGTTGCATAATATTGTCATACCCACTCCTAACACAAGCTTTCCGCTTTTTAGGAGGGGATAGGAGAATATTAGACAAGTTCAACTTGGCTAGTTCTTCAAAAACACATTATTTATTTGTACTCTTTATTTCATTCCTTTTAAATAGACAGGTAGGTATAATAAAATAATACGTTACTATAGAAAATACTAGTTATATTATGTATATTTCGGAAAGGACGTCAGAATGCGTATTTTCCTCTATGGAATGTTTAATAATTTTTAATTAGTACATCTTAATATGTATAAAGGGTAGTTGCCTATTACAGTAAACATTACTTATGTTATATTCGCTATATTTTTTTTATTTAAGTATTTGCTCTCCGAATAGATTTTTTAAACTTCAATAATGCCTGCTAATATCACAATAATTTAGGGAGGTGCTATCATTACTCTGTGCTAATATTATAAATGCGAAAGTGTCTTTGTTTGTTGGTTTGTCCCTCAATCACGCAGCAGCGGATCGACATAATTTCTTACGTGAGTAGAGTTTAGGACTTGGAAAGTGACATAGGCTACCATATATCCCAGAAAACAGGTTTTTCGCGGGATTTTTAATACCTAACTCCATGCCGATGAAGTCGCGGGCAAAAACTAGCCTATGATATTATTCAAAACCCGCTTAACCCCAAATAGGTTAAAACTTACTCGGGGTTAAGTTAGCCTGACAGTAGTTGTCTTGCAAGTTGCAGGCAAGTGAAGAAGCAGTCTAAGATGGAATGGATTCTTAGATAGCCCATTTTTTGCATGGGTATACCCATGCAAAAAAATCACGTCCATCTGTTGCAACGTAATTAAACCATTAAACCAAGAAAAAGACTTTCGCGTATTTATGTATTTTATTTAGAGCCGATTTCACCAACGTCGAGCGATGTTTTACCGAGGAATAAATTGGGCATTCTGACAGTTTTTGTATTGAAAATAATGTCAAAATATAAAATTTACACTCAGATAAGACTTATTTTACGTTGGTGAAATCGGCCCTTATAGTATTAGTAAGGATTGATTTTTTATCACTACTACTCAAACAACCTATCAACATTATTTGACACAAACGATGCAGCCTACTGCATAAAACCATCCATATGTTTGAGAAGCATCACATAGGCTCGCATCACTAATGCTCGTTAACAGAAAACAAATTAATAAATTATGCTCTGCCCTGATGGGTGCGTGGGAAAACTGCGAGGTGCTTAATTTATTCATATTATTTATCTAGGCTATCTGCTACGTGGACGGGTTAAAACCAATATGATTTGCATCTGCGTTTAATTTTACGCCCAGGAGGCCTATGTCGCGGGACGGCCTGATGATGGATGCATAGCAAGTGTTTATACTTAGATGCATTGAGAATTATATAAAGTCAATTGTAAGTACATACAACGTAAGTAGTAGGTACACTCGTTGCGTTCATTTATTGAACCAGTTTCAAACTTCTTGCTGGTTCTTCTCGGCAGGAAGGGCATTCCGAACCAGTGGTAGACTCATCGATGATTCAAAAGCACTTGTAAAAAAGTTTATTTGAATAAAAAACATTTCTATTCTATTCTATTCTATTCTAAACAACTTAGTTAAAAATAATTGAATATTAGTAGATACTTATGTTATTTCGAGAAGGGCACAGAATCAAAGTTTTTAGGGTTCCGTAGTAAACAAGGAACCCTTATAGTTTCGCCATGTCCGTCCGTCTGTCTGTCTGTCTGTCTGTCCGCGGTTTAGCTCTGAGACTATTGGAACTAGAAATCTGTAATTTGACAAGGGTATAAATATCAATCACGCCGACAAAGTGGTGAAATAAAATTTTGAAAAATAATTTTTTTTAGGGTACCTCCCCTACATGTAAAGTGGGGATGAATTTTTTTTTCTCGACTATCCCATAGTGTGGGGTGTTGTTGAATAGGTCTTTCAAAAATATTGTGGGTGTGGGAACACAATTTTTTAATTCAGGGATCCGTTTGTGAAATATGATATTTTAAAGTGCTAAATTTTATTAGAGCCAAGTGTCCCCCCCCCCCCCCTCTGCCAGCTAAATGGTTGTATATAGGATACAAGAAAAAATTCACAGCAGTAGTATATATAATGAATTTTAAAGGAAAACTATCACGGCTAATTAGGGTTCATTAGTTACGGAGTTGTATCTATTTTTCCTAAGTTAGGTATTACACGTAGTGTAAGTTGCATATTTTGTAGTATATTATAGTATTTAAACCATGGAACTCAAAATGTATTCAATATCCATAAATAAAATAAAAGCACTATCCTAGGTCCGCAATAATATTTGAGACTTTCAACTACGGAACCCTACACTGCGCGTGGCCCGACACGCACTTGGCCGGTTTTTATTCCTTATAATATTATTTAAAGAAAAAAGAGTTGTGAACCTTTAATAGTAAATAATATGAGAAATTATTTTTTAAGACAGATTTTATTTCGAAGTACAATCCTATTACCTATATTATCAGAAAATGTAGTAGGTACATAAATTGTCAAAAATATATGAGACATCCCCTTTTGGAAATTGCACATCTTAATATATATAAATTACGTGTCGAAAATTTCATATATACCTATACAATACTATATTAATTACGTGTCACGTTGTTTATCCGCGATGGACTCCTAAACTACTGAACCAATTTTGATCAAACTTCGTAACTAAGTATATGTAATTTGGTCCAACTTGAAAGATAGGATAGTTTTAGTAGTTATTTGTTTTATTTATATATGTAAGTTGGCGGTACGAAGTTCGCCGAGTCAGCTAGTTTAATTATAAATTTTCACGCATTAGCTTCACGCGTTTGTTTTGATATAATGTAAGCAGTTCTTGTGGCGTGAAGTACCGCTTCACCTTATTAAGGATGCCTAGTTTTTGGGCGGCAATCTTGGCCTTAGCTTCAATGGCTCTTCCAAAGTTTATAGTAGCCGAGATGTCGAGACCTAGGAGATCGGTATGGATATATTCCGGAAAGTGAGAGCCAAGGTGAAAAGGCTCCGTTTAGCTGAGAGCAGACACGCCTGTGTTTTTGTAGCATTAAACTCCACCAAATTGGCGACACCCCAATCAGCGACTTCTTTAGGGTGGAGTTTACGCGTTCTACCATCGCCTCTCTGAGTACATTAATCTCAGTGCTGTTAGTGCGTAGACTGGACATATATCTCTCCGTTAGTGCTGTCATCTGCATACCATAATTGTTCGTAAATTCAGGAGTTATCCCTGATTTGACGTACAAGCCTACGGACAAGTGCAAAATCACCCAAGACCCCAATTTGCTGGGTCAATTTACTTCAATATTAATTGCCGATCCGATTTCCGAAGGCGTGCAACACGTGTAAAAATTAATCATTTACAAAAAACTCTTCTCATAATAAGGCGATTGTTATGATGGCACTTGGAAAACTAAGTACAGGTAAATTGCTCATATTGCACATCGATTTAGCTTTATACATATAGGTATATTTCAACTTGAAACACTTAAAAATTAAACGAAGGTATAGCTCCTTTAAAATGTAACAAGTCATAAAACGTAATGCATCCAAGTCGGAAGGCAAATGTGTGCACAAAGCGAAGTGTCAGATAAAAATCCATTAGAATGCGTTTTACAACAGAACCCGACAACGATAAATATTCATAGAAATATGCTCGCATCCTGGATTCCCTTTATAGAGGAAAATAAGAACGCGTACAGATTATTGCCTATTACGACTAGATATAGGTACCTAGTGTTACTATACTTTAGGTGCGTACTACATAAATATTATATCTCGTTTTATCCATAGGTATTCATTTGTACGCGAATATAAGGCAAAGTGTATATTTTGTTTGTTAGTTTGTCCTTTAATCACATCACAACAGAGCTACGGATCGACGGATTATTAATTCATCATAATCATAATCAGCTACCAATCAAAGGCTCACTGAGCTTAAGTCTCACTATGTGGACTATTCCACCACACTGCGCTGGCCCAACGCGAATTAGCAGACTTCACGCCCCTTCGAGAATATCGTGAAGAACTCTCTGATGTGCAGGTTCTTCACGATATTTTCCTTCGCCGTTGAAGCATGTGGTATTAAATTGCTTAAACGTACATAAATAACTGTGGTACATAGTTCTGTCACACAAAAGTCAGAGGTTCGGCCCAGGATTGAACCCGCGCCCCCCGAATAAAACTAGCCACGAAACTAACTAACTAACTTACTAACTAAATAGTGACAACGCGACCTCAGTCATAACCACTAGATTATCACTGCTCTACAAGCTCGACAAGGCTCTATTTTGTAATTTTGACAGTGAAAAATATAAGTTTGTTCATAAGAACATAATAAACAAATCTATCGATGAATGCATCGTTTGAAATAAACAAAAAGAAAAACAAATATTGAGCTATTTAAAATTCCGCCCACCTCCACCGATTAATTTATTTATGTTTGCGATAGTATCTTTCACTGAATAATACCTCCGACGCTTCTGCAAATAAGAAATTTAAATATAATGAGCGATTAATTTAAATATAATAAGTAATTATTATATAATATTATTTATTGAAAACAATTAGTTTTGTCTATTTTTCTTTATGCGGTTTGCAGTAAAGTTTATGATTTCCTGTTTTTGTTCCTTGTATACGTAACTTAATTGCTAATCAATCATTATAAATCATAAATAAGATACTTATACACGTCTATTTATTATATCAGGTAATCATCAAACATACTTACGTATGAGGTAAAAAAGTTTTTTTTTAAAGAGAGACCAAAAATACGACAAGTAAATTAAAAAAACTTGAGAGGTGTCAAGGGACACCCGGATGGAACGTAGTTCCTTTCGATTACATTGTGTTCGGTATTTTCGCGGTACAACATTGAGTCTCCGTAGCCTAGTGGCTCCGGCAGTCGCCTAAAAGTTCAACGTCGATGGTTCGAATCCCATCCCGAAAATTCAGTCTGTCGAGCTGGGATTCGAACCATCGACGTTGAACTTTTAGGCGACTGCCGCAGCCACTAGGCTACGGAGACCTAATGTTGTATCGCGAAAATACCGAACACAATGCAAAATTCACATTCAACAAAAGTGTCGGTTTCAAAAATATGGCGAGTGTCGGTTCCTTAATTTTTTCCGTCTAGCCCCCTTCCGTACTGCGCGATAAGGAACTTACGTTCCAAAAAAAGCTAAGCATATAATATCTCTTCATAATATTAATTAATGATAAGTACGTAATAGGTAAGTACTATCATTGTCCATACGGTCTACGACAGTCTTTACATTGCAGTTTGTACTCACAAAATCAATTCACACACTGCAAATTAATAAAAATTCAAAATTCAAACTTATTTATTTCCATCCGAAATCACGAAGTTTAGGTAGATGGGCAGTTCCTATGCAGCATTTGGTTTGAAAAGTCGACATCCAGAGTTCACAATATAATGTTAACGAGAATAAACAAAAAGAAGGAATTGAAAAGAAAAAAATTGAATAAGTAAACTAACGAAAAATTCCACCGAAAGTTTTTCAACAAATAGAACGAAGGCATTGTTCTATAAAGCTAAATAAGTGTATTCCGTTGTAACGGCGAGTGGCACGTACTACAAAATATAGCCGAAAACACACAAAAGAAGATCATAATAATTATTATAATCAGGCCGCAATAATGCATAAGTCGAGCTCTTGGTCATGTCTAGCATACCAAGTGAGCTACCGTCAAAGCTGATGCTTATAATCGTGTTAATTGAAATGAACTGATATTGAAAACAATTGACAGGGTAGCGCACGACTTGAGTACCAATTTAGAGATTGCAAGAAACTTATCGATATCTTGGCAATTTATAACGATAGAAAATGTTTTCCTCATCAATAAAGTTAAGGAGTCAATGCCTATGTGTTAGGAAAACGTCGAACATCCTCACTTCGTTACTGATATTATAAATGCGAAAGTGTGTTTGTTTATTGGTTTGTCCTTCAATTACGCAACACCGCGCGGAGCAACTGATCGTATGGTCAATTTGATCTTTAACATTTTGGATATCAAAGCCTAGTGCATTTCCTTATATCGTCCAACTAGTAACTCGTACTTATCTACGCGTGAGCTTCTGTATTATAAGTAGTTTAGTACAACCAGCATATACATATGTAGTTAGTTGCCTTAAATCTTTAGTCGCTAACCAAAAATCTTAACTTAATCAATCCTTTAAATAAAATTATAGATTTTTATCAGTGTTTCCAACTAACTATAACTTGGGTAGGTATCTTAAAATCATATATAAGTGAAAAGGCATCTTCTAGGCAAGCGCACTCCATCCTAGGCTCCATCTTCTTTTACCGTATGGTGAGATTGCATGGTCTAGTAAACTCGACTCGAACTAGTAGACTCTACCACCGGTTCGGAAAGCGGATTCTGCTGAGAAGAACTGGCAAGAAACTCAGCAGTTGCTCTTTTCAAAATAATCATTTTACAATATTATTATTGCTATTACATTGTAATAAGTTTTTTATACTATCTTGTAGGCAGCCGGATTGTTCGCGCCATGTGCCTGTCAACAATTCCTTGTTCCATGGTCGTAGCGCTGGCAATCTCTTTGGCTCGCAATGAAGTTGACAGATACTTAGTTTTAAACTTGCCGCGGTTTTGGGGCGTGGTTTTTGCAAGTTCCTTTGGTTTGACAGCTAACACTTTCACGAAAAAATCTAAGTCGTGCGCACCGTTTGCTTTTTAAGTGTCTAGATTTGGTTTATTTTACGGTTTTGTTGCGCCGTCGAGCGGTCTATGTGTCGACCTAGCTATAAGCAGAATTACAGACTGTTATTTGTAACAAAAGGCGACTTTGGAACCCGCCGGCTTTGCTCGCCACGCGCCTGGTGGACCTAACTAGTGATAAACCAAGTGTACAGTGCTACAGTGCTACGCCAGCCCAACGCCCACAGCTGCAGGCCATAACTGGCTGCCTGCCTGCTGCTGCTAGCGGCCTGAGGAGCTCACCTTACACTTAACCTAACAATACACTCTCTCACAATACACTAACATAATCACCACTACAATACCATCTCAGGCCGTACAAGGATTGACTGCTACAAGGAAGGTCAGTGCAACCCTACCATCATTAAGTCACCACTACGTTGAGAACAAATCTGACCGCGGTGAAAGGTCGCTTTGGGCAGCGACCCTGGACTCAGGTTATAGCTGATGGGCCCCTATACCTCGTGTTCCAGGCCTTGACTCGTTGGCCAAGCCGTTGGCCTCAACAATTGGTAAGCAGAGCGAGGTTAAATTGATTCCGCGGACAGATTTGGCATTACTGTGACTTAACTTGGCCGTTCTAGGGTTAACTCATTAATTGTAAACTTATTGATTTATAACTTGTTAATACACAGGCTTATTGAGTTGCTAGTACGTGGCCTACCTTGTCACATGTAGGCCTGTATAATGATTGCAATTATTGAGATTTTGTTTTGTTAATTTTTGTTGATTAATAATTAATAGTATCTAATTGTTGTTTGTGGCCCGTAACTGGCCAACAGTTAGATGTAGATTGTAATAAATAAACTTAATATTAATATAATTTGATAATTGTAGGTTCTCAACCAACCAATTTGTAATTTGCAGTGCCTAGTATGAGTCTAGTGGCTTAGTACGGGTAATTAAAAACTTAATTTTTCTTTTATCTTAATTTCTGTTATTGATTGACTTAACATAAATTATTGATAGCTTAATTTGTATCTTTTGGAACTTTTAACCAACAAATACTTTGTTTGTTTACTAGAACTCCTCGTGGTTAGGTAACAGAGTAGTTTGTTTGATGTATTTAAAATAAATAATTCTTGGTTTAAAGTAAATAATTCTAATCAATAAATAGTATTTAAGTAGTAATTTGTTTGTGTTTAAAGTGGGTAATTCTTGTTTGATTATTAATTTGTTTGGTTGAAGTTGAAACATAACTTTATTTTGATTTTGTTATCTATTTGTTGTAACTACCTTTATTTAAGTTGTTTTGTACCTACCTAAGATGTCAGCCCACAAAAAATTGAGCGTGCAAATTCAATCAGAGCTGCGTTGGGCTGCTACAGCCAACGCCTTGGTAGGCCGGGTGGACCGGGCATCCGCACTGCTCCAGCGGTGCGAGCAGGTGCGGACCAGGCAGGCGGTCGTCGAAGAGGCCTTCCGAGACCTCATGGCATTGGAGCTACCTCCGGAATCGCTGGAGTCCTCAGTGCGGGACTACGAACAGTTTTTTGAGCTGACAGACGGTCTGGTGGAGGAGGCCGCGAGGCTCAAGAAGGAGGCGAGAATGAGCTCTATTCTTGAGTCTCCAACCAGACCCACCACGCAGCCTGCGTTACAGGGCAAGTTGCCAACAATAAACTTGCCCCACTTTTCTGGCAACCTGAGCGAGTGGCTAGGCTTTCTCAGCCTCTTTGATAGCCTGGTGGACGCGAGAAGGGACCTGTCTCCCTGCCAGAAACTGGCCTATCTACTCTCTTCCCTGCAGGGAGAGGCTCTGGGTTTAGTTAGCCACCTAGACCTCTCCGAGGAGAGTTATACCACCGCGCGGGAACTACTGACTCGGCGGTATGCCAACGTGCGCCGGTTAGCAGACACACACGTGGCACAAATTCTAGCGCTGCCACGTGTCTCTGGGGTGTCCCATTTAAGAGAATCGCTCTTAAATCCACTGATTGTAGCCTGCAACGCTCTTAAGCGTTTAGAGCTTCCCGTGGACCAGTGGTCCTTCCTTTTATTACACATTGTGTTGTCCCGCCTACCTCCCGAGTTGAAACTGCGTTTTGAGCAAAGGTATGGTGGGGACGGGGCCAGCTACCTGCCCCCCTTTTCGGACCTTTTAAAGTTCCATGAGGAAGAGTGCCGGCAGGCTGATAACTCTGGTATGGCTGGTCCTTCAAGGACCCCAGAGCGGCCTGCCCAGCTGAGGAAGGAAAAGGGTCACACTGGCGTCCCTGGTAAAAGGGCCTCCGACCGGAGACCAATGCCCGTTTACACTGGACTTGCTGCCACTGAACCCGCCCCCTGTAACTATTGCAGGCGTCCAGGCCACCGGGTGCTTTCTTGCCCCCAGTTTCTCTCTAAGCGGATCAAGGATCGGAGGGGCATTGCAAGAGACCGCCACTGGTGCTATAGCTGTCTGGGAGCTCACATGCAACGGGACTGCCAACTGCCAACGGCCATGCCCAATTTGTAGGGGTAACCACCTGGAGATTTTGTGCGCCAACAAGAATGGTGTTGGCCGCCGGGTGGAGAGTGAGGGCGCGCCCCGCACGGGTGGGGGCGCTCTTACCGATCGCTCCCCGGATTACTTGCGTCGGTCTCCTGACCAGGGCCATGAATCCCGACGCGTCCGGATTTCGACCCCGCCTATGGGGGCTTCACCCCCCCGTGAGGGGGGCGCCAACCCCCCTCGACGTTCTGATGGGAGATTTGTGGCGGCTCCGTCTACGGTTCAGTCTGCCCGCTATTCACCTCCGCTTCATGAGTGGCCACGCCTCGAACGCCGCCCACCTCGAGCGGGTCGACAGCCTTACTACGTTCTACCGACCTCAGCCCGTATGACTAGGCCCGTGCTGCCGCCACGAGATGACGCATGGGTTTACCCAATGGAGGTCCGTCCCCCTCACCTTTGGAGGTCCCCCCTGAGTCTCAATATGAGATTCCCCGGTCAGAGGACCGGTTTGATGAGGACGACCACCAATAGGTAGTTGCCGCCCTAGCCCCCACCACAGCAACTTCTCATGAGACCTTGAATCTCCGGCAGTCCGTCTGTCAGACCATTCTTTTGCCGACTGTCTCAGTGAAGGTATTCAACCCGAAGGGTGAATTTTTAATCGTTCGCGCCCTTTTGGATTCGGGTTCACAGCGCTGTATTGCTTCTTCTCGTTTGGTGGGTGAGCTAGGGCTCCCTTGGAGTCCTCGAACAGGACGGGTGATAGGTATCGGGGGTATAGAGCCCTCGACTCCTAACGGGGAAGCGGAATTAATGTTTGGCCCCGTTACGGGCAATCTTAGGGTCTTGGTCAAGGTGTCAGTCCTTGACAATATCTTAGGTCCCCTACCGCAGGTCCGAATAACTGACGCTGCGGTGTCCTGTGCATCAGGCCTAAACCCAGCTGACCCCCACTGGACTGAACCCGGTCCTACGGACCTTTTGTTGGGTTCCGACGTGTTGGGCCTGGTCTTGTCAGGGGAAATTAGGGTTTTGCAGAAGGACGGCCTATGTGCCATGTCCACTATTTTCGGTTCTAGCTTTTTTGGACCCGTGCTACGGTCTTCGGACCTACCGGTGCTGGACCAATTGCAAGCAGCCGGCTTGACGCTGTCGGACGTGGTCCAGCGCTTTTGGGAAGTTGAGGAGCCGCCGCATGCCGCACGAGTTGACCCTCTTGACCTTGAATGTGAGTTGTTTTATCAAAACAACACAGGCCGCCGTGTTGATGGGCGATTTGTAACTCGCTTGCCCTTTCTCGCTTCTCGCCCCCCGCTTGGTCAATCGCGGGCCTTGGCGGAAAAGAGGCTCTTGTCTATGGAACGGCGCATGCGGCGCGACTCCACCTTCCGCTCCAAGTACGTTGAATTTATGCGCGAGTACGAGGGCCTGGGGCATATGTCACCATCCAATTTTGATTGGCGCGCACACGAGCACTACTTCTTACCCCACCATGCCGTCTTGAAGACCCCTGGGGGGAAGATTCGAGTGGTTTTTGACGGCTCCGCGGCCACATCCAACGGGGTGACATTGAACCAATGCTTGCACTCCGGTCCTAAGCTGATCAAGGATATCTCCGATATCCTCACGCATTTCCGCCGGCATCAAATTGTTTTCGTAGCTGACATCAAGATGATGTTTAGACAGTCGATGGTACATCGCGATGATCGGAGATACCAAATGATTCTGTGGCGCGAAAATCCTAATGAGCCAATGCGTGTCTTTGAATTGAACACCACGACCTATGGACTCAAGTCAAGCCCCTATATTGCTATCAGGACCTTGTTAGAACTAGCTAACCGGGAGCGACTGAATTACCCTCGCGCATCAGCCACCTTGGAATCGTCAGTCTATATGGACGATATTTGCACGGGAGCCTCGAGCGTTGAGGAAGCTCTGACTCTTCGCGATGAATTGATTGCAATACTGAAGTCCGGAGGTTATGAGTTGGGCAAGTGGCTGTCCAACTCCCCTCACGTCTTGAAGGATCTTCCGGGAAAGGATCAGCAGGATCCTCATATTTTTGAAAATCCCGAAAATCCCAATTTGCTGACGGTCCTTGGAATACAGTACCAGCCCGTCCAAGACGTTTTCACCTACCGGGTCAAATTAGACCCACCTCCTAAGGTCTGGACTAAGCGTTCCGTATTGTCTACGGTTGCTCGCACCTTCGATCCCAATGGATGGATCACTCCCGTAATATTTTTGGCTAAATGTTTCCTCCAGAAGCTTTGGATTGCTGAACTCGGTTGGGACGAACCACTCCCTGGGAAGTTATTGAAGGAGTGGAACTCCCTTGTGTCTTCACTTCCTGAAGTTAACCGAATTTCCATGCCTCGACGCTTCCTACCAACAGGAAGGTGTCATGCCAGTCTCCACGGGTTTTGCGACGCCTCCGAACGAGGATACGCCGCCGTGGTATATTTGAGGACTGTCGATGTCGCCGGTGAGGTCGCGACGCATCTCGTCTTGGCAAAAAGCAAGGTGGCCCCTATTCGGTCACGGTTAACTATCCCGAAATTAGAATTGTCTGGCGCCGCCCTTCTGGTACGCCTCTTGAACCACGTCCGCTCCTCTTTGGCATCTGCGGTCGATCTGACCGACGTTTATGCTTGGACGGACAGTGAGATTGTCCTTTGCTGGCTACGAGCCGCGCCTCACAACTTAGAGGTCTTTGTTGCGAATCGGGTCTCCCAAATTCAGAGCTCTGCAGTACCGGTGATTTGGAGACACGTACCCGGAGAACTGAACCCGGCCGATTGCGCCTCCCGCGGCTGTGAGGCCTCTTCACTGGTCCACCATCACCTTTGGTGGGATCCAAGTTGGCTATCCCAATCCGAGACGACTTGGCCTCAAAATAGGTTTTCCGCTCCCGAAGTATTGCCGGGCTTAAGAGTCGGAGTGGTTGAGGATAAACAGATTCCCGACTTGAACTTTCTTTTGAACCGTTACAGTTCCCTTGATAAACTAATTGGTGTTACCGGTTGGATTCGACGTTTCATCCATAATGGGCGGAATTCAGAAAATAAAAATTTGAGTCCTGTGCTTTCCCCTCTTGAACGCCAAGACGCCCGGAACTACTGGGTGCGTGTGGTTCAGGTGGAGCATTTTTCATCCGTGATTGACACTCTAAAGAGAGGTTTAGTTTTGAAGGGCCCCCTTGCTCGCCTAAGCCCTTTTTTGGACAATAACGGAATGCTACGCGTTGGAGGACGCCTCAAGAATTCCAATCTGCCCTATGGTGCTCGCCACCTCTTTTGCTACCTAAGGACGGCACCTTTGTCAAATTGCTAGTGACACACTACCATCTTAAAAATGCCCACGCTGGTTGTAATGCACTCTCGGCTATTTTACAGCGCAAGTTTTGGATTCTGGCAGGGAGACGCACCATCCGGAACGTCACTTTCAGATGCATTCCGTGTTACCGCTTGAAGGCTAATACTTCACAGCCGATGATGGGTGATCTGCCCTCCGACCGCGTTCTAGCCACTCGACCCTTTGCTGGGGTTGGCACTGATTTTGCTGGCCCGTTTGCCATCAAGAGCCCTAACCTCCGCAACGCCAGATCGATCAAGGCCTACCTCTGCGTTTTTGTATGTCTCGCTACCAAGGCGTTACATTTAGAACTTGTGAGTGCCTTAAGCACTGAAGCTTTTGTAGCCACGCTAGGTAGATTTGTCTCTCGTCGAGGATTGCCTGACCTGATTCGCACGGATTGTGGCACAAATTATAAGGGCACTGATAGATATTTAAAAGAGATTGTCGAATTCCTGTCTAGCAATAAGATTAGATTAAGTACAGCATTGTCCAAGATGGGGGTAACCTGGAAGTTTGACCCCCCAGCTTGCCCTCATTGGGGTGGAATATTCGAAGCTGTGGTTAAGGTGGCCAAGACTCATCTCCGGCGCGTTATAGGCGAAACTGTTTTAACCTTTGAAGAACTCGCCACCGTGTTTTGCAAAATTGAGGCTGTACTCAATTCTCGGCCACTCTGTCCCCTCTCATCTGACCCAAATGACCTGGAGGTCTTAACTCCCGGTCATTTTCTGATTGGTCAGCCCCTTAACGCTCTACCCAAATACCCCTTCAGGGACGTGAAGGTCTCACGTTTGTCCCGGTTTGAGCTGCTGCAACAGATGACTCAGAGTTTTTGGCACCGTTGGTCACTAGAGTATTTGCATCTTTTGCAGCAGCGGGTTAAGTGGGCTGACAAATCTGATCCACCCAAAGTTGGTGACCTAGTGCTGATTAAGGAACCTAATTTGTTGCCTTTATACTGGCGCCGTGGGCGCATTCTTAAGCTGATCTACGGGTCTGATGGGGTTCCCAGGGTTGCCGAGGTAATGGTCGGAGACTCTGTCTTGCAGCGAGCCGTTTGCTCCTTATCACGTTTACCTATTTACTAGTAAGTGGACGTAAATCCTTACGACCACAGGCGGGGGGGTTGTTCGCGCCATGTGCCTGTCAACAATTCCTTGTTCCATGGTCGTAGCGCTGGCAATCTCTTTGGCTCGCAATGAAGTTGACAGATACTTAGTTTTAAACTTGCCGCGGTTTTGGGGCGTGGTTTTTGCAAGTTCCTTTGGTTTGACAGCTAACACTTTCACGAAAAAATCTAAGTCGTGCGCACCGTTTGCTTTTTAAGTGTCTAGATTTGGTTTATTTTACGGTTTTGTTGCGCCGTCGAGCGGTCTATGTGTCGACCTAGCTATAAGCAGAATTACAGACTGTTATTTGTAACAAAAGGCGACTTTGGAACCCGCCGGCTTTGCTCGCCACGCGCCTGGTGGACCTAACTAGTGATAAACCAAGTGTACAGTGCTACAGTGCTACGCCAGCCCAACGCCCACAGCTGCAGGCCATAACTGGCTGCCTGCCTGCTGCTGCTAGCGGCCTGAGGAGCTCACCTTACACTTAACCTAACAATACACTCTCTCACAATACACTAACATAATCACCACTACAATACCATCTCAGGCCGTACAAGGATTGACTGCTACAAGGAAGGTCAGTGCAACCCTACCATCATTAAGTCACCACTACGTTGAGAACAAATCTGACCGCGGTGAAAGGCCGCTTTGGGCAGCGACCCTGGACTCAGGTTATAGCTGATGGGCCCCTATACCTCGTGTTCCAGGCCTTGACTCGTTGGCCAAGCCGTTGGCCTCAACACGGATGCCAAGCCGATTTAATCCATGCAACTTTGTTAGAATAGAATAGAATATTTCCACAATGAGGGTAAGTTCCAAAAAAAGCGTAGATACAACAATTCAGTTCATGTTAAGACGGGCAGCTAGAAAGTAGCCCAATTCCCGTCGGTGGCACCCGTTCACGAGCATGACGCATGATCCAGCCGTCGACCGCTTCACTCGACCATACTTATACATATATCAATACCTACACCTATTAAAAGAAAATTATCGATGTTTAGTCTAGATCAGGACCATCACTTCTCATTTCATAAAACGCACGATTTTCATGTCTGTTGCCACGTGTGCGCCGCTAGTACACGACTTAAGCCTACACCCTGAATTTATAATCGGTAAATAAAATTATTCTTTGTTTTCACCCTTTCTAATCGCTATAAACGCACGCTCTTTTAACACGTGCCGGGCACCGCGACTGAATTTAAATCGATTTTTTAAAAATTATATCGATTTAAACACAAAGGGATGTTAACGGTGCGCCGCTTCTATCGATGTTCCTTTCGGGTCCGTTAAAAGTGACAATAACGGATATTTCGGCTTTATATTTGTGATCTCGTCCCATATTGTTAAGAAATAGGAACGGATGGAAGTTATCAATCAATGTCGGTAGAAAATATTCGAATCAAAATTAATGTACCATAATCCATGAGTAAAGGATGGTAAAAGATAAAATAATATAAAGTTGAAACTAGGGATTGTAATCATCAACAAAATTCAATTTTGTTACAGAAAATAGTGGTCTTAGATACTCGTATGTAATACTAACTGACCCGGCGAACTTCGTACCGCCAACAAAAATATTTAGCGGTTGGTCACCCTTATAATTTAGGGGTATGAAAAATAGATGTTGGCCGATTCTCAGACCTACCCGAAATGCACACAAAATTTCATAAAAATCGCTCCAGCCGTTTCAGAGGAGTTTGGTAACAAACACCACGACATGAGAATTTTATATATTAGATGTATAGAGTAGGTATATTATGTAGTCGTAGATGTGAATAAGTACGACTACTTATATAAGACCTAATTATATACCTACTAATAATAAAAAAATACACTGTGTTTGTTTATCCTTCAATCAAGCAGCAACGGCGAAAGGGATCGACGCGGTTTCATACATGAGTACTTGGAGTAGAACTAAAAGCTAGTACCTAACCAAATGTTAATAAAATATAATTTTACTAGCTGACCCAGGGAACTTCGTACCGCCAACTTATCTATATAAATAAAACAAATAAACTATCCCAATCCAAAAAAAACTATCCTATCTTTTAAGTTGGACCAAATTACAGATAGTTACGAAGTTTGATCAAAATCGGTTAAGTAGTTTAGGAGTCCATCGCGGACAAGACACGTAATTTAGAAGATTACATTATTATCAATTTTTTTATGAGAACGATATTATAGCGACATCTATGGGTGTCTGTGATTACAATCACAAAGCAAATTTCAAAACTAGCAGGTGGATTCTACAAGCATCACATCGCACTCAGAGAAACAAGTCTCCGCCGCGCCGATTAGTTTTACGGAGTATATATTTAGTCCAAGTAATTTCCAATAGATGGCGTAAGTGAAAGACACACAAACAAAATTTCTTCCTACAATAATGAGATTTTTCATAAATTATATTTATACGGATTCTAATATTAAAAATTAAAAAAGATTGGGTAGATAAAGGTTACTTGGCGATCGTCACTGTATGAGTACATCGATGTTGGTGATTGAAAAATGAACCCTTGAGGACACTACAGTAAAGCGTAGTCGTAATTCCTAGTTCCTTGGGCTGTACCATTATTATTTGTCATCAAGCGACGTCAAATTACGATCGAACATATCGTAGTCCCTTTTTGCAGATAAAAACTTTTTTTGGCCTTCGCATACATGTGCATCAACCAAGTTGAAAACTGAAAACACAACATAAAACAGAAATAAACTAGGTATTAATAATTAATTATATTTTATTGGTTGAGATTATGTTGAGAATAATTTCATAAGATTTTTGACCTACTATTGCTAATCTGTTTTCTTTTTATCACGCTTCAGACTGGTTTTCTTACAATGAATACAATTTGAAGTACATAATATGCATGTAGGTAATATCTTACTAGAAACTTAATGTATTAGCGAGATAGTACGACATCTTTTTGATTAATAGTTATTTATGCAACTGTTGTATAATAAGGGATATTATAATAGTGATAATAGTATCACATGAGTGTTTTAATACCTAATTATCAACAGTTGCATACAAGACTTTATCTACTCCCATAATATGAATCCTCTATAAAGGTTCTGAAACAGTTAGCTTACTGCTAATATTAAAACAGCCATTCCTAGTACCTGACCTAATTAATATCATCCATTACTGAGTTTAAACAAATAAACTAAGTATTAATGAAATAATTTTTTTTTGTAGTAGTAATTAACATTTTGTATAGTGCTTATTAAAATTCACTTGAATATTATGTTCTTTAATATTTGAAGGTCCCGATCCCGATGTACTCGGCGATGTTCTTTTTTTGAAATTCATACAAATGTTTTTTTTTTTTTTGAAATTCATAGATACCACCCATCGAACAGTAAGAATGTGGCTGTCTGTGGAGTAAACCTTTGCTCAGAAGCTTTGAGCATATAATGGTTATATGCTCAAAGCTCAGAAGGGATCGAAAAAAAAACAAAATTTTTTTTTGAAATTCATAGATGATTATTAAGACATTGGGTGTTTTAATGTTGGAAATAAGCTAACTGTTTCAGAATCTTTTATAGAGGATTTAAAGCATGAGCATCGAAAAGTTCCAATTTCGAATTTGACAGCTGAATCGAAATGAACCCTCTTTCGGTTTTGCTTCTCATTTCGATGCAGCTCGTTGTATGGGAGCTGAATCGAAATGGTTATCTTCTTAAAATAGAATACCTAAAGCTAAGGCTCTGAGTTCTGGCACTTTTGTACCGTTCATACGACAGAGGCGCCACAGGTGGCTGGTGGCGGCTTACGGAGTTACTTTTTGTTACTTTATTGAGCCTACGGCGTATTTTGTTAATGATTTTATTTTCCTTGTCGTAGATAAAATCTTGTATGCAACTGAACGTAATTAGTCATTTTAATTCTCGTACTATCTTATTTTGATACTCGGCAAGCCTCGTATCAAAAACAGCACTCGAATTAAAATGACCCTCATTACGATGCAGTTGAAAAATAGCTATTATCTACTCCAACATCGAAAAGTTCCAATTTCGAATTTGACAGCTGAATCGAAATGAACCCACTTTCGGTTTTGCTTCTCATTTCGATGCAGCTCGTTGTATGGGAGCTGAATCGAAATGGTTATCTTCTTAAAATAGGATACCTAAAGCTAAGGCTCTGAGTTCTGGCACTTTTGTACCGTTCATACGACAGAGGCGCCACAGGCGGCTGGTGGCGGCTTACGGAGTTACTTTTTGTTGACAGAGGCGCCACAGGCGGCTGGTGGCGGCTTACGGAGTTACTTTTTGTTACTTTATTGAGCCTACGGCGTATTTTGTTAATGATTTTATTTTCCTTGTCGTAGATAAAATCTTGTATGCAACTGAACGTAATTAGTCATTTTAATTCTCGTACTATCCTATTTTGATACTCGGCAAGCCTCGTATCAAAAAACAGCACTCGAATTAAAATGACCCTCATTACGATGCAGTTGCATAAATAGCTGTTATGAACTTGAAAATATTGTATAGGTCTATAGGTAGGTATAATAGGTAATAGAGGAGGTTTTAATTTTATAAGTTTTTATTTTCAACGTAACATTTTGAACGTATATAACGTTTTTTGGCAGAGTCTCTGAGAGACCTTTAGACGTCCTGCAGTGGACGTCTAAAGGTTGATTAAGAAGAAGAAGAAGAACATTTTGAAAACCATCTATTCTTTCAAAACGCTTCTCTGTAAAATGCATCAATGCAGATTTATAAGATTGCCGTAGATATGTGACGATATTTTCCTAATCAAAACTAGCCAAAAATTCATACTTACGACCTTTCCGTACACAATTTACTTTGTGTAATGTGCACAGGTCCTCGAATTCAGATAAAATTGCTTCAGTTTCATCAAAACCGCACACCCGGTCTCCTCCGGGTGTACAAGTTTTAAGTTTAAAGCAATGGAATTGGGCAAATTTTTCTCTAGCCACTGGATCTTCATAGTTATTCGGATGCTAAAATTAAAAGAAACTGGCTTCTAAATTAATGATATCGTATCAGAAACGCTACAAAGTTTGGCAATAGCAAAAAGCTTACAAAAATGAGATTAAGTTAAGACCAAGTAAGGTTAAGGTTGATTACCAAATTAAGCAACACTTACATTGGAAAGAGGTGTGCAGTTTACACAACTTATAACATAAAATAAAACTGCAAGGAAATTTAAAATGTAAATATTAAAAACATATCAATTTATGTATTATTTCACAGTCTTACAATAATAAATACCAATATTGAGAACGAACATAACTATTAAATACAATTTTAAAAAATTGTCAATTCTTTATTAACGTTTGTGATAACAAAGCCGTAAGCTTATAATAATAATTATAGCTCGAAGAATTTAATATCCTTTGCAGAACTTTATGTCAGTAACTGTGAAATCTGTAAAGAAAAGATTATTTTTATTAAAATTCGAATTATTATTCCAATCACGATCAGGGATCAATACAGAGGACCAAGAAAAAAAAATACGTGTGGCACTCGGGGACTGCCGCGGTAAAGCTATTGCATAGCATTTTCTAGTCGCACGCACACAAACACCGTGCCGAAGTCTGCCGAACTGAAACGACGGTTAGGTTTATTTTCGTTACGGAATTTCTTGATTCAGTCGCCGCGCTCAAACCCCGCGATAATAGCTATGCAATAGGTAATAGCCTAATATGTTTTCGGAAAATAATCATTACTTATTATTTCAATTGATAAATGATTTTCTTTTTCTTCTACAATTTTTTTATAAATTATAGCTGCAACTTTTTTCTTAATTTTGCTAGCGCGACCAAATTATCGTATACGTAGCTATAATCAGATTTGTTTTATCATTAATTTAATTCAATAATTTAATTTTTCGATACGAATTCATATAACGGAGACCATAATATTAAACCTAACCCTACCTACTCGCACGAAACGCTTTAGTTCAACGTGTCTGAAAAGAACCGCTAAGGTGTAGAACGCCTTTCCAGCGTTCATTTCCTGCCACGTATAATTTGAATACCTCCGAGGCAAGAGTGATTAGGCACCTTCTAGGCAAGCACGCTCCAATCTAGACGTCATCAGTGATTTCTATCATTGACTGTCATCAAGACTCAAGTGCAAGCCTATCGTAACAAAAAAATAGATATGCAAAGATATACAAGATGGAGTCTAAAGGCTGTGAACGCGTCGAAAATTTGTGCTGCCACATGTGGTTCACGCCCTTTTCCCGCGCTCAGTTTGAATTAGGTCATCACCAGATATGGAGCTCGCGAGCCAATATTTTGTTTTTTTAAATGGCGGTTTTTGGTAAATAAAATGTGAAAAAAACTTAACAGGACGATCTAAAATAACCAATAACATCACCTACCATCAGTAAATAACATTCAAGCACATCAGTTCCTGCAAAATAAGAAATTGAAATTTGTAGAAAATAATTAAATTAGAGTTCGCCATTTAATGTGTGTTGAAAGTTTACGAACCCAAAATTTCCCTAATAAATAATGAAACCTTAGAATGTAGATACCGATA
Organism: Oeneis ivallda; assembly: GCA_029955525.1. Classification (NCBI taxonomy): domain Eukaryota; kingdom Metazoa; phylum Arthropoda; class Insecta; order Lepidoptera; family Nymphalidae; genus Oeneis; species Oeneis ivallda. Next base: position 7,787,775 of record JARPMR010000022.1, on the reverse strand, counting down.
ATATTCGAAAAGCGATTGCAGATAATGTCATTTTTTAATTTTCTTTCCAAGACAGTCCTTGTTCTACGATCTCACCTGATGGTAAGTGACGATGCAGTTTAGATGGTAACGGGCTAACTTGGAAGGGGATAAGCTAGGATTTATTAAATTTTTACACGCTATCGAGCCGGAACGCTAAATAGCTTAGCGATACGTCTTTGATGGTAGAATGGTAACTAGCCACGGCCGAAGCCTCCCACCAGACCAGATCTGAGATATTTCAGAAATTATAAATTTCGAAATTGTCTCCATCGATAATCGAACTCAAGAATTCCCCTCTTATTTTTTTTTTAACTTTTTCGTTTCTGATTTTCTTTTATTTATATTCATCTTAATTTTTTTTTTTATTTTTTTAAACGAATATTTTACCGGGAGAGAGTTTTTATGACTTTAGCGATTTAGGAAATGGTTGCCAAAATTTTTAAAAGTCAGCGCCATATTGAAATTCTTTGTTATTGCACCGATGTCGTTCAAAATCGATATTTAGGGTTCACTAGCGTCTAAAGAGACGAATTGGCTGCCAAAATTTTAAAAAGTCAGCGCCATATTGAAATTCTTTGTTATTGTACCGATGTCGTTCAAAATCGATATTTAGGGTTCCCTGGGGTCAAGAGAGACGAATTGGTTGCCAAAATTTTAAAAAGTCAGCGCCTTATTTAAATTCTTTTTTATTGCACCGATGTAGTTCAAAATCGATATTTAGGGTCCCCTAGCGTCAAAAGAGAGGGAATAGTTGCCAAAATGTTTAAAAGTCAGCGCCATATTGAAATTCTTTGTTATTGTACCGATGTCGTTCAAAATCGATATTTAGGGTTCACTGGGGTCAAGAGAGACGAATTCGTTGCCAAAATTTTAAAAAGTCAGCGCCATATTGAAATTCTTTGTTATTGCACCGATGTAGTTCAAAATCGATATTTAGGGTCCCCTAGCGTCAAAAGAGAGAGAATAGTTGCCAAAATGTTTAAAAATCAGCGCCATGTTGAAATTTTTTGTTATTGACGCTTGGGGACCCTAAATATAGATTATCAGTATTGCGCTGACTTTTTAAAATTTTGGCAACCAATTCGTCTTTTTTGACCCCAGGGAACCCTAAATATCGATTTTGAACGACATCGGTGCAATAACAAAGAATTTCAATATGGCGCTGTCTTTTTAAAATTTTGGCGACCAATTCGTCTTTCTTGACCCCAGGGAACCCTAAATATCGATTCTGAACGACATCGGTACAATAACAAAGAATTAAAATATGGCGCTGACTTTTTAAAATTTTGGCCACCAATTCGTCTTTCTTGACCCCAGGGAACCCTAAATATCGATTTTGAACGACATCGGTGTAATAACAAAGAATTTCAATATGGCGCTGACTTTTAAAAAAATACTGACAACCATTTCCTCTCATTTGACGCTAGGGGACCCTAAATATCGATTTTGAACGACATCGGTGCAATAACAAAGAATTTCAGTATGGAGCTGACTTTTTAAAATTTTGGAAACCATTTATCCAATACAAAATACTAAATACAATAACTCACTATAGTTAAAGGTATTAATAAAATTATTGTTTTATGATAAAAATTAAAAAAAAAGTAGATATTAATTTTATTTTTAAAGTTTAAAAATTTTAATGACATAATTCTCCCCATTTTATTGGAATCACCTGCGTACCTGGTATCATTACGCACGCTCAGTAATCCACGCCGCGCATGCGCGGCACTCACGTCACGCACACTAGCATATTTTCATTGGCCTGTTTTTTTTCGTTCTTTAGTAGCGCGATGCTCTTTCTAGACATATAAGTATTCATAGTAGATATGGTAGATAGTTATTTTTCTATGGTCAGTACTTACCGTGGCTTTCATCACAGTTGTGTTGATACAAATCACAAGCGCTATTGAATTTTCGTCGCTCATTAAGTCTTCTGTCCCTACCACAGACTACATCGCCTGTACTGTGGCAGTACTTCGTTCGCCAGCACCAATACTCATTAATGACTGCAGCTTGACCTGGGTGTATCGTCTTTCTTGTAGTCAGCGGTCTTGTTATCTATGAATAATAGGAAATGTTTCAGATAGAGTGGTTTTAGATTAAGAAGTCTATTTTTAACAAATCTTCCAAACTTGCAAGATTTGCCCTTTATTGTCATTTTCTTCTTAATTACCAGTTGTATTCATTATTTTTCATACAAGCCTGTACTCGGAAGGTAACCGATAATTCAGCCAGTATCTACATGTAATAGATATGCTAGTACATTTTTTATTTTAAGTCTATTTCTTCTCTTCTACCTAACCGTTTCTGATTTCAAATTAGTATGACTGTGATTATTTTCTATATCTACACTTATTACAATATTATAAAGAGGAAAGATTTGTTTGTTTGTTTGAATTGAATAGGCTCCGAAACTACTGGACCGATTTGAAAAATTCTTTCCCCATTACAATCCTACATTAACCCTGATGAACATAGGTGATAGAATATTTTCAAAAAGTCAGGGATGCGTATGAAAACTTTGATAATGTAACCCAAGGCGTGAAAAAAATATCAAAAAAAATCCTTACATCACGTACGCTGCGGAAACTATTGACAATAGAGCAAAGTGATGTACTACAGTTTTATAGAGGACATCAATATCTACAAAAACGTCCGCAATATCATATGTCTAACTATTACAGTAATGTCACAACTACTTTTCCATGTTAACATAAGCAATAGAAACGCCGAAAAATCCTATCGCGTACGCTGCGGACAATCCCCGGCCAAATAAAAAATTACAAATCGATCGACAACTTGAATAATATCGAAGACGCAGTCTTTTGCCCACAGGAATTTTTAAATTCACTAAGCCCTTCTGGACTGCCACCACACGAATTGACGTTCAAAATCGGAACGCCAATCATGCTTTTAAGAAAAAGCCCCCCGAGCATGTGCAATGGAACGAGGCTGCTTCCTGTGGATCTGTGTCAAAAGCAGACTTGATCCAGTGTTCTAAGCATGGAGTCTGCCAAGAGTGTGAAAAAATATATAATTTTTAAAATTTTTGTTTAAAATAATTGTAAAGAAAAATTAAACGATTATTTGTGTTTTATTAGATGTTTACGTTCTAATGAAGAGTAATTATCTTAGTTCTATTATGTGTACCTATTTACAACATCTTTTCATTCGTCGACATTTCTTCGTACTTTAAAAGTGAAGTGTTAAGTCCTCCTTCTGCTTTCTGTTTCACCCACATTTTCTTCTTGTGATCGCTCTGTTTTCTCCTCTCCTTTCTCTTCTGCTTCATTTTCTTGGTCTGCACTAACTTCTTTATCTTCTTTGCATGCTTCATCAGGTTCATTCATTTTATTTGATTCATCCGCTCCATCATAATCATTATTATCATTTTTTCCGCCAGTTTCATTTTCTTTACTCCCTTTATTAGCTTTATCTTCTTTGCTTGGTTTATTAGCATTTTCTTCACCTTCTTCGTAACTTTTTTCCTCTTTATTTACGTCATCAACATTATCCACTTTACTTGCTTCATCAGAGTCATTCTTTGTATTTCCTTGAACACTATCTTCCCCTTCATTTGCTCCTTCGTTTTCAATCTTTTGACTTACTCCGTCAGCTCTATCCTCTTTACTTCCTGTAAGGACTTCTAAGTTGCTTTCTTCATCATTTTTTTCATCTTTATTCACTTCGTCAATATCGTCCACTTTATTTGTTTTATCAGAGGAATTCTTTTTACTTTTTTTATCGCCTTCGTCATCTAGTCCATCATTTTCATCCTCTTGAGTTCCTCCAACAGCTCTATCCTCTTTTATTCCGTTAGCAAGTTTTTTAACGTTACTTGCTACATTGGGTTCATCATCATCGTCTACAAATTTGGATTCACTTACATTAACTTCATTTTCATCATCATTTATTTTATCATCTGCTGAAGGTATCTTATCAATTGATGGTAAATTCCGACAGCTTTTGAAGTCGGTTTTTACAAAATCTAAAAAAAATGTGACAAATTAAGAAAATTTTATCTAAGACTCTTAAGAGAGAGAGAGTTTTAACCATTGTTTTAAATCATAAAAATAGCGTTTATGTTTCACACAGTCAAATAAATAAGCACTGAAAGTCCTTTACTCGTGTCTCTTAAACAGTTATACTCTTTCATATCACAGGAATCCAAGAATCTCCGAATTTCGCCTTTCATATTGTCCTGTCCACATTTCTCTTTGCCGTCATGAATACAAATTTTTGCGCGATAGCATTTCTGCAATGAAATTAATTCATTACATAATATAATGAATTTTAACACGGATGATAAATAAATAACTTAAATTTTGATATTAATAAACAGTGGCTTATCTGCGTATTAATACAATCCAAAAAATTAAATAATTGCATCTCAAACTTCACTTTACAAGTTTGACGCGTATTCAAAATAAAAATTATATCAATCTCTCCTATTTTAAATTATCAATATCAATTTTTTCAAATTGTTGAAAAAGTACTATATAATATTATTTCAGAAATATTTTCAAATTATTGACATAAGTTAAACTATACCTAATTACTGAAGGGACAGGTATACCAGGCGAATAATACTGATATTTTTACCTTTTTATATTTTGTTTATTAAACATAACTTACATGGCTGGCATTCGATTTATCCAAAATGTTCAGAAAGGAAGCAATACCTACAATAAAATGAAAAATATAAAAATTAATATTAATTAGGTATAGTATGTAAGCGCGTGAGTGGAAAAAAATTCACAATTTTATTTTATGCTTACCCAGTAGAAGTAATTTCACGCGCATATTGCATTTGTTTTATTCGTTTTCAACATGCATCTATACTTATATATTAAAATTATAAAGAGGAAAGATTTTTTGTTGGTTTGTTTTTACCGAATAAGCTCTGTAACTACTGGACCGATTTTAACCATTTTTTCACCAATAGAAAGCTAAGTTATCAGGAAGTAACATAGGCTATAATTTATTTCCAAAAAAATTAGAGATCCTTAAGAAAATTGCAATAATGTAACCCAAAGTAGCAAAATTTTGCCTATAAAATGCATTTTTTGGCGTGTGCTGAGAAAACTATTGATGATACATAAAAACTATTAAGTACATGATTTAAGTACGCATTATTCTCTACAAAAAAGTCTCCAAGGGAATATATCTAACAATCTCTGTATTCTAAAATTTAATTAGATCGCCTTTATTATCGTAGTAGTAATTCTTCCTTACTTATACTAAATCCATCCTTATAAAACTAAATCCACGCGCACGAAGTCGCGGGCATCAGCTAGTTTTTATGATAAAAATGTTCTTTAATAAAGATAAAATTTTAATTTCGTTTTCAGAAAACTGAATCGACATGAAGATTTATTACCCGTGGTCCCTCCCGTAGTCCCTAGAAAATGCAAGTGGGCAAGTCCTGCAGATATATATTCTGTATATGTTTTATATTAGTTTACATAAGTAACGCTTTATATCAAAAAAAGAAAAAAGTACTTTATGTGTGTTTATTTTTAATACAACTCACTTAGATTAATTACTCGACAACTCACAATTTTTTCTCTTTACTGGGTCCTATTATTATAATATTTTTACTACTATATTCTTACTAATTATTATAAATGTGAAAGTATATTTGTTAGTTGGTTTGTTTTTCTATCAACGGAGCAACGGATCGCCGTAATTTGCATCAATAGAATTGAAGACATGGAGAGTCACATAGGTTTTTATCCCGAAAAAAATAGAGGTATCTCCTCTCAGAGAAGGGTTATAGCCCATAGTCCACCACGCTGGCCCAATGCGAATTGTTAGTTGTTAGAACCTCACACACAACTCTCAGGTGCTCAGGTGTAGATACAGGTTTCCTCACGATGTTTTCTTCACCGTTGAAGCATGACGCTAATTATGTCAGTAAATAATTTTAAAACCATCATTGTTACAGTCCGATTGTTTAAAGGCCGCCACATGCATCCACGGAGTCAGCCGTGTCTGTGGATTAGAAACTAAGACTAGAGAAGTAAGATGGTTCCTTAATACATGTGATATACATGAATTTAACTGCGAATATGGCACTAGTGAGTATTTATTTAATTACTTTAATGAGAACCTACTTATCTTACTAATATTATAAATGCGAAAGTGTGTTTGTTGGTTTGTCCTTCAATCACGCCGAAACAAAGCTACGGATTGACGTGATTTTTTGCATGGGTATAGTTGAGGACCTGGAGAGTGACATAGGCTACTTTTTCTCTCGGAAAATCAAAGATTTCCCGGGGGGTTTTAAAAACTAAATCTACGCGGACGAAGTCGCGGGCATCAGCTAGTATTAATATAATTATGTATTTTGTATTTATTTTGTGATATTATTTTGACGGTATTATATTCAAGCAAATATGGTTGTTTCGTACTACGATATAATTCGCCCTTTAATCGCGTAGGTCAAGAACATATTATGTGAATCACGATTTTTTTCTAAAGTCTAGATAATTTATTTTCGAACTGCAATTTTTTTTTACTTTTACAAAAGTATCTAAATACATGATGCGCGCACAAATACAAAAAACTAACTATTACAGTTTCATTATAGTAAGGTTAAGTTATACTCGTACCTTTCAATTGTTTACCTTCCTCTTACAGCATTCATAAAATCTCAAAGAAGTCGGTGCCGTCATGTGCCGCCATTATAAAACTATTTTTCCTCTAATAGGTAGACCATATTATTCACAGAATAGACAATACGATAGGATGTTTAGATTACGCTTAGCACAATATGATGTTTTGGTAAACAAGGGGATAGGTAAATGAAAATATGAAACCAACTTCACTTGCTGTGAAGGCGAGACGAGGACCTATCGTCTGAAACTATGTTATCTACGCCGCTGACAGGTAAGAAAACTTTGTATTACAATTTATTATTTTTTGTACCAACTTCATCAACGCCGGGTACCGTTTCACCAACGAATAAATCGGAAGTAGCAGTAAGTAACTGTCAGCTGACAGTATTTGTATTGAAAATCTGCCAAAAAGTCCTACTAATTATACCTCGGATAAACGTAAAATTGGTACTTATTGATTAATTTGAGAAGTAATTAAAAAAGTCAAGACTCTTCTAAAATTTCGGAAAGCTGATGAGAAGAGTCAGCAAGAAACTCAGAAGAAATTAAATTCTTAGCCTAACTGATTTTTGTTCTTAGACAGTTAGATTGTTGGCAGACCCCCCACTATAAGGTCGACGACAACAGACGTTTCTCAGGTTTCTCTCTCGCTGAATACAGGTCGCGCAAGACCTTTGTCCAGTAGTAGACGTCTCTCGGTTGATAAAGAAGAAGAAGATCCTTAGACTTGAGCTTAGATTGGTTTGAGGTGTGAAAAGGAAAGGCTGCATATATTGACCTTGCGAACTTTCCATGAACTATAATGAGTCAAACTATGAAAATGAAGTACCTACTCTTTCATGAGTTTCCCACGCTCTCTTCGCTATACAATTTCGCAAATCATTTACACTTTGTTACTTAAAAATAAAGTGTGATAGCCAAGTGGTTAGGACTGTGGTCTCCTATTCGGGGGATCGCAGGTTCGGTCCCGGGTACGCACCTCTAATTTTTCGGAGTCAAGTGCGTTTAAGCAATTAACTATCATTTGCTTCAACGGTGAAGGAAAACATCGTGAGGAAACCTGCACATCTGAGAGTTCTCCATAATGTTCTCGAAGGTGTGTGAAGTCCACCAATTCGCATTGGGCCAGCGTGGTGGACTATGGCCTATTACCCTTCTCTGAGAGGAGACCTGCGCTCAGTAGTGAGCCGTTGATGGGTTGCTAATGATGATGATGATGACTTAAAAATAATACCTACCAGTATGCAATATGGATTTTTTTATATGCTTGCCAGTTGTTCTAGTCGCCTGTTTTCTGGGCGCATTGGTGTCTTCACACGGACCTCCGCGTGACCGTGACAATGAAGACATCGCCATGGGGCGGAAGGTAAAAAATGTATGGTTTGTTCGTGTTATATTGAGGAATTTAGTATAAAGGACTACCTATTCAATTAAGATTCGAAACTAAATTCACAGATATGTAAAGAATGTTCTTGTCTGGTGGGAGGCTTTGGCCGTACCTATGTATACTTTGCGGCTACTTCTTATTATTTGATACAAAACACGACACATTCTTCAGAAACGGCTAGTCTATTTAGAGTTGTCGGAAATTCGACAACCGGCGAAGAACAAGTAGTATGACATAGTCCCAGTCATTGTAACCTAGCTTTTTAGGGTTCCGTAGTAAACAAGGAACCCTTATAGTTTCGCCATGTCCGTCCGTCTATCTGTCTGTCTGTCTGTCCGCGGTTTAGCTCAGAGACTATTGATACTAGAAATCTGTAATTTTACAAGGGTATAAATATCAATCACGCCGAAAAAGTGGTGAAATAAAATTGTGAAATTTTTTTTTTTTTAAATTCATCCCCACTTTACATGTAGGGGAGGTACCCCTACATGTAAAGTGGGGATGAATTTTTTTTTTCACATCTATCCCATAGTGTGGGGTGTCGTTGAATAGGTCTTTCAAAAACGTTGTGGGTGTGGGAACACCATTTTTCAATGCAGGGATCCGTTTGTGAAATATGATATTTTAAAGTGCTAAATTTTATTAGAGTCAAGTGTCCCCCCCCTCTGCCAGCTAAATGGTTGTATATAGGATACAAGAAAAAATTCCCAGCAGTAGTATATATAATGAATTTTAAAGGAAAACTATCACGGCTCACTCCGTGGAACTCAAAATGTATGTTGAGACTTTCAACTACGGAACCCTACACTGCGCGTGGCCCGACACGCACTTGGCCGGTTTTTATTTGGATAAGTTTTATGCAGATAAGTAATAAATTAGTAGTAGACAATAATAACAATAGTTTTGATTATTATCTAACTTAAAAATCTTGTAAGCTAAAATCTAAGCAATATCTAATTTGACGACCTTCCTGGCGCAATCGTGAGCGCTATGGTATTATAACTGGGAGGTTTCGGGTTCGATTCCCGGCTGGGGTAATTTGGGAATTTATAATATCTGAACTGTCTCTGGCCTGATCTGGTGGGAGGCTTTGCGTTGCCTAATTACCACCCTACCGCCAAGCGATTTGGCGTTCCACCACGATGGCGTGTAGAAACAGATTAGGGTGTGGGTACACTGCCATACCTCTTCCAAGTTAGCCCCATCTTAGACTGCATCGTCACTTAACATCAGGTGAGATCGCAGTCAAGGATTACCTCGTCATAGATTAAAACAATTTGAGCTACTTAAAATATTAGACAAAATAACATAATATTGTACCCAAAGCTTTAAGTTAATTGGATCCACATCAACGTCAGACGGTAAGGTCCCCAGAAAGCTGGCCGCATGCTTTCTTGTATGCTTGTTCTTTTTCTTCCTTAAGATGGGCGCTAAGTGGTGCAGCATGGCGAAGGTTTGCAACCACGACCGCGTGCCGATATGCGGCATCAGCCACGCCGGTGACGTCATGGGGTTCCGGGACCTTTGCGACATGTTCGACTACAACTGCATCAGACGCAGGAGTGAGTTGGGCGATTCTGTATTTTCTTTGTCGTATAATCCGTACCGTCCTTTCCTTACTTATATTATAAACAAGCTTATGCCCGCGACTTCGTCCGCGTGGATTTAGTTTTTAAAGTCCCTCGAGAACTTTTTGATTTTTGGGATAAAAAGTAGCCTATGTCACTCTCCAGGTCCTCAAGTATACCCATGCAAAAAATCACGTCGATCCGTAGCTCTGTTGCAGCGTGCAATAGAGCTACGGATACAACCCTTCAACGGCTTATACTGAAAGTCTTTTCTCAGAGAAGGGTTATATAGGCCATAGTACACCACACTGGCCCAATGCAAATTGGCATGTTTCATTATACACCTTTGAGAACATAATAGGAAACGCTCAGATGTGCAGGTCTCCTCACGATGTTTTCCTTCACCGTTGAAGCATGTGATATTTAATGGTTGATAAGCAAAACGTAGTTGGGTTACAGATTTTTAACTTTTTTCAGACTACAAGCAGACTGCGTGTCCTGAAGACAAGTCCATCCTCACAGTTTCTCGTCGCCCGACCAACAGTTTTTATGATGATTAATAACTTATTTAGTTTTAAGACGTATATTGTGAAAAATATATAAGAATTTCTTATCTTAAATTAATAATTCATGGTAATATTAATGCCATTACTGAAAAATTAAAACTTAGAACTAAAATAATTGTAACAGCTGTTTTCGAATAAATTTTTTCGGATATTTCCTTAAGAGTAAACAGTTTCATAACAGTTATTAACAGTTGTAGCTATCAGTACTTGTGTTTATATAACATGTCGCCCGAGATTTTGAAAAATTAAATTACAGCGCCAAATTCACATCGCCGCATACGATCTTTGATGTTTTGACAGATTTTCAACATATCAGCTGTCAACGTGAAATTGACTACGTTTATGGCGATAGTGTACCCAATAAAATTATAACAGTTGTACCCACAAACAAAGTATTACTTAGAACGGTTGTACCCATTAATATTTTTGAATAAATTATTGTTATCTTTGCTTATGCCTAGATTTTGTCTATTTTATATACCTAGTAATAAAAACTAAAATAACACGTTGTACTTTATTTGATTTTACAGTTCATAATCGTACCTATATTATTTTTAAAATTGGTAGGTCTACGAGAAGGTTATGGGCACCTGGTACATGCCTTTAAAGAAGAATGCTCGATTTCATTACTTACCTTCCGAATTCCCGTACTCTTTGATATTCTGCGACATAGAAATTATTTTTAAAATAAGTACCAAAAGACTAAAAATATAAAGCATATACGAGTATTACTATAAATAGAAAATTTAAAACAACCCCAACATGAGAATCTTTGGCTGTCGAAGTTATCAATTAATTGTCATTTAACGATTATACTGGCACGCGTGAAGCACTTAATCGAGTAATCATACGACAAAAATGCCTTACATCATTTTGGAAAAGAGCTGATACTCTTACACTGCTGGACCGATATAAACCAAACATAGCTAAGAACCACCGCAAGGAAACTGGCTTTAAAATGAAACCGCATCGAAATCGGTCCATCCGTTTAAGAGCTACGATGCCACAGACAGACACACACACAGACAGACAGAAATCGACGTCAAACTTATAACACCCCTATTTTTGCGTCGGGGGTTAATAAAAAGGTATGTTGAAGTCAGGTGAGCTTCGCGTCAGTTTCGTCGTTTCTTTTTCCTATTTTAAGCTTTTCTGCATTAGGAGTTGAAAGTGGGACCTGAGAATACATTTGTATGTATCATACCATACACGATTTACCTATTCTAGAAACTACATGGATAAAACTTAGAGGCATCTCGTGAGCGCATGTAAGCCCATTTGAGTTCGATCGTGAATTCTATAGGTACCTATCATACCCACCCTTCTATCATATAATCTACGTATAAATGACGTAAACTATTGTGTTCTTACTAACAGTTGCTATTGTTATGCTAAAGCCTAATATCCGTTAATTGTGTTAAAGTTGAATAGAGATCATCCTAAGACAACGACGCGACGTACTGGAGTACACGGCTGAAATTCAAATTGTTAAACTGAAATAATTATGTATTTAGTTCAAGCAATACTGCCATTTATGATATTGTCAATAGTTCAATCCCACATAGTTGGAGATAAAGCACAATTGGTATGTTTTAGTGATTTGTTTTTCACATTACTTAAAATAGGTATGAAAATTGACAAACAAAGCTTGCCCACAAGTAGTAAGGAATACTATGTTGTTTATGCCTACAATCTTATTTCTATACCATTACTTATTAATAAGATTTGTACTCGTACCTACTGATAGCCTCTGATAGTCTACGATAAGTTTACGTTAGTTTTGGTTGTTTTTAGACAAAAAAGATGTTGAAGAACGTTGTAAAAAAAATAAGCGCTTCTAAAGTCCAAACTTCGTCAGTTCAGTTCAGTGAGATATAATATTAAGATGCTAGAGCTACTTAACCATGTTCCAAATTCAAAAATCATAATTCGGATGATTGAACACTTTGTCTATTTTTTTTTCAGTAACCTGTTTTTTTTTTCAGATGGAACTGAAGAAACTGTGCGAATACGCGTACATCTGTTTCCATGATAACGTCATGATTTGTGGTAAATCGGTTAACGAAGCGAGGAGCTTCCTAGATTTGTGCGACCTTTATGAGTTCTCCTGCGAGTATAATATGGGTACAGTTTTTGCAATTCACGAAGGCGAGTGAGCTTTACTTGTGGTTACTTCGTGTACATGCACATTGCATAAGTGTGCGTGCCTGTCAAAGCCTAGGTGGGAGCGGGCAGGCGCGAGCATTGCGCTCGCTCACACTTATACAGATACGACACACACACAACCATAAGTCAGTCGCCCTCGTGAATTGCAAGAACTATAAATGTTAAATGTGACAATTGATACGAGTATATCGTGGCTGAATTTATTTTTAAATTGAAAAGGTCATAACCTGGAGCGCTTTATTTAAATGGCAAAGGGCACAACCTAGTCCCAAGTTTGTGAAACAAGTTTTTATTGATCCAATGACCGTCGACAGCATTGCTGGCATACCAACGCTGGAATGGTAATTGCAATTGGTACCGTCTACCGTTTTCCTGCCAGTCCAACGCTGATTACCAGCGCTGGATCAAATAGAACGCCTGTCTGTGACACAGCCGACAGCATCGCTGCTATACCCACACTCGAATGGTTGTGAGGCCGTATTTATTTGAATTTTTTAATACAACGCCTGCCTTGATACGCTCTAGTATGGCAGTATTCGCTGGCGATTACGACTGTCGATAGTCAATGGGTCAGTAAGAAGCACGACCTTAATGTTGTAACTTTGTTGTATTTTTTTTATACAAAGATATATATATATGAATAGTGAGCAAACGAGCAAGCGGTTCACCTGATGTTAAGTGATTGCCGCCGCCCATGAACATTTTTAGCACCAGAGGCACCACCAATGCGTTGCCGGCTTTTCAGGAATTTGTTGGTCCGCCCCTTGAATAACCCCATGGTTAGGTCACAAGGCCACAAGAGTCTGGCACAGCCACAGAAATGTTAATAAAATTAACAATTACCATTTCTGTGGACACATCGGACGGTCGAAGTGCCCCAGGCACCCAGTTGGTGAGGGTTATATATCATCCTTACCAAGAAAACTTCAGTATTCAACTTCGATTCAACCAGCCCTATTTTCAAACACATTTCAATAGAAACCTAGAAGCTACTAAATGCAACTAACTTTTTGAAGACTTAGCTACCCTAGCTACCGATCAAATTGAAGTACTCGTAGGTCACTCTTTGAAATTAAACTAGTGTCGTAATCTTTGCTCATGAGTGTTTCAATCAACGCGACCAGAAAATACAAGTTTCAGACGACATATTAATTATTTTCAACAGACCTTAGAGATTTCAGTTTTTATCTTTATCTTTTCAGTTTTCAGACACGTGAAGGAAGAAGAAGGGGTTTGTCCAAATTCAAAAGAATTAAGTCATGGATGAAAAATTACGCTTTATTTTATAAAACAAAAATAAATATTAAAAAAGTATAATATATTAAATTAATGAAGTTTATTTTCTGAGTCATACAATATAATTTTATATATGGTACAAAATATATACGTATAAAATAAAGTAAAGTATGTGTATAAAGTTCCTTAACCTATGACGATGATCCATCCCCTTTATAATACTGGTTTACAAGTTGGTACCAGAGCGAAATCTGAAATAGAACAAAGTAGAAATTAATAAATAAAATTCCGTCATTGGTTTTATTATATTTTGACTTAATTTTTTTTAAGTATGGAATATCCATGTGAAGCAAACCAAGATTCAAATTTATAATGTTGGATCAAAATTCCGACTTCTCTCTTAATATTAGAATGGAAGAAGAAAAACTATTACTTACTGTATTTCCAGTAGCAGTTAACTTGTAACATATGGCATATATCGTCAAATTTCCCGTAACCAAAATTATCATCATATCCACAAACAGGGTTAATGCTTCTACGACATAATATCGCTACCGAACACCAAGGACTTGGTTGATTTTCATCACGAGGCACGACCATTGGTTCACCGCCAAAAGACCGACGAGACTGGAAAGAAAAATATTGTGGAAACGATACAGAAACCTATGAAAAACACCCAACGTCTAACTTTCAGACCCGAACTAGCCTTTATTCACTTCTAAAGAAGTCTGTTGTTATATTTAAAACTTAGTTTTCTATTGTCAGATTAGTGTGCACACATAAAAAATCTGAAAATTTTTCTAACAATAACAGAAAGAGTATGTAATAAGTAATACAAATCAATATCAATATTGTCATTTATAACAAGGGAAATGATAGTGTACGTTGGAACTTATATTATCAACTATGTATGTACTAGAATGTAAAAACAAAAATTGTCAAAGCTAGGAAAACAAAGTAAAAGAAAAAAGCTTGATAAGAATTTTATTACATTTTAGGAGCTTACGAGCTAAAACGGTAGAGATAGGTAAAGTGTGGGTTTGTCACCTGAAGCAAAGTCACCATACAAGTAGCAAAAATGTTAATTAACTACTGGAAAGAAAAATTGTAATGCAGTGGGAATTCACCGAAGCCGAAATTATATTTATACCCAAATAACTTGTACATTGCTTCAGAAGATTCACAACCCACTATCCTCAGAATTAAATCTAGATATATCATGCTCAGCAACGGCCACTGGGTCCTCATCATTGCGTAATTTGCCTAATACTATATCCTTTAAGAGTGTTCCATATTTAGGAACGCGTCTCATGAATCTAACAATTTGGGGATCGGTTTCAACACTACTGCCACTGGTTTTATTTTGTACCTCTAGTTTCTCAGGGAGCTTTGGCTTCACGAATTTGGTACTTAAAATCTCAATTAGGCTTTGTATTGTTTCTTCGTTCTTCTGCGTCAATTTCACAAGGTGCTCCAGTGCTGCAGTGTGCTGAATCAATCTTTCTTCTACGAATTTATAGAATTCGCTTTTAGTATTAACAGCAGTAGTTGCTTGACGTTTTGCTCTTTTCTGGCAAAATAATGACACTGCTTAGCTTAAGAGAATCGATCTGCATATTGCACTTATTTAATAAAACATAAGATTATTTAAAATAATTATTATTATTCATAATTTAAATCAATTCTCACCGTGCTAGGTTCCACTGGGTACACTAAAACATGTTGTAAGCCTTCTATTGGTTCTTGGTAAGCAGAAGCTATGATTGTTATGAATAGGAACCCTGAAAATATATTCATTTACAACTTTCCACATTAGCTAATATCTCAATAAAAATATAGACACAAATATTAATGGATAGATTTTTACCTAAGATGAAGTGCCTCATCGTGTATATTAGTTATTCTGTATGACCTACAAATAGGATCGGAAACGAAGAATGCCCCACTTATAGTGTCGATAATTTGGTACTTCATCGACAGTAGTTTTGATACTTTATACAATAGAAGACAAAAATGTTTTTATTTAATCAAAAAAATATGTTTTTTTCATCTTGTATAACAATAACAGCTATAATTCCGGGACACGTACAAGTTATCTTCCATTTACTTTATTTTCGCCATTTTTGTGTATTTATTTTATTGAATACAAAAGAATTATGCTGGAAAATTAATCTATTATTAGACAGAAGCCATTCAGATTCAAATATCAATATCATGCGTAGGCAAAAATTAATTAATATCCTAAAAATGCGTAGGTTGGTTGGGTTCTGTTTATTACGTAGGTATTAGATTTATTTTGGCTTAAAAATATAATAATAATATTTTGTATAACAAAGAAAAGGAAATTAATTAGGTTTCTTGGCCGTTGTTAAGAGTTGCAGGTAGCCGCTGGATACAATCGTCACAAGACCATGGCCTGAGGAAATCTCTACAAGAAACTTATCTTCAGCTGTGCTAGACATCGGTTGACAAAGAAGAAAAAAATTGGTTACCTGTAAATTTGGTTTACGGACGATAGTTTCACGTGACAACGTCATAAAGAAACATTGATGAATAAATGTGTCACAAGCCAACGCTTGGGCCGGTCGTGGCTCTCTATCGCTTGTTCCGCGCTCTCGCTTGCACGCGCAGGCTCAGGCGGAACATGACACTTTTTCGTGCGTGCAGCCGGTGTTCATCGATTTATAAGACGTTGTCACGTCAAAAGACTTATTCTTAAAACACACATAACTCTGAAAAGTCCTCTTATCTTTTACCACTGTGATACCGTTTTATACTAGAAAATTCATAAAATATGAGTAGGTAGGTACAAGAATATTATAGTCTGTTAATTTGTTTCTCATTGAAACACAGCTTTATCGCAGTTTGAAATATTAAAATTAAAACTTAGGTATTGCTTCATTGCTGGGTTGCTAATGATGATGATGATGATTGCTTCATAAGTCATCATAAACGGATCAATGGAATCGAGAATTCCCTTGACACGGGATTCCGATTACGGGACTAATTTCACGCCAACAAGAACTAAGTTATATAGATGAACGATTATTTTAAACTAGTTGACCCGACTCGGCTTCGCACGGGTAGGCTTCAAAACAAACACAGTGTTACAAACATCTGGGGCCTGGAGGTTAATGGTTTAGTTTATGCCCATGGCTAAACCCTCATATAAATATTATGGTACTAGCTGCCCGGACAGACTTGGTTCTGTCAAAAGTTAAAAGTAAATTTTTTTTTGTTTTTTGTTTTTTTTTTTATTATTAAAACCTTCCGTGGACCTTAAGGAACATACAAAAAAATAAATTAAACGAATTGGTCCATCTCCATCATCCATCCATCCATCCATATATATATATATATATATATATATATATATATATATATATATATATAATCATCTTATCTTATCTTATATATATATATATATATATATATATATATATATATATATATATATATATATATATATATATATATATAAGATAAGATGCATGGTTTCGATCGTTGTTCTTTATGCGAGTGACTTGCTGTTATCCGTGAAGAGTTATATGTTATATGTCCTCTATCTCCGATAAAATTTATCAGATTTTCATCAAAATTGGACAAAACATGTTTGGTAGTATAAACTTTCAAATAAAAATGAATTATTAAAATCGACTCAAAGATGGAATAATGCAGTCAAATCAACAAAAACCTTCATCGCCTATCCTGGAGAAACCTTATTTTTTATCGAAATAAAAACTATCCTATATTATTGACCCGGAGTATCAGCTACCACTATACCAAATTTCATTTAAATCGGTTCCGTGGTTTTCGCTTGATGCGCGGACACACAGGCAGACAGACAGACAGACGGACAGACATACAAAAATTAAATAAAAATCTGTTTCGGACTCAGTATCGATAATAAAGCATCCCCCGACTAAAATTTTCAAAATAATATATTAAATGTACAGAAATCTTCCAGTTACAGTTTTATTATACTTAAGTAGGTATAGATTACGAAGTAATCAAATAAGATCAATAAATGGCTGGTCACTAGACGTCTGAATTTTAGAAGTATTTACTCATTAGAAAAGGGTAGGTACACCCTTGTGTACACCTTTTATTTACAGGGAAGGTTGTGAAGGAATTTTGGATGGATTTTATATTATACTCGTAATTATTTATTGTCATCTTTTCATTGGAGTAAAAGTAGGTACAGTTTTATTTCAGTAAGTTTTTACGGAAATGTTGCGCTTGTCGATTATTTATTTAAAACCTTTTTCCAGTGAAGATGTAAAGTGATCCTCTACATACGAGTAGATAATTGAATCGTATTTTAATCTTAACTCTTACCCGAGACTTTATCTCCGTGGAGTTAGGTTTTACGCGCGGAATCCCTGTTTTTTCGGAATAAAAAGTAGCCTATGATACTTTCCGGGTTCTCAATATACCCATTCAAAGAAACAAGGGGATCCTTTGCTTCGTTTTTGCGTGATTGAAAAACTAACTAACAAACAAAGACTCTTTCGCATTGATAGTAAGTAGGTATTTCTATGGATAGTAGGGATTCTGTTTTTCATTTATTTATTTTAAGGCTATTGCATAGCTATTATGACAAACAGAATAAACCTAACACCGTCGTTCAGTAAGCGTTCAACAATTTAGAGAGTCACCAAGTAGCTCTGTTTGGCGCAGTGGGCGAGCGGCCGCTTTATGTATGATGTCGCAGGTTCGAATCTCACTCGCGAAGTAGAGACAGTGCGCTTTTCTTGTTTGTTTGTTTTTTAATTTTTTTTTGCATAATTTTTATTATGCAAAAAAAATATTGCATAAATATTATAATTGCATAAGTTGATAAAAAATGCTATGCAATAGCTTTACCGCAGCAGTCCCTAAGTGCCACTTAATTTTTGAATAGTTTTCTTCAATTTAAACAATTTAATGTTTTGAGTTGATTATATTTAAAAAAATACAGAAAATATCAAAGTATAACGATCCACGTACATTTTCTAACGTGATTTATAGTCATTAAGCGAGACCTGATTATATTACCAGCGTCGATACGGCTCTCATACAGTAAATTGCACTATTACAGCCGTCACATGCAATAATTTAACTGTAATTAAAAACTGCAATGTTATTGCAGTGCAATTGCTTAATTGATCCTAGGAAATCTTCAGAAAGTGTTCAGTTTCTTTGTGACGTTAAAGTCGATACTTTTACGTCACAATTACATCTATTATCGACTACGGCAAAGCCCAAAAGGAATGTTTGTATTCACGTACAAGATGATGCCCGCGACTACGTCCGCTTGGATTAAGGTTTATGATTCCCACGGGAACTCTGTAATTTTCCGGAATAAAATGTAGCTTTTGTGCTAAGCCTGGGCTAGCTCCATTCCAAATTTCAGCCAAATCAATTCATTTTTTGTGGCGTGAAGGAGTAGGTAACTAACATCCATCCATCCAACAATCCATCCATCCATACATCCATCCTCACAAACTTTCGCATTTATAATATTAGTAGGACTAGCAAAAAGCTGAGCGTTGTGAGGGCTCGCGTAGTTTTTCTAACGGGTAAGTTCTGTTGTAGCGATGTTAACTCTTTAGTTTTCTAACAGACGGCGTTAGTAGTACAATAACATTCTATCCAATGAATACAAAATTGTTAATGTTCTTTTTTTTAATGGTTATATAATTACATTTTTTTGACAGATAACACATCTGGATATAAAGTTAAATTATTATGGTAAAGCACAAATCTATAGATGTGATAGTTTTTCAGTAAAGTGTACCACAAAAATGTTCAGGTTGTGGGATAGTGTAATAATATTAGTCTTTGTCTTTATTTCAGGCTTTCAGGCAGGTACCCATATTGTTATAAACTAAACTACAAAATATGTACAATACCAATGAAACTTAAGTCCTAAATATAAATACGTAAAATGAAACAAAAACAAATAGTATTTTTGTATCTACTATTTTTATTTTCGACTAGCTGTTGCCCTCGCGACTTCGTCCGCGTGGAATTAGGTTCTTTGAAAATCCTGGTTTTATCATGATAAAAGTAACATGTGATACTGCAGGTCTACAACCATACCCCATGGAAGAATCACGTAGATCCGTTGTTCGATGTAACTAACTCGAAAATTTATGGACTTTCAAAAAACATTCAACCACCTATTTAACCCCTTTGGGGATAGAATTTTCAAAAACTGTGAAAGACGTACTTCTTTGTATTAATCGCTCGCCCAAAAATAAAGTTTCATAGATAGAACTTAAAACATGACGGATTTTCATACAAATTATCAACCCCTATTTTGTCCCTTCGAGGGTAGAATTTTTGAAAAATGTACAATACGTACTTCTTAATTTTTAATCTCGAGCCAAAATACCAAATTTCATAAACATAACTTGAAAAATAGCTTGAAAATGAAGGACCGCCATACAAATATTCAACCCTTATTTTACCCCTTCGGGGGTAGAATTTTCAAAAAAGGTAAAATACATACTTCTTTATTTTTAATCAAGAGCCAAAATACCAAATTTCATAAACATAACTTGAAAAATGACGGACTTTCATACAAACTAACAACCCCTATTTTACCCCTTCGGGGGTATAATTTTCAAAAAATGTAAAATACGTACTTCTTTATTTTTAATAAAGAGCCAAAATACCAAGTTTCGTGGATACAACTTGAAAAATAACTTGATAAATGAAAAACCATCACATAAACATTCAACCCCTATTTAACCCCTTTGGGGGTAGAATTTTCAAAAACTGTGAAACACGTAATTTTTTATTTTTTATTTAAAGCCCAAATACCTAGTTTCATGTGTACAACTTGAAAAATGACGGACTTTCATACAAACTTTAACCCCCCATTTAACCCCCTTGGGGGTGGAATTTCAACAAATCCTTTCTTAGTGCTCGCCTACGTCATAAAAGGAACCCACTGTCAAAATTTCAAGTTTCTAGCTTCAGTGGTTTAGGCTGTGCGTTGATAGATCAGTCAGTCAGTCAGTCAGTCAGGACAAGTCTTTTTATAAGTATAGATTCACACTCGATTCTACCCTTAATTGGGTATTTAACTGTTGTCAAAATGTTGATATTGGAACGTAAGTTCCTTATCGCGCGGTGCGGAAGGGGGCTAGACGGAAAAAATTAAGGAACCGACACTCCACACTTTTTTGAAACCGACACTTTTTTTTGAATGTGAATTTTGCATTGTGTTCGGAATTTTCGCGGTACAATATTGGGTCTCCGTAGCCTAGTGGCTTCGGCAGTCGCTTAATAGTTAAAAGTCGATGGTTCGAATCCCAGCTCGACAGACTGAATTTTCTATTTTCAATTTTATTTTAAATAATTTCTACATGTGGAATTTTTCCCTAATTTTTTATTGTATAAATTGTTTAAAATGTTATTGTACTACTAACGCCATCTGTTAAAAAACCAGAGTAACTCTTTGGTTTTGTAACATTGCTGCAATAGAAATAAACTAAATATAATTCATCGTAGTTAATCAATTTAATACTAGATGACACCACTAGTTTATTACAATTCCTTCACTAATTAATCGAAAGGAACTTCGTTCCATCCGGGTGTCCCTTGACACCTCTCAAGTTTTTGGAACGTAGTTCCTTATTGCGCGGTGCGGAAGCGGGCTATACGGATCGACACTTTTTTGAAACCGACACTTTTTTGAATGTGAATTTGAACAATTTCTACATGTGGAACCTTTCCCTAATTTTTATGACTTAAAAAACCGGTCAAGTGCGAGTCGGACTCGCGCACCGAGGGTTCCGTACTCCAAAAGTAAAAGTAAAACGATAATATTATATTAATTTGCTTATTTATCGTTAACTTTGTTTGTAGAGGTTTATTGTTAATATAAAAAAAACTAAGCTAGTTAGAGCGTTGGTTTTACTTTTGCTGTAAAATATTCATTAACCTCTATTGACCATAATTATTTCAGATTTTTCGATTGGTAAACTTCGGAGATAAGGGGGGCGGGGGGGGGGGGGGGGGGAATGGTATTTTTTTCGACATTTTGACCGATTGCTCAAAAACTATTATATATAGAAATAAATAAAAAACTGTTTTAGAATTCACAAGTAAAGGCCTTTTATATGATACCCCACTCGGTATAATTATCTTACTTTGAAATTTCAAACCCCTGATTTTCCCCCTCTTTTAATTAAACTAAAATAATTTTCGCGTTGATTTTATTTTTCCTGTAAAATATACATAAACTTCTATTGACCATAATTATTTCAGATTTTTCTATTGGTAAACTTCGGAGATAAGGGGGGGGGAACGGTACATTTTTTTCGACATTTTGGCCGAATAATCAAAAACTATTATATATAGAAATAAATAAAAAACTGATTTAGAATGCACAAGTAAAGGCCTTTAATATGGTACCCCACTCGGTATAGTTATCTTACTTTGAAATTTCAAACCCCCGATTTTCCCCCTTTTTTAATCAAACTAAAATAATTTTCGCGTTGCTTTTATTTTTCCTGTAAAATATACATAAACTTCTATTAACCGTAATTATTTCAGATTTTTCGATTGGTAAGGGGGGGGAACGGTACATTTTTTTCGACATTTTGGCCGATTAATCAAAAACTATTATATATAGAAATAAATAAAAAACTGATTTAGAATGCACAAGTAAAGGCCTTTTATATGATACCCCACTCGGTATAATTATCTTACTTTGAAATTTCAAACCCCTGATTTTCCCCCTCTTTTAATTAAACTAAAATAATTTTCGCGTTGATATTATTTTTCCTGTAAAATATACATAAACTTCTATTGACCATAATTATTTCAGATTTTACGATTGGTATACTTCGGAGATAAGGGGGGGAACGGTATTTTTTTCGACATTTTGGCCGATTACTCAAAAACTATTATATATATAATAAATAAAAAACTGTTTTAGAATGCACAAGTAAAGGCCTTTCATATGGTACCCCACTCGGTATAGTTATCTTACTTTGAAATTTCAAACCCCCGATTTTCCCCCTTTTTTAATCAAACTAAAATAATTTTCGCGTTGCTTTTATTTTTCCTGTAAAATATACATAAACTTCTATTGACCATAATTATTTCAGATTTTTCGATTGGTAAACTTCGGAGATAAGGGGGGGGGGGGGGGGGGAACGGTATTTTTTTCGACATTTTGGCCGATTACTCAAAAACTAGTATATATAGAAATAAATAAAAAACTGTTTTAGAATGCACAAGTGGCCTTTAATATGGTACCCCACTGGGTATAGTTATCTTACTTTGAAATTTCAAACCCCCGATTTTCCCCCTTTTTTAATCAAACTAAAATAATTTTCGCGTTGCTTTTATTTTTCCTGTAAAATATACATAAACTTCTATTAACCGTAATTATTTCAGATTTTTCGATTGGTAAACTTCGGAGATAAGGGGGGGGGGGAACTGTATTTTTTTCGACATTATGGCAGATTACTCAAAAACTATTATATATATAATAAATAAAAAACTGTTTTAGAATGCACAAGTAAAGGCCTTTCATATGATACCCCACTCGGTATAATTATCTTACTTTGAAATTTCAAACCCCCGATTTTCCCCCTTTTTTAATCAAACTAAAATAACTTTCGCGTTGCTTTTATTTTTCCTGTAAAATATACATAAACCTCTATTGACCATAATTATTTCAGATTTTTCTATTGGTAAACTTCGGAGATAAGGGGGGGGAACGGTACATTTTTTTCGACATTTTGGCCGATTAATCAAAAACTATTATATATAGAAATAAATAAAAAACTGATTTAGAATGCACAAGTAAAGGCCTTTAATATGGTACCCCACTCGGTATAGTTATCTTACTTTGAAATTTCAAACCCCCGATTTTCCCCCTTTTTTAATCAAACTAAAATAATTTTCGCGTTGCTTTTATTTTTCCTGTAAAATATACATAAACTTCTATTGACCGTAATTATTTCAGATTTTTCGATTGGTAAACTTCGGAGATAAGGGGGGGGGACTGTATTTTTTTCGACATTATGGCCGATTACTCAAAAACTATTATATATATAATAAATAAAAAACTGTTTTAGAATGCACAAGTAAAGGCGTTTCATATGGTACCCCACTCGGTATAGTTATCTTACTTTGAAATTTCAAACCCCCGATTTTCCCCCTTTTTTAATCAAACTAAAATAATTTTCGCGTTGCTTTTATTTTTCCTGTAAAACATACATAAACTTCTATTGACCATAATTATTTCAGATTTTTCGATTGGTAAACTTCGGAGATAAGGGGGGGGAACTGTATATTTTTCGACATTATGGCCGATTACTCAAAAACTATTATATATATAATAAATAAAAAACTGTTTTAGAATGCACAAGTAAAGGCCTTTCATATGATACCCCACTCGGTATAATTATCTTACTTTGAAATTTCAAACCCCCGATTTTCCCCCTTTTTTAATCAAACTAAAATAATTTTCGCGTTGCTTTTATTTTTCCTGTAAAATATACATAAACCTCTATTGACCATAATTATTTCAGATTTTTCTATTGGTAAACTTCGGAGATAAGGGGGGGAACGGTACATTTTTTTCGACATTTTGGCCGATTAATCAAAAACTATTATATATAGAAATAAATAAAAAACTGATTTAGAATTCACAAGTAAAGGCCTTTTATATGGTACCCCACTCGGTATAGTTATCTTACTTTGAAATTTCAAACCCCCGATTTTCCCCCTTTTTTAATCAAACTAAAATAATTTTCGCGTTGCTTTTATTTTTCCTGTAAAATATACATAAACTTCTATTGACCATAATTATTTCAGATTTTTCGATTGGTAAACTTCGGAGATAAGGGGGGGGGGGGGGGGAACGGTATTTTTTTCGACATTTTGGCCGATTACTCAAAAACTAGTATATATAGAAATAAATAAAAAACTGTTTTAGAATGCACAAGTAAAGGCCTTTAATATGGTACCCCACTGGGTATAGTTATCTTAATTTGAAATTTCAAACCCCCGATTTTCCCCCTTTTTTAATCAAACTAAAATAATTTTCGCGTTGCTTTTATTTTTCCTGTAAAATATACATAAACTTCTATTAACCGTAATTATTTCAGATTTTTCGATTGGTAAACTTCGGAGATAAGGGGGGGGGGGGGGGAACTGTATTTTTTTCGACATTATGGCAGATTACTCAAAAACTATTATATATATAATAAATAAAAAACTGTTTTAGAATGCACAAGTAAAGGCCTTTCATATGATACCCCACTCGGTATAATTATCTTACTTTGAAATTTCAAACCCCCGATTTTCCCCCTTTTTTAATCAAACTAAAATAATTTTCGCGTTGCTTTTATTTTTCCTGTAAAATATACATAAACCTCTATTGACCATAATTATTTCAGATTTTTCTATTGGTAAACTTCGGAGATAAGGGGGGGGAACGGTACATTTTTTTCGACATTTTGGCCGATTAATCAAAAACTATTATAATATATAGAAATAAATAAAAAACTGATTTAGAATGCACAAGTAAAGGCCTTTAATATGGTACCCCACTCGGTATAGTTATCTTACTTTGAAATTTCAAACCCCCGATTTTCCCCCTTTTTTAATCAAACTAAAATAATTTTCGCGTTGCTTTTATTTTTCCTGTAAAATATACATAAACTTCTATTGACCGTAATTATTTCAGATTTTTCGATTGGTAAACTTCGGAGATAAGGGGGGGGGGACTGTATTTTTTTCGACATTATGGCCGATTACTCAAAAACTATTATATATATAATAAATAAAAAACTGTTTTAGAATGCACTAGTAAAGGCCTTTCATATGGTACCCCACTCGGTATAGTTATCTTACTTTGAAATTTCAAACCCCCGATTTTCCCCCTTTTTTAATCAAACTAAAATAACTTTCGCGTTGCTTTTATTTTTCCTGTAAAATATACATAAACTTCTATTGACCGTAATTATTTCAGATTTTTCGATTGGTAAACTTCGGAGATAAGGGGGGGGGGGAACTGTATTTTTTTCGACATTATGGCAGATTACTCAAAAACTATTATATATATAATAAATAAAAAACTGTTTTAGAATGCACAAGTAAAGGCCTTTCATATGATACCCCACTCGGTATAATTATCTTACTTTGAAATTTCAAACCCCCGATTTTCCCCCTTTTTTAATCAAACTAAAATATCTTTCGCGTTGCTTTTATTTTTCCTGTAAAATATACATAAACCTCTATTGACCATAATTATTTCAGATTTTTCTATTGGTAAACTTCGGAGATAAGGGGGGGGAACGGTACATTTTTTTCGACATTTTGGCCGATTAATCAAAAACTATTATATATAGAAATAAATAAAAAACTGATTTAGAATGCACAAGTAAAGGCCTTTAATATGGTACCCCACTCGGTATAGTTATCTTACTTTGAAATTTCAAACCCCCGATTTTCCCCCTTTTTTAATCAAACTAAAATAATTTTCGCGTTGCTTTTATTTTTCCTGTAAAATATACATAAACTTCTATTGACCGTAATTATTTCAGATCTTTCGATTGGTAAACTTCGGAGATAAGGGGGGGGACTGTATTTTTTTCGACATTATGGCCGATTACTCAAAAACTATTATATATATAATAAATAAAAAACTGTTTTAGAATGCACAAGTAAAGGCCTTTCATATGGTACCCCACTCGGTATAGTTATCTTACTTTGAAATTTCAAACCCCCGATTTTCCCCCTTTTTTAATCAAACTAAAATAATTTTCTCGTTGCTTTTATTTTTCCTGTAAAACATACATAAACTTCTATTGACCATAATTATTTCAGATTTTTCGATTGGTAAACTTCGGAGATAAGGGGGGGGAACTGTATATTTTTCGACATTATGGCCGATTACTCAAAAACTATTATATATATAATAAATAAAAAACTGTTTTAGAATGCACAAGTAAAGGCCTTTCATATGATACCCCACTCGGTATAATTATCTTACTTAGAAATTTCAAACCCCCGATTTTCCCCCTTTTTTAATCAAACTAAAATAATTTTCGCGTTGCTTTTATTTTTCCTGTAAAATATACATAAACCTCTATTGACCATAATTATTTCAGATTTTTCTATTGGTAAACTTCGGAGATAAGGGGGGGGAACGGTACATTTTTTTCGACATTTTGGCCGATTAATCAAAAACTATTATATATAGAAATAAATAAAAAACTGATTTAGAATTCACAAGTAAAGGCCTTTTATATGGTACCCCACTCGGTATAGTTATCTTACTTTGAAATTTCAAACCCCCGATTTTCCCCCTTTTTTAATCAAACTAAAATAATTTTTGCGTTGCTTTTATTTTTCCTGTAAAATATACATAAACTTCTATTGACCATAATTATTTCAGATTTTTCGATTGGTAAACTTCGGAGATAAGGGGGGGGGGGGAACGGTATTTTTTTCGACATTTTGGCCGATTACTCAAAAACTAGTATATATAGAAATAAATAAAAAACTGTTTTAGAATGCACAAGTAAAGGCCTTTAATATGGTACCCCACTGGGTATAGTTATCTTACTTTGAAATTTCAAACCCCCGATTTTCCCCCTTTTTTAATCAAACTAAAATAATTTTCGCGTTGCTTTTATTTTTCCTGTAAAATATACATAAACTTCTATTAACCGTAATTATTTCAGATTTTTCGATTGGTAAACTTCGGAGATAAGGGGGGGGGGGGGGAACTGTATTTTTTTCGACATTATGGCAGATTACTCAAAAACTATTATATATATAATAAATAAAAAACTGTTTTAGAATGCACAAGTAAAGGCCTTTCATATGATACCCCACTCGGTATAATTATCTTACTTTGAAATTTCAAACCCCCGATTTTCCCCCTTTTCTAATCAAACTAAAATAATTTTCGCGTTGCTTTTCTTTTTCCTGTAAAATATACATAAACCTCTATTGACCATAATTATTTCAGATTTTTCTATTGGTAAACTTCGGAGATAAGGGGGGGGAACGGTACATTTTTTTCGACATTTTGGCCGATTAATCAAAAACTATTATATATAGAAATAAATAAAAAACTGATTTAGAATGCACAAGTAAAGGCCTTTAATATGGTACCCCACTCGGTATAGTTATCTTACTTTGAAATTTCAAACCCCCGATTTTCCCCCTTTTTTAATCAAACTAAAATAATTTTCGCGTTGCTTTTATTTTTCCTGTAAAATATACATAAACTTCTATTGACCGTAATTATTTCAGATTTTTCGATTGGTAAACTTCGGAGATAAGGGGGGGGGGGGGGGGACTGTATTTTTTTCGACATTATGGCCGATTACTCAAAAACTATTATATATATAATAAATAAAAAACTGTTTTAGAATGCACTAGTAAAGGCCTTTCATATGGTACCCCACTGGGTATAGTTATCTTACTTTGAAATTTCAAACCCCTGATTTTCCCCCTTTTTTAATCAAACTAAAATAATTTTCGCGTTGCTTTTATTTTTCCTGTAAAACATACATAAACTTCTATTGACCATAATTATTGCAGATTTTTCGATTGGTAAACTTCGGAGATAAGGGGGGGGAACTGTATATTTTTCGACATTATGGCCGATTACTCAAAAACTATTATATATATAATAAATAAAAAACTGTTTTAGAATGCACAAGTAAAGGCCTTTCATATGATACCCCACTCGGTATTATTATCTTACTTTGAAATTTCAAACCCCCGATTTTCCCCCTTTTTTAATCAAACTAAAATAATTTTCGCGTTGCTTTTATTTTTCCTGTAAAATATACATAAACCTCTATTGACCTTAATTATTTCAGATTTTTCTATTGGTAAACTTCGGAGATAAGGGGGGGGAACGGTACATTTTTTTCGACATTTTGGCCGATTAATCAAAAACTATTATATATAGAAATAAATAAAAAATTGTTTTAGAATGCACAAGTAAAGGCCTTTAATATGGTACCCCACTGGGTATAGTTATCTTACTTTGAAATTTCAAACCCCCGATTTTCCCCCTTTTTTAATCAAACTAAAATAATTTTCGCGTTGCTTTTATTTTTCCTGTAAAATATACATAAACTTCTATTGACCATAATTATTTTAGATTTTTCGATTGGTAAACTTCGGAGATAAGGGGGGGGGGAACGGTATTTTTTTCGACATTTTGGCCGATTACTCAAAAACTATTATATATAGAAATAAATAAAAAACTGTTTTAGAATGCACAAGTAAAGGCCTTTAATATGGTACCCCACTGGGTATAGTTATCTTACTTTGAAATTTCAAACCCCCGATTTTCCCCCTTTTTTAATCAAACTAAAATAATTTTCGCGTTGCTTTTATTTTTCCTGTAAAATATACATAAACTTCTATTAACCGTAATTATTTCAGATTTTTCGATTGGTAAACTTCGGAGATAAGGGGGGGGGGGGGGGGGAACTGTATTTTTTTCGACATTATGGCCGATTACTCAAAAACTAATATATATATAATAAATAAAAAACTGTTTTAGAATGCACAAGTAAAGGCCTTTTATATGATACCCCACTCGGTATAATTATCTTACTTTGAAATTTCAAACCCCTGATTTTCCCCCTCTTTTAATTAAACTAAAATAATTTTCGCATTGATTTTATTTTTCCTGTAAAATATACATAAACTTCTATTGACCATAATTATTTCAGATTTTACGATTGGTATACTTCGGAGATAAGGGGGGGGAACGGTATTTTTTTCGACATTTTGGCCGATTACTCAAAAACTATTATATATATAATAAATAAAAAACTGTTTTAGAATGCACAAGTAAAGGCCTTTCATATGGTACCCCACTCGGTATAGTTATCTTACTTTGAAATTTCAAACCCCCGATTTTCCCCCTTTTTTAATCAAACTAAAATAATTTTCGCGTTGCTTTTATTTTTCCTGTAAAATATACATAAACTTCTATTGACCATAATTATTTCAGATTTTTCGATTGGTAAACTTCGGAGATAAGGGGGGGGGGGGGGGGGAACGGTATTTTTTTCGACATTTTGGCCGATTACTCAAAAACTATTATATATAGAAATAAATAAAAAACTGTTTTAGAATGCACAAGTAAAGGCCTTTAATATGGTACCCCACTGGGTATAGTTATCTTACTTTGAAATTTCAAACCCCCGATTTTCCCCCTTTTTTAATCAAACTAAAATAATTTTCGCGTTGCTTTTATTTTTCCTGTAAAATATGCATAAACTTCTATTAACCGTAATTATTTCAGATTTTTCGATTGGTAAACTTCGGAGATAAGGGGGGGGGGGGGGAACTGTATTTTTTTCGACATTATGGCCGATTACTCAAAAACTATTATATATATAATAAATAAAAAACTGTTTTAGAATGCACAAGTAAAGGCCTTTCATATGATACCCCACTCGGTATAATTATCTTACTTTGAAATTTCAAACCCCCGATTTTCCCCCTTTTTTAATCAAACTAAAATAATTTTCGCGTTGCTTTTATTTTTCCTGTAAAATATACATAAACCTCTATTGACCATAATTATTTCAGATTTTTCTATTGGTAAACTTCGGAGATAAGGGGGGGGAACGGTACATTTTTTTCGACATTTTGGCCGATTAATCAAAAACTATTATATATAGAAATAAATAAAAAACTGATTTAGAATGCACAAGTAAAGGCCTTTAATATGGTACCCCACTGGGTATAGTTATCTTACTTTGAAATTTCAAACCCCCGATTTTCCCCCTTTTTTAATCAAACTAAAATAATTTTCGCGTTGCTTTTATTTTTCCTGTAAAATATACATAAACTTCTATTGACCGTAATTATTTCAGATTTTTCGATTGGTAAACTTCGGAGATAAGGGGGGGGGGGGGGGACTGTATTTTTTTCGACATTATGGCCGATTACTCAAAAACTATTATATATATAATAAATAAAAAACTGTTTTAGAATGCACAAGTAAAGGCCTTTCATATGGTTCCCCACTCGGTATAGTTATCTTACTTTGAAATTTCAAACCACCGATTTTCCCCCTTTTTTAATCAAACTAAAATAATTTTCGCGTTGCTTTTATTTTTCCTGTAAAACATACATAAACTTCTATTGACCATAATTATTTCAGATTTTTCGATTGGTAAACTTCGGAGATAAGGCGGGGGAACTGTATTTTTTTCGACATTATGGCCGATTACTCAAAAACTATTATATATAGAAATAAATAAAAAACTGTGCACAAGTAAAGGCCTTTCATTTATGATATCCCACTCAGTATAGTTATTTTACTTTGAAATTTCAAACCCCCGATTTTCCCCCTTTTTTAATAAAACTAAAAATAATTTTCGATTTTTCTTTATTCCAATGATGTTGGGCCACTATTATACATAACTATGCCAAATTTCATGTCGATAGCTTTAATAGTTACTGAAATAATCGACTGTGACAGACGGATGGACGGACGGAGAAAGTCTCACCATAAGGGTTCCATTTTTACCATTTTGGTACGCAACCCTAAAAATTAGGGAAAAATTCCACATGTAGAAATTATTTAAAATAAAATTGAAAATAGAAAATTCAGTCTGTCGATCTGGGATTCGAACCATCGACTTTTAACTGTTAAGCGACTGCCGAAACCACAAAGCTACGGAGACCCAATATTGTACCGCGAAAATACCGAACACAATGCCAAATTATTTAATCGAAAGGAACTGCGTTCCACTCGGGTGTCCCTTGAGACCTCTCAAGTTTTAAATTAATTATAATTAATGAATTATAATCGAAAACGTAACGTAAGAATTCTGTAAAAACATAAAATAAATCAGTATAAAACAAATAAGTTATAAACTCTTTTAACGCTACTGTATGGGCTGTCTCTTTCTAAAACGTCTATGAAGAGTTTATGGAGTTAAGGGTCATAGCCATAGACGAATGATATTTACTACAATTGTCAAAGTTCATTAGGACCGAACCCGCACCCGACCAGCACCGGCTCTAATGAGCTATGACCTTTACTGTCTTGTGACGTAACACGCCAGGAAACTTAAAGCTCTATATTTCCGAGACTAGATAAGATATTTAAAAAAGATTTTTTTTAAATATTATCACAAAATTGTTATAATATTTAAAAAAAAATTTTTAAATAAAAAAATATCAATCAAATACCCAACTGTCTTAGTTCACGCCTCACGGTTCATAGTATAAAAGCAGCCACCCTATCTAGGTTATCTAGGTTTAAGGAAGTGAGATGGAAATGGGCACGGAAGTAGTTTCACAATTACCTACAGTAAAATGACTTCTCTTAGTTTAAGGTAAGTATGTTTACAAAATATAGGTAGTAAAGATAAAAGTGAACCTACTGCGAACTATAATAATAAACAATTAAATTAATCTGCCTCAGTATAAAAGGATGGATGGAATGGACTTACTATTAGGATACTTATTACTTTTATCCAGGAATATTTAACAGCCTCCAATAGCCCAGCGGCAAGCCACAAATTATGAATTATTTACCTGCTGAATTAATGTAATTTTATAGTTACCAACATTTTTGCTTCACACCCTTTAGAACATCTTCATCTTTGTCTTAATTTTCGCACATTTTGACTTGCAGTGATAGGATAGTGGTTAGGACTGCGGTCTACTATAATTAAAAGCACATGCGTTAACGGTGAAGGAAAATATCGTGAGCAAACCTGCACGCTTGAGGTTCATCTATATTGTTCTCAAAGGTGTTAAGTTTTTCATAAGTTGTCTTAAGTTGTATTCTTTCTCATTAATACACATTTTTTTAAATATTTGGTAGGTACATTATCTATCCTAATAGGTATAATAAAGTGGAAGAGTTTGTTTATATTGGATAGAAGCAGGCGTTACTTTGCGGAAGTTCATTATTAGCAAGAAAAGGTTAGAATTATTTTGCTATAATCCGCCAACCGAAAAAATCTGTATGGTCAAACATGCAGTAACAAGCTAAGCACCGCTCACCTTCCCAAACAAGCAAGAAAACAAGGTTCCCAAGCAAGCAATGCACCACCACACAAGACTTTTACACTACTCTCGACGCACGTTTCGCCCCGACACCTGAGCATACTCAGGAGATGTCGACTTTACCATGCAGTATCATGATTAGTGTAAAAGTCTTGTGTGGTGGTGCATGTGAGTGGTGGTGGCATACTGCATGTTTGACAATACAGATTTCTTCTGTTGGCGGATTATAGCAAAATAATTCTAACATTTTCTTGCTGAGTTTGTTTATTGTTTGAACGCGCTAATCTCTGGAACTACCAGTCGGATTTGATATATTCTTTTTGTAATTTTATTGATAGCCCACTTCTTGACGAATGTTAAAGGCTATTCAATATCCCGGCATCCCGGTAAGACCCTTAGAACTTCGATGCGGTGAGTCGGTGGCCGAGGGCGGTCATCCACCAATAACCAAACAAGGGCCATAGCAAAGGCTACTTTTTAGGGTTCCGTAGTAAACAAGGAACCCTTATAGTTTCGCCATGTCCGTCCGTCTGTCTGTCTGTCTGTCTGTCCGCGGTTTAGCTCAGAGACTATTGGTACTAGAAATCTGTAATTTGACAAGGGTATAAATATCAATCACGCCGACAAAGTCGTGAAATAAAATTGTGAAAAATAATTTTTTTTAGGGTACCTCCCCTACATGTAAAGTGGGGATGAATTTTTTTTTCTCGTGTATCCCATAGTGTGGGGTGTCGTTGAATAGGTCTTTTAAAAATATTGTGGGTGTGGGAACATCATTTTTCAATTCAGGGATCCGTTTGTAAAATATGATATTTTAAAGTGCTAAATTTTATTAGAGTCAAGTGTCCCCCCCCCCTCTGCCAGCTAAATGGTTGTATATAGGATACAAGAAAAAATTCACAACAGTAGTATATTTAATTTTAAAGGAAAACTATCACGGCTAAGTAGGGTTCATTAGTTAAGGAGTTATATCTATTTTTTCTAAGATAGGTATTACACGTAGTGTAAGTTGCATATTTTGTAGAATATTATAGTATTTAAACCATGGAACTCAAAATTTATTCAATATTCATAAATAAATCAAAAGCACCATCCTAGGTCAGCAATAATATTTGAGACTTTCAACTACGGAACCCTACACTGCGCGTGGCCCGACACACACTTGGCCGGTTTTTTTATTACTATTTTTCCGAAAAATCAAAGAGTTCACACGGGGCTATCAAAAACTAAATCTACGCGGACGAAGGCGCGGGTATTAGCTAGTAAATAAATAAACCTTAGAGATATTGAGGAATGATGTCAGTTTACTGATGACATACAACCAGGCGAAGCCAAACAATTCTTGAATTTCTTATCTCACATTACCGACAATAAACTCACGTTTTATTTGAATCAATTGTTTACGATGTAAGTAGTAACATAAAATTGAAATAAGATTTATGACTTCTGAAACGAAAGTGTTATACTAGCGTTGTTTTTGCTATTTTCTGTATGAAATCAGTATTAAAATTTAGACACAATGAAAACTTGTAAAAGTCTAAGTACACGATAGATAATGTTAATTTTACTAGGTAAGGTATTCAGTAATTATACCTATTTTATTGCTCTGAAAGAGGCGGTCTATTGGTCTGAAAGATATGTTTGAGAAGTTTCCTACACTGGATTGGTAAAAATTAGGTCTCTAGTTTTAAATCGCAACGTAAAAGAATTAACTCTCTTTATTTTTTCAGCTATTAATTCTTTGATAGTCTTCCCGTTCGTATCATCACACAGTGAAAGTATTAAGGTAAAAAGGAAGCAGTCATTGCAGTACAATTAAAAATAAAAGTAGTACAAACTAAACTCATTTGTTGCTAAGTATCTGTAAAAATCAATAAGCTAACGAGTAACGAATGCATTGATGGCAATGCATAGTGGTAATCAAGGTCAGGTAAAGCATCCCATCCCTATTAGAATTTTTAATACAAAAGACATGTCCCAGTTTAGTATGGAGGGTGGTTTTTTATTCTGAGTGTCCATTAACCAGAACCAAACTGTCATCACGTGAAAGAGCAAAAAAAAAAAAATTAAACGCCATAAAAAAAATAATTTTAGAGTCCTCGGTTTTTTTTAAATTAATTATGAAAAATACCGTTGGTAGAAAATATTTTTCAAGGGATGGTAACACTAAAAACTTTTATAATCTATAGACTATCAAATCTGGCACCGGTTAATGTCACGTAAATGTCATTTTGAAACAAATACATGTCATTTTGAACCATGGAACTAGGAATCACAGGACCAGGAACTAGGAATTACGACTAGGTACTTTTGAACTGCCTATTCGAAAATGAAATTATTTGTTCCTGACAATCATCTGACATTGACAACTTACATAGAATAATATTTTCAGTTTTTTACCGGTGTATAAATCACATGGAACAAGGAATTACGACAAATCACAAGCAAAAAAATGAGTCAAAACAAAAAATTTTTTTTTTATTATCGGAGGCTTTAAAAAATCTGTTAATTATTTTGATAGAAGCCTTTTGGGATCTTTATCCAACTACATTAAAATCATCCTTGTTAATTAAATTCAAATTTAAAAAACCAATTTTGGACAACTCCTTTGGTATATTTGTTTGTTGATTTTTCTTCAATCACGCAGCAACGGTTAAACGGATACACGTGTTTTTTCGTGAATTTCAACTATACAATTTCAAAAATTGTATGTGTTTCCTAACACATACAATTTGGGTATCTTTAAAGCAATAGTGAATAGGCATCTTCTAGGCAAACGCGTTACACCTTAAGCCACATCATCACTTTCCATCAGGTGTGATAGTGGTCAAGCATGTGCCCATTGTATTCGTATGAAATAGCTGACCATAGATGGAGCCCAAAAAAATCACCCTACAAAAGACTCTCAGCAAAATAAAATGTCATTTTATATGACATAAGATAGTTTTTGTGGGATCCTTCTTCGATTGACGATACAACTATTACAGAATGAAGAAGAGTGCAAGATAGCAGACTTGTGTGTCCACGACAAGGTGCCGATGTGTGGCATCGACTCCTGCGGCGAGATGAGGACATTCATAGACACTTGCGATATGCATGAGTTTAACTGCGATAGCAAAAAAGGTTTGCAAATTGATCTGAAAAATCGGCCAAGTGCGAGACGGGCCTCGCTCGTTTAGGGTTCCGTACATACTTATCTTAGTTTTTAGATACATAGTACTAAATTAGCATATTGAGAAAAATGCTCGTTTGTTTTGGTCACGACTTACAAACTGCATTATAAATCGGTGTTTTCAGTATTGGTTGTTTAAATACACAAAGTACATAATATACAGAAATTTTAAATTCCTAACTAGTTTAGTTTATGAGTCTATAGACCCCGTAACAAAAATTGTCTAAAACCGACAACTTTGACGGCCCCTCATTTCTTCATTTTTGTAGCTAAAAAATAATCCTAAAGCTTGTGAGGGTGTTTGGATGGATGTTTGTTACTCTATAACTCCACAACGAATGAACCGATTTGGCTGTAATTTGGAATGAAGATAGCTCATACCCAGGATTAATAGGCTACCTTTTATCCTGGAAAATTACAGAGTTCCCGCGGGTATTAAAAAACCTTAATCCACACGGACGAAGTCGCGGGCATTATCAAGTAAAAACTATATTTGAACTCTACATAATGAGCTCTAGATAATGACATCCCACATGACAGGGTAAAAAAATAAAATTTTATTTCGACTCCTTTTCCATGTACCCTTTATTTTTTAATTTAATTTTATTTTTATTATTGGTTGATAAAGCGGCAATAGAAATACACACTCTTTGAGAATTTCAACTGTCTATCTATTACAGTTTACAAGATACAACTCACTGACAGATGGACAGACTGACAGATGGACAGACAGACAGATGGACGGACAGCGGAAGCTTAGTAATAGGGTCCCGTTGGCACCCTTTGGGTATGGAACCCTAAAAAGGAACTTTCGGATCCCATCTAAAAGTTTTTGATCCAAGCCTATGTAAGTTGTAACACTCGTCTCAACAGTTAGACATCCACAGGAAGATCGCTGGCAGCCGCAGGAGACCCAGCGATCATTGGATGCCCTCCAATAAAAATCCTTTTTATTTCATAAAATAACAGTACCTACTACATATTAAGTATATATACTAGATTCTGGAACGTAAAGACAAGACTAAAATTTACTTAGCATTTTTTTTTGGTAAAAGTCGATAAAGTTTCCCACAACAGACTTCCGGAGTTGTTGAGACGTAGTTGAGAAATCACGAGCCTATTTCGATATCATCATTAGCCTATCTCGTAAATCACAAGGTTTGTTTATTTTATTCATCATCATCATCATCATCATCATCATCATCATCATCATCATCATCATAAGCAACCCATCAAGGGCTCACTACTGAGCGCACGTCGCCTCTTAGAGAAGGGTTATAGGCCATAGTCCACCACGCTGCGCGCTGACCCAATGCGAATTAGCGAACTTCACACATCTGAGTGAACATTATGAAGAACTCTCAGGTGTGCAAGTTTCCTCACGATGTTTTCCTTCACCGTTGAAGCTTGTGATATTTAATTTCTTAAACGCACTTAACTTAGAAAAGCCAGAGGTGTGCCCGGGATCGAGCCCGCAACCACACGAATAGAAGACCGCAATACCGTGGCAATACTAACCACTAGGTTATAACTGCTTCTTATTTGAACCTCTTCTTTTCATTGTTTATTTGATTATTGTCTCAATAATTACAGATTTCAAGCAACGCCCTATTCACGAGTGCTGGGTGACGTGCAAAAGAGGAAGATCGTTCAAGAAGCCGGAATACAGAACGGATTGTAATTTAAATGTGAAAGCCAGACATTGAAAATACATAATATATATACCTAGTTATTTAAAAATCTTTGGTTTTCATTTTATTACAAAAATAGCCACGCATTAAAAGCAGATAAGCAGCAGACATAAAAAAGGACCGAATTAGCTAGAAATTCAAATTAATTCTTGAGCTTGGTACCTAATTATAAAAGCAATAATTTAATTTTAAAAAAATATTTTTAAAAAACCGATTTCAAACGCCCTTGCCACTACAAAGTAGATAGGTATATAATTTATTGTTGAAAACCGCTCAACTGATTTCGATAAAATTTCAATGGGACTACCTGAAGTATATACTCTTTGAAACAAAAAAGAATTTTCCAAATCGGTGCGTCTTCGAGAAATCGGTGAACATTCATAAAAAAAAGATTCCGACGGATTGATAACCTTCTCCTTTTTTGAAGTCGGTTAAAAGATATGCCAATCGCATACTCAGAAAATAAACTTTATATATTAAGTAAGGAGTAGGCAGATAAGTGTTGTTCATAGTTATCCAAAGTATACAAACGAAACATGAGGTGAAAATTATGCTTACATAATTATACCTATTGTAAATGCGAAAGTTTATTTGTTTGTTGATTTGACCTTCAATCACACAACAACGAAGCAAAGGATCGACTTGATTTTTTTGCATGAGCATAGTTTGAGATCTAGAAATTGGAATAGTATCCTTAGATTCCGGAAAAACGAAGGGTTTCCGTGGAATTGTAATAAAGCTAGTATTTTATATTATACCTGGATATTTTACTAATAAGTTTATATTATGTAAGTAAGGAGGTGACTAATAATGTTTTTTTACTGTTTGTTACCTATAACTTAGGTAGCATCTTGACTTATTCTAGTATTTTATAGGAAATAACCAACAAATAAAATTTTATGGAAATGGAAAACTGGTTTTTTATCGAAGTTCTATTTTCATACAATGATTGACGCAACATTTATTCTACGATTTACGATTTGTTTTTTACTGAAGCTGAAAATTTGCAGCGGACACATCGATGGTGCTAAGGTTCTCAAACATTTAATTATAAGTCCTACATCCTTTATGCTCTAAATAAAGTAGGAAAATAAAATTGAAGAATGTACGTTCTAAAATCTTAGCTCAATTTTCAATCTAAGTTTTCAATTTAACTTGTTTAGCTTTGAGAAACTACGACACCTCCTTGTTTTGAGTAGGTAGCCAAAGTTATTTACTTTCTTATTTATTTATTGACCTAACAACAACAAGGTACCAAAAGGATCGAGCAATGATACAAAAGTTTATTTTAAATTAAAAAGGGTCTCTAAATATTTAACTGTTTAATATTTAACTTTATATTTTTTTTTAATTAAAATTTGACGCATTAATTTATTTTATTTTATATTACAGTTTTATTATACTTATAGTTTTATTATTACTTTATATTTATATACATATATATATATATATTTTTTTTTCTTATAGCTGCAATAGAAATACTCATTCTCTGAAAATTTCAAGTATCTACCTATTACGGTTCATGAGATACAGTCCCCCGACAGACGGGCGCTCGGACAGCGGAACCTTAGTAATAGGGTCCCGTTGGCACCCTTTGGGTGCAGAACCCTTAAAATGCTTGTATTTGTGTAGCTGGAAGAAGAATGCAAAATAGCGGACATCTGTCGACACGACCAAGTGCCAGTCTGCGGCATCGACGGCTGCGGTGAGATGCGCACCTTCATCGACACGTGCGACATGCACGAGTTCAACTGTGATAGCAGGAAAGGTAACACGACAACTTCATCATAAACCACCGGTGTCCTTTAGACTGTATCTTATAGCTAACCTCCATTGCGAAAAAACCGCGCGGTTTTTTTTTCGCCACATTTACTCCCACTGCGATTTTAAATTCGCGCGGTAAGAAATCTGCGATTTGATACTTTCACGCGGTGCAGTGCGGATTGAATTCGCGCGAATATTTTCAGTATTATACGAGTAGTCGGTATAGACGCATACCGACTACTCCATAAAAATTCAAGAAAGTTGCGAGGTATATTCGCTTCGCAGTGCGTTAGGTGATATTCTTACGCGGAATATAATTCGCGCGAATAAAAAACACGCAGACGTTTTTCGCAGTGTGGGCTAGCCTTCTGTGGTGTTTCCACTAATCTTTAACATGGATAAAGATAAATTTTCTAAACAGCCGGCAAAGCATTGGTGATGCTTCTGGTGCTCCAACTGTTCATGACATGGGAGGGGGCGACCACTTAACATCAGATGACCCGCCTCCTTTAAAAATATACTGAAAAACTATACTAGTATAATTATAATGTATTATACGAGTAGGTACCACGATAATTGTTTTTATAATGTCGATATTTCGATCCAGTTGCATGGTCCGTAGTCACGACGGGTCTGACGGGATGAGTCCCGTCGTGAACACGGTCCATGCAACTGGATCTAAATATCGACATTATAAAAACAATTATCGTGGTATGTACGTACCTACACGTATAATACATTCTTAATATATATAAATTACGTGTCACGTTGTTTGTCCGCGATGGACTCCTAAACTACTTAACGGATTTTGATCAAACTTCGTAACTATCTGTAATTTAGTCCAACTTGAAAGATAGGATAGTTTTTTTGGATTAGGATAGTTTATTTGTTTTATTTATATAGATAAGTTGGCGGTACGAAGTTCGCCGGGTCAGCTAGTACATTATAATACATTAAAACCACGAAATAAGTCTAAAATCTTTAACTATACCTACTAGCAGGTAGATTTACTTGCATACTATAGCGCTTTTACTATTAGTCTTTTTCTTTTCAACGAAATGACGTAGTAAATTATAAAGGTAGGTATCTAATATAATTCAAGTATGACTAGACGTCTGTTACTATGTGACGCATGTTTAAGAACCAGTTTAACAAGACCTAGATGACATAAAGAAATAAATAAAACTGTCTAGCTTAGTCTTAAGCTTAATATTACTTCAAAGGTCAAAGTGAGCTAGTCAAGGGACACCCACGCTGGCGCCCGTTTCAAATCTTCGATTATTTTATTCGACGTTGGTATTTGATTGTGTATACGATGTCTTATTTGTATCAAAATATTAAAACTTGAGCATTTTGTGTAATAATATGTCTATTTTTTATTTCACAGTTTTAATTTCAGCAAGAGCATTAAAGTCGTGGTAATCAGGATACAGAGTTATATCCATAGACTGGTCATTGATACCACATTTCCGGTTTTTTAACTATATAATTATTATTATTACCTGGTTATTTACCTATAATAAGGAGTGATAGAATAGAATAGAATAGATTTACAAGAAAGAAAGATTTTACAAGTGCTTTTGAATCTTCGATGAGTATACCACTACACTGGTTCGGAATGCCCTTCCTGCCGAGAAGAACCAGCAAGAAACTCGGTGGTTGCTCTTATCAAAACAAGTTTACAATAGGTACCTATGCAACGTTTCCACAATGAGGGGAAGTACCAAAACTGCATACCTACTTACAATTTAATACATGCAGAAAGTGCCGCCAGTGGCACCCATTCACAAGCATGACGCATGACCCAGCCGTTGCTTCGCTCAACCATATTTGAGGGAACGTAACAACCCACATCACACTTCACCAGTCACTAGGTTGAGCCTTAGGCCTACTTTTCGGGGAAGTCGCGGCTTCGATTCCAGGCACGCATCGCTGAGATTTCGAAGCTAAGCAATAAAATATCACTTGCTTTAGGGAAAACATCGTGAGGAAACCTGTATACCTGGGAGTTCTCAATATATTCTCAAAGGCGTGTGAAGTCTGCCAATCCACACTCGGCCAGCGTGGTGGACTATGGCCTAAACCTTACTCGAGAGAAGAAGTGTGCCCAATAGTGGGCGGGCGAAGGCTTGAGTCAAATGAATGAATGAATGAATGAAAAAATGCATTATCTCATTAATTTAGATGCTTTTTTCCTCAGATTTCGTTCAAAAGCCCGTACATGAGTGCTGGGTGACGTGTAAACGCGGCAGAAGTTTCAAGAAAAGCGCCTACGGGGCGGACTGTGACCGCAAGAACATGATTAAATAACTTGACCTAGTTACTCCATGTTTTATCTCGTATAAAGAAAATTCGTTCGAAAGATTTATTTACATATACAAGGAAATCGAGTTGAACAGCAAATAACACTATCTAAAACTAGAAGATTAGCTACAATAATACGTTTTTGAAAGGTTAATTATGAAAAAAGGTCAATGGGATCAACACCCAGATTTCTGTTAAGTTGATTATAACCAGGTACCATAATTACAACAAC
Source organism: Oeneis ivallda (assembly GCA_029955525.1). Lineage (NCBI taxonomy): Eukaryota > Metazoa > Arthropoda > Insecta > Lepidoptera > Nymphalidae > Oeneis > Oeneis ivallda. The sequence goes on along the minus strand of JARPMR010000022.1, from coordinate 7,746,016 downwards.
ATTTCATCATAATACGGGAATTAAATAAAGTTGATTTAGGTAGGTCATAATAACATCGCCAGTCGGCATCGAGACAAACAATCGACTCCGCACCAAACATTTGCAACAACAAAATCGACGGTTTAAATAATTATAAATAGGAGAAATTAATATATTCATAACAAAATAATTAACGTAAATAACTATTTTATTAGCACAATAACTCAAAAAACATACTAATTATTGTTCGAGATCACAGTATACTGCAGACTGCTTACTTGCTTAGATCCAAGTCAATGAAGAATAAATTAATAACATATTATATTACATACCTAACCTAAAAGAAACAAAATTGACTCAGAACTATGTAGGTAAGTAGGTATAATATAAAAATATCGGTGCTATCTAATATTATATACAGTGTAATATCGAAATATGAAAATTATTTTAAAACTATGAGTATTAATGGTATCTAAAAAATCATAAAAACGAATCATATCTAAATAACAAATGAAAAAAACACTGATTCAACAAAATAATTAAGAGACTAGGTACTTAAATAATTTAAACGGTAACAACGATGGTGATGTTTTCGGTGGACCAATGATGATTGTCGTCATAATTATTTTATCACGTGATTTACCAGTGATCTGATTGGTCTGTGTCGCTTCGACGAAAATGCATCGTTTAGGTAAGTAAAATATCCATCTTATATAAATCCAGCACTTTTCACAATATCGTAAATACGTTGTCTCGGAATCTTCTCAGCCTCGCGTTCCACAACTTGCATTTCCTTCTTCGTGAACCAAGATTCCTGAGCCAATCCAGAGGCGATAGCTGGATTGCTGTAGAATGAGTTGGATTTGAGTAGTTCTGGTGGTAATAAGGCCTCGTTAGCAGCGTTCAATGCTACAGCTGGGTGGGGTTGTATTGAGGGCCCGGATTGGGCGTATTCTATCCCGGTCGCGGCTAGAGGCTGGGTGAAGATCAGGCCAGGTCGGGCCTGGGCTATGGTGATGAGAGCTGCGATGATGGTGATGGAATGCATTGTGATCTGGGGAAAAGAGTAATTATTCTGTAAGACTCTCTGTTCTGGAATGTCTCGAAAATATAAATATGTTCTTTAATGCAAAATAAAATCTTGAAATTAAAAGTTTGAATATTATATACTCATTTACGAGTATATAATATTGTTTTCCGTAGGAGAACCAAAGTCAGCGACATAGCTCAGCGAGTCGCGAAACTAAAGTGGAAAATGAGAAGTGAAAGTCCATGCAGGAGACCTTTATCCAGGACGTCTATAGGTTGATGAAGAAGAAGATAATATTGTGTAGAGCAAGGATTCCCAAAGAGGTCGATATCGACCCCTTGGGGTCGAAATCAGTTTCCCAGGGGTCGACATAAGCGAAAATTGATTTTGGGGGTCGACGAGGTCTAAAAATCGACCCCTATTAATTAACACAAGTTGTTATTTCAAGATATGAAGAATGATTAATATTTTAGTAGGAAGTATCATTGTTGTACTTCTTACGTAATTTGTGAAAACTATTTTTATTAAATAATACTTGATATATTTACTGAATTTTATGTAAATATGTACATATTTATTTAATTTTGATGAGAAAATGATTTCAAGTTTACTCACTTAACTAACCGCAAAGTTTTTAGATTGGTAAGTATTTATATCAATAGGAAAATAACTAGAGATAGGATTTTTAAAGTAATTTGGCTATGGGGGTCTGAAGTATCAGTTAATTTTGGACAAGGGGTCTCTTGCCCAAAATAGTTTGGTAGAGTATAGAGTATATCAAAATTAATATCATATTGAAAATTCAAATAAGTACGTACACTACACACTACAAACAAGTAAGTACACAGGGAACATTGTGAAAATTGCAGCACTATTTTTAGAGTTATCACTTGATTTTAGTTTAGTGTTGCGAAGATCGCCTCAAGCAACCATAGTTTAAGAAAATAATTTTCTCCACAAAGCGGTTTAAAGAACAACTATTAATTGTGTTATTTAGTATTTACCTACTAACATTTTAAAGGCTATAGTATAGAAAGCAGTAAGTAGGCTTTAAACCTAGTATAGAAAGAGTTGTAACAAGTGATAAAAAAAATGGTAATCTAAATAACACCACTGCTAACTAAGACCCTAAGTTTAAATGTTTAATCACTTTGTACATGCACGTGGAAATGTTTCAGTAGGTATGTAGGTACAACAGTTGAAGTTAAAAGTTGCTAATACGAATGTCACCTTGATTATCACTTCAGATCCTATCAACAATATAGGTACTCGTAAAAGATCGAGTGAACAGATAATAAATACAAATAAATCTAAACCAACCAGCACTGGTAAAGTCACGGCCACCACAACACTATAAGTGCGCGGGCGCACGCTGTTTTACCGTATATAAGGCTAGTTCATGCAACCTTCCTGTACTTCCGGATTGTATCGTTTCATTGGTACCTAAGTGTATTTTTAATTGACGGGATCACACTTGACCAAGAACTCACGTCAGTCGTATACTTGGTCAGATGCCAGAGAATAAACAAAATATTTTTGCTATGGATTTTATACATGATTTCAATATGAATAATTTTAGAAGATCGACATGCCTAAAATGGATAAAATAAACCACATTTTGTAGAAACTATTAAACTACTGAAATAGATTTTTGTTTGGAACGGAGAAGCTTATTTTGTAATGGTGGAATCGGGATTTGAGGAAACGGAATTTTGGAAAGGATCAGAAAAACTTGACTATGGCTCAAACGCTCGACGCGCGGAGTCACTAAACAAACGAAGAAGAAGTATGCCAGATGGAACCATAGACTGTAGAATCTTCTTATTGACAGATGGTACGCGCTAATCTGGAAGGTAAGGACCGACCAAAAGAGTAAGTGTCTACATACGGATAATATCCTATGACTGCAACATTGGGTTCTATTGCAGTTGACATAATTGCAGCGGCAAAACCACAGAACAAATTAATATAAAAATCACTGCTGGCATGTTGATCTAGTGTAAACGGACCTCAAAATCAGTGAAATTGCAAACAAAAAACGGACCTCAAGTTCAGATGCATTTGTCAACTAAAGTTCGGCCGTTCAGAGAATGCGTTCCTGACACCTGTCAGTTAGTCACGACAACTGTCACAAAATTATAACATTAATTGATTATTGATATAATAATGTTGTTTTAATGCTCATCAATTGTTAAAACGGTAAACAACCAGCAATAATATTTTTATCGTAACTGCAACGCCATTACAAAGTTACGTCGTCAGTTTAATCGCGACGTGTCAGGAACGCATTCTCTGAAAGGCCCTAGTATAAAATAACTAAACATCTTAACTGCAATTTTGCAAGTTGCAATCGGAATGCTGGCTTTCTGTCTAGAGCCTGCCTGAAAGAGCGCATACCACATACCTACTTTTACCACATACACTATAATATATCTTCTGTACAGCCTTCAATGTAGTTGATGGCTCCTTTGAAATTGACCATCGGCATCGTGAGCCTCTACTAATACCTAAGTACTATGTGTTTACTTGTTAGTTCGTCTTTTAATAACTGTGACTTTTGCATAGATATAGTTTAGGATCTGAAGTGCCATAGGTTGTACACGTTATTTTTGATTCCAGAAAAACTGGTTTTTTTATTTGTTTTCCCGCGGGATTTTTTAAACTCAACTCCGCTCGGATGAAATCGCGTGCAATAACTAGTAATTTAATGTAAACATCTTATTTTATTAAAACTTTTACCTACCTAGGTACAAAGATTTTAAAAATAAGTATGCACACCAGTCAGAATGTTATTATTAAATAAGTAACTATACCAAAGTGCTCTCGATCACAAGTAAATAAAGTTCAAGCAGTGGTTTGCCTTGTCAGCTCCGTTGCATACCTTAAACTGATATTATAGTCTTTATTGCCATAATAATAAGAACGTGTACATAAAAGCTCACACCATAGCTCGAGGCAAGACATACCTTCCTGTCTCTATCGCTTCCTAGTTCCGGATAGCATTAACTATTAATAAGAACGAGTGTTCTAGATAATTATTAATTATCAAGGTGACCTAATGAATTTGTGTCCATAGAAGCGCGATTTTCAGTTTCTCAAGAATCCCGAGATAAATCTTTATATTTCCGGTAAAGTAACCTATTTGGGTTGCAAGGTTGCAAAATTTAACCTTTATTCTAAATCGGGTCAGCAGTCAGGCCGTGAACATGAATTAACCCTTACAAGTATATTGACCCGAATATAAACAGTTTTTTTATGTGGGAGCCCTAAATAGGTACTTATATCCGGGATAAAATGAAGCCTAGACCTTGTATTATATTTGTGAAAGTCCCGTCAAAATCGATTAGCTCTTACAAAGTTTTGCCAGGACAGACCTAGATAGACAAACATCAAAAACCTGTTTGGGTAGCAACGTACGATAGCATGTAGCTATCGTTCAAATAAACATATACATAATATATAATTTAATATAAAAAAATTCTTTTTAAAAAACCGACTTCAAACTCCCGCGCCACTATACGAAGTATATAATTTATTGTTGAAATTTTAAAAACCGCTTGACCGATTTCGATAAAATTTATATGGGACTACCTGGGGAGTATACCCTTTCAAACAAAAAAATTTCGAAATCGGTTCAGGCGTCTTCGAGTAATCGGCGGACATACATAAAGAAAAAAAGATTCCCACGAATTGATAACTTCCTCCTTTTTTGAAGTCGGTTAAAAAGACAGTTTTTTCTAAATCACAGTTAGACAATACAACTTCATTAATTTGTTAAGCTATTTGTAGAGATATTCGTAAAGCTTCGTATACATAAATTATGAAGAGCATCTACATGAGGCAACTCAAATGGATTCATCGCTCGTTCGTCTCCACTAAACCCATGGTTGTAACAGTGCAACAAGAAGCCGGCAATCCCACTGGCCCACTAATGGCCTACTAACACTGGCCCACTTGCATCATGTAAGGCAGGTTCAGGCAGCGGCGCTTCCACTAGCGTCTTCGAACAGCGGCTGGTAAATGTGTCGAGCATACGCTATAATCCGATGGTTTCACAATGTAACTAAATCGATTTCGCAATTATTTTACATTTTTATTCTGTACGCTATCCTCGTAGGATGTATCTGCATCGTAGGTGTAGACATCACGTTCATTTGCTCAACAAAACTTTATATAATGATGTCACTTACAAGTAACAAGCTCAGACGTAACCTACACGTTTACGTGCTTATTTTTCAAAGTTGAGGCCGTAATTTAATAAGTGTCGGTAATCTTAAATACTCAAGTACAATATCTTGTATAGTCTGATCTGAGATAGGTAGAATCTTTTCATTTATTTCCTGGGGAACACAAACTGGGAAAAATTCAGATTTGGGGAAAACAGTATACAGTCGAACCTGGATAAGCGAGAGTTCTAGGAACCGGATCTCTTTGTCGCTTATGGAGGATTCTCACTAACCCAAGTTTCTAGCATTTAAAGGCACAGGTGTGGCCTCTCTCACTTTTAGAGATTAGAGGTGAAAGTCGGCTCCTCTTAATATTTCCATACCTATCCCTTAGTGCACTAATACTTTATAGAATCATTTGTTTTTATAAAAGGTGGTTCTCGTAAAACCAAACTCACTATATTTCACCAGTAAAATCACGTACTTAACCGAAGATGAGAATTTGTAAAAGCTACCAAAATAATAATCATTTATAATCCTATACCTAACAAAGTAAGTAGGTACTAAGTTAATGAGTTTGTAGCGGATGTGCTGATACAAGCATTTTTGCCCATTGAACTTTGTTAAACGTTTCGTACTGGCTTCTAGTTCAGTTGTGAGTTGCCCCTTACCGGCCGTAAACATCACACTGTTCCACTGTAGGGTTTAGTAATTTTGTAATTTTATATTAATGTGCAATTAATTAAATATTTAAAGTCACGGAGTAACTTCTTTTAACAAGCCCTATAACCTTGATAGAGAACACGGCGCTACATACGGAGTAGTAGAGAGATTCCCCTAACTGGTGACGTAAGAATCTTCTCTAAAGAGATAAAGGTTTGTTTTAGAATCTAACGCAAAGTTAGTTGCAAAATAACACACCGAAGAACCCTCACATTGTGAATCTGACACGTGATACTAAATCTATCTATCATACAGAGTATACAAAGTACGTCTTTGTAACATGTCTACATTTATAGTTACCGGAACATCTAAGCTAGTTAACAAGAGTACAAAAGGAAGTTGAAACTAGTCTTCTGGAATAGGTCTGGTGGGAAGCTTTGGCAGAGGCTAGGTACCACCGTACCGTAACAGACGTATCTCTAAGCGAATTTCCGGTAAGATGGAGTGGAAACCGATATGGATATCTATCTAAACACTGCAGTAATAAAAGAATGCGCATTAGTTCTAGCTACACCATTGACCTACTTAGTAAGGAAAGGAAGAACATTTGAGCAAGGAAAGTTTCCAACTAAATTAAAAAAATCGATTGTTAAACCTGTTCATAAAAAAGGTGACACACGGGTACTTGGAAACTATAGACCGATCACACTGATACCTATCATGTCTAAATTATTTGAGAAAGTGATGAATGATAAAATCTATCAATTTCTTACCACGTATAATTTATTAAAAAGTACTCAATATGGATTTAGAAAGGGCAGCTCCACTACTTTAGCATGTTTTTCTCTTATAAAAACGGTAACTGAGTGCTTTGAGAAAAAGGTTTATCCTCTTGCAGTATTCCTGGACATGAGTAAGGCTTTTGACTTTGTCTGTCACAGGTTACTATTAGATAAATTATATAGATATGGTATAAGAGGAAAACCACTAGATTGAATACAAAGCTACCTAATAGACCGCATGCAATGTGTGGAAGTAACCAAGACAGTTGGCAGTCAAAGGAGACAATTTCAGTCTAGTTTTAGGCATAATGCGTATGGAGTACCACAAGGTAGCGTTTTAGCACCCTTACTTTTTTTGATTTACATTAACGACATGCCAGATGTAACCAAATATGAATGCATCCTATTTGCCGATGATACTACTATGATAATTAAATGTGCTAATCAACGTGACATTGAAAACGAAACGAACACTGCTCTGACTAATATAATAAACTGGTTAAATGATAATAATTTGCAAATTAATTTAGATAAAACTAATTACATACAATTCCTAACGCACAACAGTAGTGGTTTTGACTATAATATTAAATATAAACAGAATGTTATAAATAATGTAGAATCAATTAAATTTTTAGGTGTAGCTATTGACAAGTTTTGTGACTGGAAGGCTCATATCCAAGGAGTGTGTAATAAGTTAGATAAATTTGTATATGTGCTTAAACGTCTTAAGCAAACAACAACCCACGAAGCCGCACTTATGGCGTACCATGGATATGTGTCTTCCATCTTAAGATATGGCATAATACTATGGGGTAATTCAGTAGAATGGGAAAGAGCATTTAAAGTACAAAAGAAATGTATCAGGGCACTGTCTGGCGTAAATATGCTTCATAGCTGTAGGCCACTGTTTAAATCTTTGAAAGTGCTACCGTTGCCTAGCTTGTATATCTATGAAATATGTATATTTGTAAAAAAAAACCCACACCTATTCAAAACCGATTGTACAATAAGAAGGGTTTGAAACCAACATAAGAAACACAGGCTATGCGTCCCTATGCAGAAGCTGGCGGTAGCCAAAAAAAATGCATACGGTATGGCTATTCGCATTTTTAATCACTTGCCGGATAATATGAAAAGTTTTCCATTAAGTCGATTTAGAAAAGCACTTTTTGACATGCTTATAGATAAAATGAATTATAAGATTAATGACTACCTAATTGAAGAGTTAAATTGATTTTCCGTATTTTACTGACATGGTTTCAATTATTAAGGATTGTTTTTTGCACGCCAAGCTTGGCAGGATATGTTGAAGCTGTATAATTGTTAACTTAACATCTATGTAAATATGTCTATATTTCATGTACCATATTCTTGCAAAATAAAATGATAGATTGATTGATTGATTGATTGATTGATTGATTGATTGATTGATTGATTGATTGATTGATACCTATGCGTTTAATGTACAGTACCATGCCCCTTCTAAGTTATTCGCTACCACCTTAGATGGCATCGTCACTTACCATCAGGTGAGATTGTAATCAAGTGCTATCTCGTCAATGAATAAAAAAATGGGTAAAGTTGACAACCTGGTTTCAGGTTTCTTTATTAAAATCAGTTTTTTGAAATTCTTTGGGAATTTCAAATAACCTGACTCCATAAGGGTTAAAGTCGCGGCCGAAAGCTAGTAGTAAACTAAACCAAGCAGAGCGCAGTGTTGGCAGAAGCCCCGGAGGTAGCAGGAAGCCGTTGAATACAGGCGGCGCAAGACCGAGCCTTGTGGAAGTTCATGCAAGATGACTTTGCCCCGTAGTTAAAATGTTCTAAGCCGGTAGTGGATAGATCCACGGTTGACAAAAAAGAAGAAACAATACTGCGTTAAAAATATAAAATTCACCTTATAAATAAAAATACATTTTATCTGAAACGAGAGCAACGTCTAATTATCCATGCAGCACGCAGAACAGTTTCTCAAGTCGGGGCCAAGTTCAATGCAATATTAACGAGGTTACGACACATGCCTACGTGCCTTCGCAAAAACAACCCAAGTATTTTAATAGATAAAGAGATACGCAGCCCGCTTAAATTTTTACGGAAGGTTTCATTCATTTTCCTATATTAAATCCGGATAAACCGGCCAAGTGAGAGTCGGACTCGCAGAAGAAGGGTTTCATACCATCGTACAAGATTTAACACAACTTTTAATACTGCACCTGTACATACAATTATTGTTTACTTAAATTCAAATTCAAATTCAAAATTATTTATTTCACGTCAGGCCAACCTGTGGCTCTTATGATAAGTCATGACTCTACCACCGGTTCGGAAAGCGGATTCTGCTGAGAAGAGCCGGCAAGAAACTCAGCAGTTGCTCTTTTCAAAATAATCATTTTAAAATATAATTATGAAGCTATTACATTGTAATAAGTTTTTTATACTATCTTGTTGGCAGCTGGATGCCAAGCCAATTTAACCTATGCAACTTTGTTAGAATAAAATATAATATTTCCACAATGAGAGGAATTTCCAAAAAAAAAATACACACTGTATCAACCGTTACGTTACGGTTCATGAGATATGCGGGCTGTACTGGGCGCTGACAGACAGCCGCGGCCGGAGAGACGGACACACAGCGAAGGCTTTGTAATACGGGTCCCCGTTGGCAGCCTGTGGGTACGGTACCCTAAAAGGATTTGGCTGATTTTCCACCAGGGATGTTCGAAAATACATAGCGACGTAATTGTAGAAGCTTCTACACATATAAAAGGATTTACTCAACCATCCAACCAAACATCAACCATCCAACCAAACATCAACCATCATAAAGCAGAAACACCGTCATTTTTTTGAACGATGATAAGACAGCCTTTGATTGAGATCTCACTTGATGGTAAGTGACGATGCAGTTTAAGTAGTTTAAATTAACATTTTCCCCTAATCGATTTCTACATGTCATCGTACCGGAACGCTTAATCGCTTGGCGTCTTGTCTTTGACACTACGGTTAACGTTGGTAACCAGCAAACTACTACAACTAGAATCTAGTTGCAGTAGTTTGATAGAATAAAGATGGGAATCCCTTCTACATTACTGCGTCCTTTCTAACTTTTAAGATCCGAACATCTAGGGTTCCATTAGTCCATTAGTATATAGACGGCATGTTGTATATAATAACCGGACCCTGCTCTTCTGTAGTATTTTTCAGCAATATTATAAATATTTTCTCAATCATCGCCCATAATTTGAACATAATTTATGCACTAACCGACCTAATATATCTTTTGGCTTACCTACCTATAAAATGAAAAATATTAAAATGAACACACATTACATGATTAGTAAAGAATAAAAGTGGTGACATTATCAGTTCTCAATCTTTACAAATATATCATATAACCTTGGCATTACTTGTTAACTACAGGTTGGTGATAGTAATTAGGTTCTCTTGCACCATGCAAGATTAAAATGAATTCAAGGTTTTCGCTGTCCTATAGGTAATCAGCCTGAGTTTACTTTACATAGAGATTTTTCCTTTATTTCATGTGCGAAACTATGAATTCCGGAAAGCAGTGTTGGCCCCACCGAGTGGGGGGTCTCCCCCACTCGGTGGACCGACGACATTGGACGAGTCGCAGGAAGTCGCTGGATGCAGGCGTCGCGAGACCCAGGTTGGTGGAAATCAATGTAAAATACCAGCAGTGGACATCTACCTATAGGTTGATTGATCAATAATTTTCTATTGTATTCTATAGATTATAAAACCTCATTCATCCTTTCATTGTGATAACCGAAGTGAAATTCCTCGTCATCATCATTGATTGCTTTAGCAATGCGTCGTGGAAAATGTGTTGTACCTCGTAGTATTTTGACGCGATCTCCAAATTGAGCTCTAAGTATTTGGTAGAAGTCCCTGGTTTCGCCCTTTACTGTGGTCTCCCAGGTACTAGGCCTGTTGCAGTGCTTTGGATAAGCGCATGTATCCTGTGATGTCTTTGTTTCCTTACCAGTAGTGGCTTGTTCATCTTCTTTAATTTTCGACTGCGGGAGGATGATATTTTTAGCAGTGTATGTTAATCATAATAATTTATGAGAAAGTGTGTTTAATGATTTGTCCTTCAAAGATGCAGCAACGGAGGTACGGATCGATATGCCGTTAATGCTCAATACATAAACATAGTATGTCTTAATGATAATGGCTCAATATGATAAAGTAAAAAGTATACAAAAGAACATACAGATCTAAGTTGCAGTAGATTATTTTACTTACAGATTTTGGAAATGTCTGTGCTGTGGTAGTAATTTTTTCTATTTGTGATGATGTGAAATTAGATGTAGTAATTCGATTTGTGCATGTTGTTAAAGCTGTTTTTGTACTATTTGTTGTCGTTGAGACAATCGGAGAGGTAACAGTTTCATTAACGATTGACGATGTTGTTAAAGCTGTTTTTGTACTACTTGTTGTCGTTGATACAATCGGAGAGGTGACAGTTTCATTAACCATTGACGATGTTGTTAAAGCTGTTTTTGTACTACTTGTTGTCGTTGAGACAATCGGAGAGGTAACAGTTTCATTAACCATTGACGATGTTGTTAAAGCTGTTTTTGTACTACTTGTTGTCGTTGAGACAATCGGAGAGGTAACAGTTTCATTAACCAATGACGATGTTGTTAAAGCTGTTTTTGTACTACTTGTTGCCGTTGAGACAATCGGAGAGGTAACAGTTTCATTAACCAATGACGATGTTGTTAAAGCTGTTTTTGTACTACTTGTTGCCGTTGAGACAATCGGAGAGGTAACAGTTTCGTTGACAATGGTTTCATTATTGGGTAAATTGGTTGCTACTTCCGTACTTGTTACATTATTTTTTGCTTCAGTACTTGGTACAATTACTGGTATCGTAGCTATCGACGATCTTGTAACATTTGGAGATATCATAGGTGTTGTGATATTTAAAACTGGACATGTCACAGTAGGGCATACACAAGTGGCGTTAAAATATGACGAATTATTATGTGTTATTATGGTTGTCATCTCAGCTGTTACTGTAACAAACAAAATTATTATTTACATAATAGCAAGTTGTAACTTGATATAATTTATCATGCCTACTATAATATTCTACACTTACTTACATGTATTCATTATTTTGTAGTTGAAAGTTTACCTGATGAAGGTTTAGTATTAGCCTCCGTCACATTGCTATTTACTATTTTTGATGTATTTGCTGAATTAGTGGTAGTCTCAACAGGAACAGAAATATTTAATGTAATTGTTGTAGTAATAGATGATAATATAATTGTGGAATTCAATACTGTTTCGTTGGACGGACACTTCTCTATATTCGTTTCAGTATATTCTATAAAAATTGAAAGAGTAAATTCACAACTACTCGTAAATCATTTTATTGATCATTGAACAGTGGGTGAAATCAATGGTACCACGGGCCCTGAATATCATTAATAGAAATAAAAAGAATACCTTTGTGCTTATCGCAGTTGTATTCAAATAAATCGCATTTATCTAAAAATAATCTGGTATTTAAATTTTCGACGCCACATATTGATACTCCGGTATGGTTACAAGTTTTTGCAAACGCGCAAAAGTCGGGAGGCTAAAAATTTTAAGTCGATGACATCAGCTACGAAATGTGAAACATTTTTTTATAAATAGCATTAATATAAATAAATCTTACCGGAATATAATGTTGTTTTGTTACATTGTACAATAATAATAAACCGAACACTATTTGGGAATACTTATAAACCATGATTATTCATAACTGTATATAATTTTATGATAGCTTTTTTAAAATACTTATCAACTATCATAAATTTTTATGATTAACTAATCTATGGGTTAGCATCTATCTATGTCTAACAATAAAATCTATAACTAATAATGTAACACCCAATACTATTTTATTTCAAATTCATTTCAATGAATTCCAAAATACAAAATATTACTTTGAAATTGAGTTTTGCATTTACGACAATAGATTTTATGAACTACAAAATAACTACAACATGAACGTATTTTTATTGTATAGGTATTTTATGTCTCATTATTTATTGATTGTTTAGTACGTAATAAATAACTAAACTATTCAAGAAAATCGTCCGATTTATCCGTGGTTTTCTGTCCAAACCGTTTCACTATGAACCCCTTAACAACTTTTATCATCATTTTACCATTTTTCATCACCTTTTGCGTTTTTATAATCATGGTTTTGCTTTGCTTTTTTGTAACCATAGTTCTCACTGTCTTCTTCGTGGTAATTGGAACTGTTATTCTTCTTTTTGTTGTTGTTATTTTTCTTGTTATTGGTCTAGCTATTCGCCTTGTTTTCTTCCGCCAATTTGGCGTATACCTCCTCTTTCCTTTTAACATGCGCTCTGGTAGAGATACTCCTAAAGTTGTCGGTTTCACCGCCAATCTCCTCTGTGGTACATAAGAATGTTTATGGCCTATTCTAAGTCCATCCTTACATGTAGGGCAAGGAACCATGGGAGGGCATTGTGTAGTTGGTAAATTGAAGCAATCTGAGTAGTTAATTGTATAGTAATCTGTAATAGAAAATTACTCTAATATAAATTGAGCTATTTATGTTTGAGGGGCGTGTGGCCTATAGTTGCATTTCAATCGACTGATCTGCCTAAGCAATGTTGACTCAAATATATCTCTATCCTGCTCTCGAGGTCAGAGCTTTTGTTAAATACTTATCAAGGAGTTAGATATTTTAAAAATTCAAATTTAAATTCAAAATCATTTATTTCATGTAGGCCAACTTGTGGCTCTTATGACAAGTCAGGAATTTACCACCTGCACCGGTTTGAAATGCTGATTCTGCTGAGAAGAGCCGGCAAGAAACTCAGCAGATGATAATTAATTAATGACCCTTTTAATACAATAAAATGAATTTCTCTGTATGAATGATATTTAATCTAAAAATATGATATGAATGGTATTTAATCTAAAAAATATGAGAGTAGAAATGTTACTGCTGGGTTTTTACTATTAACGTTAATACTAGATTTTCTCTGACCCTAAAAGTTAATGTTTTCATATGCGGGATTCGTGTCATAGCACACTGATCTTTACGATTGGATTCTCCGGGTTATTTTAGGGTACATAAAAATAACAACATAAAAACCTGTCATTATCTGTCTTGAAGAAACTTTAACACTACAGCTCGTCAATGCAGGTTATTATTTTTAACATCTTTTTAATATTATAATTCATCCATCTAAACCCACGGCTGGCCCACTAATGGGCACAGGTGTCTGTTTAAATGAGAAGGGTTCAGGGCCTCAACCCTTCTCATTTGAACGGACCCACGGCCTATGGCCTGAACTTGCCATAATCCACCAAGCTGGCTGGCCAAGTGCAGATTGGCAGACTTACACACCTTTGAGCACAATTTGGAGAACTCTCAAGCATGCAGGTTTCCTCACGACACCGTTAAAACCGCTAACCGTCAAACGCTGAGTACCGGGAACGCGTGATACGGTCGCGTATCTCAAAGTCTACCATAAAGTCTAAAAAAGTTAAAATAACATTATTACAATAAGGTAAGAGGTTGCACTTGAGACCTACCTACGTATAAAGATTCCTATTTAGGGGATGATTAAGGTATGGATGGTGAAAACAGGCACTAGGTAATCTAGCGTAGGTACTTCATATAAATGGGTGAATCTAGCACTTATTTTTAAAATAATATTTGCTAACCTGAACTTATAATCAGAAATAAGTGGATCTACATATTATATAAAAGCGAAAAAATCACTACTAATTATATTTACAAAAAATACACGCCGTCCAAGTGATCGCTAATGGGCATGGTGCCCAAAACACTGGCGCTATTACCTCTCTGAATAGCGAGGCTAAGCCTTTGGGCTAAATAAGCGCCAGCTCTTTGGTCACCAGAGGCGTGGATCAATTTTTGGGACACGACATTTACAAAATTTTTGGTGTCCGATGACCATGGACCCAGAGTCTCAAAAGCAAGCGCCGCAAAAATATAATCCTTAGAAATGGCAGAGTATTTGCGGCGCTTAAGCAACTGAGCGGATTCGGCAGCTGCACCCGCCTTTTGGCACGAGCCCGGTAGGTGGGACGCAGCCAACGTATCAACGCAAGTCACGTCCCACACCAGTGCGCGACCCATCGTCCACGGTACTATAGTCATCGCGTCCGGCCTCTTGCCGTCATCCCTGAACAAACCGGAGGGTTCCAGTTGTGCAGGGATGGAGGCAGTGACCAGAGCGCGACGGACTATATCATTGAGAGCACCGTGGCGATACAAGCGGCCCGCGCTCCGATAACAACTGAGTCCATGGTGACCAAAACGATCCACTTGGCTGCCGCAAGGACAGCGATGAGGCTCACATACCTTAATCCCCAAGCGCAAGCAAACGGCCACACGAAGCGCTGTCCTGTCGAGAATCGTCCCCAGGCTATGAGATGGCAGAGCGTGTAGCCAGTGACCTGACTCCTTTTCGGATACGTCTAAAATACGGGCTTTATCCGTATCTGAGGTACACTGCGCTACGAGATCTGCATGTGTCAAAACAACACGCGGTTTGTCCCAAAGACCCTGACATTCCACAGCCGAAGGAAAACTCTCACCAGGACAAGATGCACTCCATGCTAACTTCGCCTCTGCAAGACTCTCCACTACATCATCAGCCGGATTAGACAGATTAAGGATCTGACTGATGAGAGTGATAGAGCCAAAAGCAGAAGATAAGAAAGCCGGAAGCGCTACGCTTGAAATGGGACGTATGCCTAAGCCACCGTATTTAACAGGTAGGCTGGCTTGAGTCCAGGTGCGGTCATCAAACTGTAAATTTAGAATTTTGCAAAGAGTATCTTTAAGAGACACGTCTAGATTATAAGTTAAAATAGGATATTTCCAAATGGGACTGCACCGTAATAAATACATGAATTTTGGCGCAAATAAACATAACCGTAAAATACACACATCAAAAGTGTCTAGGGATCAAGCATTTTTATGCGGATTTCTTGAGATTGAGATGTGGCTTTGTAATAAATTTATGATTTTATAAATTTATATGGATCCTTTTTGGTGCATTTCATAATTTGAATCAGGAACTGTCAATCAAATTCGAGTAAAAGATGAAAATCAGCTGTCAATATTTTCCCTATAAAAACATACAACGCATTGAAGACATTATTAGTGCTACTGTTTCCCTACTACTGATTAAAACCAACGTTATTATGGAGCGGCGACGTCATTTAAGCAGGGAAGAAATGCTCAGAGCCGTGGGAATGATAGAAGCTGGTTCCCGGCAACGTACTGTGGATTTAGCTCTGAATACAAGTCAGAGTGTTATCAGTCGACTTTGGACACGTTACCGAAGCACTGGTACCGTGGCTGAGCGCCATGGAGGACGGTATCGCTGCACCACAAGGAGACAAGACCGATACATTCAAATCTTAACTCGAAGAGCTCCAACAATAACCGCCATGATGTTAGCCGTGAGGCTTCATCACTCTTCAGGGAACTTAATTAGCGACCAAACAGTCAGAAACCGCTTGCATGAAGTGAACCTTCATTCCCGAAGACCGCTACGGGTACCACCTATAGCAATGCACAATCGTAGGATTCGATATCAATGGGCTCTTGAACACAGAAATTGGGCAGAAGAACAATGGCGTTTCGTGTGCTTTTCTGATGAGTCTCGTTTTGGTATGAGACCGGATACAAGACGTATACGACACTGGAGAACCCCTGGACGCCAACAGCGATTAAAATCCTGCCAGGAAGTCCATCCTTATAGTGGTGGAACCATCATGGTATGGGCGGGTATTTGGATCGGCGGAAGAACTGAGTTGATTTGGATCAGAGGCAACCTCAACGCTCAAATTTATGCTGAGACGATTGTATCAGACGTCATCGTTCCTCTACAAGTGCAAATCGGTCCCTTATTTCAGTTAATGCATGATTATGTACGACCGCACACCGCAAGAGTTGTAAGACAGACTCTCGCCGCAGCTAACATCAATGTCCTGCCCTGGCCTGCTCAGTCGCCAGACTTGAACCCGATTGAGCATGCATGGGATATGCTACAGAGAAGAGCTCTGCCGAATATGGAGGGTATCCAGTGGCAAGAAGACCTTTTTTTGTTGTTGCAACGAACATGGGCGGCCATTCCACAGCGTGATTTGGATGAACTCATTTTGAGTATGCCAAACCGATGTTCTTGTGTTGTTAGTGTTCGCGGTAGAAACACGGATTATTAATTGTTTAAGTTACCCAATAAAATTTTAAAGAAAACTGTTATTTCAGTCTTTTTTTCGAACTTTAATGTTAGTGGTTCAAATGTCAAAAATCCCTTTATTAGGAAAATGGCAAATTTCTTTATTAATGCAAAGGTGACTTGGTTTATCGTTACTGTGACAAACGAAAACACTTTATTTGATGAATCCTTAAAGAAAATTTTAATTAATATCAATCAGGAGAAAAGTTATTGCAAAAATATATGTTGATCCCTAGACACTTTTGATGTGTTTATATATGGCCATGTGTGGCTTTATATCTAAAAGGCGAGGCGAAAATTTATTAAAAAGATCTAATTTTGAATTTAGCAAACTGAACTCGAATAAATAAATATTCTCCTCTCCTCTCCAAATAAACGGAATGCTTGTAGAAGTGGGTTGGAAGGCTATTAATAGTAAATAGTACATTAACCTTTTCCGAAGTCGCAGTTGTACTCATACATATCACATTCGTCAATGAACAGTCTCCTGCTGTAGACATCTTCGTCGTTCTCCGTTCCACATTCAGGGATCCATGTGTGGTTACAGATGTCTGCTAATAAGCACCAATGCAGAGGCTAAAACATAAAGCTTACCTACTTGAAGATTGAAAAACAGGATCTTATCTTAGTAGGGCGGTGCCTCTGTTATACGTCATTATTGTTAACTAGAGATGCCACATTGCTTTTTTACTAGGTATTTTTATTTTTATTAAAGTGTTAACCTACACTTAAGGAAATATCAGAATAAATTTATAAACACATATCAAAAATTCCGAAGCCAGCGGGATTCGAACCCACATCTCTTGGGAATCGCGCCCGAGTGTGTTAGCCACTTACACTATGGCTACGGTCGAACTACACGTCAGCATCGAAATTAGTGATCTGTATCTACTTTTTCAGTTTAAGTAACTGTTAGCGACATCTAGTAGCAACACGTTACAATTGTTGATCTACTGCGATCGGCCCAGCTGTTCTCGAGTTTTAGTCTCGCTAAAACTCGATAACAGCTGGGCCGATTTAGCTGATTTTGATTTTGAAATGTTTGTCTTAGTCCAGGGAATGTTTAAACGGTGAAAAAAAAAGGTTAAAAAAAAAAGTTAAAAAAAAAACTTGAGAGGTGTCAAGGGACACCCGGATTGAACGTAGTTCCTTTCGATTAATTTTAGTGAAGGATTGTAATAAACTAGTGGTGTCATCTAGTATTAAATTGATTAACTACGATTAATTATTTTTAGCTTATTTCTATTGCACTGTTACAAAACCAAAGAGTTACTCTGGTGGAGTTACTGTTTTTTCACAGATGGCGTTATCCAATTTATACAATAAAAAATTAGGGAAAAATTCCACATTTAGAAATTATTTAAAATAAAATTGAAAATAGAAAATTCAGTCTGTCGAGCTGGGATTCGAACCATCGACGTTGAACTTATAGGCGACTGCCCTAACCACTAGGCCATGCAGACGCCTTGTTCTAAGGCGAATACACCGAACACAATGCAAAATTCACATTCAACAAAAAGTGTCGGTTTCAAAAATGTGTCGAGGGTCGGTTTCCTTAATTTTTTCCGTCTTTCTTCCGTACCGCGCGATAAGGAACTACATTCTAAAAGAAATGACATAGGAATGCCTACGCCGCAAGAGAGCTTCGGATCGACATAATTTTTTGCATGGGTATAGTTTAGGACCTGGAGAGTGACTTATGCTACTTTTTATCCCGGAAAATCAAACAGTTCCCGAGGGAAGGGATTTTAAAAACTAAATCCACGCGGACGAAGTCGCGGGCATCAGCTAGTCTTAAATAAAATTGTAAGTAAAAAAACCGCGTCGTTTTCAACAGAAAGTTCATTAACGAAACAAAAACGAGTGCTCTTCTCGAGTTTAATTTCCGGTTACTTATATTTTAATAGAAGCTGCGTAAAAGGCATTTTCGTGAAAGAAATAGTTCAAACCTATTACCCAAATAAAATGTTGACTCGTTGGGTATGGTATAAGGAGTGACACTGGAAAGAGAAATAAATTAATTACAACAATATTATTACAACACCAACATAAGGGCAGCACTTCAAGACTTCAGCACTTCAGGACGCCTCAGGGCAGTTCTCCTAATTGTTGGCTAAAACGTCCGACGAAAAATAATTTTTTTTTTTTGAGTTATTGGTTTTTTAAGTATGCCTTGACAGAGAGGTGCCTTCATTTATCACAGTGATGAGGAAGGCCTCCACCAGAACCTAGTTTTCTTGGAGAAATAGCGTATTTGGTAATTATGGTGTCCATGGTAAGGATAAATTGTGACATGGTAATGAGGTCCGGAATATGGTGATTAGAATATGCTATATGGTAATTTGTTAAAATTTTGTGAATGAGAAAGTAAAATAAAACATAAGTGTTTTTGTTAATAAAATCTATTTAATCTGTAAATGTGGAAAAATACAGTAGTAAAACTGAAAGAAATATCGTAGTATTTCTTTAAATATAAAAAAAATCTACTTAGGTACTTATTAATAGTAGTTAGGTACTTATTAGTAATCACGATTTACAAAATAGATAAAAATGTCACTCATAAATTTTCTTGATTCAATTCCGATTATTTATTGATTAATTATTATAGTTAATTAGTTACCTAGAAGAAGCGTCTAAGTAAATCTCGTAAAAACGGCATGCCAATCATAATCGTACAAAGATTCATAACAAAAGTCTGCCTTGCTGACGAGATCAATAAATTCAGTTATTTTCCTATCAGACCTACCCAGGCTTACCTACAAAAAGCGTCTAATTATATTATGAGTTTAACATAAGATAGCTCTATGTACACAAAATATTCTTCAAATAACATGCCAAACATAATTAATAATTATTATTATAATATAAAATTTGATACAGAATTGTCAGTGTCGTTGATGAGATTTATATATTCGGTAATCTTCTAAAGGGTTTAGGGCCTATGGAGGAAATAGTAACTTACCTGCGACCGCACCTGTTAGGTCTTAACACTAAGCTAGGCTATCCACGCAACGCATTTGTTCGCTATAGACCCAAGCAACAAGGACTGT
Source organism: Oeneis ivallda (assembly GCA_029955525.1). NCBI lineage: Eukaryota > Metazoa > Arthropoda > Insecta > Lepidoptera > Nymphalidae > Oeneis > Oeneis ivallda. The sequence goes on along the minus strand of JARPMR010000022.1, from coordinate 7,726,063 downwards.
GTTATCATGGAGCTTGACATACATAACGCTTTCAATACACTGGAAAAGGACATTCTACTGAGCGAAGCAAAGTTATGATTCCTACTCTGTATCCTTTTCTTCAGCAATTTTAACATTCCCCCTTCAATGTCTTCTATAACCAAACCTCTATCCTTTCGCAGATTGATGTCCAACAGGGAGATCCGTTTAGATCTCTCATCTTCAGCCTCAGCATTCAGAAAGTTCTTCACGACCTCAAATCCCCCCTTAATATCTGGTAACTCGATGATGGTACTATAGGAGGCAAACCTGAAGTTGTGGAACGTGACCTACCGCTTTTAATAAATTGCTTGAAGGAGCTGGGGTTGAAGGTGAACATGCCTAAGTGAGAGTTCTTCCCCTGTAATCCAGAGTCCCGTCTTCTGTTCCCTCACTTTGAAGACCTAGTTCCTGGGCTCAAGGAGTTTGCCGCTGACAATTTTTTCCTCTTGGGGTCTCCTATCTTTTCTTCTGCTATCCCGGAAGCCATTGAGGCAAGGGGGCCACTCCACCATTCAAGAACATTGGAAAGATCTTTCGGCTCATGTTACGCTTACGCTCTTGCAAAACTATTTTGCTGTGCCGAAGATTACATATCTACAACCATGTTGGGAAGTCCCAACATGGTTACAGGCCTGTTTGCGAATTCCATCGATGCATCTGCGGTTACATGGTGGAAGCCAACGGCCACCACGCATTGAGTTGCAGTCGTTGTGTGGCCAGATTCTCTCATCACCACTCACTGAACGATATCGTCCGCACAGCCCTCGTCTCGGTCAACGTACCCTGCGTAGTGTGTACTCGAGCCACCCGGTTTGGGTCACATGGATGGCAAGCATCCTGATGGCTTGACACTCGTCCCATGGCAAAATAGCAAATGCATGCTGAGGGACGCGACGTGCATGAGTACATTTGCACCATGTCATCTCAGCCGGAAAACACAGGTAGACGCTGCAGAGTCCGTTGCATTAAAAAAAGGAGTAAAGATGCCCCTATTCTGGACAGCTACCTTTTTTGTCCCTCTGGCAGTGGAGACCACGGAATGCTGGAGTGTGGAAGCTAAGCGATTGCTGCACGATATCGGTGGTTGGTTAAGGTGAAGGGGTTGCGATCCACGTTCTGGGGTTTACCTGGTCCAAAGGACGTCAATCGCCTTACAACGCTACAATGCTGCGAGTTTGATTGCAATTCAGCTATAAAAAGAATTAAGATTTATTCTCCATCTTTTTCGGTATAATATAGGATCTTTTTTTACCTTCGCATACCATTCGAGCCTTTTTTGCTCATCTTTTTCGGTTTAGTTAATTTTATTGTTGGTAAATATAACGATGTTGTCATCACCAACACCCAAACAGTATCAAAATACAGCCATAATCATTCAACACAGATTACTTATAACTTTTTATAATTATGTTACTATAAGTTGGTCCTTGACTGCGATAATCTGGGGTAAGTGGTGAATGCAGTCTAAGATGGTTTCGAGCTTACCTGGTATTAAACTTAAACAACTTACCGGTTTCTACGCTGATACGTACCAGAACGCTAAATCACATGGCACGGCACATCTTTGCTGGTAGAGTATTGGATGGTAACTAGCCTCGGCCAGACCAGACTGGAGACCATTTTACAACATCCAAAATTGCCCCAGCCGGGAGTCAAACCCATGAAGATCCAGTTTTTAAGACCAAAGTACTCACCACAGGGCCAGGGAGGTCGTTAAAATTTAGAAGATCCCATACATTCAAGCATTACTCTAATTACCTAGCTAATGCCCAATTACCATAGTACGTTAAATGGCCCTGGTAATAATGGTAATCAGGATCATGGTAATTAGAATTGGTTAGTAATTAAATTTTTACTTGATAAGTGAACATAGTAATTTTTTTTAAAGTGTTTTGTTAGAAAATACGAACATATAAATGTGATAACTACTAACGGTATGGTGAGAGTCCTATGAATGAGCGATTAAAGTTGCCAAAATGAAATTTCCGTTGGAGAATGCCAAATATTTCAGTAACCCGACGACGTACACACCTCCATTTGACATGAATTGCTCAAGGCAACTGACTTTGTACGTTAGACGCGACGACGATGCGGATTGTATGGATATGTGGGTAGTTACGATAGTGTTTGCACAAGAGCACGGTAATGATTAAAAAGTCGTGGGACAGACTTTAAATACTAATAAAAAACTAATTCTAAGACGTAACCTCACGCTACTGTTGTTATTTTAAAGATTAATAATTCATTATTGAAATATATTTTTTTGAGACAAAAAAATATATTGCCCCTGATACAGCGGAGACTCTGGAAGCACTGCGTTCTAAACACCCATCTCCTTCTCCTGATTCCTCTTTTCCAGACCCACCGACAAATAACGATTTTCTTTTTCAGGCCACTACAAATGACGTGCTGGGAGCTCTGATGTCTTTCAGAAATGGTTCCGCTGCAGGGCTCGATGGTTTGTCACCACAACACTTTAGAGACTTAGTTTGTGGTGCAAACGTTGACGTAGGTGGTACCCTTCTGAAATCCATCACTGATCTGGTGAACCTGATGCTATCTGGACGAGTACCCCATGAAATAACTAAAACCTTATATGGAGCAAATTTATGTGCCCTAAAAAAAAAGGATGGTGGTATTCGCCCCATAGCAGTGGGTTCAACGATTCGGCGCGTCGTTTCCAAAATTTGCTGTAAAAAAATTCTTCCTTTGATATCTTCTAATTTTGTCCCAATTCAGTTAGGCTTTGGGGTAAAGGGGGGATGTGAAGCAGCTGTTCATGCTGCTCGCACATTCCTCCTTGGCTCCCGGGAGGAGGTACTCCTTAAAATTGATGTGAAGAATGCCTTCAATTCAGTGGATCGAGGGGTCCTCCTCTCAGAAGTAAAAAATAAATGTCCACAGTTTTTCCCGTACTTGGCGCAGTGCTACCGGGAACCTTCAAAGCTCGTACACAAAAAGAATGTTCTGAGCTCCGCTGTCGGCTGTCAGCAGGGGGATCCGCTTGGACCAGTTATTTTTAGTTTGGCCATCCACCCTATAATTTCGGCTCTAAATTCCAAATTCAATGTTTGGTATTTGGATGATGGAACCTTGGGCGGCGAAGTGAATTCGGTTTTGGAGGATTTAGAAATTATTATATCAAAATTTAAAACTATTGGCTTGGAACTTAACTTTGATAAATGTGAAATTTATATTCCTAATTCTTTTTCGGCGGAATCTAAACTGCACATATTAAATAAATTCAATACTTTAGCTCCGGGTATTAAAATTTTAAATGATGAGTCACTTCGCCTCCTAGGAGCACCTGTTCTAGAGGCCTCAGTTCCTCAATTTTTTACTGACTTAATTTCTAAATTCAAAAACACTTCCCATCACCTTTTCGATATTAATCCTCATATGGCAATGACCATCATTCGATTCTGCTTATTTGTCCCAAAATTTACTTATTTCCTAAGATGTTCACCTCTTTGGAAATTTAATAATTTATTGGAAAATCTGGATAATTTTATACAAAATATTCTATCTGACATCTTAAATTGTCCGATAGATGATCAAGTATGGGCCCAGGCTTCTCTTCCGATCAGGTATGGAGGTCTGGGAATCCGCAAAATTTCTAGTGTCTCTCTGCCAGCATTTCTTTCCTCTGTTTATAGTACACACACTCTCTTTGAAAAAATTATATCCCAGTCTTTGGGATCAATTGAGGTGTCGTGCTTGGCAGAGGCAAGAAATGAATGGTCAACGATTAGCCCAAATCAATTGCCGGTTTCTCTTCCTTCCCAGAGACAGTGGGATGACATTATTTGTAAAAAAACTTTTGACGCAATGTTAATGGAAGCAAATTCTAAAGACCGTGCTCGTCTTCTCGCTGTCTCTGCGAAAGAATCCGGCCACTGGCTCCATGCTCTCCTTTCTGCTAATCTAGGCACTCTTTTAAACCACGCCACTCTTGCAGTGGTAGTTGGCCTTAGGCTCGGCGCCAAAATAACCCAGCCTCACCGTTGCCACTGCGGTGACCACGTCGACGCTTACGGTCATCACGGACTCTCCTGTTCGAAGAGCGCTGGTCGTTTCTCCCGCCACAATGCCCTCAACGACATCATCCGCAGGTCTCTTGCTACTGCTCACGTGCCAGCTGTATTAGAACCTATTGGTTTGGCACGTAGTGATGGCAAGAGACCTGATGGTATGACGCTTGTTCCTTGGAGGGCAGGGAGGTCGCTTGTGTGGGATGCCACCTGTGTAGATACTCTGGCTGCATCCCACATCCATGCGACCTCCTCTGTGGCGGGTGCAGCGGCTACTAGCGCCGAACAGGCTAAGAGGCGCAAATATGAAAAACTTGACAGTGGTTTCATATTTGTGCCTTTTGGTGTAGAGACCCTGGGGCCGTGGGGCCCGGAGGCTCGAGCGCTTTTTGTAGAGCTAACTAAAAAGGTGATCGAGTCTACCGGGGATCCAAGAGCTGGCAGCTACCTTGCCCAAAGGATTAGCTTGGCCATCCAAAGGGGTAATGCTGCCAGCATCTTGGGTACCATGCCACACTGCAGTGGCTTCGATGGGGTTTTAGATTTTATTTAATTTTTTATTTTAGTTTTAATTTTAGAATAATTTTAATTTTAATGTAGAAGGTAGTTTTAATTTTAGAGTAAATTTAGGTTTAATGTATCTCAATAATTATAATTATACTTTGTCGAGTTTTGAATAAATGATTATCCGTATTTTTTTTGAGAATTTTTAATCGACTATGTTTTTAAATAAATAAGTTTGTTAGATACAACATAAGCAGTGGGACAGTCATGGAGGTTAGAAAATCGAGGTTTAGATTTTTTTTAAAGCTGGATCTCACCTCTTTTATCTTCTTTTTCTTGATGGACCCTATAGAGGACACTATCTAGTATCTACAAAAAAAGTTACATAAGCCTGAGTTAGTTTTAACCTACGTTCTCCAGTCTGGGACATGCCTTAGCCAACATTTAGGAGAATTGCCCCTCACTGAAGTTTTGTCACTTTGTATTGATATTGATACAAGAAACTATAAAGCTACCTCAAACTGCTAGGCTTTGAAGCGTGCATTTGAGTTACTCGTGTTAAAAGTAATGGATTCTCTTTTGAGTCGGTGCCGCCAAGTTGCCTTCACGCATTTTGGACCAAGATTTCACCCGGTATTTCATAGTTTGTACAATATACTTACATACCACAAAAATTTATATCGAAATATTTAATATCACCACTATTTTACGATGAATTTATGCATACCTTTTTCTCCAAAATGCTCCTTTTTCGTCTACGGTTTAGTCTAGTTCTAGTATTTTGTTTATTCTCTGTCATTTACTTAGTATGGTTTCACTCCCTGCTGCTAAATACTGTGTGCTTTATACAACTCCTTTTCAAAGACAATCTTCCTATTATACTAATATTATAATTTTGAAAGTGTGTTTGTTTGTCGGTCTGTTGGTTTGTCCTTCAATCACGTTGCAACAGAGCTACGAATCGACACGATTTTTTGCATGGGTTTATTTGAAGACTGGAGAGTGACCAAGGTTTATCCCGGTAAATCAGAGTTCTCGCGGGATTTTTAAAACTAAATCCATACGGATGAAGCCGCGGGCATCAGCTAGTACAATAATATATTACAAAAAAAATTGAGATAGACCCCTAAATATGTATAGACATGATAAATAAGAAGCAGTGATAGCCTAGTGGTTAGGACTGTGGTCTCCTATTCGGGGGGTCGCAGGTTCGATCCCGGGTACGCACCTCTGACTTTTCGGAGTCAAGTGCGTTTAAGCAATTAAATATCACTTGCTTCAACGGTGAAGGAAAACATCGTGAGGAAACCTGCACACCTGAGAGTTCTTCATAATGTTCTTGAAGGTGTGTGAAGTCCGCCAATTCGCATAGGGCCAGCGTGGTGGACTTATGGCCTATAACCCTTCTCTGAGAGGAGACCTGCGCTCAGTAGTGAGCCGTTGATGGGTTGCTAATGATGATGATGATGATGATAAATAAATAGGTGAGCCACCTACTCACCTAACCATCAAACCAGCCTTTATAACAATTCAAATAAAGTCTTTCAAAGTTACCTATGCACAACGAAAAATAAATCATTTCTTGTGAGTTTCATTCTCTCTTTCTTATTTTATTCGTCACGAAAATGCGAATCGATTTTCACGTAACATAACACCGCCTCTCAATCTGTACTCTAGCTTTTTATTGACTTTTATGTTTTGCAAATACTTCGTGTTCAATAATATATTGCAAATATTTTAAACGTAACAGAATCATAAAGTATGCTATAAATCGCAGTCAACGTGAAGCCTTGTGAATTAATGAATAACAAGATGTTTAAATAACAAAGGTACCACCTAATCCGTCCACTCTGACATACAATTGCAAACTTATAACAATTTAATATTATTATTAATTATTATAATTAGTAACATTATGTTAATAACCATGTAACATTGTATGGTTCATTGACATGTTTTGCTATAAGTATTAGGAAGGTATATCTGTCGTAATTTGAGTTTCAGATTTAAAAAAAATTGTTTTATATCATTTCATTTCAATAAACATATTTTTACCTTCATACCTATTGGTAAACTAGCTTTTACCCGTAGCTTCGCTCACCCCTATTTTACCCCCTTAGTGTTTGAATTTACAAAAATCCATTCTTAGCGGAGGCTTACGTCATAACAGGTTTCTGTATGGTCTTTCAGCCCGATCCGTCCAATGATTTAAGCTGTGCGTTGATAGATCAGTCAGTCACCTTTTCCGTTTATTAGGGTTCCATACCAAAATGGTAAAAATGGAACCCTTATGGTGAGACTTTCTCCGTCCGTCCGTCCGTCTGTCACAGTCGATTATTTCAGTAACTATTAAAGCTATCGACATGAAATTTGGCATAGTTGAGTATAATAGTGGCCCAAAATCATTGGAATAAAGAAAAATCGAAAATTATTTTTAGTTTTATTAAAAAAAGGGGGAAAATCGGGGGTTTGAAATTTCAAAGTACAATAACTATATCGAGTGGGGTATCATATGAAAGGCCTTTACTTGTGCATTCTAAAACAGTTTTTTATTTATTTCTATATATAATAGTTTTTGATTAATCGGCCAAAATGACGAAAAAAATACCATTCCCCCCCCCCCTAATCTCCGAAGTTTACCAATCAAAAAATCTGAAATAATTATGGTCAATAGAGGTTTATGTATATTTTACAGGAAAAATAAAAGCAACGCGAAACTTATTTTAGTTTGATTAAAAAAGGGGGAAAATCGGGGGTTTGAAATTTCAAAGTAACATAACTATACCGAGTGGGGTATCATATGAAAGGCCTTTACTTGTGCATTCTAAAACAGTTTTTTATTAATTTCTAGATATAATAGTTTTTGATTAATCGGCCAAAATGTAGAAAAAAATACCGTTCCCCCCCCTTATCTCCGAAGTTTACCAATCGAAAAATCTGAAATAATTATGGTCAATAGAGGTTTATGTATATTTTACAGGAAAAATAAAATCAACGCGAAAATTATTTTTGTTTAATTAAAAAAGGGGGAAAATCAGGGGTTTGAAATTTCAAAGTAAGATAATTATACCGAATGGGGTATCATATGAAAGGCCTTTACTTGTGCATTCTAAAACAGTTTTTTATTTATTTCTATATATAATAGTTTTTGAGTAATTGGCCAAAATGTTGAAAAAAATACCGTTCCCCCCCCCCCTTATCTCCGAAGTTTACCAATCGAAAAATCTGAAATAATTATGGTCAATAGAGGTTTATGTATATTTTACAGGAAAAATAAAACCAACGCTCTAACTAGCATAGTTTTCTTTATATTAACAATAAACCTCTACAAACAAAGTTAACGATAAATAAGCAAATTAATATAATATTATCGTTTTACTTTTACTTTTGGAGTATGGAACCCTCGGTGCGCGAGTCCAACTCGTACTTGGCCGGCTTTTTATTATATAGTGATATAATTATATATTAAGTGTAGGAACAGTTTTTTTTAGTTCGTGATACTATCATCAGAGCATCTTTGTATTTTTGGCAAACTACGCTTATTTTCTGAAGAAGTTGTTTTTCGCCACGAAAATGATCAATTACTAATTTACATGGTGAAGAGAAGCAGAGGCAAAAGTTAATATCTACCTATATTATATACCTAACAGTAAATCAATCTATATTATATGAGAAAATAATCGGAAAACAATAAAAATCAACTCGTATAAGCTTCATAGTATATTGTACCGCGACCTACGCATTTATCCTATTCAAAGGAAAGACCCCTAGAAACTTTTTCCTCAACAAACAAGTAATTCAATCCAATAAAAGAACGAATAACACAACACTATATAAGAGCAAGTTATTTGTTTGTTAGACACGTTGTACACAACAAGAAAGTTAAAAAATCGTGTGTGTCAGTATTTGTCTTATCCACATTCACATTTTTACACAAAGGCTCTCCTTCTTTAATACATTAATCCGTGCTTTCCAGTTTTTATGAAATTTTCAGCATCTTTACGGTCGACTATTGTACGTTTATCGGCTTTCATAACGGCCCTTTATTACAGCTAGCCGACATCTTTATTGGATGTCCGTAGGATCTCGACTGTTACGGATCAAGCTATTTCCTAGATGAAATACCTATTTTAAAAAAGCGTGTAGGGGAGGTACCCAAAATAATAACTTTTTGAAGATTTTATTTTACAACTTTGTCGGTGTAATTAACATGTATAACCATACCAAATTACAGCTTATTGTTAGTACTAGAGCGCGCTAGACCGCGGACAGACGGACAGATGGACAGCCGGACAGCCGGACAGACGGACAGACGGACGGACGGATGGACAGACAGACGGACAGATGGACAGATGGACAGACGGACGGACGGACGGACTGACGGACAGACGAGGAGGACGAAAGAGGAATTTTAGTCATGTTTAAAATTGCAAAGCATCATTTACTAGCTTTTGTACTTCGTCCCCGTGGGGTTAGGTTTTTGAAATTCTCGCGAAAACGCTCCATTTTACCGGGATAATAGGTAGCCTAAGTCACTTCACAAGTCCTCATCTATACCCATGCAAAAAAATTAAGTTGATCCGTTGACCTACTTTCTATATAAAGGTACTTAAATGGGTACTTCAATACATAGGCTGCTCACGCTCCAGTTGTTGGTTTTTAATTTCCGCTTTTCAAAAAATAAAACCGCATTCTTTATTGATATATAAAAACCGCTTTCTAGAACGTCTAGAATAACATTATTTTAGTTTGCCCTTTGTAACTACGATAAATTTTAATAAAAAACGTTTCCAAATTGTTTTTTCCTGCGAACAGAAACATTTATCCCACAAAAGGTTATAGAACGCAAGTCAATTTTCTGGGCAGTAATAACACCACCTACACACTTGCTCTATCACCTCTAGTGTAGTAGTAGAAATAGTGGGTACTAAAGCAACAGATCTCGGTTTCATTCCCCGAGTTGAAATCATACAAACCTACGGTTACTTCCTAGTTTCATTACCTACCCATTGACCAAATAAAGGTACTACCCATTTACTACCTTTATTTGGTCATTGTTGTATTACTTCATTCATACGCTGTCTAGTTGAAACCAAGTTCATGATAAATCTTCTATTTTATTTTTTACTAGCTATCAGCCGCTATTTCGTTTGTTCTTTGTTTTTCAGGAAAATAGTAATCTATATTGTCGTTCTCCAGATCCTCAACTAAATCTCGTCGATCTGTAGCTATGGTGCGGCGTGATTGAAGGACAAACCAACAAACAAACACACTTTGGCATGCTATTAGTATCGATAAATGGTCTAAGATCCGAAAAGAGGTCGTCCTTCACCCATCTGTTTGCCAGATGAAAAGTATTTTCTATCATCTTGTACTAAAAGAAGTTCCTATTGTAAAAAAAAAGACGTGAGTGTGTCAGCTCCGACGCACGACTGGAGTTTACGCGCGACTCGGGTCCGAGCGGCGCGCTCGGACTCAGTACGCGCTCGGCTTCCCGAAGCGAAAGCTCTTTCGCACGAAAACCAACCTTATTTACTCAACTTTAGGGTAGAAATTTGCATCGTTGTGAAAAACGTAACGCGGGCATTCGACAACTTAAGCGAAAACCAACCTTATTGACTCAACGTTAGGGTAGAAATTTGCATCGTTGTGAAAAACGTAACGAGGTCATTGATAAGTTGATTTTACTGCTTGGATTTTTCTCATACCGGGCGCCTAAAGTCGATTCTTAAGAAGTAAACTCCAAAAACCTTGCGATTCAAAGTTCCGTAATCACATAGTCGTAACATGAGAAAGTTTAATGGAAATTTTTGTCAATACATTACTCTTAAGTCAAGAGAGGTACCCTTCCCGCGCCCTCGTCGCCTATCGAACCGCGCAGCAGTTAGCTTACTTACTGGACCCCTATTTTCGGGACAAAATACACACAACGCTGAAAGCGTTTTCCATTTATCCTTTGAGAAAATACTCTTTTACAAGAACGTATTAAATGGGATTAACCCCAATTAGAGTATAGAACAATCGCCAACGCAAAGTTGTCTCCGCCATTACGTAACACCCACATACCCGAATTGATTTTTGTTCCCATCCACCAGTTCTACTACGCATGCGCTGAAATTTTAACGCACACATACTCAAAAACACGTACAAACGTACTATTTTTTACTTCAGTAGAATAAAAACCTTAGTCCTTTCTATGTAGAGTAGAATTTTGAATGTATTTTATAGTGGTATTTTTAGACCATTCGAACCTATTAGGGAAAATACAGGCGCGCCCTCTTCCATGCAAATCGGAAAACCTTGTTACGGAAGGTTTTCACTTCTCTCTGTATTTTCTTAAATATCGCGCATTTCCCCATTATTATCTGGTTATTTCTTTTATTTGTTGACGTAATATCGTTTTGGAGAGTTTACGATACAGTTTGATATTGGAAAAGAGGTTTAAGGGAGTGAAAAGGCGTGACTAAAAATAGACTATTGCCCGATGTACTTGTAGGGAAATCTAGTGAGCATCCCATTCATAAAACACATTCATTTGGTGCTGGGCACTGAAGGTGCATAGATCGTGAAGATACTTTTCATTGAATGAACATTACAAATTATCTGTGACCGTTTACCGGTAGACGCGTTCGGCTAATTTCGGATTTTCTCCATCTTCTAAGCAGAGCGAATCAACTGGGAAAATGTGAGTAATAAATAGATTGGAAAATACCTGCATAGTACATTCGTGTTGACTAGATATAAGCTTATTATAACATACTTTTAGATTTACTGAGTGTAGGTAGGTATTTTATTAAATATCCGTAGCAATACAAACAATTAAATTAGGTATGTTTTTGATCATTTTACGAGTAATTTGTTACTCGTAAAATAATTTGTTAATAATTTTGATTTTTAAATACTAACTCAAGTAAAAAATAAATATTTAGGTAAATAATGTTTTATTTTGTTGTTCATGTACAGTAACTTAATAAATTATTTTTAAACGAAGAGTTGAAGGGCTCCACAGTCTGAATCCCAGGCACGAATCTTTAACTTTTCGCAGTTCTAGGTATGTTGGTTTAGCAATTAAATATTACTTGCTTAAAAGGTAAACGAAAACATCGCGAAGGTACCTGCATGCCTCAGAGTTCGACATAATAGTCTCAAAGATGTGTAAAGCCTACCAATCCGCACTTGACCAACAGGTGAACTATAGTCTAAAGTCTACACCCTTCTAATTCTAAGAGGAGTTCTCCTCTCAGAAGTATTACCGAGTGCGTAATAGTGGGCTGACGATGGGTTGAGATAGAGAAGAAGAAATGGAACTAGAACCGGCGGCAGAGTCTCGACGTGTCTTGAGGCGCAATTCAGACGGTGCCTCGTTCATCGTTGCGAAAATTTTTGCGAAAATGAACCGTCTTAATTCGCCCTGAGGGCAAAGAACAATGACCATGGATGTATGGAATCCTGCCCATATTATGTTGCTTCAAATCCAAACTTGGTTTTTTATAGTCTATGCTTCACATATTAACTCCTACAATTGTTTTTTTTTTTAAATAAAAATCCGGATTCCGAAGTAATGAACAATATTAAAAACCATGCTGTAGTTGCGTCACTCGTGCCTCTAACTGTATAATATAAAATATTATACACAAAAAAATCTTTTAATTTATAATTTCAGATACATTTGATACAAAATCGAGTAGGTAATGTTTAAGAGTGATGAGTGATGGTACCGAGTGATATTACTGTATTCAAACGTTATAAGTACCTATAGTGTTACATAATATTACATTTTAACGTATCATTTTGCATATGAGTAGGCCTATCAGGTACCTGAAGGCTGAAATGTGATTAAGACATAACAGCAAGCGAGGAATAAAATAAGAACTGTTTACCTGAGTAAGAATTATCCAATATTGCAATAAGTTTATCTTTGCAGTAGATGCTTGTTGTGCGCAGATTTCTAGTTATAAAAAAAGAACAATTGATATATCGCCGTCGCTGGCTGACTGTTGGCTGGTGACTCAGCCGGAAACACCAGGCGTCGACATTTTCACTTGCACAATAAAATACACTAGACAAAATAAACAAGTTTACCATCACCATATTATTATTCGACTAGCTATCTCACGCGAATCATAGACCACGAACACTAGAACAATCAAAATTCAATCTTTTTAACATTAAAATAAAAATCCCGATAAGAAAAATCAAATTCTTGATGCCAAAGGTTGTAAAAAATTATGATTTTATTCCTATAATGTTTTGGTTTTGAAGCGTGAGAAAACCTGGTACCATCCTTGGTCAAGATCCTTTAGCTTTCGAGATTTTTGCTTTCATTTTCGACTTTTCATCGAAAGTCATCGAAAATTCACCGTCTAAATTTGCCCTTTTTTTTTAATATTACGAGGGTGTCCCCTTTCATAGAAAGAGTCTTTCTTTGCTACGTCTTATTTTCTTAGTTTCCTATTATTTTCATTTTAAATTTGGTTTATTTTATCATTTCAATAATTCGTCATTTAACAGTCAATCAAACTAGTTTATAATTCGTAAAATTCATATTATTAAATCTTTTAAAAGGTGTGGTCTCACTTCAAAGCTCGGAGCCCGGAGTGCGCAAAATAGGAGAATCGTTCCGGCTTTTGCCAGGAGCAGAGCGACGCGATTTATATGCAAGTGCCATCTATATATGCTCACGATTTATAAGAGGCACTATGCATCTCTATATCGGTCGCTCTGTTCCTGGCAATAGCTACTCTCGCTATTTTGCTTGCGTACTCCAGGAACGCATCTCTGCCAGCGGCTTCGCCCAGTATGGTGGGCACGGAGTCTCTGCACAACTTCATCCGCAATTGCTGCTGTAGGTCCTCCCGGGCCGCTTCGTGTTGAGGACAGTCCATCAGAAGATGTATAATCGATTCCGATGCACTGTCGTCGCACACGGAACCCGGGTGGTCCTTGCGTTTGAACCTGTGCAGGTACTCCGCAAACCCTCCATGACCAGTCAACACCTGGGATAAATTTGCCCTTAGGGCAAAGGGCCTTAGGGTGCATTTTCGCAAAAAAAAATGTTCGCAAAACGAACGATGAACGAGGCACCGTCTAAATTTGGCCTAAGAGCCACATGTTAGCCTATAGGAAATAAATAATTTTGAATTTCACTTTTCAATAGTATTTTAAAAATAAAAATTGTAAGCAATTAAGTTACTTTATGTTAAAAATTTTTTTTTATTCTTACACTTGTTAATTTTCGTATATATTGAATAGGTAACAATAAAATATGTACAAACCCACTCAAATAATTAATATGTCAATATCCTAGGATGGCTACACTTACTAATACTTAGATCAATATTGATTTTTTAGCAGTATTTATACTTGTTGATATAGGTAGGTACATCAAAGTTTTGTCACAATGTGCTTAGCGCGCAGGTATGGCATATAGTTAAACTAACAAATAAATAAACAAACTATTATAATTTCGTAATAGAAAACATTGATTAACGTGTTTTCAGCTAGCCACAGCCTCGTGTGCATATCTAGGTCTTTGACCTACGGCGTTGTATCGATTGTGACACATTGATTGATCACCAGGCTACTGGAAGGGAAGCTCGAGTATTCAACTTGATTGGTCCAACCAAAACATTTGTCAAAGTGGGATGTCGCCTATTGTTTAAAAATAAATTATTTCTCACCTAGGTATTAATAAATAGAGGGTTTTCCAAAATAAGTAAAATACACGGCCGCTGTTAGTTTTAAGTTTAATAGTTGATAATCCATTGTAATTATCGATTACAATTACAAAAAGTGCTTTAAAGGTTTATGACGTCACAGTTCACTATTTCATACAAGCTCCCGTCCTATGCACCCGTTTTGACGTTGTAAAGAGTTGCTGTTTTGATTAGTTGGCAACCATAGATTTAGGATTGGTAGCTTAGTCACTACTAGATAGCGCCCTTTCTACAGACAATAGCACCATAAATGCGGCAACGTAATTTTGATAATAGTTTGTTTGAAAACGTCAAACACTGGTTCCTACGTGACCGTGTGAATATGCCAGTTCAGGCGCACTATGAGTTGCCGCAATTCACTAGTACGCCGACGGTATCTAGCAGTGTGGGAAACGACTACCTATCCTATAACTATGTTGGCAATATCCCTATTCTACGCATAGACTTATTATATTACTAAGTATCGAGGATTCTACGTATTTGTGTTCTACATTTCTCTACAATAACTTGATCTAAAAGTTGAAGAGTTTTCTACAGGTTTTCTATTTAATATGGTTCAAGTAAGTATATAGTTTCAGTTACGTCTCAGTACTTTTTATTCTGCCTGTCTCCACACAAGCAGAATAAAAAAATTTATTACTTAATTAAAAAAGAACCCTATCTGCTCAGAAGCCAGAAAAATTCCTAGACTCCCTGAGACTCTAATTTAATTAAGTTATACTTAACATTATTTTAAATTCAATGCTATAGATGAATTTAGCTAACCACCAGAAAATAGAAATTTTCTTCGTTCGTGTGCCATATTGTTAGGGTTCCGTAGCCAAAGGGTGCCAACGGGACCCTATTACTAAGCCTGTCCGTCCTTCCGTCTGTCAGCGGGCTGTATCTCGTAAACCGTAATAGATAGACAGTTGAAATTTTTATATATTGTGTATTTCTATTGCCGTTATAACAAATAATAAAAATTAAATTAAATTAAAAAATAAAGGGGCTCCCATACATGGAAAAGGAGTCGAAATACCTCTTAAGATAAATGATGAAGAAATAAATAGGACTGATAAGGAAAAATATTTAGGCCTCACTCTTGACTGTTACTTGACTTGGAAACCACATATTGAAAAAGTTAAAAACAAGCTTGCCTCTCTCACTGGACTCTTACGAAGTATAACTCGATGTCTTCCACAAAAAGTACGTTACCTTATTTATAACGCACTTGTTAAACCTCATATTGATTATTTGGTGGAGATCTGGGGCTCAGCTGCAAAAACCAATCTAAACTTAATGCAAAGAGCCCAGAATAAATTGATAAAGGCACTATTTAACTATCATTACCTAACGCCCACCGAAATACTTTAAAAAAAACCAAATTATTAAATATTACGCAAATATACATATATAATACTTGCCTATTAATAAGAAAAATTTTATCGAAAAATATAAATACACAAATAATTTTCACAAAAAAAGTGCAAGTGCAAAAAATGGTTTTAAGAAATGCAAATAATCTAATATGTCGAGCACCAAGAACTAAATACGGTAAGAAAAATATTTTGTTCGAAGGCGTGCAATTATATAATAAGCTCCCCAGTGACATAAAAAACACACAATCTTTACAAACCTATAAAAAACTTTTAAAACATTATATACTGAACAATTATTCTGGAACCAAACTATAAATCAAATTAACAAAAATAACTTTAACATATATAATAATAATATCATACTACAACACTACCACCAATAAAGTTATATTTATATATAATATTTTTATAGAAATATAAGTAATACATTTATATACGCGACTATAAAAATAAAGTATATATTATAAACATATTTAAGTATGCATAAATGAATACCATACTTACCCTGAAGTGCCAAGCCGTATCTAGTCGCTTAGATTCTATGTTATGTCCGCGCCATCCGCGCAATCGACCGTTTATTTCTACCCACTTTGTTTTATATAAAAATCGCAGTAACTTTAAGAATAAGATACCTACCGATTGTTAATAAGTTTCTCATATATGCGGGTTGTTACGTTCCCTCAAATATGGTTGAGCGAAGCAATGGCTGGGTCATGCGTCATGCTCGTGAACGGGTGCCACCGGCGGGAATGGGGCTACTTTATGTCTGCCCATCTTAAGATAGAAGTTAGTCTGTATGCATTTTTGGAACTTTCCTCATTGTGGAAACACTGGATATATAGCATAGTATTTACTGTATTGTAAATCTGTTTTGAAAAGAGCAACCGCCGAGTTTCTTGCTGGTTCTTCTCGGCAGGAAAGGCATTCCGAACCAGTGGTAGATTCATTGACTATTCAAAAGCACTTGTAAAAGTTTATTTGAATAAAAAATATTTCTATTCTATTCTATTCTATTCTATATAAGTGAATTTGTTGTGATTCGTAATGAGAAATAAAGTTCTTTAACCGTAAATAAAATTTTATTTTTTTACCCTGGCATGTGGGGTGTCATTGTCTAGCGCTTATTAAGTGGAGTTCAAATATGTATTTTTTTATTTTTTAGCTACAAAAATGAAGAAATGGGGGGCCGTCAAAGTTGTCGGTTTTAGACCAATTTTGTTAGGGGGTCTATCTCAAAAACTAAACTAGTTAGGAATTTGAAATTTTGGTATATTCTGTACCATTTATTGTGTTTAAACAATAAATACTGAAAACACCGATTTATAATGCGGTTTGTAAGTTGTAACCAAAACAAACGAGCATTTTTTCCCCATATGCTAATTTAGTACTTTCTAAGAACTAAGATATCTAAATATGTATCTAGTTTTAAAAATGATTTGGTCATATGTACGGAACCCTAAAAGAGCGAGGCCCGACTCGGACTTGGCCGATTTTTTAAAGACAATCCTACAACTGGAGTGTCAGCAAATCAGAGTTACATAATTGCGATCTTGCTACCCTAACTGAACGTCGGCGTCCTTAAAAAGTATTAAGTATTATCCTAAACGGAATTTGAGATCCAAGAAGGGAAATAGCGCTTAAACGTCGAGAAAATGTTCTTTGAAATAATAACCTCAAAGAAAGACCCTATATCAATAGCGGCCCTTACAAAAAGGCTTAGATACCAACTAGTAAATATTATTCGTCTATGATACCAACCTATACCTACCTAGAATATTTGATAGCTATAAAAATGAGAGCAAATCAAATAATACTACAGTTGTCTACTACGCAGATTGCTAAGCAAGCATTTTGTAGTCTACGTTAAAAGAAATGTCGATCAGAAGGGCTGGAACCCAGAGCCGTAAAGCCAGTTAAATAATAAAAAAAAAAGATGTGGTGCTTCGTGTCTTGACCTTCGATCGTATTACTTTACGTACTACTTAACCGGTCATATAATACGTTATTTCGTGGAAAAACTGCACTCAGGGTTCATTAAATGCTATTTGAACACGCAATTAACTGAAGAAAGTGAAAAACATATAGGTAAGCAGTTCGCTTGTGGAAACCTCTGAAAACTTTTTAGCCTGTTCTATAAAATCAATAAACTTATGAATGAATGTACTTCAGTCTTTAATGTAGGCAACAAAAACAATAAATCATGAGTCAGCAAGACTAATTACAATTGGTTTACGTTAAGCAGCAATCTCATCCCTGGCGACCACTTAATCTATTACGAGTATCTATAAATAATCTATGATTCAATCTAGGAACCAGATTTTTTAAGAATATTAACCATGCTGAACATAACTTATTCCCATTTCCCTTCCACTAAGCGTGAAGCTTGTACCTGGAGTAGGTACGACAGTAATAGTGAAACGGGTGGGGTTAAGGTTTTTATCCCGACTACCTGACTATTGCGCTATCAGGGCTTCAAGATAATCGTTCACACCGCCTGATTGCTTTGTACTTTCCCATTCTAATGTATAATTTCATCATATGCAACCCATCAACGGCTCACTACTGAGCGCAGGTCTCCTCTCAGAGAAGGGTTATACCTAGGCCATAGTCCACCGAAAAGTCAAAAGTGCGTACCCAGGATCGAACCTGCGACCCCCCGAATAGAAGACCACGGTCCTAACCACTATGCTATCACTGCTGCTACGCTATCCATCTCATACCTACATGAAAATTGTTAAACGAGCTTTCAGCTACGGTCTTCCATAGATACTTATTATTTTAAAAAATCCATATTATTAGGCAATGTAAAAAATTAGAATTATACTCTTTCCTCTCGAACTAAAAGCTAGAAGTAACTAGAAGCATTTTTAAAGTTTATGCCAACAGTAGAGTAGATTCGACAAATTACCAACTGGAGAGAATCCGATCTTTTGAGATTTTTGAGAGAGTTGTTTATGTACATATAATGTGATTTCTTACCTTGGAACCGTGAATCCAATTTAGATAAAAGTTTTCTAGAATACAAATAGGTATACCTAAAGATACATAGATTCAATCCAATGATACAAATATAGATTCAAACCCTTATCCTATAATCTGTGATTCAAACCAACATTAAGCTTTTGAATAAAGATATCTGACGATTCAAAACCTTTAAAAGCTATTTTGAATTTAAATCCGCTTCTTCATTTACGTAAAAGGTTTCGGAAAACAGTTTTATTTTACATTTTTACGTGATAAATCCATAAACATAGTATTACCACAGGTATCACTTACTACAAAGCTTACTACCGACTACCGTAGATATATTTGAGTAAATCATACTCAATTGACTAATTCTCATAAATAAATGAGAATACTCAGGTACCTACGACTTAAAGGTTTAACTTAAAGCATTAATTACTATGCTCACAGTTACATACTTTAACTGATGAAATAAATATTAATAATAATGAGACGTTGTGACAGACTGGCATACAGACTATATCGCACAAAATTTATATTTTTTTTCAATTTTGTTAAGGAACCCTAAAAGCTAAAACCTTGAACCCTCGAGGCAGGTAGTACCTCATACAGTTTTTTATGATTTTCACACTTTAATTTTTATGTTTACTACGCATCTAAAACGATACAAAGGACACTTCTCTGATAAAATCTGAACCAGATTCCGGTCAAAGGCCGCACGTAGACAACATGCGGGTTGTGGTTTAAGCTCTATGTAGGTATAGGTACAGATATTATCATTCTTAGTAAAATGTGTAATTAATTCAAATTTAAAACTAGACTGACTTTTCACGAACACGTTGATGACCCCATGCAAATTTAGGTCCAATAGGTATTATTGATAGAAGCTCTTATTTTCTTCGCATAACTAGATAGCCTTTGGTTAGTGACGATGCAGTTTAAGATGGTAGCGCGTTCACTGGGAAAAGGGTACGTCATTTCAGCCAATACTCCTAATCGTTCATTCCATATTTCTTATCCGTTTCTAAACGCCATCGTGCTGTTACGCAAATACGCTAAGCGGTAGTGTGGTAACTAGCCAAGCCTGCCACACAAAAAAAAACAAAAATCTTTTTTCTTCAGCAAGTTAGGATAATTTGTTTTTACGTAGAAATTTATTAATTAAGCTATTTTGGCCTGGCTCAGCCCAGCTGCTTGAGCAAAGTACCACTTGGTTCGCTGCCAGGTCATGCGCGTCCCCTTATTTATAGCATAAGAGCTTTTAAGTGGAAAGTGCAAACGGGAGAGCTTTTCGTTGTGACTCTTTCTAATAACATCACGTAACAAAAATTATACCTGATTTTTACATAAAAAATACGAATATCTAAAAATACGAATATGTACGTTACCTTTACAACCTAACCACTGAACCGAATCACTGATCCTTAACAAATTTTAGCACTGACTTAATGTTGCATCCTGGTAGTTTTAGGATTGTTAAAAAGCTACATAGGTAAATCATTGTTACAGTCTCAATGGTATCGATTGGCTGTTTATATGTTTTTTTTGCTCCAACACTGCATTTTAGACAATAGCAAGAGAGTATCGGATCGTCATATTTTGGCAGTCATTCTTAGACAACTCCGTGGCTGAATTTGTAGGTATATTTTTTACATTTAACATTTTAGAAAGGAACAATTAAGTTCTCACTTTAATAACACCGTCAAAGTTTTGTATAGACGTAGGTATTATTATAGTAATGCCTCCTAAAACATAGAAAGTAATACATGCCAGGCTAGCCTCTCAGGACGAGATTAATTACAAGATTACAACCGCATACATTCACCGCTACAACAAGCTGCTGAAATTCAAAGGCTATAATTATTTACTCGTAGATCTATTCTCATCTACGCCGTAGCTCGTAGCTGGCTTTCTACCAGAAGGAAAGGCGATCGCCTCTTTCGATGGCAAACAAAGTCCAAAATCTTCTGTAAGGACTCTTACTCTATAATATACTTACTATGCTGTAGTCAACTACCTACAGAAAAATAAATACCACCGGCGGGAATAGGGCTACTTTCTGTCTGCCCATCTTAACTTGTATTGAATTGTAAGTACCATTCCCAACCATTCGTAGATTTATTTATAATTTACATTATTCATAGACACGAAAGCACTTGTAAAAGTTTATTTAAACAAAAATTTTTTTTATTCTAATCGGCTTTGCTTCAGCTGTCCACAAGATATCTATCTACATTTTGTAAAATTTTTGTTTTGAAAAGAGCAACTGCTGAGTTTCTTGCCGGCTCTTCTCAGCAGAATCAGTATTCCGAACCGGTGGTAGATTCCTGACTTGTCATAAGAGCCACAAGTTGGCCTACTAGAAATAAATGATTTTTAATTTGAATAAAGTACCTGCAAACCTCAAAAAAAGTTACCATCATGTCACCCCAAGTTTTTCTTTTTATAAAATGAATACAGAAACATACACGAAAAGAAAACCCGCCATAGTCGAGAAAATCAAAATACGAAAGGTATTTTAAAAAACCGGCCAAGTGCGTGTCGGGCCACGCGCAGTGTAGGGTTCCGTAGTTGAAAGTCTCAAATATTATTGCTGACCTAGGATATTGCTTTTATTTTATTTATGAATATTGAATACATTTTGAGTTCCAC
Source organism: Oeneis ivallda (assembly GCA_029955525.1). NCBI lineage: Eukaryota > Metazoa > Arthropoda > Insecta > Lepidoptera > Nymphalidae > Oeneis > Oeneis ivallda. The sequence goes on along the minus strand of JARPMR010000022.1, from coordinate 7,704,814 downwards.
GGTTTAAATACTATAATATACTACAAAATATGCAACTTACACTACGTGTAATACCTAACTTAGAAAAAACAGATATAACTCCTTAACTAATGAACCCTACTTAGCCGTGATAGTTTTCCTTTAAAATTCATTATATATACTACTGCTGTGAATTTTTTCTTGTATCCTATATACAACCATTTAGCTGGCAGGGGGGGGGGGGGGGGGGACACTTGACTCTAATAAAATTTAGCACTTTAAAATATCATATTTCACAAACGGATCCCTGAATTGAAAAATGGTGTTCCCACACCCATAATATTTTTGAAAGACCTATTCAACGACATCCCGCACTATGTGATAGTCAAGAAAAAAAAAATTCATCCCCACTTTACATGTAGGGGAGGTACCCTAAAAAAAATACTTTTCAAAATTTTATTTCACCACTTTGTCGGCGTGATTGATATTTATACCCCTGTCAAATTACAGATTTCTAGTACCAATAGTCTCTGAGCTAAGCCGCGGACAGACAGACAGACGGACGGACATGGCGAAACTATAAGGGTTCCTTGTTTACTACGGAACCCTAAAAAGGTACTTCTACTGCATAAGGAGTTGTAGTAGTCGGCAGGTATGCCTCTTCAATTCATCCTTTTGTGCGCTGCATGTTGACAACGTAGCAAATACTCCACAGTATCTTTTATAAAATGTATTTCTATTTTCTACCTCTTCTGTGGCCTTGTTCGTGTTTAATACAGAAACAAGACTGAAACATTTTAGATTAAAATAGTGAAGGTATTCGTATTTCAATAACTCTTTTATTAAAAAAAACTGGCCAAGTGCGAGTCGGACTCGCGCACTGAGAATTCTGTACTCCAGAAGTAAATGTATTCAAGTAAAACGGAGCGCGGGGTAATGAGAGCGAATGGGGATGAATTACCCGTAATAAAAGTATCCTGATGGTCCGATAAAATTGTTAACAGGGCGACGGAAGGAGGATTGGCGCCTAGCAGCGATGATATGCCAGTGGGAGGACCCAAAACACCACAACAAATCGCAGCGCAGCGTCGCCTACAGCAGACGCAAGCGCAAGTGGATGAAGTTAGTATATTATAGTTACCTACTAATATTATATTACTGTCAACTAGCTGTACCCGGCATGCGTTGCAATGCCACGTAAAGTAATATGGCTGCCTGTCCATTGATGCGGAGATGTGTTCGGTGGACCAATGATATTGTTGAGAGATGTCGTGTTAAAGTTATCGCGTCATCTATCAATGACCTAATTATATTGAAATTTTGCCTTCACCAGGTGGTCGACATAATGAAAACAAACGTGGAGAAGGTATTGGAGAGAGATCAAAAGCTCTCGGAACTTGACGATAGAGCAGGTACGTTTCAACTTTAATGATGCCTGTCTAGTCTCTCCCTTGCGAATTACTTGAGTGATCTTGAAAAAGCGATTAAAAATTTTATTTTATTATTGTACAACTAGGTATAAACACCATTAATGAATTCTTCCAATTATAAACTTTTAAGAGTAAAGAGACGAAGTATTACCTTTGAACCTTACTATGTAGAAACCTCATGGAACTAGGAATTACGACTTAGAAACCTACATAACCCGTGTATAATCTATATAGAAGTAGTAGTTTACACGATCTGTACGGAAAAATTATTATTGGAAGATTAAAGTTTTCGATTAGAAAACTTTAAAAAGTTAAGAGGTAGAGAAATACTCACACATAATCATTATTTAAACTAACAACTTAATCAAAGATAATTCAATTTTGTAAACATGTACTATTTATTGTCTATTGTTCTATGTAGGAAGTAATATTAATCGTCTGTGGTTTATTTGTAAAAATAGTTTAAATGGTAGGTAATTCCAAAGCATGGAACTAGGAAACAAAGGTAATAATATACTAAGAACTATTTTCATAACGATGATGTTTTTCATTTCTTCTTTCGGTTATTTCTTTCAGATGCGCTACAACAAGGCGCATCACAATTTGAACAGCAAGCTGGAAAACTTAAAAGCAAATTCTGGTTGCAGAACCTAAAGGTATTTTTTACAATTTTTTTAGCAAAGATCTACTTTTACATTAAAATAACAGCCGATAAGGCATTTATTGTGTTAATTTTCAAAAGTTTGTTATAAAAAATTGTTTTTGATAACTGGCGCTGAATCAGGGTTAAGGTTTGGTCCCATGTTGGGCGCCAATATTTTCAAAATTGTTTCTTTTATAATCGTTGCTGTTGCGTTGTGAAGTGACGACAAAGCATCGGGAAGCGCAGTGTTGGCTGACCCCCTACTAGGTGCACCGACGACATGAAACGAGTCGCAGGGAGCTGCTGGATTCAGGAGGCGCAAGACCGAGTCCTGTGGAAGTCCAGGCAAGAGACCTTTGTCCAGCAGTGGACGTCTGCCGGTTGACAAAGAAGAAGAAGATAATCGTTGCGGGTATCGGTACATACATAAAACCAATAAACTGTAACAGCATTATGTATACGTTTGCAGATGATGATAATTGCCGCTGTCATTGGAATCATCATTTTGGCATTAATCATTGGTAAGTAGCACCACTAACTAAATAAAATATTGTGCACCTTAGAGGATGTCGCTCTTAAGTTTATTTCTACATTCAATAAGTTTTTAGACTAATCATGCCATTATTTTCTCTCATATTTTCAGCCAACTTTGTGTGAACAAGTTTCGGTAACCGAAGTTTAATTTAGATGTTACTCGTTGTAATATAATAAATAGTAATATAAAGTATGTTGTTATTTTGTTATTACTATTCGATAATAATCTCTTTTGATAAGTGGGCAGTGTCGTTGTGGAAAAGGCTTGATGAATGAGAACATGGCAATAGTTTTATGATAATACCAAGCGAACAATTTCGTTAAGTACGTATTTTTTCTTCCATCTATCTTGCCATACAATGCTTTATATTTCTTTCGGTGCGAATGCGGTGGTCATTTAACTGAGCCATGTTTTAATCATCATACAGCTCGATAGTAATTGCGAGAATATTGCAACTTACTACAGCTTTAAGCATATGCAAGTTTCAACAGATACATACTTAAGGTAAGGGCACCTAATTCCGAGGGATTCTAAAATTGGCACCTAATTCCGATGTATATAGAAAAACAGCTTTTTTTACCCATTACCAAGCTCATATGCACTGCAAGCTATTTTAATCAATTGATAGTTTATCGTTCCGTGATTGATTGACAAAAAGGGTGGTTTTATGTGTGTAAGTTTTAAATTATCCAATAAATTTTGCGGTAGCAGACGGCCCGAACGCACGCTTCATACATTCTGAAGCTTGTGCACGTGAGTACCTAAATTTTTTAAATAGTGTTTACTCGTTAATTTTGTACAGTTTTTGTTTTTGTTTAGGTTAAAATATTGGAAGGATTACATTTTTTATCGAAAACGCTTAACTTTTGTAAGGTTTTGTAAAGAAATGAAGTTGAAAATGAATATTAAAAATAACACGGCATTAGGTGCCAAATATTTTAGACGGTTCCTTATGCCGAGGTATACCGCGGAATAGCAATTTCATAGGCCTAAACATTTTTTTAATTCTTAGGGCCATTTTTATGATAAGCATTTCTTGCTTCGATTTCTAATACTTAAATGGTCAATCAGCATAAGAACACCGTATTCCGAGGTACACTTTGGCGTCGAAATCACTAATTATAGCATATCAAACATTATCTATTTTGGTAATTCATTAACTGATCGTATGGGAAAGTTAAGAAAGGAAAATTAAGTTCATACGTATTTCGATACAATGTTGAGAGAGTATAGTATATATTTACGAAGATATTCCAATTGAGAAATAATTTATTTATTTACTGTGGAAAAATCTTTTCTTTTTTAATACTCGGAATTAAGAAACATGTTTTTTTGTTATAAAACGCTATTCCGATGTATATACATCGGAGTTAGGTTCTATGAGCACCTTATTACGTGGTATAAACAGAAGTTAAATACAGGATGTTCACAATATTACCGCAGTGTGTATGATTTCAGTGTATTATATTTGCCATTTAAAATAACATTCGTAATCTAAAATGTTTATGTAAAATTTGCAAATACAATAATGAAATATGGGGTACTTACCCGTGGTACTACCGGTGGTACTACTGGTAGTACCACGGGAAATCAGGTCTTACCAGACACGTTGGTATTACCACGTGCAAAAAAATCACCCGTAGTTTTAACTAGTTAATTTTATAAATAAAGTTAAAAGTTTTTATAGAAAACAATTAAACTTAAACGACGCCGCATGAAAGTAAAAACTAATTTACACCAATTAAAATTCAAAATTATTTATTTGATGTAGGCCAATCTGTGGCTTTTATGACAAGTTAAGACTACCACCGGCACCTACTTAACGTTTAATAATTAACTGTATTAGCATCCACCTTGTTGGTTTGGAAAACAGGTACCAACATCAACCCTAACGGGAAACAAACGGGAATCAGGTAAACGGACAGGCGCCTTCCCACGTTGACTTATACCGTCATTACTCGCTCGGTTTATGACTTATACTCGCGGTAACGGTATCCCATGATTATTCATTCAATCGATACATAACGACCAAAACTGACATTATTATTATGCCAGTTTTCACTAAACATACCTAAATCTCTTGACGTAGGTATTTCCTAAATACAATCCTAAGTCCTAACATCCGTCCCAATGTCCTTTCAGGTGTCCCGTACTGGATCGTGATAAAAAAGTTGACAGAAATCATCACCTAACATCATCATCATAGGTAGTCAGTAAAGGTTAGGGAACATTAGTTAAAATATATATATATATATATATATATATATATATATTTAAAAAAAAATTAAAAAAATATATTTTTGTACTTTGTTCAAAATCGTCTTTAAAAAGATATATCGCGAGCCTATGAAAAGCAACAAAAAATATTTTCCTTCTCATTCACTTCTATGAGAGGCCCCTGAAATAAAGAGTTTTATAATTTTTGACCGAGCGAAGCGAGGTCAAAAATATGCCCATTAAAAATTAAATAATCTCGTTTCTGTATAATATTCATATAATTTTAGTATTTGTTGTTCAAGTACAGGATACAAGTGAATTAAAAAAATAAAATCACCTTGAAAATACATAGCTGATTCTGCCAGAGAGCGTCTTCAAGCGAGCGTATAAAATCTCCACTTTGAAAGCCCCCCATTTCGTCAATTTTAAGGGAAAAATTAAAAAAAAATATATTTTTGTACTCGGTTTGAAATTATCTTTAAAATGGTATGTAACAATTTTATGTAACGCGATAATTTTTTTTTTACTTCGCATTCACTTCTATGAGAGCCCCCCTGAAATAAAGATTTTTATAACTTTTTAAGCCATTTTCGGCTGGAGGCCATCGGTTTACATATTATATCTAAATTTGAAGTAATTACGTTCAGTAATTCAAAAGTTATAAGGCTCTGACAGACGGACGGACGGACGGACGGACGGACGGACGGACAAGTGCAAATTCACTCTAGTAGACTATGAGACCTCGCTTCGCTCGGTCAATAACCGGTCATAAATATTATTAATTTTTTTTACCGGTATAGATAACATTGGATGTTATTTAGGAGTAATAATTTATTATGGTAATTAATATTACTCACCATAAGAATATTATTAATGGTAGATTGTGATATCATTTTACTAGTCATCTAAGACAGAGACTAGGCTGATTTAGAAACCAAATTTAATAAATGCAGTTGGCTTTTAAACACCCTGTAGTACTCTTTCTACTCCTTTTCCTTTTGTATTTTGAACACTCGGAATTAGGTACCAAATGCATCGGAATAAGGATTTTTACATCGGAATTAGGTGCTCCGGACTATTTTCATCTTTTATTTAATTTTACATTATAAATTAAGGTTTAATTATCAAACTTTTAGCCTATTTCAAGAGTAAGTCAAATAACACTTCGGATAAAAATAGCCAGTCCGGTAGAAAGGTATAGTGAATGCTTAATTTTTGATCATTTTTCAAGTTTTGCTGAAAATACCGCGGAATTAGGTGCCGTTACCTTAATACTATAACTTTGTGATGCGATAAGTTGCAGTTTTCACCCAACTACCGTCAACTCTGTGTATTCGCCCTAAATGTGAGCTTTATCTGTTCTACTCTGCTGTATCTTCGTAAACTCCTGTGTCTCAAACTTTATGCCATCTCTTTGGTTAATAACTGAAACTATGAGTCTTGATTTACATTTGCAACTTGACCACCATATTTTATGATACCTTAACAAAATATTGCCTCTTTTTCTCTTAAAAAAGCTATTAATCGAGTCAAACATAAATCAAATAAGTTTGATGGACTAAGGTCCACACTAATAAGCGTAAAGCTGTTGTTGTGAGTGGGTATAATTCAACGGTGGTAGGTATTTGAAACATTGACCGCTTTAAGAGAAGATTAGAGAATTGAGGTGAATTTGCTTAATTTTCGTGGGTATGATATCCATCCCAACTTCCACAATAAAAATACCCACATATCCCACTTGCATAACGTAGGGGGTTAGAACATAAGTGGTAATTATCACATTGTGACTATGGTAATATTGTTACTTAGAAAATAGAAGCAATCCTCACATTGCAACTGTCATAATTTATTGTGAGCCCAATGTGACACGCGATTAGCGATTGGAGCTGCTATTTGACGATATCAAATGAGAGTTGCCAATATAAATCGACTCATAAAAACTACTCAGCTTTGTATTGCGATTGTGTTATCTTGTGTCTATTGTTGCTGTTTAAAACTTACTGTAGACATAATATTATCTACCTACTATATAAACTTATAGATACCTACTAACTATGCTTTATAATTACCTAATAATAATATAATCCAAGAATGCGATGCTTACCCCGGAATAAGCCCTTAAAACTAGCTTATTCCTACGAATATCTAAATACTTAAATAAAGATCTATGAGTGAACCTTGAGTATCCTGGAATTGAAATGTAAAATTCTCACTTGTACAGTGAATAATTCTGAAGTAACAGAAATCCCTTTTGTTAAAAGTAGCAGGGCTTGGAAATTGGAAAATTTTTGAACCGGTTTCGGTTATTGGTATCGAAATTATTTCGGTTCAGGTTGTGGTTTCATTCGTTTAACCGGTTCAATTTCCCATCAATCTCAATTCGATTTCGCTCAATCTGCCAAAATTAACCAGTTTACCATATTTTAAATTCAATTCTATCGATTGTTAAGGTTAACCCTTTCTCTATCGCCCGCTATCAAGCAATAAGCAATAAGCGATGGTGTCTTGTATTGCTTAAGCACGTGGTACAGTATACTACGGCTGTATGGCATAGACCGGTTAAAAATTAAGTTAATTGGACACAATTCAATGATATTGCTCCATTGAAGACAGGTAACTGATATTGTGATTTCGGTTCGTCCAATAAATTAACCGGTTAATTGTTCAATATTTTTAACAGTTTATTAACCAAAATTTACCAATTCAAGCCCTGCCAAATTGCTTTAAATATGCATACTGATGTATTTCTTATACTTTCTAGGTCTGTAAACATCATTATGGAGGATTGAAGCCAAGGTTTGTAAACGATAAAATAATCTAAAACCAAAAATGCGACATTATGTTTGTGTAAAAAATTACAATTATATAATTATTACAGCTATGTGTTGTAAGGTGTACGTAACTTACATTTTAAAAAATCGGCCAAGTGCGAGTCGGGCCTCGCTATTTTAGGGTTCCGTACATATGACCAAATCACTTTTTTTAAAACTAGATACATACCTATTTAGATATTTTTTCTATTTATCTTTGTTCTTAGATAGTACTAAATTAGCATATTATGTGGAAAAAATGCTCGTTTGTTTTGGTTATAATTTTGATGGCCCCCTATTTCTTCATATTGAAGCTAAAAAATAATCATAATATATTTGAGCTCTAGACAATGACACCCTACATGCCAGGATAAAAATAAAATTTTATTTCGACTCCTTTTTCATATTATATGGGAGCCCCCTTTTTTTTTAATGGTATTTTTATCATTTTTATTATTGGTTGTTATAGCGGCAATAGAAATACGCACTCTGTGAAAATTTCAACCGTCTACCTATTACGGTTTACGAGATACAGCCCGCTGACAGATGGACGGATGGACTGGTGGACGGACAGACGGACAGCGGAGGCTTAGTAATAGGGTCCCGTTGGCACCCTTTGGGTACGGAACCCTAAAACTATTTTGTTCCTTCGGTCCGGGTTAACCAAACTATACAAATTACAACAATATGAATTAAATTTCTTTTTTTTCCTTTACCTTTTAGCTTACCTGCTCTACCTATTCAATAAATAATAAATTATGTTAAATTATAAAAATATAAATTAGTATATAAAAGTGTAGTACACTTAAAAACACATAAAAATTATACTAATAACTTTATTTATTCAAAATTATTAAAATTAAAATATGCCTAAATTTTATACAAGTATAACAAAATTAAATCTAAATAATAAATAAATAAGTAATAAAAAAAATGATACCTACAAATAAAAATAACTGTCGTTACTCATAAGTTATTTTAGGCAAACACTAATACGTTATTGTATTTACAGGTACCTATTCCATCAGCAACCCCATTCTGGCCCAGCATCCTGTAAAAATTACATAACGTTATTTTTGTTAGAAATTAGTATTGTTGAGCGTTTTTTAAATTATTAAAAAATGTTTCGGACCTCCGTGGGTTCTATTTCATTATAATTATATTTATAGATATTTTGGAATCACTCGTCCTATAAAATACGGCTCCTTTAGTCACACTCAGCTGATCTATGAAAAACAAAATAATTAGAGTATTTTTAGAGAATCTTTCTTTGTTAAAATATTTACCTTATAAAATTCGTAACAACATAAAATTCCTATTTGCTATACATGTTATTATCATAGATACCTAAGGCTTATCGAAAATATACCATATCTTGTAATTTTAAATTGTGTTCAAAATGAGATGGATAAAATATTATTACCTACCTATACAAAGTTTTCTTTTCTTCTATTTGGACCAAAGTTTCTTATAACTAATTTTTAGTTCAGCATTTATTTTTATACTTCAATATACCTATTTCTTATCCTGTCGTCTATTTAGGGGAAATCATAAAATCATTAAGCATTAAGCATTGGATCGTTCGTCGTACTTTAAAGTTTTTATATTTTAACATAAAATAAACTTAATATTTGTTTCTAGTTTAAAATATAAAATATAAAATATAAAATATTGAAAAATATATATTTATTTGAAGCGCATATTTTTGAATTATAATAATTAATATTATATAATAAGTATATTAATCTGCCTATAAAGCACTTAAAAGTTACAAGTGAAATATTATGTATAATTATGTGTATTAAATATCTATTTGTATTGTATTTTTGCGTTACTATTTAGTTTTATTCACGAGATTTATTTATTATTCAAATCTACTTTTACAAAGTGCTTTTGAGTTGTCTCTAATTTTATTTAATAATTGTAGGTTTAATATATTGCAGTTAATAGGTAGTTATAGATATTCATTTCTTTCTTAGGTTTGAATGTACGGTCCAGTGTATATTGCGGCTTATAACGTCATACTGTGTTACATATCTTTCACAATATGTTTTGTACGTTTTACCTGGTTTTACCTCATAATAACAAGCGGTGTGATGTCCCTTAGTGTGACGCCAGCTTTATAGTCGAACTTTGATACCAATCTTTACAGATTTCTTTGACTGTTGCTTATAATATTTTGATAATCACTTTTTAGATGTTGAATAGGTACATAGATTGTTTGTAAAAGAAAATATAAAAAGCTGGTCCATTTCAAACTAGCTACTTTAGACTAAATTTCACTTACGATACGTTATATTTTTCTATTTCAGTCAGCTTAAAAGAATATTTTATACGAATTATTATTTTATAGAAGAAATAGCATATTATATTATAACTTTTTTCTACCAAAAACCTAAGCAAAAGCAACCATTTACCACCATAATATTGTGTCACACAAAACTTAAACTATAAAAACTTACGTAACTAAAACTAAAGTCCATATAATACGCGAAGGACGATATTATATTTTTAATTAACTACCTAGATATTATGTCAGTTTTAATGTACCTACAATAAACTTTTCACTTCTATTTAAAACTAAAAGTTTAATTCGTTGTTATTTTTACTTAGTAGGTAATATGCTAATAAATCATATTATTATGCTAAATAATATATTGGTTGTTCGCAGTTTAAAATCTATTTCTGTGTGTAAAATTGTAATGTATAGCTTAATTAATACTTAGTTAATGTACAAAAATGCACTTGTCGAAATAAAACTTAAAGGAGCATTGTGGTACGGTTTTTATATAGGTATTGTAAGTAAATGAATAAGATCTTCGTTTTGAATATTAATTAATAATTTTTGTCTTATTTGAATACATATATTTATAATGTATTTATTCAATACTGAGTCAAAAGTACCAAATAGGTACAGACGACTAATGACCCCTATTTCTTAATGAAATGCCTTTTTAGTCTTTTTACACATACCCATTCATTGATTATTATGAGATGAGATGAGAATCATACCCAAAGAGCAGACTAGAAAGCTTAGTTAAAGTTCAGGTTTCAATACAAGAAAAAGAAGTAGGTAGACATTTCATAAACATTGGAAGGGTATGTTTGAAGAAGAGTCTTGGCAAGTGATTTAGTTTTCAGTTTTTGTCAAATTGCACTACTTTATTACAATATGTTATTAATATAGGAGGGTTTTATAAAATTGTAGAGCAAGTTTGGTAGATGTAGTTTAATTTATAAAAAATTCCCCCTTTTTTGAAACGCTAGGTGAAATTAAAATAATATTCCAAAATAAGTAGGTATACCTACAAAATTGTTACTTATAAAATATTATTTTGGATTTATTTATTTATTGATCAGACAGTACAGACCTGTTCAAAAATAGGAAACACTTGCAATTTCACGAAATGACCATTAAATGATACAAATAAATAAATAACAAAAAACTGAGTGCAAATAAGCTTATGTAGAGATCGGTTACACGGAGCGTATGGTTGTAAAATATACTGGGAAATATCATCTTGATATTAAAGTAAAGATAATTATGTCACTCCAATAGGTATAGAACCTATGCACCTTTGTCATCTCTGCCGTAGTCTGAAAAACATAACCTCCTTTATGTTGCATCGTCCGGTAAAACGTATGTAAGGTAATGTGTACTTACCTAATATACGTATAGTATTACAATCTGGCGAATTTAATAAGATAATATAATATTTTACCACTCGTGTTTCAAAAATTGGGGCTTATTCACTGTAAGGTAAAACCAAATACACCAGAAATATAATTATGTATAATGTATCTCAATTTAGGCATTTTAATGATAATATTTTGATAAGGTAAAGGTGAAAAGCATTAACAGAAGCATTATTTTTCATAGACGTTTTTATTTTCAAATGCATGAGTAGTCTATACCTATCTACAAAAATATGAGGCTACACCATCTAGGAATTTATAAATTAAATTAACTTGAAATTATATTTATATTTTAAAATAGGAATAAAATAGCAACATTTTTAAAATAAAAATCATTGTAAGTACATTAGTTTTTAATACTTTTTACCTTTACTCTTATTTCTTAGCAACTTTATTATGGAAGTGTAGATAAAAATAATCACACTAGGTAATATTATAAATGCGAAAGCGTGTTTGTTGATTTGTCCTTCAATGACGCCGCAGCAGAGCTACGGATCGACGTGATTTTTTTGCATGGGCATAGTTAAAGACTTGGAAAATGACATAGGCTCCTTTTAATCCCGGAAAATCAAAGAGTCCCCGAGGGATTTTATTATTTCACGCGGGCATCAGCTATTTAAATAATAAAGGAATGGGCCGAAAGTATCCAACTGGGCGAATACTATTACATAGTATATAATAAAAGGAGTACCTAATATAAGGTTAAAACGAACTTATTCATGTATTAAGTAGGTATATTATAATATTTAATAATAATGATTATTAGGTGTTCGTTATTAAACCAAAACAAAACATACCTAATCTTGTAACTGAAAAACTATTGGCTGTTGAATCTTAACTGAATGATGTTCAAATATATAGGTATCTAATAGAAAGAATACCCCTAATATTACCAAACCAAGTTTAAAATTTCTTTGGCACAGAGTATACTTACACAGTACTATATTTTTTGCTTCGTCACACAAAGTGCTATTGGGTAATAGATAGATTTTTAAAAATCAACTGTGGGTACTGTAGGCCTCTGGCCTACCCCTATCTACTGGCGCAGCTAGAACCATAATATTATTATAATTATTTCAACTAAATAATATTATTTACGGTTCTATAAGTTGCCTACATAAACTCACGAGCAAAGAATTAGGTAAGTATTTCTGTTTAATTCGGTATAAGTTTGGTAAATAATAAATAAATAGGTAATCTAATATATAAAATTCTCATGTTGCGGTGTTTGTTACCAAACTCCTCCGAAACGGCTGGACCGATTTTTATGAAATTTTGTGTGCATGTCGGGTAGGTCTGAGAATCGGCCAACATCTATTTTTCACACCCAATAAGACCCAGATAAGGGTGACCCACCCCTTAATATTTTTGTTGGCGGTATGAAGTTCGCTGGGTCAGCTAGTAATATTATAAATTATTGGACTAAAAACTTTTTATTTTATTTAAACTGCTTTATTTCGTACAAAAATTGATGCGGTCACAAGGACATTACATCATTTATACAAAAGATGAACTTAGGGTAATCTCTTCTGCCACCTACCTTACCTTTGCACCTATTTACTTATGTCTAACATGCGTGTGTAACTGAGAGATGGCAAAACGCAATCATAAAGGTAGTAAAATAGTACAAAAGCTGATAGGTGTATGAGCTATTGCAGACCCCGATTTTTTCATTCCCGACTCGTTTGCTCGCGATTTTAAATAAATTAGGTATTATTATTTGTAGTTAATATCGTTAATATCTAAGAAGTCCAGTAGCCTAAGCACGAATATTTTCACATTCGAATAGTTAACTTAAAGTTAACGCTGACAAGATATTTTGTATGAAAACGACTGCACCGCTCCTGTAGCGCTGCAGTCGTTTTCATACAAAATATCTTGTCAGCGTTAACTTTACGTTAACTATTCGAAAGTGAAAATATTCGTGCTTAGGCTACAGTTTTCAGAATTGAATACAGATATGATGATTGATACAGATATGAGATACATTATTTAAAATTGATTAGGAAGTTAGGCTAGACACATTTTGGTTACAATATTTTAGACGTTAGATTTAGAAAAAATTAAAAGTACCTAAACCACTTTTGAATACACTAGCTAGAGTCTAGAGTACTTTAAACCTAAAATAACAATTATTATGTATGTATTTATTATAAAAATGAAATACATACTTAATACCTATTAAACTTACGTTAAAAATAAGTAGGTAAGTACATATTAGAAAAAAAAACAGTGTTTTAACAATATTGTGCATCTACGTAAATTGTGATGTTTGTACCTACGTATTAAATTGATTCATTAAAGTATTCAACTGAAATAAATATTGAATACTTATATACTTAATATTGAATATACCTATACTTAATAACAGTCTTTAAATGTTTGGAGGTAGATACCTGTATATTGTATTTTGTATTTGAAAGTTATACCTTTATACTTTAATTAGGTACACGAAGTAACCACGAGTAAAGCTCATTCGCCTTCGTGAATTGCAAAAACTGTACCTACCTAAATTATTTTATTTTATTATGTAGGTACCTAATAGTGATGTAACGAGTATTCGCATTCGCATTCGCGAATATTCGCGTTCGCAAGAAACGATGCGAATGTCTAGGCTGGCGAATGTTTTTGTTTTTGGCAAACAAAAAGGAAATTGTATACATATAGATTATGGAATGATAATTATGTAGGTTTTTACTCTTTCAAATATTTTCGTAACAAAGGTAAAAATTTCAAATGCAAATTACACCAATATGTTAAACAAATCATAAACATAATCAATGTAATCTCATTTTAAGAGCCATAGTAAATACTTACAAGTAAATTTAAATCTGTATGTATCGTTAGTTTTATTGTAATTATTAATGCTTCAATAAAATAAAGCAACTTTAAAGAAATAATTTTTTTATTACCTACATATCCTATTTACGCAATGAGAGCCTAGTGGTTAGTCCAGTCCCGCGACTCTGCGGGTAGAAGACCGCAGTAGGTTGCGGTCTTCTATTCGCAGAGTCGCGGGTTAGATCTCGGCAGTGGCGTAACAATAGGGTGGCATTTAAGCAAAATGCCTCGGGCCCCCAGCTGAAAGAGGCCCCCAGCCCTAGAGAGCCGTGAGCATAGGAGGATGGAAAGGAGGAAAAATATTAGGTATTTTTAAATGGGTGGGAGAGGGCCCCATCCCTCGAACAGTATAGTTACGTACATACATTACATACATTATTAGTTCACTGCCGATTTCGGCAACAGCGACTGGATCTCTGTTAACTTTGAAAGATCAATAAGGGCTTCGCTCGTGTGCCCTGATAAATGGCTGATGTACCCTATTTTTGCACGAAATAGCCGCGCGCAGTGAGGACATGATAGGGCACCATCGACGTAATTATAGGTTATATTGGAGGGTGGTCTGCTTTTCAGTTGATCTCGGTAAACATCCAGATCCACCCTCCTTTTGTCTTCAAAATCCGTGACAGCCTGCTGAACCAAGTGCCTCCACTCCCCTCGGTTTTCAGCGAGACTTTCCCAGCGAAAGGAGTCGATGTTACAATTGGTCATATGCCTCTATAGCACATCTTTATACCTAAGGAACTGACCGCCGCTTACATAAACATCGTGGAATGTGCCATACACGCCTGAGAATTCTGTTCTCAAAGAAAAAGATGTGTGAAGTGTGAAGTCTAATAAATAATTTGCATTGGGCTAGCATGGTGGATTATGGCGGATGGAGGAGACTTGCACTCACTTGAGTAGTCTTTTTGGAAATCGTCTATTTGGAAGTCAATTAAAAATATGGAATTAGAAATTACGACTACCTTCATAAAAACAGAAAAGATTATTTAGTACCTTTCGTGTCCAACCACAGGTGTCCAACTGGCACAGATTGAGACAGATTGTTTCGCCAGTGTCACACAGACTAAAAAAACCTCTAACGTTCTGCACCATGTATGTAGTATATTTGTAGTAAATATTATGTGGCATAATAAACGAGAAACCAAGAGAAATATTGGTTTTATTTAACTGAAAGAATTCCACTAGACGAATAAATAACAATTATATAAATATTGACTCATAATAACAAAGTATGACAGTTGACACGTTTGGTATTGACAACACTAAGGAGATCGTATAGGAGGATCGTATCGCGGAGGTCGCATATCACCTCATTCTCCCCGGTTCAGTTTTCACTCTCACTCCCATCAACCACAAAGTCCGTTAGGTAGGAGGGTAATTTCCGCGTCCTATTAGATCTCCTGGGGAGTCCAGTCCGAAGAACTGGCGAGGACGTCGTCGACTCGACGACACTACACGAGACGATGACGAAGGAGCGTTATTTTCAGGTGGAGGTGTGGAGTTATTTTCAGATGGAAACGTGAGGTGATCATCTTCGGAGGCCGTTTCAAAGCTATCGTCTCTGCTATTATCAGTAGTACTGGGGCAAGGAGACAATTGACGGTTTGATACCATTGAGGTTTCTCCATTATCCCGTCTTATGAGAGAGTAGTAGGGATTGATCTCTAAGAGCTCAGCTTCCTCGACAAGAGGGTCCGTTTTTGAAGAGCGGACGTTCTTTTTAACAAAGATCGGTCCCGGCGTGAACCAAGATGGCAGTGAATCTCCGTTCGGGGATCTTCTAGGGTATTTGAAAAGTTTTTCGTGCGGAGTGGCGTTTGTTGCCGTACACAGGAGGGAGCGGATACAATGCAATGCGTCCTTCAGTACTACTTCCCAATTTTCTATCGATAATCCCTTTGACCGAAGGCTAAGTTGAATAGTTCGCCAGAGTGTTCCGTTTAGTCGCTCCACTTGGCCATTACCCTGGGGGTTATAGGGCGTCGTTCTGGATGAGGCTATGTTTGACTGTCGTAGGAATGATTTGAACTCTTCGGACATGAATGACGATCCTCTATCACTATGAATATAGAGAGGTTGGCCAAATGTCAGAAAAAGATCTTTCAGGCAAGTAATGACAGTGGCTGAGGTCATATCCTTACATGGGTAAGCAAAAGGAAACCGACTGTACTCATCAATAATCGTAAGTATGTACTTGTTGGCTGTTTCAGAAGGTAGTGGTCCTTTAAAATCTATGTTGATCCGTTCAAACGGCGACGTAGCTTTTATCAATTGACCCTTGGCCTTTAGAAATCTCGGTTTTATTTCGGCGCAGGTAGGGCACGAGGCGGTCATCTCCTTGACATCATTGACTGAGTAGGGTAAGTTTTTAAATTTTACCTACACTAGCGGCACGCTATGATGGCCGGTTTGACGTTTGTCCGCTCATGAAGTTCCGTATTAATTGATAACGACTTTGAAGGAAATAATTGTATTACTTTATTGACGATAGTGATGTGCAGAGATTCATAAATTTTATCGAATGTAGTTTTAGGTTTAGGACTCAAAATTTATTTATTAAATTGATTTCTAAAATGTATACAAGTGTAGAAAAATCAGTTTGCACCATTTAAGGGGTGAATGTACTTGTGAATATGAACAATTTTCACTATGTGGACAAACCTCTGCAATCGCAAAAAAATATCAGCTGTTTCATACAAAAGGTAAAATTTTTATTTTTATATGATATATACCACAACTCGGCATTTGGTTTTCTAAATTGAAAATTTTTAAAAACCTTTTTTGGTATCTTTTGTATTCATATGTTTCTTGTGTGCATATAAAGTATGTATATTCATTTTCATTCAAATATTCAGTTCGTTCAAATAAATTAAATAAACATATACATTTTTGTTTTATTAAACCTATTTAATCAGGTACAAAAACAAAACTTAATTGTTTTTTGTTCGAGAATAAATTGACATTCCACATCACTATTGTGATGTGTCAAACCGGCCATCATAGCGTGCCGCTAGTGTAGTGATACATTCTAGTTACCCCCGGGTGGTAGAGTGCGTCATGTAGTTCTTTCAACTTGTTTATATTCATGTAGGCGCATACGCGAGATAGAGCGTCCGCAACAGCGTTTTCAGTGCCTGGTCTATAAACTATATCAAATTTGAAGCATGACAGTTCCAACCGCCAACGTTGGATCTTCTCATTTTTTATTTTACTGTTATGATTTTGATTGAACATGAAGGCTACCGATTGTTGGTCTGTTATAAGAAGAAAATTTCTACCAATCAGGTAGTGTCTCCATTTCTTTAGGCTCTCTACTATCGCACAAGCCTCTTTTTCGATTGAGGATTGTTTGCATTCCGAGTTATTCAGTGTCCGAGAGAAAAAGGCAACTGGTCTTCCAAGTTGAGTCAGCGTAGCCCCTAGCGCGAATTCCGAAGCGTCTGTTTCGACTGTAAACATTTCATTGTCGTTAATGGCTACTAGAGCGGCTGCCTTGATATCTTGCTTGAGTTCTTCAAAACTCTTTAGCGCATCAGGCGACAACGGGAAAGTAGTCACGCATGTAAGTGGCTTTATTTTTTCGGAGAAACGCGCAATCCATTTAGCGTAATGAGCAAGCATACCTAGGACTCGTCTTAGTTCACTAGTTTTAGTTGGAGCAGGAAGCTCTAAAAGAGGTTTTAGTCTTTCCGGGTCAGGACTGATTGTATTATTTTCAACAGTATATCCAAGCAAGTTGATTTTAGTCTTATTGAAAACACTCTTCTGTTCGTTTAGAGTTAAATGAAATTTATTAGCGGCGTCCATAAAGCGTTTTAGATTACGGTCATGATCCCTTTGATCTTTACCGCAGACGGTTACATCGTCTAAGTAAGCGAACGTTCCTTCTAGTCTCTCTTCTGTTATGATGAAGTCCAGGGTTCGTTGAAAAGCCGCAACGCCATTAGTCACGCCAAATGGAATGCGTGTAAACTGGTACAATTTGCCGCATGCTTCGAAAGCTGTATATCTCTTTTCATTTTCTAAGATGGGTACTTGATGATATGCGCTCTTTAAGTCAATTTGACTGAACACTTTAAATCTTGATACGTTGTTAACGACTGATTCTATGTTTGGCAAAGGGAAGGCATCCAGTTCGGTGAATTTGTTTATGGTCATGGAGTAATCAATGACAAGTCGTTTTCGATGAACCTTTCCTCCTGCTACAAGGACTTGGGCTCTCCAGGGGGAAATACTTGTTTCAATGACCCCGTCTTCAAGTAATTTAGACACTTCTTGTTTTATAAAGTCCTCATCTTCCTTACTGTATCGCCGACTTCTCACGGCGATCGGTCTAATGTTCGGCGATAGATTCGTAAATACGGAGACTGACGGTACCGAAGCTCGTAACACGTTGCATATCTCTAAAGGTTCGCCAGGCCCACCAAGATTGAAATGAATACTCGAGTGATGTTTAAGCAAGTCATGGCCAATTATGACGTCGGCACAGAGGTTGTCGACAACTAGAAGAGGTGTTTGTTTGTAAGTATGCTTATTCATCGCAATGGTAGCAAAACAGATACCTTCGACAAAGGAAACTTGATTGAGAGAAGCGAGATTGACTGTCTGCTTGCAGGGTTTTTTGCGTAGTTTCATTATGCGAGCAACTTTAGCGTTAATGAAGCTGACTGAACTTCCTGTATCGATGAGTGCATCAGCCTTGTAATCGTTGACCATTATTGGAATTGTCGCACTTCTAAGACTCGAAGGAGAGGCAGCAGAAATAGCTCCACTGTAGAACCGGTCGTTGTTAGAGATCGTAGGATCTTCAACTGTCGTGATGTTCAAGTTCCTATTACTATTGCCCGATCTACAGACGCTTGCGAAGTGTCCTTTCTTTGAGCACTTTTTGCAGGTGGATTTGTTGGCTGGACATCTGAACCTTGGATGAAGACTCCCACCGCAAAAGAAGCAGGGTTTAGCCGGAGGTGGCGTGGTCGGAGCGGTTTGAAAAGTTCGTGACGATGGAGCTGCTGCTAGATTTTCGGATTCCTCGTCTCGTGAACTACCTTGCGATATGGCAGTAAGTTGCGGAGATCTGTCACCAATAGCAACTGCATCCTTCTCTGCCGTTTCTAGAGCTACGGCTTGGTTAATTGCTTCTGAGAGAGTGAGTTTAGAGTTTTCTAGTAACCGCTCGCGAATCCTTCGTGATAGTAAGCCGGATATGAGAGCGCTACGAACTGCTTGGTCTTCACGCTCTTGGGCTATGACGTCTTCGAATTTACAATCTTTCGCGGAAAGCCGGAGAGCTCTAACATAGTCAGAGATCGTTTCGTCGGCTCGTTGTTTGCGATTGAAGAGAATGTGTCGAGCTAGAATAGTATTTTTCGGTTTGACATAGATGTCTTCTAGAACTTTCATTGAATCTTTATAAGTGGAGCAAGTTTTGATATGCTTGTAAATCGATGCCGATAAGTGGTTAACTAGCAGCTTACGCTTAAGAGAGTCTGGTACATCTTCGGTAATCTCTTCTGCTAAGAAGCTTTCGAATGTCGATTTCCAATGTAGCCATTTTGCATCGGCGTCCGCGACTTCAGGCTCGATGTCAAACTTATCGGGTCGCAGATATCTTAATAGCGTAGACTTGCCTAGTTTTTCGTCAGGCATTTTCAGTTAAATAAATTGTGGCATAATAAACGAGAAACCAAGAGAAATATTGGTTTTATTTAACTGAAAGAATTCCACTAGACGAATAAATAACAATTATATAAATATTGACTCATAATAACAAAGTATGACAGTTGACACGTTTGGTATTGACAACACTAAGGAGATCGTATAGGAGGATCGTATCGCGGAGGTCGCATATCACCTCATATTATTAGAGGTGTAAAAGTAACGAAAAAAAAACGTACCCGTATGTATTCGTTACTATACATTCAGTACTCGTTACTATCGTATCGTTACTCGTTACTCCTAATACCTCATAACATGCTATGTTATGCTAGAGAAACAAATCGTTAATCGAGTCGTATTGTTCTTTCTATAATTTTATTATAAGATATGACTAATGTACTAGGTGCGGCATCGCAGCATTCATAATTTCAATTTGTAGAAATAATACATATTCATTACATGCCAAACTGCATTTTTCACTTTGCCGTAGTTTAAACCAGACTTATGTTTATGTTATAATGAAAAAGCTACAAATAGGCGTCCAAAATTATTTATTGTCAATAAACTTTACATTACCTTTTTAATTCGCGGAAAATACGCACGCATGCGCAAAACGATCAGTAAGAAACGTTTCAATACACGCATCAACGCAGCGTAACATTGCGTCATTGAAATAGCGTAGGTATGTAACCATGATACGAAACATGCGAGTAACGAAAAGTATTCGTGAGTAACGTTTCGTTACTCGGTACTAGATGGCGTACCCGTTACTCAGTAACGAATACATACGGTTTGCTACAGCTCTACATATTATTCGTCTATGATTTGTTTCCATGTTCCCGAACTGATAATGACCTTTTTCTTTGATACTTACTGTCAAAATCCGCGTGATTCCTAGTTCCATGAGTCCAACAGTTTACTTAATCGCAAATCCTAGTTCCATGAACAGTAAATAGTTTAATTGTCAAAAACTGTCAAAAACTTTCTGCTTGTGTGCTGCTTGTTGGCTTGTTCAAATTGCACTATTTTTAATTTAATCAAATCAAATCATTTTCTCTTAATTATAGTTATTGTTTATCTTAACCTATTAATCCTATTATTAAGTATTTCTCTACTCCAATTTATATCTATGAAACAAGTAAGTTCGATTATTGCACTTCACCTTAAACTTTCATGGTTCTTGGAATCTTGGATACAGCAGCTGTTTGTGATAAACTGAACTGACATGAAATTATTTTAATAGTTTTTTGCACAAGTTCTTGTTCCTTTATCTTTAATCTTGTTATATACCTAACTTACGAATTATTGTCAATTATCATAGAATGACTAAGTAAAAGAATAGGTCAGAAATAGAATATGACCATCATTACTATTCTAACTTAAATAACTGCAATTCACCAATGCAACTTTATTTACCTCCACACATAAATAGTTTTATTATGTAGGTATTGACTAAATCAATGCAGTACCTAAATAGTAGTCTTTAAAAAAACAATGTAAAATGACACACATTTACTTGGCACTTTAGTCTGCCATTTTTTTGTTTATGCATGGTTTGTGCATTAAAGAAATGGATTCATTCATTGCAATATATCATAGCTGCATCACTTTTGCTTATACGGCGTTCCCACAAGACAAATTTTGTTGAATGTCACCATACCCATCTGTATATGTCACCACAGATAGCAAATATTAGCCTGTATTTTGCCATTTAGTGGGATATTCCTGTATTACAGGAGATAGAGACAGCTATGGTGACATTTAACAAAATTCGCCTCTTGGGAATGCCACAATAAGCTGTCATTTTCATGCATAATAAATAGATAGATAACTTTATCCATGTCGAAAACATATTGTACTTACTAATATGATTTTGCAGAGACAGTTATAATGTTGGAATTGCCTCGTATAACAAGGGCGTTGAGGGCACATACACAACTGGACAAGCCACGTTGCCTCAAACCAAGCCCTAATGTGAATATAGTTGTTAAACTATCAAGCAACCTTCAAAGGTAAGATTTACTTAAAAGACATTATCTGAATTTTATCCATGTAAGGCTATGCCAGCCTCATTCTATCTCATTGTATACTCACTTAGTGGGATATTGCTCAGTAGAAGAATGTGATGAACTTAAATGATCACAAACCTGATGAAGTTTGAACAGTTAGCAACTATATTATAGTTGATACTTTTGTATGACAGGTTACTAAATAGACAGAATAGACCTTCAGTACATAGTTATAATATAGTTAATTAAAAAAATATAGTATTAATATCTATATAATCTATATCTATATATCGAATAGTACATAGTAGTATTTCTTCCAGCTTCCCTTAAGCGGGTTGCAGACTGAAAACTAAGCTAACTTAGTATAAGCTTAGCTCGCATAGTTGATGCAGTTTTTCGTACTTGTGTGCATCTGCAAACTAAGCTATGTGAGTTAACCAGTATGAAAAACTGTGTCAGCTATGCGAGCTAAGCTAAACTAAGTTAGCTTAGTTTTCCATCTGCAACCTGCTTAAAATATGTGATTTCCATTTTCAGGTTCAAAACATTCACTGACATAACCAACTACATCAAAGAGAATGAACCGTCATCAGACAACATCATTAACCTGTTAGAAGAACTCAAAGAAGCATGTAAACTTATCACCGGAGATGCTTCCAATGATATTATTGAGGATGCAGCTGTGTTGACTCTGAGAATGTTTCTAGATCAAGATATTGTTATGCTCAAGCATTTGTCGCAGTTGAAACAAATGTTTGGAAATGTTGTGTCTGCTACTGCCAATAAGATTTGTGCGGTAACTGCATACCTATCTGTACTTCCTAATAGTAGAAGATCCGAACCTAAGTCGACCTTCACCGAGCTGATAATAGAATAAAACTTATTTTATAATAAATTTAGTTTATTAGAAAATATATTAAAAATGGGTTTGCTAAAAAAAATCCTTGACAGAATATTTTTAATTATTTTTTTAAAAAATATTTTTCATTAAAATGTTGCAACATCAAGATAATAAGAAAATTTTATCCTGAGTTATTGATGTTACAACATTTTAATGAAAAATATTTTTTAAAAAAATAATTAAAAATATTCTGTCCAGGATTTTTTTAGCAAACCCATTTTTAATATATTTTCTAATATACTAAATTTATTATAAAATAAGTTTTATTCTATTATTAGCTCAGTGAAGGTCGACTTAGGTTCGGATCTTAGACTATAATTACAATATCCTTACCACTTTACACTTTAAAATATCAATACCAATATTGTAACTGTGAAAGTGTGTTGGTTTATCCTTCAATCACGCATAAATGGAGCAAAGTTATTTTTGGATGGGTTTAGTTGAATAATTGGAGAGTGATGTAAGCTACCTTTTTAAAAAAAATTAACAATGCAATGTCTTAACTATAGAGAGATTTTAAGTGACTGTTTTTTTTTATATTTGTTAAGTATAATATAAAGAAAATGTCAAAAAACAGGGTGCTGTATTTTCTTGGTTAGAATTTTAGAGCAATAATTTCTTTCAGATTGTAACAAAAATATCAAACCTAATAACAGATGATACTAAAGAATACATTAAAACTGAAACGAAAGAATCAAAACAAAACGTTAAGCTATGGGGTGAAAATATTCAATGCCACTATATTCCCTACAAACCAGCCAAGAAACCTTTAGCAAAGTTAACAAAAAAACCGGCCATAGCTAGTGCTTTTGTCACAGATTTCTCTATGAAATATAATAGTCAAACGGCAAATAAAGAAAATGTTGCTGCATCTTCACAGCCCATTTCCAGGGTAAGTTAGACAGGACATTTTTAATGGCTCAATTTTAGTACAGTTGACCTAACGGAGGGGGGAGGGAAGGGGTTCGGGGTGAAATTCAAGCAAAATCTCGCTTAGTGAAGGGTCACTAAGCGAGATTTTGCTTGAATTTCGGCAAAACTAAACTAAAAACTTACAAGATTAAAAAAATTATATTTCGAAAACTATCAGGATTCGACGGGTTTCCCTTGGGGAAGGGGGTCAACCCCCTTCCCCCATCCCCCTCCGTTGCGTCAACCCTAAAGTTTAACCTTTTTAACTTCTCTAATAACATTTTAGTCTGATTAAGATAAACTGTAAAGTTCAGTTACCCTTAGCTATAACCTTTTTTCAGTATTTCCTCTATGCAGTTATGGCATATCCCTTTAATAGTTATATTGCAGAGGAATGTCACTCACAACTTTTCATTAAATTTGTCACTGGCAATATTTATATTACTCTAGGGCCTTTTGAACTTTATTAGAAGGCTAGTGCCCATTTTCACCCACCATAAGTAGGAGTCTCTTTACTTAGGTAGCCCCTAAATATATACCCTTACCCAATGTCATTTTCACCTTTAGGTGTTCCCTAAAGGTTCGTGAAAACGAAATTGACAGAAAGCGTCACCTAACTTAGCTTAGGTAACCCATAAAAGTTGGGGAACGTTGATGAAATCAGGCATAGGTGGCTCAAAATCACCAAGGTTGCGAATTTCAAGATTGGTTTTATGACAAAAAAAAATGCAAACTATAATGATGACTCTTGGTTTATACTGTTGCAAAATTTGTATATTAATAAATTTTAACAGGGCAGCGCACAGAATTCTATACTTTTTTTGTAATATTGCGTTTTGGCGAATATCTTACAGAAAATCATCATTTCGGGAACGTTTTTCTAAATTTGATAAAATTAACAAAAACAAAACAAAGTACATAATTTAAGCTTTGTTGAATAACATGGGTATATTATATATTTATACTATATAAACAATAATGAAAACAAAACATACAAAATCTTCTACAAGTAAAATACGTCAAAAAATTAAAGAAGTTGCTATTATCGTGGATAAAATTTAAGAAATTTCAAAATATTCAAAACTCTAATAATCGAATTAACGTTACATGAACAGAATGAAAGTTTTTTAATGTAATAAAATATGTTTTTTCTAAAAAAATAGATCAAATTATGCGTATTTTATTGAAATTTAGTTCCCGGAAACGATCAACCGTTCCCGGAATGACAAAAATGTTACGGAAGTGATGGTATTGATATCATAAGGCATAAGTTAGGAAATATTATGATTATAAACAACGTTTTAAATAACAAAGTTATTTATTGATATTGCCATATTGTTTGCACTTAAGAAAAATCACTTACTATTAATACATTCTTATTATAAATAAGTTATAACATTTTCATAAATCAGTCTAGAGGAACTTCTAACCATAGTTATATCTCCTTAAAGTTTTAATCAGTTCTTACAATTTGAGTATCATGTCCGGGAACGTTCCCGAAATGACCGTTCACGAAATGACGATTTCAAATAAGCACGCGCTTTGATTATACGGCGGCCATCTTAAATTCGATCTGACTTTGACAATACTAAAATATTTGACGTTACTTTGATAATTCGTGTCGTAAAAAAGAATTTCATCAATAATTAAATGTAATAAACACGTTCACGAATTGACGGACTATTGATGTACGCTCTACGAATAATGAATTGAAAGGTACTTACCACTTAGTTAAAATTTATTTGACGATAAATACACTGACAGCCGGCTTTGTTATAGTTTTCTTTCCCTACTGACGTTTGACACCGAATCGCTGCGTTCACTTAAAATTATTTTTGTTCGATTACCGATGCGTTCACTGACATGACGCGTGCGCTATCGGACAAACTATTTTTGTATTTTTAAAATTGAAAATAAATAATCTTTTAGTATCCTTTTTAAAACTAGATTTTTTATAAAACTTACGGTATATTAAGTAATGACAGGTGTTAAATATCTTAAATTTTTCTTTAATAATTTGGACTTGTTGTGGAAGATCGTACATTAGGACGCGTTCCCGAAATGACTTTCTATGCATGTATATATTGATTTAATTTAAAATTTACTTCATTATTAAATTGCATTGTTTGATGTACACATAAAACAGGTTAGTTGTAGTATTTTATTAATTTAATTTTCTCAATAAAGTCAAGATTTAAGACATTAAATTGCTAGCAAAGCCAATTCTGCACCTTGGTGATTTTGAGCCAGGTCCTTTTAATTTTCAAATTCAACCTGATATTTGATGAATTAAGAAATTTTGCAGTAATTAATTTAGGATCATCTTTAGTGGGTGGAATTGTAGTTCTTCAATCTGAGGTGCGATTGTCTAAAGTTATTTCATTGATCGTAATCGTATTCGATGACATTAGCGTCAAAGTAAAATAATCCATAATAGCATTGAATTAGAGCTCAATTCTGAGTATGCATGCTTATGCGTTTACGTATGTACAATTTACATACGCTCCATAACGCTCCATATTAAAATCGGCTGTACTGAATTTGTTACTTTAAATGAATACAATCAAGGATTATTTACTTTGACGCTAATGTCATCGAATACGAATACGATCAATGGAATAACTTTTAGACAATTGGTACCCTGATGTACTGTATTCTATTTTTTTTTTTACTGTATTCTAGTTCGGCAAAGTATGGTTAGAGACCAAAGTGAAGGAACTCTACGAGAACTCTACCGGCATATCGAGCGCGGACATTTTACAATCAATAATAACACTATTGATCTCGCCCAGAACTAATGATGAACTACAGAATGACTTGTTTGAACTTTTGGGCTTCGACAAGTTTGAGTTCATTGAAGAGATCTTGCAGCATCGGCAAGAGATCACTGACAGCCTCAGAGCGCCGCCCCCACAACCCACAATAGAACAATGTAAGTTAACTAAGTAAGGTGTTGTGTGATGCGGGTTATGTTCCCTCTAATATGGTTGAGCGAAGCAACGGCTGGGTCATGCGTCATGCTCGTGAACGGGTGCCGCAGGCGGGAATGTGGCTACTTTCTGTCTGCCCATCTTAACGTGTATTGAATTGTAAGTAGTATGCATTTTTGGAACTTCCCCTCATTGTGGAAACACTGCATGCATAGCATAGTATCTATTGTATTGTATACTTGTTTTTTGTGGTTCTTCTCGGCAGGAAGGGCATTCCGAACCAGTGGTAGACTCATCGACGATTCAAAAGCACTTGTAAAAAAGTTTATTTGAATAAAAAACTTTCTATTCTATTCTAATTTCTAAGTGAGTTACCGACTTACAATATCATTAATTAGACTAGATTGTAGTTGCATTAGGTAGCATTATTATGAGAAAGAGTTAGCACATTTGAGCTCAGAATGAGCACCAAACAGTGTACTGTGTTCATCGAACTTAGGCTTAGAAGCGCAATATTCGACGCGACTAAGCCTTTAAAAGCCGGCTACGCAATATCGTTGCCTTAATAGTACGACGAGCTCACAGAATTAAAAAAAATGACGTACTGTGCTGTGAAGCTGTTATTATTCATCACAATAGCTATGAAAAACGTAATTATCAGTATAGTACTAGAAAATAATTACATGACACACATATTCATTGGTTGTTTTTAGCCTATGTGTGGACCAGAACTTGGCTAGAAATTTCTGTTCTAAGTATTATAGTTCGATGACTGATATATTTTTGTTTGATATAAAGACAATTTCTTGCCGGCTCTTCTCAGCAGAATCCGCTTTCCGAACCGGTGGTAGAATCTTGACGTGTCATAAGAGCCACAGGTTGGCCTACATGAAATAAATAATTTTGAATTTGAATAATTTTCAATTTGAATGATTAATTTATAATTTGATATACAAAAGTATTTTTTAAAAACCGACTTCAAACGCCCGCGCCACTACAAAGTATATAATTTATTGTTGATTATTTAAAAACCGCTCGACCGATTTCGATAAAATTTAAATGGGATCACCTGGAAAGTATAACCTTTCAAACAAAAAAGAATTTTCCAAATCGTTTCAGGCGTCTTCGAGTAATCGGTGAACATACATAAAAAAAAATTAAGTAAACCACGGTTGTACTTACGTCATTTTGCTTGAATTTTTTAAAAATTATTTAATGTAATTCTCATTTTTTTGTATTCATAGTGGCTGCACTTCTGCCAGAGAATAAAATGCCGCAATACTTATGTCAAGTGTCAGTTCAATCGGGGCAAGAGAAAATGATAGCGAAACTCGTCAGAAAAGAAGAGAAAAAGGCTAAGTCGAAAAGGTTTGATGACGACGAACAGGAACAGGAGATTAATATTGCACAGTTGCGAGCCAAAAGGTCAGTGTTAATATAGCAACAGAATGCATAATAATGTAGGTACGAGGCCTGTGGAAGTCCATGTCCACGTAATAAATCTATTCTATTCAGTGTTTCCACTTTATTTCTGTCTAAGTCATGTCTTAAAATGAGTATTTGAATATTAGTATTCAATTCGATGCCTTAACATGGGTAGCCTAAGTATGTCACACTCTCTTTAAACATTTCTGTGGTGGTGTCGTGTGATGCGGGTTGTTACGTTCCCTCAAATATGGTTGAGCGAAGCAACGGCTGGGTCATGCGTCATGCTCGTGAACGGGTTCCGCCGGCGGGAATAGGGCTACTTTCTGTCTGCCCATCTTAATATGTATTCAATAATAATTGTTAATAGTCTGCATTTTTGGAACTTCCCCTCATTGTGGAAGCACTGGATACATAGCATAGTATCTATTGTATTGTAAACTTGTTTTAAAAGGAGCAACCGCCGAGTTTCTTGCTGGTTCTTCCCAGCAGAAAGGGGATTCCGAACCAGTGGTAGACTCATCGACGATTCAAAAGCACGTGTAAAAAAGTTTATTTGAAAAAAAAAATTCTATTCTATTCCATGCAAGAGACCGTGTCCAGCAGTGGATGTCTATCGGTTGACAAAGAAGAAAATAGGTACAGAAGAATAATTCAAATAAATAGCTACTTGCTAACACAATAAAGTGCAATTCAGGTTGCATAGCGCTAAATTACCTAGATATATTCAACTAGAAGTTGCCTCTCTTTCTATCGCCTTACTCTTATTCATTCAAAAACCTTAATCCACGCTGACGAAGTCGCGGGCATCATCATCATCATCATCTTCATCATCATTAGCAACCCATCAACAGCTCACTACTGAGTGCAGGTAGAGAAGGGTTAAAGGCCATAGTCAGCCACACTGGCCCAATTTGAATTTGCGGACTTCACACACCTTTGAGAATATTATGGAGAACTCTAAAGGTGTTCTGCACCCCGATTCAGAACATTTCGATAACTTCCCGTTTCGATACGATTAGATATCGATCTCGTATCGAAAATTTTTTGTCGTGCGATTCAGAACGTTCGGTTAGAGAATTCGATTCGATGTCGACTACGGAATCGGCTTCGTTATCGGTATCGACAAGTTACATTAAATTACATGTGGATTTACGAAGTTTGTTGTTTTACCAAAATTTCACTTGATAATAAATTCATGTTAACACTAAATAAATAGATTTTAATCATTTTCGAAGGTCATTGAAGTAATTATTTAAAATGATAACTTGTTAAATTATTGACGGCCAATTTTCAGCCTCTTCGATAGATGGCGCTAAGTTCATGTTTCATCCCTCTCGGTTCTTATTTTATTTTGTTGTGGTGTACATAATATGTTATTTTAATGTAAAAAAACGTACAATATGGTAAGTAAACATTTACATACCAAAATCATTCATCATAATCATTTTATACGAAAAACCAGTAAACACAGTACGTAAACAAAAGGATATCGGATGCCCTGTAGCTTTCGATAAGTTACCAACTAAAATTATCGGACGTTCGGAAAATCTTATTCGATAAGGTTGTTGTGAATAGCGTTTGATAGAAGATATCGAACGATATCTACGTCGGTTCGATTCGGTTTCGATTTCGACAACTTCTCTGTCGATACGAGTACTCTGAATTGAAACTTCATCTTATCGTACGATAGTAAACCGAATCGATCGATAATTATGTTATCGT
This sequence comes from Oeneis ivallda, assembly GCA_029955525.1. Taxonomy (NCBI): domain Eukaryota; kingdom Metazoa; phylum Arthropoda; class Insecta; order Lepidoptera; family Nymphalidae; genus Oeneis; species Oeneis ivallda. The sequence goes on along the minus strand of JARPMR010000022.1, from coordinate 7,675,118 downwards.
AAGGTTCTGAATCGGGGTGCAGGTTTCCTCACGATGTTTTCCTTCACCGTTAAAGCATGTGATATTTTAATTAGTTAAACGCACATAACTCCGAAACTTCAGACGTGCGTGCACGGGATCGAACCTGCGACCCCCCGAATAGGAGACAAGTCCTAACCACCAGGCTTTCACTGCTTCTTGTAATTAAAATTAATTTTATTCAATTTGCAGATTAGCAGAGCTATCAAAACCAGTGGTGCCATTTTCTACATCAAAGTCAAACGTGGATCCTGTACTACAGAAGATTTCATATTTTCAAACGAAAGTGCAATATCCAAACGTCTACGATTCTTCAATAAATGCCAAAAATTCTGCCGGTAACATATAATAAGATTATGTATTGCCTGTGGTCTCCTATTCGAAGGTCGCAGGTTCGATCCCGGGTACGCACCTCTGACTTTTCGGAGTCAATTAACTATCACTTGCTTCAACGGTGAAGGAAAACGTCGTGAGGAAACCTGCACACCTGAGAGTTCTTCATAATGTTCTTGAAGATGTGTGAAGTCAGCCAATTTGCATTGGGCCAGCGTGGTGGACTATGGCCTATAACCCTTCTCTGAGAGGAGACCTGCGATCAATAGTGAGCCGTTGATGGGTTGCTAATGATGATGGTGTATTTGCACTGTTTACTAAGAAGATCCTTGAGTAATGATTAGCTAAGTGTGACAGTAAGATTCTGTCTTAAACTCGAGTGTCCATATGAATGTAGCTTTAATTTAGAAATTAAGTATACGTCGGATTTTATTTAATCAATTTTATTATCAGGATTTGTCTCCGGCTTAAAGCTAATGTTACCAGAAAACGCTACAAGAAAAGATACTAAAGAATATGAAGAAGTATTAATACCAAAAACTGAATCTGGGCCTTTGGAGGTCGGGAATAAACGTGTACCAATTTCTTCTATGGACGAGGTATCTACATTTAAACATATAACATGTCCCTCATTTGTTTTATCTCAAAAATCTCGATTTTTCAAATAATGTGTCTAAAGGTTTCAAATGTAACACCATTTAGATGTTATATAGTGTTCTGTGAGTTTACTTTTCAACTAATGTAGTTTTCATCTGATTTTTTCTACATCATAAGTTAAAATCACGACTTTTTCGAGAAAAAACACTGCAAAAACTAGTAAGTACCGATTTTTCCAACGTCGAGTGTGGTTTATCCTCGTAATCAATTGGATGTTCTGACAGTTTTATTGGAAATACTGTGAAACTTTCAAATTTACGCTCGGATAAAACTTGTTTCACGTTGGTGAAATCGGCTCCGCATATAAATAAAAAAATGACATTTTCAGATCGGTCAAATGGCTTTCGAAAACATAAAAGAACTTAATCGAATACAATCTGTGGTATTTCAAACGGCCTACAACACTAACGAGAACCTATTAATATGTGCGCCCACCGGCGCGGGCAAGACCAACATAGCGCTCCTTACGGTGGTGCATCAAATCAAGCAGCACATCGAAAACAACGTCATTATGAAGAATAAATTTAAAGTGAGTATAATCTAATTTCAGCACGAAGCTGTATGATCCGTAGGAAAACCAGAGCTACTTAAGGTGCACTAAACAGGTCTGCCCGCGAAATTCAAATTTAATTTGGTTTTTCGCAATTTGTAAACTAATACCACGAAGTAGGCTTATGGCCTTCTAATTGCGCCAGTGGAGTTATCATCTTCACAGGTTTCAATAAAAATCTTTACTTGAAAGTGACCAGTTTAAGAAATTAATCAAAATACTGAGTTGGACGTGAGTTACTCACAAATTAGTCGATATTTTGATTAATTTCTTAAACTGGACACTTTCAAGTAAAGATTTTTATATAAACCTGTGAAGATGATACTGCCATTGGCGCAATTACAATGCCATAAGCCTACTTTGTCGTATTCGTTTACAAATTGCGAAAAACCAAATTAAATTTGAATTTCGCGGGCAGACCCTTGTCTTCCACCTTAAATCAATCTTGTGAGACGGCAATTACGAAGACGTATATTCCGGCTTTAGCTTATCAACTACAATAATCGAAAGCTAAAGCTCAAGTTGCAAGGTGCCGTAAACAACTGAGCTAAACTCTATTCAGCTGAGGGTTTTTCCTTATGGAAGACAAGAAACCCGAATTACCATTGAACCGCTACATGAATGCTGAATTTCGAATTTTAGCGGACTGTTCACCTATCAACTATGAAATCCAATGCTATTTGTTCGACCGTTAAATAAACAGCAGTTGGAACGTAGTTCCTTATCGCGCGGTGCGGAAGAGGGCTAGACGGAAAAAATTAAGACAAAATTGAACCGACTTTTTTTTGAATGTGAATTTGGCATTGTGTTCATTATTGAAAATAGAAAATTCAGTCTGTCGAGCTGGGATTCGAACCATCGACTTTTAACTGTTTAGCGACTGTCGAAACCACAAGGCTACCGAGATCTTATATTGTACTGTGAAAATAATGAACACAATGCCAAATTAATTAATCGAAAGGAACTTCGTTCCATCCGGGTGTCCCTTGACACCTCTCAAGTTTTTTTCTCGTCAGATGAGATTGTAGTTAAACGGAAGCTTTTCAACTTTTCCTACAGATAATCTACATAGCTCCAATGAAGGCCTTGGCGTCGGAAATGACAGCGAGCTTCGGCAAGCGACTCCGCGGCCTGGGTATAGCTGTGAGGGAGTTGACAGGTGACATGAAACTGACAAAGACCGAAGTGCAACAGACACAGATGATAGTCACTACTCCCGAGAAGTGGGATGTCGTCACTAGAAAAGGAGCCAGTAAGCTTTTTATTTTTAACTGACTTCAAAAAAGAAGGTTCTCAATACCTTTGATTCTTTTTTTTTATGGATGTTCACCGATTACTCGAAGACGCCTGAACAGATTTGAAAAATTCTTTTTTTGGTTTTGAAGAGTATGCTTTCCACGTGGTCCCATTGAAATTTTATCGAAATCGGTCGAGCGGTTTTTAAAATATCAACAATAAAGTATATTCTTTTTAATGCGAAAGAATGCGGACTAAGTTGTGGGCAAAAGCTTCAAATTATATTTTGAAGCTTTTGAATACTTAGCCTGAGATCTATAGATCGTATTCTGGCTCTGCTCATGACTTAAAATTGAGTTAAAACGAGACATAAATATGTCCTGACATAATCTGTCTCGTTTTAACTCAGTTTTGAGCCTGAGCTGATGAGAGTGCCATCTATAGATCTGACCCTTAGAGTTTAATTCCCGTGGGAACTCTTGTTCTTCCGAATAAAAGGTAGCCTATATCACTCTCCAGGTCCTTATTTAAATTCATGCAAAAAATCAAGTTGATCCATTTCTTCGTTGCTGCCCTTTGAGTAATAAACCAGCAATGGAGAGGACTTGACCCCTAATTTATTCGCAAAAAAGTCTGTCAATTACGGTGGGGGGCGAGGTAGCACACATGAAAACTTGCTTACTACAGTTGCATTTTTCCATCACGTCGCTATGCACGCACACAATATAATTAGCAAACACTACCTTAAAGTATATGCACACTATCACATTCACACACAGGGACGCTCTATCATTACATGAAACAATCGCATCATTTGTGTAAGCATTTTAGGGATTTGACACTATCGATTATCGACTTTCGATAAGTTTTTCTAATAATTATTTACAACAGAGTTACTTTATTTGAGAGTAAATTTTTTTGTTCGAGATCTTTAACATGGTAGGTATATAGAAGCGCTAGGAAACGAGGTTCTTGCCGTTATTTTAGTCATAATATGCCTTTGCTATTAGATTGACTCTTTGTAGGCTTTTAGTACTTGCGTAAAGATACAGCTAGAAACTTTGGACTATATTGACGCTGGAAAGCGATCTAGCTTATTTCGAAAAATAACAAAATGACTTTTTTATATATTTGGAAGAAAAAGATACTGCGTCGGATTGTCGGATTTTCGTTTTCCTATGACATTATTTTTCTAAGATACTATGTTGACCTTCTCTACATGTTTATATTATATTTTTTGTTATTCATATTTTTCAACGTACTCAAAAATGCTGTAAATACTAAGACACCATCTATTTTTCAATATTATACAGATACTTCAAAAAAGTTATCAATACTTTTTAGCAGTGCAGTGCACTTAGGTGTACCTACTGTAAGGACTTAGGATTATCTGATTATTAACAGATTTTGTAGATACCAAGGTATTTACTCCGTCACTATACTCTCAATCTCATGCTGAAAGCATGCTGTAGGTACCACAGTATATCACCTTAGAGCAGCTGTTTAGTTATGATTTAAGGTTATAAGCCACCAGGGAGTGCTGTACTTTGTCATAGATTTTTAATAATATTGTTTATTAAGTTGAGAGACATTTAATTTTTATTTGAATACGTAGTGGGTATTAATATTGAACACATTGATTTTTTAAGTAATCTTGTTTAAATAAACATACAGCATTTTTAATGAAACATCATTTGTTTTATTTATGTTTAAAGCGAAATTTACGATGTATCTATTTCTAAAAAGTATATTAAGTACAAACTGTTAGAACTACATCATGTTTCCTTAAAAATAAATACAGCATAATTAGCATTTCAGAGTTTAGAGTTATTTTGTGGTTTCATATGTATCAAATACCAAGTTACAGCAACATTGCTTCTTGAAATTGAAAAACTATTAGTCGAAATTGATATAAAACTAATGTATAAAACTAAAGTAATTCTACTTTAGAATTATATAATTAGTATCATCTGATGTGTTACATTAAAAAATATGCTTTTTGAAAAAAATCTGCTCCTGATAGCTTATTATGAGCTGTTATGATTTTTTAAAACGTTATTGGCTCTGGTTTAAAGTTCACTTTTTCGATTTACAAGATCGTTTTCCAGCGTTGAATAATATTCTCTCAGTCCAGTATGGAGGAAACATAAAAAGGAAAAACTGAACCCTAAAAAAAAATTTATTTAAAGTTATGATTGGTAAGTTAAAACTTGTACCTACATACTTTACTTGGAAGGCTTATTTTTTTCATCTACTTCATCTGAACGAAGTGTATATTTGTTTGTAATGCTAGGCTGCCGCCATGGCTATAGTGGCCACCCCATCTGTAATAAAACACCGCCAAGCTATTTAGCTTTCCGGTAAACCTAGCGGGATGAATAAGAAGTATGGGTACTTTAATTCAATTGCCAAGTTTTAATGAACCAAATATGTATAGAATTTAAATATTTTTTTTCGTCAATGAACCATTAGTAAGACGATAAAAATATCTCGGTATAAATAATTTATACAATCCCCCCACCAATATCGACATATGAAATCTTGCTGTCCAGCCCTAATTTTATTGCGGTGTGGCCGACTTCATAAAATTAAAGTCCTAATTTTCGACTAAGAAAGACTTACGTAGAACTTATCATTATTATTAAACAATTTTTTAGTCTCGTTTTCATTATTTTTTGTATTATATTTGTAAAAATCCTTTCTTAGCGGATGCCTACGTCATAGTAGATATGCGTTGATAAATCAGTGAGTCAGTCACCTTTTCATTTTGTATATTTAGAAAATCATATCACACTGGCTATATGGAAATATATACCTATAAATTTTGAAATAATTGAGTAAAAAAACTAATTTTATGAATTCGCTGAGTTTATGGAGCTCTAGCTGCATCAATGCATTTTAAACAATAGTGGGAGAGTACCAGCCAATCAGACACCATTGCGATCGTTATAATAATGCAATCATTTTAACCGACTTCAAAAAAGGAGGAGGTTCTCAATTTGAATTTTTTGTATATTTGTTACCCAATTATTCCGCCTAATAATGAATGCAATTTGATAAATTTTTTTTGTTTAGTAGGGCATACTTCAGAGGTGGTTCCCATATAATTTTTTGTTGATATAATGTTAGATGTTACTCCATAACTACGTCAAATCTGAACCGATTTCAATTTTTTTTGAAAGAAAGCATAATAAGGTTGGGCCTATTTAAAAGGTGAAGAGAAGATGATTCATATCTTCGGTGATGGAGGAAGGAACTCAATGATTAAGAGCAAATTGCTCGCGATCAGAGATATACACAAAAAAGCTTAAAATAATAATGTAAAAAAAATATCTTTAAAAAACCGACTTCATACGCCGATCGGGCAAAGTTGGGCTAGCGTCGCGCATTAGTTTCATCATTTATATTTAGGCCCGCCCGACTTCAACATACATGTACAAATTAAAATTGTTTTATACTTTGTAGTGGCGTTTAAAGTCGGTTTTATAGAAAGAATTTTTTATCATTATTTGATAATCCCACAGACGATCAAAGTTCGTATTTATATATCTAGTCATATTTTACTTAAAGCTTATAAATTAGTCGTTCACCCCTTCCTATTCTATCGTGATTTTAATTCTATGGGATCAATTTATAATGCAGTTCAAGATAAAGGTCTCTAAACGAATAGTAAGTAGGAAGATTAATTTTCAATATTTTCCCCAAATTATTTCATGTACGATTAAGTAGCAACATTTTCAGATCGACAGTTTTCTTAAGTTTTCTGCATAAGTATTGCATTATTTGGATAAAATAATACATCAGAAGTAAATAAATGTTATCCTTTAGTAAACTGGATGTTTTAAATATTTTTTTAGAAGAAAATACTCTCATATTCGGCATTTATAGCGGAGCTCATTCCCCGCTAACCATACGTAGTTGACAGGCGCGTGACTCGAGACAAACAGTTTTATATAACGAGTAGGACCACTGCTCATACCCAACTTACAGAGGGGTACGCGCGTCAATTCTTCTCCTGTGTTGGTTTATTACTCAAAGTTGCTGCCTGATTGAAGAAAGAGAACTAAGAAAGAAACACGCAGTTTTAGTCACTGTTCAATAATCTATAGCAATAGAATGTTGTTCGGGTTGGTCTTTATAGGTGATCATAAACTTAAAATTAACACATCTTCAATTCTTATTTTAGCGGATACCGAGTTAGCGTCAATAGTAAAACTGCTTATAATAGACGAGGTGCATCTGTTACATGGGGACAGAGGGCCGATAGTTGAAGCGATAGTAGCTAGAACTTTACGTCAAGTCGAGTCCACTCAGAATATGATACGGATTGTGGGCCTTTCTGCCACTTTACCCAACTATCTTGATGTTGCCAGGTGAGAAAGAACTCAATGTAAAAGATTTAAAGTTGAGTTTTCAAAAGCTTGTTAATAATAATAAAGTAAGAAAATAATAATTTGAGCCTCAATAGGCCTGCGGCAAAAGTTGCGGACTGATAACTGAAAGATTTACGGTGAAATCTCCACCCATTGCACTATTATCGTACCCAATCCTAACATAAGCTTTTCGCTTATTTGGAGGGGAGAGGGGAATATTAGTCATGATCAGGTCAACACGGCTAATATTCTTTAAAAAAAATTGTAGTTTAAATAGTACGTCAAGTCAGAGAATATGATGTGGGTTGTGGGTACTTAAAAAAATTGAATTTGCTATTTGAAAATGAACTTTATTTTCAGTGTCTGAAAGTTGATTTTTGGTTTGTAAGCAATGTAATTTTTAGGTTCCTGCGGGTGAATCCAAACGTAGGACTGTTCTTCTTCGACTCACGTTTCCGCCCGGTGCCTTTGGAACAGCAATTCATTGGTGTCAAAGAAGTTGGCAGTGGAGGGGGCCAACATTTGAGACAAGTACATTATAATCTATATTTTTCCTTAGCTGTATTAAAAGGTAAACAAATTGCAGAAAACGGTGAGGACAAACCATTTATTTATCGTTTAAGACAGCTAAGAAAAATATATTATACCTAAACCTATACAATGCGATCAAGATTAGAGAAGTAATTTTAATCCGCCATTTTCTATTGCTGTCTTGCTCAGTATTATATAAACGTGAGCAGGAAAGGCATATAAAATGGCAGTATAACATTTTTGTTCTTATCTTTCGAAATTTTCTTAGTCAGCCCTAATCGTTTTTTTTTTTTTTTGATAATATTCATATAATATTTTTACTTTTCTTAAAATGATTAGGTACTTTTTTCTTGCGGCCTTTGGTAAAAATACTTTGAAATGCTATCGTCTTTAAACATGTTCATATGTCCGCGATAAATGGTATAAAACGTAGATATCTTTTTAAAGAATGCAATTTATCTTTATAATGAATTTCATCAAGATGAGTTCCCACGGTATTAAAAAACCGAAATCCATGAAATCTCGGACAATGGGCCAGCACTTAATAAATTGCTCTATCCAATTCTCTATCCAGATACAAATAATGAACGAGATATGTTACGACAAAGCCGTCGAAATGGTCCAAAAGGGTCACCAAGTGATGGTGTTCGTCCACGCGCGTAATGCTACGCACCAGACCGCGATGATTCTTAAAGAACTGGCCCAAAAGAAGGGGCATTTGAAGCATTTTGAGCCGGAAGATACGGGCGGGTTCCTCAAGGCTAAGAAGAGTATTGGCAGCAGCCCTAATAAATTGTTGGGGGAGCTTTTTGCATCCGGTTTCGCTTGCCATCATGCCGGGATGCTTAGAAGCGATAGGTGAGACTTTTTAACCCTTGACGGAAAAAGAGGGGTGTTATAAGTTTGACCGCTATGTGTGTCTGTCTGTGGCACCGTAGCTTTTAAACTGGTGAACCGACGTGGGTGCGGTTTTTTAATTTAAAAGCAGGTTTTCTAGCGGTGGTTCTTAGACATGTTTTTTTTTTTCAAAATCGGTTCAGCCGTTTCGTAAGGTCGCCAGTTCGATCCCCACCCGTTGTACTATTGTCGTACCCACTCCTAACACAAACTTTTCACTTTTTTGGAGGGGAGAGCAGAATAAAAATCAAGTTCAACAGGGCTTATATTCTGTTAAAAAAGTCAGCTAGAGATTAGTTGTCTCAAACATTTTAAAAAATTATGTTGTTTTGTTTGTAAAAATACTTCTCAAATATGACTTATTAGTAAAAGGAGGCTTTCATAATTAATATTACGTTGTTGCATAGGAATATGGTCGAAAAATATTTCTCCGAAGGCTACATCAAGGTATTAGTTTGTACATCGACTCTTGCTTGGGGAGTGAACTTGCCAGCACACGCCGTTATAATTAGGGTAAGTAGCTTTTTTTATGAACCAATCTATCTTAAGACTAAGGTAATATTATATAAATGGTACCAGTAGGGTATAATTTTAATTTATTTGTTATTCTAGCTATGCATTATAAAAATAACACATAATCATTACCTTTTTCTTTGGCAGTCAGATAAATTGAAAGAACTTCTTTGTCCGATATTTCGATAGCATTATAATCAAGCCGCCATTTTGGATTCTTTTCCTTGTTGGCACGGGTTATTATCATAATATTCTTTTCAGGGTACAGAAATATACGATCAAAGTCACGGCACTTTCGTAGACCTCAGCATATTGGACGTGCTGCAAATCTTTGGTCGCGCGGGCAGACCGCAGTTCGACACGTCTGGCACGGGCATTATAATCACTACTCACGATAAACTCACGCACTATCTGAAGTGTATGACCAACCAGTTCCCCATAGAAAGCAACTTTATCAACCTTTTGGCTGATAACTTGAACGCTGAAGTGAGTTGGTTTTACTATTTATTTATTTTTTCGATTTTTCCTGACCCTAACCAGTATTATTAATGAAATATGAACACACATTTTTAACCATATCTCTGTATAAAAGCGTGTTTAAGACATTAATTAAAAATAAGTTTAAAAGTTATTAATGAATTTTATTTTATTTTTATTATTATAATGGAGGTGTAATACATTGGTATTTAATTTAAATGGTATGATAAAAAGAGAACTTCAAATAATTTTCTTGTGAATTTTCATAGATAGTAATTGGGTATTTGACTAATATTTTTTTTTTAATTTAAAATAACGTTTTCAAGAAAATAAATATTATATCACAATGCCATTTCTCTTTTGAATATCTTTACTACTCTCTCTTTCTAAAACGAAATTTTCTATGGAGCATGTATGGTGCTGCTGAATTGTGACATCACACTTCAGTAACGTTCTCTCTGTCTAACAGGAAACTTTAATAGTTTTAGTTATAAAGGATAACTAATTTGTTTTCATACTGATTTATTTTCTGTTTTTACAAATGTTATTCTTACATTTTACATTATCAATTATAAATAATGAATATCAACATTTTGACTACAATCAAATACCCAATTTTTGTACCTTCAGCTGAAATTGATGGCCAAATACATTAATATTGTCGCTATTTGTACAGGTTGCCCTTGGAACTGTCACCAATATAGACGAGGCAGTGGAATGGTTGAGCTACACCTATCTATTCGTTAGAATGAGGATAAATCCACAGGTAAAGTAACTCTACACATTTAACTTACAATTTTTTTATTGAAGCCATTTTTGAACCGACATAAAAAAAGGAGGAGGTTATCAATCGTCGGAATCTTTTTTTTATGTATGTTCACCGATTACTCGAAGACGCCTGAACCGATTTGAAAAATTCTTCTTTTGTTTGAAAGCGTATACTTCCCAGATGGTCCCGTTAAACTTTTATCGACATCGGTTGAGCGGTTTAAAAAAAATCAACAATAAATTATATACTTTTTAGTGGCGCGGGTGTTCGAAGTCGGTTTTTTAAAAAGAATTTTTTATATTCATCATCATCATCATCATCAAATTATTGTATTCAGGCTCTTTTTTTCTGATTGCGCCATATATCGCCTACTAATAATACTACCCATTAAATTATTATTCTCAAAGGCGTGTGAAGTCTACCAATTCGTATTGAGCCCGCGCGGTAGACTATCATCTCAACCCTTCGCCCACTACTGGACACGAGCCTTCTCTCATAGGCCATAAAGTACAAACTTTATGGCCTATGAGAGAAGAAGAAGCAGAATCCGCTTTCCGAACGGCGGTAGAGTCATGACGTGTCATAAGAGCCACAGGTTGGCCTACGTGAAATAAACAATTTTGTTTTTTTTTTAATTATACGCTGCATACTTTTCGTAGGTTTACGGACTAACCTACAGCGACGTTCAAGAAGAGCCGATGTTAGAAACTAAAAGACGTGAACTAATTACACAAGCCGCTATGCAGTTAGATCGCACTCAAATGTTGCGATACAACGAACGGACCGGCGATCTTAATATTACAGGTAAGTAAAGTGTTAACCTACACTTAAGGATATCAGAATAAATTTATAAACACATATCTTACAGGTAAGTGCATAATTTCGACTGATAAACATACATTAGTAAGTAAATTTTTTCAAGCTGTTCTGTTGAAAATACCGAATAATAAGGTTCATTGTTTAACAGCTATTGGTTCTGTGAGTTTCTATCTAAACATTCATTAAAACAATATTTCTATAGTAGGTCTATAAAACCAAAAATGCGTGTGAGTGTTTCGGAACAACCGGTTGGAACGAAGTTCCTTTTAATAAATTATAATTATGGTACCTCTTTAAACAATATTATCTTCTAATAATGAGAACATTACCTTTTAGAATCAACGCCATCTCTCTCCACACGTCTACACTATAGTAAGGGGCTCGTGACAGAAAATTCCTACACTTCTTTTCGCCTAGCCCCCATCTGCCAAGTCCATACAGTGTGTTAAGGAACTTTGTTCCAAAAATTTACATCCTCTTCACAAGATTCTCTGCAAAAAAAAATATATTACATCTTTTAATATTGTAGTTCATTACTAGAGAGTTAATATTTTTTAGATTTGGGCAGAACGGCCAGCCATTACTACATCACCAGTGAAACTATGGAAGTTTTCAACTCTATGGTCCGCAAGTCTATGACACAAGGTTACATTCTCGAAATGTTGACCAGATGTTCGGATTTTCAGCAGCTTAAGGTAATTTCTATAAAAGTATTTTATACTATTCTTGCGGTTATTAAAAAAATATATTTAAACAGTAAAACATTTTGAAAGCTCTTTCTTAACTGTTACATTTATTTCGATATACATCTCAGAACAGATTTAGAAATACACAAAGTACAATTAGCGCTATTATCATATACTCAAGTATTTTTTAAAATACTTCGAATCAAACTAAATTACTGAACTAGGGCGAAAAAAACGAAACATAATGGCCTGCGCACTCTGGCGGACGGAACGGTAGAGGATTTTTTATCAATTGAATTTAATACTTACCCAATTGAATTAAAGTATATACTTCAATGCTCGGTGATCGACCTCGGAGCATCGCAACGCAGTTTTCTCTGGAGCATCGAAGAGCACCAATATTTATACCTTATTTCGAATAGATAAGTATTAATTCAATTGATAAATTTAAAATCCTCTATCTTCCCTTCCGCCAGTGTGTGGCAGGCCTTAGTCTTATTTTTTAACATTTTGGTACGAAACTCAAAAAAGCGCGTTACACTTTTCTTGGACTATTTAAAACGTTACCTTTACATAATTTCTCATAAAAATATAGGTTAGAAAAGAAGAACTAACCGAAATGTGGAGTCTCAAAGACCAGTACTGCGAATTGAGAATCGAAGACCCGCCGGAAGACATACATTGGAAAATCAACATTCTGCTGCAGACCTACCTTTCAAGAGGGCGGGTTAACGCGTCGTCGCTGCAATCCGATTTAAACTATATAAGTCAGGTATGCCGTAGATTTTTTATTTATTTAAATCAAATCAGATATGAGGAGATCCGTAGGAGAAACAAAGCCACCGACATAGCTCAGGGAGTCGCGAAACTGAAGTGGAAATGGGTGGGGCACATAGTTCGAAGAGCTGATGGTCGTTGGGGTCCCAAGGTGCTGGAGTGGCGACCCCGCACCGGGAAGCGAAGTGTTGGCAGACCCCTCACTAGGTGGACCGACGACGCCAAACGAGTCGTAGGTAGCCGCTGAATGCAGAGGGCGCAAGATCAAGGCCTATGAAAGTCCATGCAAGAGACTTTTGTCCAGCTGTGGACGTTTATTGATTGATAAAGAAGAAGAATTTTAGCCTTTCCAAATATCTAAGATACTTCTATCTAAGATAAGTTAAAATTCTTTAATCAATAAATCGATTACAGATTTATTTTATTGGATCGACAAGTGGGCGAAATTCAAACAAATTTTTTCAGAAATGTTCTTTCTCTCAACCACGAATATTATTCGAATAAGTGACCAATCTATTCCATATATATATATATTCCAATATTGTGTAATTATTTATTGGTGTGGACGCAAAAACATAAAAAAACCTAAAATATTTCACTCTAAATTATCATCCATTTCGTCTCTTCATAATTTAGAATGCAGTTCGAATAGTGCGTGCATTATTCGAGATCACCCTTCGCAAAAACAACGCGTACATGGCGGGTCTCTATCTGAAGATGGCCAAAATGATGGAACTGCAGCTTTGGGACTTTTACAGCGACATGAGGCAGTTCAACTGCTTCCCCAACGAGGTGTTGAAGCATATAGAGTATCCCATGTTGAAACCTGATCAGATACGGGACATGGATTGGAAAGAATTAGGTATTGTTTAAAATATCGCGCACTTTTTTTGAAGAGTATTGCCCATGCTGAACTTGACTAATATTCTCCTGTATAAATGAGCCGAAAGCTTGTGGAAGGAGTGGGTACGACAATAGTGCAACTGGTGGGGATCACCGTCGATCAATCAGTTTTCAGTTAAGCCATCGAGTTTTTATATAATAGAATAGAATCAGAATTTTATAAACACCTCAAAAATCCCGAGGCCAGCGGAAATCTAACCCACATCTCTTGGGAATCGCGCCCGAGTGTGTTGGCTTTACACAATAGCCGCGGTCGAACTACACGTCAGCATCGAAATTAGTGATATGTATCTACTTTTTTTCAATCAGTTTAAGCAACTGTGAGCGACATCTAATAGCAACACGTTACAGTTGTTGATCTACTTTTTTCTCAAGACCCCATATTGCAAAGGAGCTCTTAGTTAAATAAAAATAAAAAACTCTTACTTTTATAAAAATAAAAAAATAAAAAAAATAATAGAATCATTTTGTATTCAAATAAACTTACAAATTGCTTTCGAAATCGCTTAAATGCCCTTTTGCATTGCTGTTGTTAAAGGACAACTTTTACTTTATCAAAAATTAAATTTTCAATCCGCACCTTTTAAACGCTACCTACTATGATAATAATTATTGCACAGCTGTTGTTTGTTGCCAACAGTATGTTAATAATGTCTTCATCGCACTTGTATGATATGTCTACTTTACAATTATTACATTAGTGTAATAAGACTAATAAGAGCCGCTTTGTGACTATAGGACGTATAGTTACGCAAAAAAGATCCAACCTACAAAACATTTGTCAAAATAAAGAGATGGGCATTTTTTTTAAAGTTTGTACGGTGACAAATTGTGGCCAAGAAAAATTAAAATCAATATTTCGGGATTTTCTTTTTTCAGATGGACTCTATAATATATATATTTTGTCATATAAAATAAAAATCAGGAGAAAATGAAGTAATCTTGACAAAATTGTTATTTAAATTGATAGTGACCTGTTTTTTTTCCGCTGCGTTACACATTTCGTATTCCCGTTATTAGGTGAAATAAAAGAAAAGTACAATGAAAAATAGTTATTTACTAAAGAAACAAGACATATTTTCATAAATATCCCATTTTTATTTTGTTTTAATAATGAAACATAAAAAAATTAACAATTTATGTCCTCTGAGAAACACTATAATAAAATTAACGCAATAAAGTTTTGTTTATTTGGCACAATACGAGATCTGAATTAAAACTTATATAACTAACGATATACTAGTATCAAGTAGGTTAATCTTAATTAAACATAAGTGATATTTCTTATTAAACAATAAAAATAATATCCAAAATGATTTGCCGCAACATAGGGACCGTTACTCAGTGAAGTGTATGGAAAAAGTAAGGCATAGTTTACATCAAACACTTTATGTCATAAGAAACAAAAATAATCTTACGAAATTTATAAATTCGCAATACCCTCGGTCTACCCACCAAAACAAATATCGCAAATAAAATCGTTATAAGAATCTTTGAGTTTCCAACTATGACAAGAAAAACAAACAAAATTTTTACACGCCATACATTTTTTCATTAATTGCACTGATTTTCGAATTTTACAAATATTACACATAGAGTGACGGCTAATGACGTTTTTAATTGATTTGCTTTGTTTTGGGTATTTATTTTCTTTATTTAGTTTAGGTATCTTTTGTGCTTCAATGTCCCACTTTTCTTCTTGCATGTAATTTCGCTTTCTATTTATTTTATGTTTGCTGTCTTCGACATTGACACCTGTTTCGCTCAAAACTTCTAGATTACCACACATTTCTTCAAAATTATTTAAGTCAAATTGTAAATCTTTCTCTAAAGGGATGATAATTGAATCAAAAATCTCACTACCAATTGCGTAGTCATTGTCTTGTTGTTGTTTTTCTTCGGATCCTATTATCTCACCATAAACTTCTTCGCCTACTTTGTCTTTTTCCTTTTCTCCAGATTCAAATGTCGCAATATATACTCTCTCTTGTTCTTCCTTTTCCTGACTCTTTTCGCTTGCTTTTGCTTCTATAATGTCTTCCCTTTCCTCAAAATTTCTAGGAATGTGTTTTTGTTTGGATGACGCAATAACAACTTTTTTTGAACGAAGGATTGGCATTGCATGAATTTCAGCTGCTACTGTAACTTTGCTAGGTAGATTAGAGCAACTCAGTTCAGTTTGTTGGGTTGGCTTTCCACAGGTCTGAACACGTAAACCAAAGCAATCACACAATCCTCTGTTGAAGCCACAAAAACAAGATAGTGGCCGATACTGAATTTTGCCAGGTGATTTAGCAATAACCTGGTGTGTCTGCATAGTACCTGGTAAAGGTGTCAAGTCTTCTGGAACCAGTTTATTTATGTTGTCTATATCACTGTCGATTATATAAAGACATTTGACAGTCTTCATGTATTTTGACAATATCTCCACGGCTTGCTCACCACAGGAAACATCATTACCGTAAGCTACCTGTTTGTCAAGGGACCTCTTTACAGCACCGCCTATACCGTCTGCCACTGATTTTCCGTGGCCGCTCTCGGTGAATGACCATGTTGAGTACTCAAGGCCTAATTTAAAGGTGAATAAATTATGTAAAAAAAGTTTTTCTTTTGACGGTACTGTGTGCAGGGACCATCCGAATAAAAGTGAATAACCTTTATCAAAGGATTGCACTCCTTGGCTAATTTTATAACAGGTAAAAGGTGAGCCCATATAGCTGCTGGATCATGTGCATTATTATCAGCAATGGTGCAAAACGATTGTGCACCTTTAGCCCAATAAATCATCCCTGTATGAAGTGTAAATTGTTGTTTCGCGGCACCGAAGTGCATAGATTGCACTTCTTCAGCCAGTTTACTACAGTAATTTTCCGAAAAATCACAAAGTAATACTGCTTCGTTTTCTTTAAGTTCAGTTATACATTTTCGGTATTGGGTTTGCTGATGTATCCAGTTATAATAGTGTTTTTTAAAATCCGGCAACTTGTTTTTAAAATTTTGAATTAACATTCCAACATTTCCTTTTTTCGTGACTTTTCCCATTTTCTTCGTTTTCACAGTTTTATTGTTTCCTTTTTTGGTGTCTTTATATTCATGAGTTATATTTTCCCACTGTTCCCATTCCGTATCTACCTTTCTTTGTCCATCTTTTGACTCATAATCCAGCTCCTGATCTCGACATTGCTCGCACTCTCCATACATGCATTTTTTTGCTTTTATATCGCAAGAAGATGCAGTCAAAATATCTTCTATAGTCTTATATTTTGGCAATACTCCAATTTTTCTCAGTGCAAAAAACATTTTTTGAAAATTACTATGCTTTATACATAGGCAGGTGTTTCTGTTTTTTATAGTGGGCGACAGAACAAAAAAAGGTCGGTATTTATAAAATGTAGAAAATGATTTTGTTCCGCCTTCTGCTCGATATATTTTATAGACATTTAATAACGTATCAGTAAGATATCTAATCTGTTCTTTTTGTTTTTTCGATGTGCGGCACTCTTTTTTTCCTGAAGTACTTTTGCTAATATCATCTCTTAAAAAAACCGTTGTATTTCTTTGGATATTTCGTTATTTTTGGCTTTTTTCACTTTTATTCGTGCTCTTCCCTTTAAACCAAACAGTTTCGAAACAAATCTTTTCTTTTTTAATTTTTTTACAGCTTCGTGTTCAATTAGACTTTTAAAAATATTCTTTTCTTCGTATTTCTTACACTTTTCATATGAATGTTTTAAGCATGCTTCTAACATTTCGTCTCTAGCTGTAATTTTTTGTATAGTTTCCTTCAGACTTTGAATTTCATTACTTGTTTCCCTTTTCTGCCGATACAATCTTTTTTTTGTCGCCTCAAGTGCTCTTTTCAAAACCTGAATTCTCTTCAAAGCGACATTATACTTTCGAGTCAATCTATTTTTGTTAGATTTCCGCTTCTTAACTGAAGAATCAGTTTTTACCAATGTCTCACTTTCATTTGAAACTTTATTTTTCTTCTGTTTCCGTTTCTGTTCTCTCCATTTTTTCCGTTTTTTTTCTTTCTCTTCATTTGTTAGTTCTGATATTTTCTTACTTTTATTTTTAACTCGTGCTGCATGTTTCTTCTTCACTTCTTCGTATTTTTGTGGATTTTGCTTCAATTTCTCTCTATATTTTTTCATGCGTTCTGCAGGAGTTAGGGCCATTTTGATATCTAAAAAGGGAAATGAAATAAGTAAACAAAGAACAAATAATTAAAAAAATATTCAAACATGACTATTCTGCCAAAAAACGAATCACAAAATAAAAAAAACAAGCCTTAGTGTAATTACTTTTAAATGTAAGAGGAACAATAAGTTAACTTTAGTTTGACTTTTTTAACTTTTAACTTTTTTAACTCATTTGCTATATAGATGTATTAGTTTTAGTTTAGTTTTAGGAAATATAGGCAATTGGCCCGTAGAGTAGATAGATAAAAAAAACTTTAGTTTGACAATAGAATAATATAAAAATAATAATAATAATTTTAATATACACCGATAACACGGGGGTTTTTTTCTTAGTACAAAAATCTACATTTATTAAATTTTTATTCAGTAAATTCGACAACGACAAAGTATAACAAGTTGCTTTCAGTTATGTATGAAATTCAATTAAGAGTAATGGACGTTAATAATTCCTCAATATATCAAATAATTTAATTTACTAATTACGAAGAATGTAGACGTGGGTTTATATTCCGCTGAGTTACGAAAGCCCATCCACTGAGTGAATATTTCTCAGCTGACGTAACGTATTTTAGGTTAGGTCAAGTCGTTATTAAATTTTGATGAAAACAAAGTGTCTGCATAATCTAATTGCTCTTATTTGCCTGAATAAAACACCGTAAATCTTAAAAATAATCTGTACAACAGCAAAATAAGCTTACTTACAACGCAATCTTCGTAAATCAGTGGAATTTTCTAACTGCACTCTCAACGCGAAACAACCTTGTGACGTTCCAATCAAAACACACTAACGAAATGAGGAATATGGCGGCTTTTTTCTTGTTCAAGGGGTTGCCAGATTTGAAAAAAAACCTCTTGTAGTAGATTGTAATCGCTCCTTTGGAAATAATTGCGTAACTAAGAGGAATTTTCCACCGTGGCCAATTTTTAGGTTTAACTTTAAAACAAGTTATTCAAATAATTTTGTATTATAACCAAGTAGTAAACAAAAATAAATTTAAAGAGCATTTTACGTTCTTTTTAACAACACCTAAAATATATAAATAATATTTTTCAAATTAAAATAGCGATGGCAAAACTTTTGATATAACACGATGGGACAATGGAAAAACATACGAATTGATTACTTAATTTCTAATTTCTACTAAAAATTAATGGTAAAAATTATATTAATACAGACATAAGAGGATTGGTAAGAATCTTACTAACCTTACAAACTAATTCTTATCTAGCAAATAAATTGTAGTTTTATTTTATAAGCTTTTTTGAACGTGGGACAAGCTAAAATCGCCATGTACAAACTTTTAAAAAAATGCCCAGATACTTATTACTAAGAATGAAGGTTAACTTTCTATTGACAAGTTTTGTGGGTTGGTTGGAACCTTTTCGTCCAATTATGTATGAAAAATTAATCAAATCTAACACCTCATCGATTACACCATTTATAATTTTATTTTAGGTGATCTCATTCGCAATCCAAAGGCAGCGAGGCACCTAAAGAAATGTGCGGATGAATTCCCGTTGCTAGAAATGGAGGCAAGCTTGCATCCCATCACTAGAACTGTTTTACGAATACGTCTCACCATCACGCCGAATTTCAAGTGAGGTTTTTAAAATTTTGCACATTAACGAAATTTTCAATTTTAATCTTACGGGTCGTCGGTCAATAAAATCTAACTGACTTAATGTATAGAATAAAATTATTATTTAAAAACAGTATACCATCGTATTTTGCATTTAAAGTTTTGTGGCGTAAGACCATGTCAAGAGACGGAGACGTCGTTTTAGTGATGATGAAACAAGTTCGATTTCGTCCGAATCTAAAGCAGAGGCCAAAATTATATTTCGGTTTCCAGTTTCCGCCACTCTCTAAGGCGCGCTTGCAGAAACGTCGAGTTATCCTTTTAACCCAGAGTTAACAGCTAACTCTGGGTTAAAAGGACAGATTTGTCAGATTTCGTATAAAGCTTCTGTCAAAATGACTTTATTCCTGGGTTAACTGACTCTGCGTCTCTGCAAGCGGGCCTTAGTCTCTACACCATTTGGGGTCGATACCATAGGATGTGTTTTTTTTGGAACTTTGCAGTACCTTTGTATTATAGAAAAATTAAACGAAATGGCTTTTTTAAGCTGTCTAACTCTGCATATCTAAATGTCTAAAAACGTCCTATAAACCCTGTCTTTTCAGATGGAACGACAAATATCATGGCAAAGCCCCTGAAGCTTTCTGGATTTGGGTAGAGGATCCTGACACAGATATAATGTACTACCACGAATATTTCCTCATTACTAAGAAACAGGTGCCTTCTTATTTCCTTGTTCAATTCAAAAGGCAAGATTTTGCCCTTTGTGAAGGCAAAGGTCTATAATGTACTGATTTTGCTACTGTTGCAGGTTATAACGAGAGAACCTCAAGAGCTCATTATAACGATACCTATATCTGAACCTTTACCGCCGCAATACTACATAAGGGCTACATCCGAAAGGTAAAATTATTCTTACTAATAGAATAGAACGCAACGGATCGACGTATTTTTTTTGCATGGGTATTTCTGAAGACCTGCAGAGTGACAAAGACAACTTTTGTCTAGAAAAACCAAATGCGTTCCACAAGATTTTTTTAAAACATACCTCCACGCGGACTAAATGATGTCGCGGGCAAAAGCTTCAGCTTGAATCTTCAAAAGTCTTCATTGATGTTGTCTTCCAAAGGCCATTTTTCTTCACTTTCCCTTAAATTTAATTTTGATGCCTGTTTTGTAGATGGTTGGGTTCTGAAAGTGTGCTGCCTTTAACATTCCAACACCTCATATTGCCTGAAACACATCCTCCGCATACTGGTAAGACGATGGTGCTAATTAAACTAAAATGGCAATTCTAAATGTTATGCTATCCTTTTCTAAATTAATCATTGTGAAAAGGATAGCACTATTCATAAGCCTGTCAATTTCTTTTATTTTAAAGGTACATAATCTTAGAATTTGATTCTTCCCTATCATTTTCAAACAACTTCATCTTTTTTCTAAGTTATCTTAATCTATGTACATACCAACGTATCGGAGAAAGAGATATAAGCCCTTAGCAAAATAATTATACGATGTAGACGCGAATTCACAGAAAAAAAAACATGGGCAAGTGAAAACATGTCATACTCAAGCTACACAGAATACAGATATGTATAGTTTGTATACTGACATTAGCATGTCTGTGACGCGATCCCATAAGATTTTTCTAACAAAAAAATGGTCAATGCTCTAAAATGTTTTCACTTAACTACAGACAGTAAAACAATTGAAAATTCATCATCATGAGCAACCCATTAACGTCTCACTATTGAGCGCAAATCTCCTCTCAGAGAAGGGTTAAAGGCCATACCATGCACGGGTCTACCACGCTGGCCCAATGCGAATTGGTAGACTTCACACGCCTTTGAGAACATTACAGTGAACTCTCAGGCGTGCAGGTTTCCGCACGATGTTTCACTTCACCGTTGAAGCATTTCAAAACTCATACCATAGGTATACTTTTTTAGATCTCTTGGAACTCCAGCCACTGCCAGTTACAGCACTGAACAACCCGTCATACGAAATGTTATACAACTTTAGTCATTTCAACCCGATACAGACCCAGATATTCCACTGTTTGTACCACACGGATAACAACGTGCTATTGGGAGCGCCCACCGGTTCCGGCAAGACTATAGTCGCTGAAGTGGCCATGTTTAGAGTCTTCAACCAGTATCCCAATTGCAAGGTAATCGCTACTAATCAGACTAATATTATAAATGCGAAAGTGTGTTGGTTTGTCGTTCAATCACGCCGCAACAGAGCTGCAGATCGACGTGATTTTTGCATTGGTCAGTGGCGTGCACAGGGTTTGGGCTGAAGGTAGGCATTGGGGTACGCATACGTTATAGGTACATTAGGTATCAAGTCACATTTCTAGATCCAAGATTTGGGCTGGGCGTTGATGAGTGAGTCAGTTGGAGCGTATGTCAAGATAATTTATGCATTTCGATATTGAACTTGTGTATAAACTACCTAGTTTCTATACGCGCTGCACAAATGCATTTAATTTTAAAATTGAATCTAAGTAAGTAGATGAATGTTTTCTGGCATATCATGTTTTCAGCTGTGTTATGAAAGTTATTAAAAGTTACTAAGAATAAAAGTTATTAAGTTGTTAAGCAGTGGTAGCCTAGTGGTTAGGACTGTGGTCTCCTATTCGGGGGGTCGCAGGTTCGATCCCGGGTACGCACCTCTGACTTTTCGGAGTCAAGTGCGTTTAAATAATTAACTATCACTTGCTTCAACGGTGAAGGAAAACATCGTGAGGAAACCTGCACATCTGAGAGTTCTTCATAATGTTCTCGAAGGTGTGTGAAGTCCACCAATTCGCATTGGGCCAGCGTGGTGGACTATGGCCTATAACCCTTCTCTGAGAGGAGACCTGCGCTCAGTAGTGAGCCGTTGATGGGTTGCTAATGAAGTTGTTATACTGAGTTGGACGTGAGTTACTCACAAATTAGTCGATATTTTGATTAATTTCTTAAACTGGACGCTTTCAAGTAAAGATTTTTATATAAACCTGTGAAGATGATACTGCCATTGTCGCAATTAGAATGCCATAAGCCTACTTTGTCGTATTAGTTTACAAATTGCGAAAAACCAAATTAAATTTGAATTTCGCGGGCAGACCCTTGTCTTCCACCTCAACATTCCATAGCCATACCGTACCTACCTACGGTTTAACAAAAAACACGCAAGGAAAGCAAAACAACTAGGTATTAGTTTAATACCACTAATATCTAGTTGTTTTGCTTTCCTGAACACAGTTACTTAGCCAGTTAAAAGAATCTTATTATTTACCTAACGTTAAATACTCGTCTCTTTATCACTTTTTTGGGATAATTATAACAAAGGTACACATCTACATTACATGATACGGAAAGAATAAAATTTACCTTTTGTAAACACAGCGTCTGAACAGATTTCACACAAAATATCTACCATTTTCAAAATAATGATTACTACTTACTATGAAAAAACCTTTACACAGACTTTGTAGAAAGTTACAAATCCAATTGGTTTTTATTTACTTCACATGCATAATCCAGCAAAAAATTTATTAAATCATTAATTTAAACCAAAACACTGTATTCATACAAAAGTAAACAATGCATGAACAATATGGCGTCCGTAGAAAACATACACTCGAGTCAAAAGTTACTTTTAAATTGTAAGTGTAAACTGAATTTTATATTTTCATTGTGGGTTTTACTATTTAAATAAACAAATCCTACTATCCTATTTTCAATGTACTATAAAATGTTTTATTTTTTAAACGAATTGTCTGGTTTATTTATTTCAATTCGTCTACGAAAACATTGTGTTGTTTTTCGATCTTAATATTTTTTAAGATCTAAAACTGTATTTAAATTTACGGAAAAAATCTGAATAATTTAATTAAATTAAAATAAGTGTATAATTATAATAAATCAAGCTACTTATTTGGAATTAAAAAAAAAATCTTGATTTGTTCTAACTCGATCACGCGCAGTTTTGAAAATACACGCTAAATTCGCCCTTACGGTTGACCAATCACAAACCGTAGAGGCTGTGCCTGTTCTATGCGTTTTCATTGATAATTTCGAGTAGATTATTGAATGAAATCACAAACACATCTAAAAATGTAGTTGTGTTGAGTTGTGTAATACACTGTGCGTGTAATCAAGGGTGTGTGTGTTTTGAGGCATAAAGGTTTTATGCTTTTTCCACCGTCGCGTCGCGTCGCTGTCGGCAGTCGCGCAAATGTAAGCTTAGGTAATTGCTAGTAGCGATAGATGGCGCGATAGATGGCGCTCATCGATTAGAAGACGAGTGCCTATTTTAATAATATTTTTTAGGTGCTTTATTTTGTTTTTGTTTTGACAAAAACAAAATAAAGCAGTGCTTTTTAGCCTGTATAGACCGCACGCCAGCCATTGGTATAGTTGAGAGCCTGGAGAGTGACATAGGCTACTTTGTATTCCGGAAAATCACGAGTTCACGAGGGGTTTAAGAACTAAATCCATGCGGATGAAGTCGCGGGCATCAACTAGCTATTATAAATGCGAAAAGTATTATTTTGTTTGTCCTTCAATAACGCAGCAACAGATCGATGGTAATTTGTTGCATGGATATAGTAGAGGACGATAGTGACACAGGTTACTTTTAGGCCGTAAAAAAATAATTTCTGTGGGATTATCCATAATCTTATTCCTAAAAAGCCAATTTTGCAAGCAAAATTTTCCAAAAAGCTAATTTTTGACATTTCAAAATCCAGAAAAAAAAAATCGGCCAAGTGCGAGTCGGGCCTCGCTCTTTTAGGGTTCCGTTAAAAAAAAATTAAATAAAAATATTTCCATGTACCCATGGAAATATTTTAATTTATTTTTTTTAATTTAATTTAATTTTTATTATTTGTTGTTATAGCGGCAATAGAAATACATAATATGTGAAAATTTCATCTGTCTATCTATTACGGTTTACGAGATACAGCCCGCTGACAGACGGACGGACGGACGGACGGACAGCGTAGGCTTAGTAACAGGGTCCCGTTGGTACCCTTTGCGTACGGAACCCTAAAAACGAAATTAATGTGGGATGGGATGCCTTTTTTAACTATTTAAATTTTTACAGGTAGTCTATATTGCACCCCTAAAGGCTTTGGTAAAGGAAAGAATTAAGGATTGGAAAATAAGATTACAGGAAAGACTTGGCAAGAATGTTGTGGAGTTGACAGGTACCACTATCCATTTAACCTTTTCTTTTTTTGCAAAATTTAATACTGTACAAATCATTTTTATTTTGTCGGTAACTTTTTCCTTCTTACTTTTAGGTGACGTATCACCCGATATTAGAGCCATCCGAAATTCCCAAGTGATAGTGACAACTCCCGAGAAATGGGACGGCATAAGTAGGTCGTGGCAGACTAGAAACTACGTGAGAGATGTGGCGTTGATCGTCATAGACGAGATACATCTGCTGGGGGAGGATAGAGGACCTGTTTTGGAGGTTATCGTATCCAGGTAAAGTGATGATTGCAACTTTATTGCCTGTCAAATAACACATCGTGCCTACATTTTGGATGTATACTGTATAGTGGCGGCAAAAACAACTAAGTATGAAATCGACCACATCGGTCGGAGAAGTGTCTGGGAATTGGAAACGTACCTAGAACTTTTCGGAATTATGACGTGCATTTTGAGCACTTAACAATATAACTCACAAATTAATATCACTTGATGGTACACAATGATATAGATTGCGAACAAACTTGCATGCCTCGGCGTTATCCATAACGTTCTCAAAGTTGTGTGAAGAATAGAATAGAATAGAAATGTTTTTTATTCAAATAAACTTTTACAAGTACTTTTGAATCGTCAATGAGTCTACCACTGGTTCGGAATGCCGTTCCTGCCGAGAAGAACCAGCAAGAAACTCGGCAGTTGCAAGTTGAAGTCTTCTAATTTACATTTGGCCAGCATGATGGACTTTAGCCAATAACCCTTCTCTGATATGATGATTCGTGTGATGCGGGATTGTTACGTTCCCTCAAATATGGTTGAGCGAAGCAACGGCTGGGTCATGCGTCATGCTCGTGAACGGGTGCTGCCAGCGGGAATGGGGCTACTTTCTGTGTGCCCCTCTTAACATGTATTGAATTTTAAGTAGGTATGCTTTTGTAGAACTTCCCCTCATTGTGGAAACACTGCATACATAGCATAGTATCTATTGAATTGTAAACTTGTTTTAAAAAGAGCAGATTCTTCCTGGTTCTTCTCGGCAGGAAGGGCATTCTGAACCAGTGGTAGACTCATCGACAATTCAAAAGCACTTGTAGAAAAGTTTATTTGAATTAAAAATACTTCTTTTCTATTCTTCTCTGAGAGGAGACCTGCGCTCAGTCGTTGATGAGTTGCTGGTGGTGATAATAGTAATATACATTTTTATTTTAATTATTTCAAAAACAGAACAAACTTCATCGAGTCGCACACATCGAGACGGCTGCGAATCATCGGGCTGTCGACAGCTTTGGCCAACGCGAAGGATCTCGCCAACTGGCTGAACATCGGGGAGATGGGGCTTTACAACTTCAGGCCGTCCGTTCGACCCGTGCCTTTGGAGGTATGACGATTTAAAAAAAAATGTTTTAGTGTTTTTCTAATTGTTAGATACAAATTCATTAATAATAAGAACACATATCCTATGGCTAAACTTTGCTAAAGGCACGTAATATTAATAATACTTTATATTTAAAACGTAAATAACACGAAACAACCCATTGTTCTATTGTTTTGACTGGAATTTTCGAGGGTTGTTTACGTCCAATCGAGCTCTCGAACATTCGCGTGGGAGAATCAGTATATAAGCAGCGCGCATGCCGACCTCGAGGCAGTTATTCTACAAGCGATCGAAGCGAGTGACGAGTGCGAAGTCGAAGGTGATTCTAAGAGTGCTTTTTGTGTTCAGTGTGTGTTTAGTGAGCGTTTGTACAGTGCGTGAATAAACGATCTTGTTTCGGAAACAGGCATTTTAATCCGAACCCCATACACGTAACAATAGGTTGAATAAGAAGTAGAAGAATTTTCGCCTGTTAACAAAAGTCTAATCAAAGTTTGTATTATTCGAGGTGCACATATCCGGCCACCCGGGCCGCCACTACTGCCCGCGGATGCTGTCCATGAACAAGCCCACGTTCCAGGCCATCCGCACGCACTCGCCGGCCGCGCCCGCGCTCGTGTTCGTCTCCAGCAGACGGCAGACCAGGTAATAATGGGCACGATGACAGTAACCTAGAATCAATGAAATTATGAATTTATCTCAAACAACCGCCAACTAAAGAAGACTGGTAAGACTGGTTATCCTCACTCACACAGGCACTGACACTTGATAATCACAGATCACTATTCAACTAAGTTACACAGAGTAAAAAACCAAACACACCTAGACAATCGTAGACAAGTATCAAAGACCATTACATCTTTCCTTTTCAACAAAAGTATAATTAGTACAATAGGTACAAAATTAATTATTACATAGATTATTATTATTAAAACTAATGCAATTTCTTTAAAAACGAAGAATTTCTACGATATGTTGTATTATCAGAATCTTTAACAAAATATGATCGCGGAGAGGGGTGTTTGCCAACTATTTTACCCTGCACCCACACCTTTCCCTTTTTCAACAAACAATTTTCATCAATTTCGAAATCATCTTTTTCTTTACAATTTTTATTATAACTAGTGGTTCGCCCCGAACTGAGACCTCGCGGTAACGGTATCCCATGATTATTCATTCAATCGATACATGATAACCAAAACTGACATTATTATTATGTTTTCACCAAACATACCTAAATCATCCCCTAAGTAGGAGTCTCTTAACGTAGGTAGCTCCTAAATACAATCCTAAGTCCTAACATCCGTCCCAATATCCTTTTAGGTGTCCCGTACAGGATCGTGATAAATAAGTTGACAGAAAACATCAATCACCTAACTTATAGGTAGCCCGTAAAGGTTAGGGAACGTTAGTGAAAACATTGAATTATTATGTAGGTACTAACGAGTGAAACCGGGTTACGGGCATCTGTACAAATCGTCATCTATCGACGCGAATAGAAAATATACAATATTTAACTAAAATTTAACTAAAAAATAATTTTAATTGAATAATATGGTACAAAAAAAATTACAATACAATTATTGTATTATAATAAGTAACTAAATAATAATGGTCGACGCAAAACTGTTTTTGGGATAGGTCGTTAGTCGTAACTCGTAGTTCCATGGGAATAGTTACTGACTGCGCCATCTATTAGCATTATTGTGAAGCTATGTTGATGCTATATGAATTACTGATGTACATTAAAAATTAAATAATCTCGTTTCTTTATAATATTCATATAATTTTAGTATTTGTTGTTCAAGTACAGGATATAAGTGACCTAAAAACATAAAATCAGTTTGAAAATCCATAGCGGATTTTCCTAGAGAGCGTCTTCAAGCGAGCGTATAAAATCGCCACTTTGAAAGCCCCCCATTTCGTCAATTTTAAGGGAAAAATTAAAAAAAAAATATTTTTGTACTCAGTTCAAAATTATCTTTAAAATGATACGTAACAATTTTATGTAACGCGATATTTTTTTTTTTACTTCGCATTCGCTTCTATGAGAGCCCCCCTGAAATAAAGATTTTTATAACTTTTTAAGCCATTTTCGGCTGGAGGCCATCGGTTTACATATTATATCTAAATTTGAAGTAATTACGTTCAGTAATTCAAAAGTTATAAGGCTCTGACAGACGGACGGACGGACGGACGGACAAGTGCAAATCGCTCTAGTTAACTCAAAGACCTTCGCTTCGCTCGGTCGATAATTAGCATAAATTTCTTGCCTTTTTAACAAGTTTACTTTTATATTTGGCACAATTTGCGGTTTTAACAATTCATTACAAGGTCAGATGTGCGATTGTCTAAAAGTTGTCGATCAAAGTCGTATTCATTTGATGGCATTAACTTCAAAGTAAAATATTCCTTGACTGCATTACTTTAAAGTCACAAATTCAGTACAAACTATTTTAACATGGAGCGTTATGGAGCGTATCGTACATACCTAAACGTATATGATAAAATAACTTCTGACGTGGAGGTTGCAAATACTTTCGAGAATTTTTTTCAGAACATTCCTGTTCTGCTGACTGACTCTCTGAATTCCTCGCCTACTGCAGCTCAGAGTTTATTGAGAGGCAACGTCAATGAGTGCAATGTTTTATTTGAATTCAAATTTATCACTGCAGCTGAGGTAATAAAAAATTTTAAGATGTTGAAAATGAAAAAAAACTGGTGATTTATGGGGTATGTCTGTAAAAATTATATCTGACATAATAAATGACATTGCTCCTTATTTAGCCGTAATTTTTAATGAATGTGTTGCTATGGGTATCTTTCCAAATTTGATGAAACATAGCAAACTCATCCCCCTGTTTAAATCAGGCAACAGAACTGACCTCAATAATTACAGACCTGTATCAATCCTTCCAACACTTAGTAAGATATTTGAAAAAATTATACTTGATCAACTAATGAAGCATTTTAATGTTAATAACTTGCTACACCCCGAACAGTACGGCTTCACGAAGGGTCGAAGCACGACTGATGCTGGTGCAAAGCTACTTGAACATATTTTCGATGCCTGGAAGCGTTCGCAGAATGCTATTGGGGTTTTTTGTGACCTATCTAAGGCGACGTTTTAGCATAGGCGTGGCGTTGCGCGGCGCGTGCGGCGCGATATGGCCAAGGTATGAGGGCGAGCGAGAGCGAGCGAGCGACGCGCCGCGCGACGCGCAACGCCACGCCTATGCTAAAACGTCGCCTATAAGGCGTTTGATTGCGTTGATCACCAAACTCTTTTACTCAAACTTAGTCATTATGGCATAAGAAGCGTTGCACTTGATCTCATTGCCTCTTACCTTAGTGATCGAACACAAAGTGTATGCGTAGGTGACGTGAAGTCGCGGGGTTCATCTACTCTGTTGGGTGTCCCACAGGGCTCTATCCTGGGTCCTTTTCTATTTTTGGTGTATATTAATGACTTACCATATCATGTCTGCGATGCTTGCAATATTGTGTTGTTTGCAGATGATACATCTCTAATATTCAAAACTGACAGAAACAAAGTAAATTTTGACGATGTAAACAATACCTTATCTCAGATATCGCGTTGGTTTACTGTTAATAATTTGCTCTTGAACGCTAAAAAAACTAAGTGTTTAGAATTTATTGTACCAAATGTTAAGAAAATTGACAAAACAATAAAAAAAAACGGGGAAAACCTTATAATTGAGAACTCCACAGTTTTTCTGGGGGTGACCTTGGATAGTAAGCTTCAGTGGGACGCTCACATAGAGACATTAGCGGGTAAACTCAGCTCAGCTGCCTATGCTGTCAGAAAAATCAGACAGTTTACCGATGTAGAAACGGCTGGGCTGGTCTAGTTTGCCTACTTCCATAGTGTAATGTCCTATGGAATCTTATTGTGGGGCGGAGCAGCTCATATTGAAACTATTTTTATATTACAGAAAAGAGCCATTCGATTTATCTATAAACTCGGTTCGCGCGTATCTCTTCGTGAAAAGTTTAAAGAGATTGGTATTCTTACGGTAGCTTCACAGTACATTTATAATAATATAGTCTTTGTGAGACAAAATATTCATCTGCATAAACAAAGAGGCAATACACACAATCGACTCATTAGAAATCGTCATAAACTAGAAATTCCATCATGTCGCCTGCGCAAAGTGCAAAAATCCTTTGTGGGGTTGAGCGTACGCTTATATAATATGATTCCGAAGGAATTGCTAGATTTGCCACTGCACAAATTTAAACAATGCGTAAAAACTCACTTACTGAGTCGCGCTTATTACAAAGTTAATGACTTTCTTAATGACAAAGTTGCATGGGATCTTAAAATTAGTGTTTGAATAATATTATTCAATTCGATGCTTTGATACGGGTAGACTAAGTATGTCACGCTCTCTTTAAACATTTCTGTGGTGGTGTCGTGTGGTGCGGGTTGTTACGTTCCCTCAAATATGGTCGAGCGAAGCAATGGCTGGATCATGCGTCATGCTCGTGAACGGGTGCCGCCGGCGGGAATGGGGCTACTTTCTGTCTGCCCGTCTTTGACATGAATTGAATTGTAGTACGTTTTGTGGAAATTGTCATATTCTATTCTAACAAAGATGCACGGGTTAAATCAGCTTGGCATCCAGCTGCCCACAAGATAGTATAAAACTTATTACAATGTAATAGCTACTAATTAATATTGTAAAATGATTATTTTGAAAAGAGCAACTGCTGAGTTTCTTGCCGGCTCTTCTCAGCAGAATCCGCTTTCCGAACCGGTGGTAGAATCTTGACGTGTCATAAGAGCCACAGGTTGGCCTACATGAAATAAATAATTTTGAATTTTGAATTTTTTGAATTTTATACGAATGCATACATGAAATTGAGCTCTAAGTCAATGCTGTTATGGTTTATTTTATTTTGACGCTAATGCCATCAAATGAATACTATTTTGATCGGCAACTTTTAGACACGCATAATGGGCATGATGACAGTAACCAATGAAACTATGAATTTATCTAATGAAATTGGAGTCATGGGAAAAAAACGTATTCATTTTTCTATTTTGAAATTGTCTTATTTGATATGTATTTTGATGAACTAAAACTATAAAATACAGCAATCCGCAAATATTGGATTCAACACCAAACAGAGCGATACGTCACCTTTATCTTCAAACTTTGACAAACTACTATGACAAAACATAGAGGTCAGGAGCGACGCCTGACACCGGCGAGCGTTTTGAAATGCCAATTTTATCTACCAAACCTTTTTTATGCTGAAATAAGTCATTTTTTTCGAACTAGTAGATATGTCCAAACATCATCCAACAGGATTTCAAAATCGGTCATCATGCCTTGATGGAAGGAATCTTCCAGTTGCGTCGTTGGTCTAGTGGTCACGTTCGACTGCCTGTGTTTACGCATACAACAGTGCACTATAACATTTCCCGTGCAGATAGCTAAACTGTGGTGATTGACCGCCGTGGTTGGATTCGGCCGGGAGCACAATATTATTATTATATCAATAATTTTCTCTAGGTTGACAGCTCTCGACTTGATCGCATATCTAGCAGCCGAAGACAACCCTAAACAGTGGTTGCATATGCAAGAATCGGAAATGGAACAAATCCTGTCGAACATTCGAGAGTCGAACCTGAAACTCACCCTGGCGTTTGGCATCGGAATCCATCACGCGGGCTTGCATGAAAAGGACAGGACTACTGTCGAAGAGCTGTTCATCAATCAGAAGATACAGGTTAGTAGTATTATGTATAAGAAAAAGACTATAAAGATTGAACTGGATATTTAATGGGAGCACAAAGCAACGCCGGTGGTCAGTCGTACCAAAGAGAAAATAGAAACTTGATTTGACGTTTGACAGGTACAAAAATATCGAGTAACCACAGACAAACCACCGTACTCTATAATGGTTCGTTTATACATCCAACAATCAGTAATCGGAAAAGGGGAGTTTAGTTACCTATAGGTAGGTACTTCTTGGAATATAGTCAAAACTGTAGACTTCCATGTAATTAAAATATTTTACAGGAAAAAAATAGAGTGAGTTGAGAATCTCAGTAAATAATAAACGTCATTTATTTTCTTTTTTCACAACGAAAATCAATTTCTAATCTCTATACATATATTGTCTCACCCCAATATTATATGTACAAAGGTTAATATCAATCGGACATGTAGTGTACTTGTAGTTTATAAATATAAGCAAAACTACATTTATATGGAAACTCGAGCTTACGGAAGACTCTTGCAGGTATGAGTTCGATTAACTGCCATATCCATTCGGGACATTTCGCCTGCAACGACTAAGATAATTATGTGGAAGTCTATACGAGAGACCTAGTTGTCAAGTACCTGGACCTCTATCAGTTAACAGAAAAGAAAGATCCATTGCCTAACATTTCTGTGGTGGTGTCGTGTGATGCGGATTGTTACGTTCCTTCAAATATGGTTGAGCAAAGCAATGGCTGGGTCATGCGTCATGCTGGTGAAAGGGTTCCACCGGCGGGAATGGGGCTACTTTCTGTCTGCCCATCTTAATATGTATTGAATAATTGTAAGTAGTATGCATTTTTGTAACTTTCCCTCATTGTGGAAACACTGGATACATACCATAGTATCTATTGTATTGTAAACTTGTTTTAAAAATAGCAACCGCCGAGTTTCTTGCTGGTTCTTCTCGGCAGAAAGGGCATTCCAAACCAGTGGTAGATTAATCGACGATTCAAAAGCACTTTTAAAAACGTTTATTTGAATAAAAAATATTTCTATTCTATTCTATTCCATCCAAGTTCATCGATTATGATGACCCCGCGGATGATATCTCTATAACAGTCTTTCTTATCTCCCGCTTAAGGTTCTAATTTGCACGGCAACTCTAGCGTGGGGCGTCAACTTCCCCGCGCATTTGGTCGTGATCAAAGGCACGGAATACTTCGACGGGAAGCAAAAGAGATACGTCGACATGCCTATCACTGACGTGTTGCAAATGATGGGGCGGGCAGGACGTCCGCAAGTGAGTATTCCTACTAATATTATAAATGCGAAAGTGTGTTAATTGTGCGTTTGTTGGTTTGTCCTTTAATCACGCAGCAAAGGAGCTGCGGATTGGCGTGATTTTTTTCATGTGTTGGAGCTAATAATTATCCCAGAAAAAGAGAGGGATCCCGCGGGATTTTTAAAACCCCAACTCCAAGTGTATTCCGAATCGAATTGCTCAAATTATTGCCAAACTGTCAACTTCCTACTTAGTACCTACTTACTAATACAAACTATTTCCCATTCCTTAAATTCACAAAGGCGCTTATTTTGAGACTGATTTTGTACTTGAATTTTAATTTTACTGATTTTTTTTAGTACGACAACGAAGGAGTAGCGGTAGTATTGGTGCACGATCAGAAGAAGAACTTCTATAAGAAGTTTCTGTACGAACCATTCCCAGTGGAGTCGAGCTTGCTAGAAGTGCTTGCGGACCATTTGAACGCCGAAATCGTTGCTGGTATATTCACTTTGATTTCCAAATTAAGGAGCGGAAGATGGTTACTTGAATTTTGTTGAATATTTGTAGAAATCTTTGTCATTTTTCAATTTGTCTTGGACTAAAAAAATTCAAAATAAACTTTACAAAGTGTACGTTCGCAGATAGAAGCAAAATACACTCATTATACTCTGCGGATACTTCAAACATCTACCATAATACTTTCATATTATATTTTTACCTATAACTGTTCAACTATTTATCTGCCTCCTAAATAGAATCCAAACCCAGAATAATTTTTATCCCTTTTAAGTTATAGCAGTTTAAATTGTTGCCAACCAGTCAATCATCATCTGAACCAATCGCTGGCTTTTTTTTTTTCATTACTGGTCACGGATTTCCTCTCAAATGAGAAGCAAGAGTTTAGGCTATAGTCTGCCATGCTGGCCAAGTGCGTATTGACAGACTTCATACACCTTTGAAAATGTTATAGAGAACTCCCAGACTTGCAGTCATTAAAGCAATATTTTTCATAGATTATTATTATTGAAGATCCATATCTCTTTAATTTACAGGCACGGTACAGACGAAACAAGACATTCTAGACTATATGACGTGGACGTATTTCTTCCGGCGTCTATTGAAAAATCCGTCTTACTACAACTTGGAAAGCATCGAGCCTCAGGACATAAACTATTACTTATCCAACTTAGTCCAAACCTCGCTTGACGCCTTATCTAATGCGAACTGTGTGGAAATTGAAGAGGTAAGCTTATATTTTTAACGGATTCTATAATCGTCACTGTCAAAATAATATTATTATTTGATAGCAGAAATTCGTGTTATGGAATTTTGAACTAGATGGCGCTGTTCATCTTTAAATCTTGCTATAGAGGGACTTTGATAAAAATGAACTGAATAAATAAAAAGGGAACCGTGTGTGTGTGTTCCCTACCCATGGGTTTCGTTTACATATTATTCCTGCACACAGTAGTTACTTAGTTCAGCTGCTGGCTGCTTGTAAACATACTTGGAAAAATAAGGATGTGTGTTTCTGTAATTTTTATTTAGTTTCTGATAGCTGATGCCCGCAAATTTGTCTTCACAGATCACTCAGCTCAGACTCAATACTGAGTTCAAACGAGACAGATTTATGTCAGGACATATTTGTGTCTAATTTTGACTGTTTTGAGCAGAGCCAGAATGTGATATTTAGATCTCTGTCTCTTTTGAACTCAGTATTTAGTCTGAGCTGAGTGACGGTGCCATCTATAGATCTCACCCAGAGTCTCTTGTTTAAGCCTATATCGATCTCAGCCTTAATTCCCAGTTGGCTCAACGTTGTGACATGTTTTCTAGGACCAGCGCACAATACACTGCACATGGATGGGTCGGATCGCGTCGTACTACTACTTGTCGCACAAAACAATGGCGCATTTCCACGCCAACCTGCAAAGCAACCTCGCTTTCGACAACCTGCTCAGGCTGTTGGCCGATTCTGCGGAATACGCCACCCTCCCCGTGCGACATAATGAAGATATTCTCAATGGGTAATTAAATTAAATAAATAAATAGTCTTTTTTCAGGAATAAAACAGCCACATACATACCTATTTAACACAATAGTGCATTTGTAACTTAAATACTACGGGTGGGTGGGTCCCCACGGCTTAAGATGTACAAAAAGTTATATATATATAAGGTTCTTATACAGAGTATAAATTGATTTTCAACCGCCGAGACCCAACCCATTTTATTTCTACGCGTTACAGTCAAGAAAAACACATAGCGCAATTTCCAACCCGACTACAGTTTCATACGAGTGTACAGTTTTGTACCTATTATTATTAGACTCAAACTCTTCCTGCCTGAAACGCATAGCAAACTAAATATAAAAAATATATAAACTACCGAAGCACGTATATGTGGCGCAAGATATTCCCGAATAGGGTATCACCTCAGCATGATGCTGCAGCAGTATATACTCCAGAGCTGAGTTTTTTATTACCTCAAAATTGTATTCGAATTAAACCTGCTTATTTAGCTCTAGGGATGATTTACGCCTTTGTTAGGGATGATTAAGATGTCAAGAGAATTAACTGGCTGAGAATTTTGCGCATACAGTTTAGTAATTAAGTCTTGAAACGGAACTAATTTTTTTCTTTAACGACAACACTATTAGGTTGTCAGTTTTGGAGGGCTATCAACTATTTTGTCACCCGACTGCGCGACGCTAAGGAGTGGTAATGTGTTTATCAGTCTATGTATGTATGTACGTTTGTTCCTTTGTGGCACTTTAAGAGACCAAACGCGTGGGCCGATTTTAATAAGTGGCACGTCGTTAGATTCGCTATGTCAACGAGAACAGAAAAATTTAAAAAATTCTAAATGGCGGATTTTGGACGCCATAATGTGGGGTTCAAAAATATTTTTTTCTTCAAATCCTATTGAGTGGTGTATTTAATTAAAGGGTTGAAATGGTGATTACGAAAATATATTTTTATTTTTTTTTCTCATTGATATTTTCATTTATATTCTTTAAAGCAGTCGGGTTTTTTATTATTTTATAATATTTTGCTTGTCCTGTTTTTGTTTATACGAGAAAAACTAAGTTAGAATTTTGCAATCTTCGCATATCCTTTTGCGAGTATCTTACGCATAATCCGCGTATTCGTGCAATATGTATGATAATTACTTTTTTTTCTAGCGAGCTTTCCCAACAATGCCGCTTGCCCGTAGACTCGCTCACACTAGACTCATCTAACGTCAAAGCGTTCCTGCTCCTACAAGCGCATTTGTCGCGACTGCCGCTGCCCAACACCGACTACCTCACCGATACTAAATCTGTATTGGATCAAACTATTAGGATCATTCAGGTAAGTCTTAAAGGACTATAACATTTTGCATCCCTCTTTCTCGCACATTCTTATATATTCAATGATTGTAAAAACCTCAGATACTTTTGGCAAAATGCGGTCTATTATTATCCTTGACAGTAAAATTACAGATATTTTAGATATAGTTTTATTATGGATTATACCTGGATTTTGATAGAAAAAAATTGCGAAAACTACTATTAAATTTTATCGCTCTTATTCTCTATCAAAAACTAGGTATATGATAATAACTAATAAAAATATATCTTAAAAATCTTAAGGTCGAAGAAGAATAATTGACCACATTTTGTCAAAAGTATCACAGATTTTTACAATAATTGAAAATATTAGAATGTGCGAGAGAGGGTCCTCTTAACCCATTGGTAACTTTATAGTTCATCATCAACCCATTGCTGACCCTCTTCGGAACAGTTCTCTTCTCAGAATATATTAAAAACTAGCTGAGGCAACCTGCTTGATTCGAAAAAAGTTTCTTCATACTAACTCTGTCTCCCCTTTTATTATCATCATCAGCTCAACTAATCGCCGACCTACTACTCGGCACAGATCTCTCAGAATGAAAAGAGCTTAGACCATAGTCCACCATACTGGTCAAGTGGAGATAGGCAGATGTCTGCCTTGAGAACATTGAGCAGAACTCTGAAGTGTGTAGGTGTCCTCAAGATCTTTTCTTTCACCTTGAAAGCAATTGATATATTTTAACCTCAATAGCCCAACGGTTAAAAGTGCGGATTTAAAAACTGTAAGGTCGACAGTTCGAGTCCCACCCGCCGCACTATTGTCACAACTCAGAATCTCGGTTAAATCTTATACAATATGATCACAATAGTGATTTTTTTGACATTACGTTTATTTCTAGGCAATGATAGACGCGTCAGCCGAAAACGGCTGGTTGTCAGTATGCCTGAGCTGTCAAATGTTGATGCAGTGCATCGTGCAAGCGCGCTGGCCGACCGACTCGCCCCTGACCACCCTGCCGCATGTGGACTCGCAACATTTGTACATGTTCACCAACATGACAAGGGACACCAACAAACCTTGCACCGTACTGAACGGGTTGAAAGTCACTTGTATGAGAAATTATGAGCTGTTAGCCAAGTATATGAGAAGGGAATTTGAAGAGAATCAGATTGGAGAAATACATCGGGTAAGTATTTATTTTTAAGGCCGTTACACATTTTTCCAGTATCAGCCAGTTAAACTATCTAATCCAGTAATAGATTTCAGTACAACAAAGAAAGCAATCTTCATTTTCGGCAACTTCTATAGGGTACTATATAATATTATATATTTTATTTAATATTTACACGGTCATAGCTTATTAAAAAAAATTTACTCAGTTACCACTCAATTCATTAACTATAATAATATTATAACATCTAAAAATAATTATGTATTTATAACTGTTATCGAATTCGAAAGATTATTTTAGACTTATAAAACGAACCATTTTGTAAAGTAATTTCATTTATTATTTTATGTAAAAAAAGTAATAGAAATAAAAATTGGTTTGGTTATATTACTTGATTGTTAATTTTCCATAATTGTCTATAATTGCCCCATCCAAAAGTATCATCTTTACCTACCCTATGCAGGAAATTCATCTGAATTGCATTTATATTTTTAAAATCATGCATCCGAGTTCAACACTAGAAATATCTTACTTGACCCATCCACTGGAATAATTTAAGCTGGCATTAATATGTGTTTTTTTTTCTACAGGCAATATGCGATTTACCCACACTAGATTTGAAAGTTCATATACGAGGATTGTGGTTTGACATCGACGGTGAACAGGACAAGCGGATCAAACAACCGCCAACGAGAGAAGACTGGTTACCCTTACACGCTGATCAGGTATAATATTAGCCTCAAAAAGCCTCAATAGCCCAACTGTCAAAGGTTTAGGCCATGCTGAATATTCTTTCCTATCTAAAAGCGTCAAGCTTGTGGTAGGAGTGGATACGCCATCGAAATAGATACAGTGGATTTCGGGTATAACGACGATGAAGGGACCACTGTAATTTTGTCATTATATCCGGAAGTCGTTACAGTTGAACCATAAATTTAACTCCGAAACGTACACGCTTATCTACCTACCTAGTTAATATCTATAAACAAAAAGTAAAGGTCACCACAGTTGCTGACCATCTATGTAGATGTAAACAAAAGATAGGTAAGAGAAAGCTCTTTGTGTCTCGCAATATCTGCATGGGATTTCTAAGAATTTGTTACAAATTATTCATTAAAAACAGTCGCTACACCCGAACTCGGTGTTACATCCAAAGTCGCTATAGCGATCTATTTTATACTAAAGTATGCCTTAAATTCAAGGGACTTAGATTTAACGTCGTTATAGACAAATGGTCGCTACAACCAAGGTCCTAATAAACGAAATCCACTGTATGTAGAATTGCACATCGGAACACAAAATTTGTACATCGCGCGGGCAGAGTCGGGAATCTAATTTTATTCACTTTAAAAATTATTCTTTTTGAATTTAGGTATTGTTTGGCTTTTCAATTCACAATAATTAGGTGCTTAAAAAGTTTTATCGCATAAATAGCGTCCGCTTTCGTACGTCCCGAATGCCATGCCACAATCCACACGAATAACTAATGCACGGACTGCCGTGCGTGTCAGAAGCTGTTCGGAAGCTCGATTCCGTGTCCCAACGTTTCATTGGGCACACTCCAAACGCCAGTCGCAGAGATCGAGTTGCCTTTTGTAGCATAGGAGTTTTGCGGTTTTTAGCATCGTATCGAACCTTTTGAGTCGCGAAGACGGGATGCAGTCGCAAAAGCTCCGATCGCTGCCGCGAAAAGTAGACAGTCTGTCCGTCCTCTCCCTTAAATAAAACTTTGTCTACGCTGACTTAACTATAGATAAACCACATAAAAGAAATGAAGAGTGATACAGCGTTTATCAATTCCTTAAAAAAAAGTTTCTAATAGAAAGAACCTATTATAAAATAAATGAATTTTTTGAAGAAAAATAATGGCATCCGACTCTCTACTAAACCTAGTAATTGCTGTGCCCCAACGGGGTTCCAATGCAAACATATATAGATTTGTAAGTTGAAATACAATTGATAAATAAATGAATAAATGAATGAATGGATAATATTTGAGAATAAAAACGAATAAATAATATGTCCTGACACAGATCTGTATCTCTGTTTCGAGTCTGAGGTGCGATTGTCTAAAAATTGCCGATCAAAATCGTATTCATTTGATGGCATTAGCGTAGAGAGTGATATTTTTTATTCTCCATAGGAATACACGCTCGTCATAGACATGGCTAGACGCGGCGGCAACTCAAACAACGTGCTTTGCCCGCGGTTCCCTCGCAGCAAGAATGAGGGCTGGTTCCTCACACTGGGCTCCGTGGAGTACGGGGAGCTTCATGCCCTGAAGCGGATTCCCGCCAGGGGGACCTCGCATGTAACTTTCTACACCCCTTCGATACGAGGTAAGACCATCCATCATCATCATGAGCAACCCATTAACGTTCCACTAATGAGCGCAGGTCTCCTCTCAGAGAGGTGTTATAGGCCAAAGTTTACCACGCTGGCCCAGTGCGAATTGGTAGACTTTACACCCTTTTGAGAACATTATGCAGAACTCTCAGGTGTTCAGCTTTCCTCGGGATGTTTTCATTCACCGTTGAAGTATGTGATATTTAGTTGCTTAAACGGACGTGATTCTGAAAAGTCATATCCACTATCATCATTCATCATTAGCAACCCATCAACGGCTCACTACTGAGCGCAGGTCTCCTTTCAGAGAAGGGTTATAGGCCATAGTCCACCACGCTGGCCCAATGCGAATTGGCGGACTTCACACACCTTCAAGAACATTATGAAGAACTCTCAGGTGTGCAGGTTTCCTCACGATATTTTCCTTCGCCTTTGAAGCAAGTGATATTTAATTGCTTAAACGTACTTGACTCCGAAAAGTCAGAGGTACCCGGGATCGAACTTGCGACCCCCCGAATAGGAGACCACGGTCATAACCACTGGGCTATCACTGCTTCCACTATCTATCACTATATATCCACTATACCATACTAATATTGTAACTGTGAAAGTAACTCTAAGAGTTATTCATAGTAAGCAGTGATAGCATAGTGGTTACGACTAGCGTCATATTCGGGCGGTCGCGGGGTCGATCCTAGGCACGCATTTCTCACTTTTCGGAGTTATACGTGCGCTTTAAGGAGGAATCGAGTGCGCGTGAGGAATCTGTCCGCCTGAGAGTTCTCCATAATATTCTCAAAGGTGTCTGAAGTCTACCAATTTTCATTGGGTCAGCGTGGTAGACTATGGCCTATATAACCCTTCTCTGAGAGGAGACCTGTGCTTATTGTTTGTTGATAATGAAAGTAACTGTCTCTCTGTCTGTTACATTAAACAGGCGTTAAGTCTTTTTGTCTTTAAAATAAAACTGATGAACACATGCGAAATACGTCAATTTGCTAAAGGCGTTAAATCCTTCTTAACTACATCTCAGTTCCCTATATTATTCAATCAAATTATTGGTTTAACTAAACACAGGGGAAGGGAAATTACACCAGTTTATCCCTTTAAAAACACCTTTTCATCATCCAATCCAATCCAGTCCATCAGCCTGTATTCATCCACTGCTGGACATAGGCCTTTCCGAGAGCGCGCCACCAAACACGGTCCTCCGCTTTCCTCATCCAACCGCTTCCCGCCACCTTCTTAAGGTCATCGGTCCAGCGAGCTGGAGGGCGTTTTCATCATACCTATTCGAAAAACGAATATTGGCTTCAGAGGATAGCGTGTACATCCAATTTTCCCAAAATGGGTTACAGTAAAACTTTTATCCTTGTTTTCTGTCTACAGGGCGTATCATCTACACGCTGTATGTAATGAGCGACAGCTACATGGGTCTGGATCAGCAATACGATTTGCAGTTTGAACTGATGGACCCACTCCCAACAGAAACTGTTGAAAGGGTATATGACCCCATGGATAAAGTTATCATTGAGTGATACTATGTATAAGGTTGTAATATTTATTAATTTAATAAATTATTTTTATCAAATTGTTGTTTACTATGTATGTACATATAGAATAATAATTTTTTGCTCACAAAAACCTTTCTAGAATTTTTATTTTTAGTCTTTAATGTAGCTGAATGTACTACACTTTTTAGGGTTCCGTACCCAAAGGGTGCCAACGAGAAACTATTACTAAGCCTCCGCTGTCCGGCCGTCCGTCTGTCAGCGGGCTGTATCTCGTAGACCGTAATAGATAAACAGTTGAAATTTTCACATATTTATTGTGTATTTCTATTGCCGCTATAACAAGTAATAAAAATTAAATTAAATTAAAAAATAAAGGGGGCATCTCATATGGTCCAAGATCCCAGTGCCGCCAGACCTAAGTTATTTTCTCAGCAATTATTTGTGTACGATAGAGTACTGTTCGAATGTCCTTTCAGTATATGCGTACTAGCTAAACTAGCGGCACGCTATGATGGCCGGTTTGACACATTACAATAGTGATGTGGAATGTCAATTTATTCTCGAACAAAAAACAATTAAGTTTTGTTTTTGTACCTGATTAAATAGGTTTAATAAAACAAAAATGTATATGTTTATTTAATTTATTTGAACGAACTGAATATTTGAATGAAAATGAATATACATACTTTATATGCACACAAGAAACATATGAATACAAAAGATACCACAAAAGGCCATAATTAATCAGATTCGTCCATACTACTATTTTCACTGTCGTCACTGCTATCATCACCTACATTAATAATTATATGTTCGTTTTCTATAATATTATCTATTTTCACATCTCTTTCATAATCTTCCCTTATTAATTTAACAGTTCTATTCACAACCTTTTCCCAGTCTCCTTTAGTCACATGTTCACAAGCTTCTTCTAATAATTTTAGCATTTTTTTTGTGGTAAATGGGGGTTCTGTATTGTGTCTTGCAGCATATCCCTTAATTTGAGCCCACACCAACTCAATCGCATTATACTCACAATGGTAAGGCGGTAACCGTATAACTCTGTGCCCATGTTCTAATGCTATTTCGTCAATGACGTATCGGATCTTGGTTGGTTTGTTTTCTTTTAAAAGACGTACTAATTCCGCTTTTAACATATTCATGTTTGCATCTACGCCATTTTTACGAAGCCATGCGACGATATCAGCTTTCTTTTGGGATTGGGCAGGTGGCTTGTCAATTTGCATCGAGTGGTATGGGGCGTTGTCCATAATTATAATAGATGGTTCAGGGAGGCTACACAACATTGAGGTAAACCATTCAGTAAACTTTTCTCCATTCATGTCTTCATGATAGTCTCCAGTGGTTTTTGACGCAAAAGCCATGAGAGAACCTTCGACAAACCCGTTGATGGTTCCGGCGTGACAAATTATAAGTCGCGATCCTTTTCCTACAGGAACTTTGGAAGTAGATGCTGCTGTGTCATCGTTCCAAGAACGGCCTACAGTATGGTTAGCATTAAGCCATGTTTCATCCAAGAACACAACATTTTGCCAATTTTTGATTTCTTTCACTTGCCGTAAAAAAGTATACCTTGCCATCGCTATATCAAATCTTTCCATCAATATTTTGCGTTTGTTACATTTTTTGTATCGAAATCCAATGGTCTTCAAAATCTTCGTTAAAGAACTTTCCCCACCGAAGAATAATCCAGCTTCCTTCAGTGAATGCACCAACTTTTTTCTTGTTGGATACTCCTTCTGTAAATAGTAGCCGTAAACATGTCTTCGGATAGCATCGGCATCAAAGCTATCGATGCCTACGACTGGTTTTGCTCGTTTTCTCTTTTTTGGTGTGTGAAGTTTATTTTCTTCTGTGCCAGTCTCGCCATATTTTTTTTTAGTTATCCGTCTAACAGTTCGTTGTCCAATATTAAGCGCATCAGCTACGCGTTCAACCACTGACGTTATAGGTAAAATTGGCCCTCCATTTTGAGCTTCACGATCGAAATAGTTACGAAGGCGTATTACGAACTCACGTGTCTGACTATTTAGAACAGTTCTCTGCGTACGTTCGGTCATATCGACGAAATCCACAACAAAGGGCTTGAACAGAGTCCAAATTAACGAGCAAGGGTCAACAGTAATGCAGTATCAATATTTGAAATCCAAAGCCAGGTCAAAACTATATCACAATCGCATTGCACT
Organism: Oeneis ivallda; assembly: GCA_029955525.1. Lineage (NCBI taxonomy): Eukaryota > Metazoa > Arthropoda > Insecta > Lepidoptera > Nymphalidae > Oeneis > Oeneis ivallda. The sequence goes on along the minus strand of JARPMR010000022.1, from coordinate 7,631,620 downwards.
GACAGTTTATACTTTTCGAAGCAACGTCAATTCGAAACTGCTTTGTTTTGCATTGAGCATTGACGCGAGTTTGCCGGAGGTAGTAGTTGTGCTAGCCAGCGATCCTATGTGACGATCGTATTAGATTCCATTTTTAAAAATTTTCAATTTAGAAAACCAAATGCCGAGTTGTGGTATATATCATATAAAAATAAAAATTTTACCTTTTGTATGAAACAGCTGATATTTTTTTGCGATTTCAGAGGTTTGTCCACATAGTGAAAATTGTTCATATTCACAAGTACATTCACCCCTTAAATGGTGCAAACTGATTTTTCTACACTTGTATACATTTTAGAAATCAATTTAATAAATAAATTTTGAGTCCTAAACCTAAAACTACATTCGATAAAACTTATGAATCTCTGCACATCACTATCGTCAATAAAGTAATACAATTATTTCCTTCAAAGTCGTTATCAATTAATACGGAACTTCATGAGCGGACAAACGTCAAACCGGCCATCATAGCGTGCCGCTAGTGTAGATTGTGCCGACGGCCAATTTCCAGATACCAGGTGCTAAAGGTAGGTAAAAACTAGAATAACTTATTTTAAATTCTCAGGGCTGATTTTCATATATGTTTTAAAGAATATTGTAAAAATTAATAAATTATTACTGCCAGACGCTTACCGCCGGCGGTTACTTTAGCCAGACGCTTTGAAGCTCCCAAAAATATATATAATTTAAGTTAACTTATATTCTCAGTTCTGATTTTTATACATGATACTCAGGGAACTATTGCGATATTATCTGTAAGCTGCCAGACCTATTGGAAGGGTCAAACATCCCCCCAGACACACATTATGCGTCCCCATATGTATGAGCGCTAGAACATGATTCACTTGTTTAAGTGTGTGAGAGATAATATCATCATACTATAATATTATAAATGCGAAAGTGTGTTTGTTGGTTTGTCCTTCAATCACTCTGCAACAGAGCTATGGATCGACGTGATTTTTTGCCTGGGTATAGCTTAGGATCTAGAGAGAGAGAACTATTGCAATATCTTCTGCAAGCTATACCCAGGCAAAAAATCACGTCGATCCATAGCTCTGTTGCAGAGTGATTGAAGGACAAACCAACAAACACACTTTCGCATTTATAATATAGTATGATGATATTATCTCTCACACACTTAAACAAGTGAATCATGTTCTAGCGCTCATACAGTATATGGGGACGCATAATGTGTGTCTGGGGGGATGTTTGACCCTTCCAATAGGTCTGGCAGCTTACAGATAATATCGCAATAGTTCCCTGAGTATCATGTATAAAAATCAGAACTGAGAATATAAGTTAACTTAAATCTATATATATAAAAGAAAGTGGTGTTAGTTACACTATTTATAACTCAAGAACGGATGAACCGATTTGGCTGAAAATTGGTGGAGAGGTAGCTTAGAACCAGGAGACGGACATAGGATACTTTTTATCCCGTTCGACCGCGTTTCCGTCAAGTCACTATAAAACGTGGTATTACAAAAACGCATCTGACATGGAATAACAAAACCCAAATGACAGTGGAATAACAAAACGTAAATGACAGCTAAACGTAATTTTGTCTTTGGTTGTAAAAAATTTGACAATTATTATAAAAAGTGTTATAATAAAGCATTACTGATATTATAAATGCGAAAGTGTGTTTGTTTGTTGGTTTGTCCTTAATCACGTCGCAGCAGAACAGCGGATTGATGCGATTTTTTGCATGGGTATAGTAATGGATGTAGTAGTGGTTCCTCAGACCGGGAGAGCTACTTTTTATCTCGGATAATGAAAGAGTTCCCGCGGGATTTTTAAAAACTACATCCATGCGGACGAAGTCGCGGGCATCAGCTAGTTATATATATTTTTGGGAGCTTCAAAGCGTCTGGCTAAAGTAACCGCCGGCGGTAAGCGTCTGGCAGTATTAATTTATTAATTTTTACAATATTCTTTAAAACATATATGAAAATCAGCCCTGAGAATTTAAGATAAGTTATTCTAGTTTTTACCTACCTTTAGCACCTGGTATCTGGAAATTGGCTGTCGGCACAATCTAGCTAGTACGCATATACTGAAAGGACATTCGAACAGTACTCTATCGTACACAAATAATTGCTGAGAAAATAACTTATATTATAGCTTAGGATCTAGAGAGAGAGAGAACTATTGCAATATCTTCTGCAAGCTATACCCAGGCAAAAAATCACGTCGATCCATAGCTCTGTTGCAGAGTGATTGAAGGACAAACCAACAAACACACTTTCGCATTTATAATATTATAGTATGATGATATTATCTCTCACACACTTAAACAAGTGAATCATGTTCTAGCGCTCATACATATGGGGACGCATAATGTGTGTCTGGGGGGATGTTTGACCCTTCCAATAGGTCTGGCAGCTTACAGATAATATCGCAATAGTTCCCTGAGTATCATGTATAAAAATCAGAACTGAGAATATAAGTTAACTTAAATCTATATATATAAAAGAAAGTGGTGTTAGTTACACTATTTATAACTCAAGAACGGATGAACCGATTTGGCTGAAAATTGGTGGAGAGGTAGCTTAGAACCAGGAGACGGACATAGGATACTTTTTATCCCGTTCGACCGCGTTTCCGTCAAGTCACTATAAAACGTGGTATTACAAAAACGCATCTGACATGGAATAACAAAACGCAAATGACAGGGGAATAACAAAACGTAAATGACAGCTAAACGTAATTTTGTCTTTGGTTGTAAAAAATTTGACAATTATTATAAAAAGTGTTATAATAAAGCATTACTGATATTATAAATGCGAAAGTGTGTTTGTTTGTTGGTTTGTCCTTAATCACGTCGCAACAGAACAGCGGATTGATGCGATTTTTTGCATGGGTATAGTAATGGATGTAGTAGTGGTTCCTCAGACCGGGAGAGCTACTTTTTATCTCGGATAATGAAAGAGTTCCCGCGGGATTTTTAAAAACTACATCCATGCGGACGAAGTCGCGGGCATCAGCTAGTTATATATATTTTTGGGAGCTTCAAAGCGTCTGGCTAAAGTAACCGCCGGCGGTAAGCGTCTGGCAGTATTAATTTATTAATTTTTACAATATTCTTTAAAACATATATGAAAATCAGCCCTGAGAATTTAAGATAAGTTATTCTAGTTTTTACCTACCTTTAGCACCTGGTATCTGGAAATTGGCCGTCGGCACAATCTAGCTAGTACGCATATACTGAAAGGACATTCGAACAGTACTCTATCGTACACAAATAATTGCTGAGAAAATAACTTAGGTCTGGCGGCACTGGGATCTTGCTCTAATACATGGAAAAGGAGTCGAAATAAAATTTTGTTTTTTTACCTTGGCATGTGGGGTGTCATTGTCTAGAGTTCATTAAGTGGAGTTCAAATATATATTTTTAATCTTTTAGCTACAAAAATGAAGAAATGCGGGGCCGTCAAAGTTGTCGGTTTTAGACCAATTTTGTTAGGGGGTCTATCTCAAAAACTAAACTAGTTAGAAATTTGAAATTTTGGTATATTATGTACTATATTGAAAACACCGATTTATAATGTGGTTTGTAAGTTGTGACCAAAACAAACGAGCATTTTTTTCCCATATGCTATTTTAGTACTTTCTAAGAATTAAGATATCTAAATATTATGTATCGTTTTCAAAAAATGATTCGGTCATATGTACCGACTCGCACTTGGCCTATTTTTATTACAACAGTACTTCAGCAGCAGTGTTTGCTTCAGCAGACATGGGCAAAATGGCCTCTTTTTAAAACAGTATTGACGCTGCCTTAAAGTATAAATTGATTTGAATAACAAAGGAAATTATGTAAGAAAATAATTAGGTTCTCTGCTAGAACCATTTGGATATTCCTAATTTATAAATTATACATCTGCCTTTCACCTACAAGTCCTACAACAAATCGATGAACACTTCATTATTTAGGCGGTACTATCGCTGAACATATTATCTAAATACAAACATACATACATACACTATTAAAATCATAACCCTTCCTATGCCTTTGCCAGTATGGTAAAAAAAGATTCAAGAAATAGATAAGAAAAAATATATAAAGAAGAAAATATATCTTCAAAAGCATTTATTATAATAAACACAGATAAAATTTAACAATAAAGATATTCAATAGTTGTCACATAGATATTTTTTTATCAGATGTCAACACACAGTTTCATCAACAATATTATTACAATTTACAAAATAATATCCTAATTTGAGAAAAGCTTAGACAGCATGCTTTAAAATATATTAAGTATAGTTAGTCTGATCAATGAAGTGCAATACACAGTTGTTAAGATTTTGCCATTGATTTTATTCACAATTATTGTATGTACTTTTAAACAAGGAATAAGTACAAAACTTGGAAAATTTCGATTTATTAAAATTACCACAATCATTTAATAACAATAAACAATATGTACTACAATTTTATGAAAAATATGTTTTTGTTTGAAAATACCTACTTACCATACTTATTTATCATTCATTACACAATTATTGGCTTCATGGTTTAAAATACCAACTCTTAGTTTACACAGACCAAACTACTCTTTTTTATTAGTTCACAACTTATTACACCACAATGGTACATACTAGTCAAAGATATAATTACAAATTTATTTAGTTACAGTTATAAGAAAACCTAAAAAGCTACCTTAAAAGGGTACCTTGTTTAAAGGAAACCCCCAAAAAGTATCAATTTAATAGCATATTATTTGCATTCTAATAAACTACATACTGCATACTACATTACATAAATTAAATCTTTTGGTCAGCAAGCCAAAATCCAAATCTGGTCTTAATAGACAGATTTGGATTTTGTATTAATATACATAATACTTTTAACAATCATATTCCCTATATTTAGTATATTACAGACACACACTGATAAGAAAATATATAAATTCTTAACACTTTAGCTGCTGACTGATAAATGTAAAAACGAATCTCGCCTTGCTTGTACTCGCAAACGCGTGTGATTTTCCCAGGTATCTCACGCGCGATGAGTGAAAGGCCGCATTTACGCGGCTTACAAATAAATTTGCAGCTAAAGTGTTAAGCAAAACTGTTACATAATTAAGATTATGTGCTATGACATTTTTTCTGCTAGATTTTAGAATGATTATATTATTTGATTAGATTACACTTTATTAGCAATATTCTATTATCACAAGAGATCAAATGTTTTTAACACTCAAACAATATCAAATATTGTTGGAGTGTCTGCATCATGTTATTTACGCTTCTTTACCTTTTCTTCATACTCAATAGCTCGCACTTCGGAAATAAGTTGCCGCTCTCTTGTCAAGATACCATCTAGTTGATTAGTGAATGCTTCAAAGGAGAATTTTGTTTCAAATCTTTTCCGTCCTGCTTCACCGAGCCTTCCACATAGGTCTGGTGAAGTGATTAATTTAAACATTGCATCAGCGAATGATTTTCTGTTTGGTTCGCAAAGGAAGCCTGTCACCTCATTTACTATGGTCTCAGTGGGGCCACCACTGTTCACAGCAATTACTGGCTTGCTGTAATACATTGCCTCTAAGGGTACAATGCCAAAATGTTCATTCGAAGGAGTGTATATTAATGTCCTGCAGTGATACAGAAGAGACACTTTCTCAACATCTTTTGGAGACTTCATAAATGTCACTTTATCTTCTACGTCCAATTCTGCAGCTAGGTCTGTAAGCTCCATGAAATGCTCCATATTCTCCAAGTTTATTGGATCAAAACCTCCAGCCATTATCAAGTGTACTCTCTCCCAATCAGACTCATCTAGCATGCTCTTCAAATGATTCAATGCCTCCAATGCAAGAGGTAAATTCTTTTTCCGCTCATATCTATTTATTGACAGAAATATAAACTTATCAGTGCCAACTGGTACTACTTCTTTGAGAGCTTTTGGTGTAGTTTTATTGAAAAACTCAGTGTTTATTGATGGATAACAAATATCAGGTACATCTTTAATTTTCTGAAAAGCATCCTGGTACACCCTAGCTGTGTATTTGCTGTTCACTAAAACCTTGTCGGCTCTTGCAGTGGTCAATTCCTCTAACCAGTTCAATGGAGCTCTGTATATTTTTTTCAAAATACCACCCTCAGTAGTTAAGAGCTTGTCAGGGTGGTGGCAGTAAAACACCACCCTGAAAGGCCCTCTAGCCATTTTCAAAAATGGAATGCACAGAGATATGAGATCACAGAAAATCAAAGTAGGCTCCTCGACCGGGATTACGTACCAGGCTAAATATACCGCGGCGAAAACCATGCGAGCGTAAGCGCACGCCGCTTTAAACCTACCGAATATGGAACGCGGAATCCAGTCGCCGATCACAGTCACCGGAAAGGTTCCATCCTTAGTTTCAGCGAAACAATGCGCTGGATCGTGGTGGTTCGTAAAAAAAGCGACGTCGTGGCCTTTGGTTTTGAAGGCCAATGCGGCATCTAAAACTAATCGCTCCGCTCCTCCGATACCCAAGTCTGGGTGGAGGAATAATATTTTCACCATTTGGATTTTAAAATTATTACTGTTCACATAAATTAGGTATCTATTATATTATAAATACAATTCCTTTGCAAATTGCAATTTACCACGAACATTAGGTTATTTTTATAGTAAGGTTTTTCTCTGTTTATTTGAAGTTGACAATGACATTTGACGCAGATAGGTACTCTACATTTTTGAATCACATGGAACTAAGAAGTACATAACTCTTCCGTAGTAGTTTTCCTAGTTCCATAGTGCATTCCATGTAGAACTTAGAACCAAATCATAACCAAATCAAACCAAATTGTCAAGAAGTCTTGTAGATTGTTTGGCTAAAAACTTAAAACATGGGTTATTTAAAAGCCGATGCCTTCTAGCGTTTCTAGATGTAGTACTGTGTGGTTAGGTATGTAGTGTTTGGCCGAAGCAGGTTTGGCGACACAGCCGATTATATTGGCTTCGGAAGTTCGACAAGAAATCACCCTTCAGTCGAACACTAGTAACAGTAGTAATTTATTATTTAAAAGGAAAACAAGACAGATGGAATTATGTGATATTTATTGGTTTATTTTAGACATGTCCTGGCAAAGGAAATAATAAATATAATATTATTCTTTATTTAAAATTACATTGCACTTACTACATACAAAATGCATTCAGATTAATATCTTATCATATTAATAAATACAATTTTATTATAAGTTTAAAGAAATGTTAAATTAATAGATAATTACACTTAAAGTTCATCTTTTCTTTCAATTTTTACAAGCTCAACATGGAATGTGAGAGTTGCAGACTTAGGTATCTTTGGTGGAGCGCCTGCCTCTCCATAGGCAAGTTCTGGTGGAATCACTAGCTTCCTTTGTTCACCTTCGCACATCCCAATGAGTCCCTGATCCCAACCCTTAATGACCTGTCCAGATCCGAGGGTAAAAGTGAGTGGATTGCCTCGAGGAATAGAGCTGTCAAACTCTGTACCATCTTCTAAAGTGCCCTGAAATTAAAAAGACATGTATCACTCAATTTTGGTAGGTTTAAATGCTGAAATCTGAAAGGATTACAGCTGCATACTTGATGAAAAATTGAAAATGCTCAATCAATGAATGAAATCAATGTTGAATATGTTACAATATAATGAATTTGTTACAATATTTTGATTTTTCTATAGAAACTGACTGATATTGAGCAGTGAGATTAGGCATTCTTGTATAACCAATATGTCAACTTTATTTCTTTGCTTCAATTCCTATTACATCTAGTGCTGAAAGTACAAGCAGAAACAAAAATTAAATAACTCAGGTGTGCATGTTTCTTCTCGATGTTTTCCTTCACCAATGAAAATGTATGTAGGGAACATAATATCCATTGTACAGTCAGTTGAAAGGACACAAAAAGAATTTGTGAAAACCAGTACTCATGATAATAGTCATCAAAATCAAATTGGTAAGGTGGAAAATAAAAATGATCACTAGGTCTGCTTTTCTTCTCAAGCTGACCATCGAGATCGACTGATTGGTCAATACGTAGTACGAGCGTTTTCGAACGCTGACCGGTCAGTTCTGTGCTGTGTTCGGTATCTCAAATCCTAAGTAACTAATATGTACTCTATTTTTAATAACTTTAACATACTGTGTAATGCATGTGTAGAAGATCTCCTTTTCTACTCTTCGTAGGGCACTCGGTAGGTCTTTTCTTCACTCCAATTTGCAATTTCTTTGGCGATGAAGTACCTATCACTACGTGTTGGACAACGCTCATGAAAACCAATAAAAATAACGCCAATTTACATAAGTTTAGCAAAGTGGTTTGCATTCTGGTAACTTATTTCATAAAATAAACTTAATGGTTTTAATTTATATTTTCTTTGTTATTGTTAACCACAGAACACTATTACTCCTAGCCATGGTAGGAAGGATTTCGTTCAAAATCGATATTTGGGCTTCCCTGGGGTCAAATAAGAGGAAATGATTGGCAACATTATAAAAAGTGACCGCCATATTGAAATTCTTTGTTATTGGACCGATTTCGTTCAAAATCGATATTTGGGCTTCCCTGGGCTCAAATAAGAGGAAATGATTTGCAAAATTATAAAAAGTCGCCGCCATATTGAAATTCTTTGTTATTGGACCGTTTTCGTTCAAAATCGATATTTAGGCTTCCCTTGGGTCAAGAAAGAGGAAATAGATGCCAAAATTTTAAAAAGTGACCGCCATATTGAAATTCTTTGTTATTGGACCGATTTCGTTCAAAATCGATATTTGGGCTTCCCTGGGGTCAAATAAGAGGAAATGATTTGCAAAATTATAAAAAGTGACAGCCATATTGAAATTCTTTGTTATTGGACCGATTTCGTTCAAAATCGATATTTAGGCTTCCCTTGGGTCAAGAAAGAGGAAATAGATGCCAAAATTATAAAAAGTCGCCGCCATATTGAAATTCTTTGTTATTGGACCGATTTCGTTCAAAATCGATATTTAGGCTTCCCTTGGGTCAAGAAAGAGGAAATAGATGCCAAAATTTTAAAAAGTGACCGCCATATTGAAATTCTTTGTTATTGGACCGATTTCGTTCAAAATCGATATTTGGGCTTCCCTGGGCTCAAATAAGAGAAAATGATTGGCAAAATTATAAAAAGTCGCCGCCATATTGAAATTCTTTGTTATTGGACCGATTTCGTTCAAATTCGATATTTAGGCTTCCCTTGGGTCAAGAAAGAGGAAATAGATGGCAAAATTTTAAAAAGTGGCCGCCATATTGAAATTCTTTGTTATTCGACCGATTTCGTTCAAAATCGATATTTAGGCTTCCCTTGGGTCAAGAAAGAGGAAATAGATGCCAAAATTTTAAAAAGTGACCGCCATATTGAAATTCTTTGTTATTGGACCGATTTCGTTCAAAATCGATATTTGGGCTTCCCTGGGGTCAAATAAGAGGAAATGATTGGCAACATTATAAAAAGTGACCGCCATATTGAAATTCTTTGTTATTGGACCGATTTCGTTCAAAATCGATATTTGGGCTTCCCTGGGCTCAAATAAGAGGAAATGATTTGCAAAATTATAAAAAGTCGCCGCCATATTGAAATTCTTTGTTATTGGACCGATTTTAATATGGCGGTCACTTTTTATAATTTTGCCAATCATTTCCTCTTATTTGACCCCAGGGAAGCCCAAATATCGATTTTGAACGAAATCGGTGCAATAACAAAGAATTTCAATATGGCGGTCACTTTTTATAATTTTGCCAATCATTTCCTCTTATTTGACCCCAGGGAAGCCCAAATATCGATTTTGAACGAAATCGGTCCAATAACAAAGAATTTCAATATGGCGGTCACTTTTTAAAATTTTGGCATCTATTTCCTCTTTCTTGACCCAAGGGAAGCCTAAATATCGATTTTGAACGAAATCGGTCCAATAACAAAGAATTTCAATATGGCGGTCACTTTTTAAAATTTTGGCATCTATTTCCTCTTTCTTGACCCAAGGGAAGCCTAAATATCGATTTTGAACGAAATCGGTCCAATAACAAAGAATTTCAATATGGCGGTCACTTTTTATAATTTTGCCAATCATTTCCTCTTATATGACCCCAGGGAAGCCCAAATATCGATTTTGAACGAAATCGGTCCAATAACAAAGAATTTCAATATGGCGGTCACTTTTTAAAATTTTGGCATCTATTTCCTCTTTCTTGACCCAAGGGAAGCCTAAATATCGATTTTGAACAAAATCGGTCCAATAACAAAGAATTTCAATATGGCGGCGACTTTTTATAATTTTGCCAATCATTTTCTCTTATTTGAGCCCAGGGAAGCCCAAATATCGATTTTGAACGAAATCGGTCCAATAACAAAGAATTTCAATATGGCGGTCACTTTTAATAATTTTGCCAATCATTTCCTCTTATTTGGCCCCAGGGAAGCCCAAATATCGATTTTGAACGAAATCGGTCCAATAACAAAGAATTTCAATATGGCGGTCACTTTTTAAAATTTTGGCATCTATTTCCTCTTTCTTGACCCAAGGGAAGCCTAAATATCGATTTTGAACGAAATCGGTCCAATAACAAAGAATTTCAATATGGCAGTCACTTTTTATAATTTTGCCAATCATTTCCTCTTATTTGACCCCAGGGAAGCCCAAATATCGATTTTGAACGAAATCGGTCCAATAACAAAGAATTTCAATATGGCGGTCACTTTTTAAAATTTTGGCATCTATTTCCTCTTTCTTGACCCAAGGAAAGCCTAAATATCGATTTTGAACGAAATCGGTCCAATAACAAAGAATTTCAATATGGCGGTCACTTTTTAAAATTTTGGCATCTATTTCCTCTTTCTTGACCCAAGGGAAGCCTAAATATCGATTTTGAACGAAATCGGTCCAATAACAAAGAATTTCAATATGGCGGTCACTTTTTAAAATTTTGGCATCTATTTCCTCTTTCTTGACCCAAGGGAAGCCTAAATATCGATTTTGAACGAAATCGGTCCAATAACAAAGAATTTCAATATGGCGGTCACTTTTTAAAATTTTGGCATCTATTTCCTCTTTCTTGACCCAAGGGAAGCCTAAATATCGATTTTGAACGAAATCGGTCGAAAAACAAAGAATTTCAATATGGCGGTGACTTTTTAAAATTTTGGCATCTATTTTCTCTTTCTTGACCCAAGGGAAGCCTAAATATCGATTTTGAACGAAATCGGTCGAAAAACAAAGAATTTCAATATGGCGGCGACTTTTTCAATTTTTGGCATCCATTTCCTCTGTGTAGAAGAAGATTAATATCGTGGTTGAGCTAGCAATTAAAATATCGATGCCATCATCGACCATCCCTACGCAGACAACAATGTTTATAGGCTTTCGCCTACGCGTACGCATCCTTACGGATCCGTAAGGACGCGTACGCATCCTTTCGGATCCGTAAGGACGCGATCCTTACAAGTGTGTCTTATAGCATCGGCATAAATGCGAATCGATCCTCACAGATGTGGTTCCACCCTAAACGTAAAATGAATCACGAACACTATCATAGACCAGGACCACGAACACCACAGATTAATGATTATGTATACCAAATTACCAACGAACACTAGGATAAACACTGTAATCATCATTATAGCAAGATTAAGCTTGTCCACAGAACATACTCTTTAACGTCACAAGCTTGGCACAAGAAACCACAAGCTGCTTGTGCTGCTTGTGGTTTCTTTGCATTTCTTTGTCTAAGCTTGGGGTAAAGCACAGATGACAGAACCTAATGCTCTGAGGTAAAGCCACAGATTAATACATAGAGTACATACAAGAATGATACAAGCACTAGTACCTCATCTGTGGATACAAGATGTATGTACTCGTGGGCTACCTACTCTCTGTCCAACCGTTTTTCTTTTTGACAGCTCAGTCTAATTGTCTCACTCATTTGCACTATGTGAGAGTGAGTGAGACTGAGCTGTCAAAAAATAAACAGGTGGCTTAAAAGGGCTAGAACCTAGAGCCGTAAAACCAGATAATTGAGTAGATTATCTAAATCATGGAACTAGGAATTACGACTATAGTCTTCCTATTTCTAAGATCTAAATTCTTCTTCTTCGTTTGTTTAGTGGCTCCGCGCGTCGAGCGTTTGAGCCATAGTCAAGTTTTTCTGATCCTTTCCAAAATTCCGCTTCTTCAAATCCCGATTCCACCATTACAAAATAAGTTTCTCCGTTTTGAACAAAAATCTATTTTATTAGTTTAATAGTTTCTACAAAATGTGGTTTATTTTATCCATTTTAGGTATGTCGATTTTCTAAAATTATTCATATTGAAATCATGTATAAAATCCATAGCAAAAATATTTTGTTTACAAATAATTCAATATTCCACCATTTTATCGAGTCTCACATAATATCCACATAATATCACAGATTAGAGGATACATAATATCAAGATCTAAATTCTCTTTGTTGTTGAGTGGTTGTTGACACAGACGAACAACAAGAGTTGTCCTTGATGTAGTGGGTTGTGGCAGTGGCGTAACGTTCCTCAGCCAGGCCCCCCTCCCATGATTGTCTCCGGGCCCCACCCCTCCTTCAGCCCTTATCACCATAATTACCCATTCTCTCGTCCATCTTTTAATTCATTATCAACGTCAATTCTATAGGCTTACCTCAAGTCCTCAACTATTTATTTTATACTAGCTGATGCCCGCGACTTCGTCCGCGTGGATTTAGTTTTTAAAATCCCTCGTGAACACTTTGATTTTCCGGGATAAAAAGTAGCCTATGTCCTCAACTATAGTACCCATGCAAAAAATCACGTCGATCCGTGGCGTGATTGAAGGACAAACCAACAAACAAACACACTTTCGCATTTATAATATTAGTATGATTAGAATATTAAATTGCATAGGAAAACACTGTAGCATTAAGTCCATACGATGTATTACATCCATACCTACTATGTAGTATGTAGGAATAATGATCGATTGGCAAAATCTGACGCCTTTGGAGTAGTTTGACTTTGACAAAATAGGGCTATCCACGATGGCTATATGCGATAAAGTACGCTTGCCAGCTTAAGATGAGCCGTTCATTCAAAGTATCTTGTAGATTCCGGGGTTCAAGTTATTTGGACCGTATACTGAAGATCGTGATGTCTATAATTTCTGAACTACGAAATTGACGACCTTGAAATAATTACAGGACAATCTCTAAAGAACCTGCTTTCTAACAAAAAAAGAATGGATTAAATCGGAATACGCCTTAATGAATTACAGCGAAATACACATTTTGACTTTCATCCCCTCTCCCAAGGGAACCGTGCTGAATTTCGGGATAAAAAGTATCCTATATTATACCTCGTAGTATAAACTTAAATCGTGCCAATTTTCATTTGAATCCGTCCAGTAGTTTCGGCGTGATGCGCGGCCAAGATACAGACAGACAGACAGACAAAAAATTAAAAAAAAATTGTTTTGGCTTCAGTATCGATTATAGAGTGCCCTCAAACAAAAATTTTCAAAATATCTTCAATGTACAGAATTGGACCTGTTACAGTTTTATTATATTATAGATGACTGTCCATCAATTCTTTTGTTGGTGAAACATTTCTATCTTGTAGAAACTATTATATTGTCCAATAAAATATACATTTGAGATTTCGTTATAATTCACATTTTATAAGCCCATTTACTTTATCATTCTATTATTTGAAATTAATTTTTACACTTAGCTAGACTGAATCTGAGTAATCATATCAAACATTTATAAGTGTCTCCTGTCTGATAAGCCTACCTTAACAATTTCACTAATAATTTTTAACCTATATATAATTGTAAATTATTTCAAAAGAAAGTTGTGTAGTGCGAGGAGTGGGCGAGGGGCCCGACTTCGGCCCGGCGCGCTGCTCCGCGCTAGCCAGCTTGTCTCGTCACAGGGCAGACGCAAACGAAACCAGATCGTGCTGTAACCATACTCCTACTATAAATCGAGTTACGTTTTCACTCGCCTATACTAAACATTTTAACCAGGAAATATATTATTACCAGAAAATTACCATAAAATTAGTTTTTACTATCAATTGGTTCTTAACAAGATAAAGTAAAAATTAAATAAAAGGTTCAACACCCGGGCCCCCAGACCGCGCGCCCCCCCCCCCCCAATGGAGGGGCTGGGGGGGTGTACGTTACGCCACTGGGTTGTGGCATGTACTCTGTGGTTGTGGCATAGACTAGACCAAGAACATTGGGATTGGGATAGGTTGTGGATTGGTTTAATGTTGTTGAATGTTGATTGATTTCATTGATTTGATTTTAATGTTATAATTGTTTGATGTTTATTCATCCGTTTGCCAAGAGAACATAACCACTATGTCTGTTTGTAACAAGTTCAACTAAAAAGTATAAACTAAAATCCAGTGAATCGAGTCCAGTTTCTACGATATATATCCGTTTATTAATGTTCAAACCGAAAGATTCATTAAAAATGTATCAATTTGATAAATATAGAAAGTTCCTATTGAATAGAATGACTTCGAATCAAGAAGTATTTGAACTTATTGAAAAAGCTTTAGTTACGGAGGACGAAATGGCCAAGCATTCCTTTCATAAAATTTTGGTAAGTACTTACCCAGAAGTAAAACTCGAACAGTGTATGTATACTTATAATTTTATTGTAGAACCCACAAATAACCTCTATTTGGATTTTGGACACTGACGAAACAAAGTTTTGCCCTAATGTGCCCTGAAAACTAACATAATTTTTTAATTTAATTTCTGGAAACTATGGATTCGATGAGTTTCCCTGGCAGGGGGTTCACCCCCTGGCTCCACCAATCCCCCCGACCTTCCTCTTAACCCAGACTTAATTAATTTTTTTTAATTTAATTATAAATTAAATTAACTCAAACTCAAAACTCAAAATTATTTATTTCATGTAGGCCAACCTGTGGCTCAAAGGACACGTCAAGATTCTACCACCGGTTCGGAAAGCGGATTCTGCTGATAAGAGCCGGCAAGAAACTCAGCAGTTGCTCTTTTCAAAATAATCATTTTACAATATTAATAAGTAGCTATTACATTGTAATAAGTTTATATACTATCTTGTGGGCAGCTGGATGGCAAGCTGATTTAACCCGTGCATCTTTGTTAGAATAGAATATGACATTTCCACAAAACGTACGACAATTCAATTCATGTCAAAGACGGGCAGACAGAAAGTAGCCCATTCCCGCCGGCGGCACCCGTTCACGAGCATGACGCATGATCCAGCCATTGCTTCGCTCGACCATATTTGAGGGAACGTAACAACCCGCACCACACGACACCACCACAGAAATGTTTAAACAGAGCGTGACATACTTAGTCTACCCGTATTAAAGCATCAAATTGAATACTAATATTCAAACACTGATTTTAAGATCCCATGCAACTTTGTCATTGAGAAAGTCATTAACTTTGTAATAAGCGCGACTCAGTAAGTGAGTTTTTACGCATTGTTTAAATTTGTGCAGTGGCAAATCTAGCAATTCCTTCGGAATCATATTATATAAGTGTACGCTCAACCCCACAAAGGATTTTTGCACTTTGCGCAGGCGACATGATGGAATTTCTAGTTTATGACGATTTCTAATGAGTCGATTGTGTGTATTGCCTCTTTGTTTATGCAGATGAATATTTTGTCTCACAAAGACTATATTATTCTGGGTTATTTGTTAAAACAAGATAGATTTGACTATGTGAGGACATATTATTTGAATTTGTGTCTTGTTTTCACTGTCATTAGTCTGGCTTAATTCAGAACAGACCTCAGAAGTCAGATCAGTCAGAGGAGATTGCTAAACAAATATAATTTTGACTTTTTTGGTGAATTCAATGGTAAAGTGGTTACCGCTGTGATAATATTATCACATAAATATAAGTTATCGACCGAGCGAAGCGAAGGTCTTTGAGTTAACTAGGGCGATTTGCACTTGTCCGTCCGTCCGTCCGTCCGTCCGTCTGTCAGAGCCTTATAACTTTTGAATTACTGAACGTAATTACTTCAAATTTAGATATAATATGTAAACCGATGGCCTCCAGCCGAAAATGGCTTAAAAAGTTATAAAAATCTTTATTTCAGGGGGGCTCTCATAGAAGCGAATGCGAAGTAAAAAAAAAAAATCGCGTTACATAAAATTGTTACGTATCATTTTAAAGATAATTTTGAACTGAGTACAAAAATATTTTTTTTTTAATTTTTCCCTTAAAATTGACGAAATGGGGGGCTTTCAAAGTGGCGATTTTATACGCTCGCTTGAAGACGCTCTCTAGAAAAATCCGCTATGGATTTTCAAACTGATTTTATGTTTTTAGGTCACTTATATCCTGTACTTGAACAACAAATACTAAAATTATATGAATATTATAAAGAAACGAGATTATTTAATTTTTAATGGGCGTCAGTAATTCATATAGCATCAACATAGCTTCACAATAATGCTAATAGATGGCGCAGTCAGTAACTATTCCCATGGAACTACGAGTTAAATTCAATGTTTGATAAATAATTCAATGTTTTCACTAACGTTCCCTAACCTTTACGGGCTACCTATAAGTTAGGTGATTGATGTTTTCTGTCAACTTATTTATCACGATCCTGTACGGGACACCTAAAAGGATATTGGGACGGATGTTAGGACTTAGGATTGTATTTAGGAGCTACCTACGTTAAGAGACTCCTACTTAGGGGATGATTTAGGTATGTTTGGTGAAAACGGGCATAATAATAATGTCAGTTTTGGTTATCATGTATCGATTGAATGAATAATCATGGGATACCGTTACCGCGAGGTCTCAGTTCGGGGCGAACCACTAGTAGCTCCTAGATTTGATTCATGGCCCTGGGAATTATTACTTCCTGGTAAATACCTAAATTATCCCTGACATAGTTTGGTAGGAGCCTCAAGTGGCGAATAGTTACCACACCCTACCAGCAAAATCGACACCTGCAAGGAAAAATATTATATCTCATTTTTCATTGAGCAAATTCATTGAGCGCAAAAAACATCTTGTATTTACTAAGAATATGATTTTGACTCAAAATCGTTAAAAAGTGAGTTACTATGTTTTTCCTTGCAGGTGTCAAAATATGCCCTACATTTATGCTGTATGATTTCTCTTCATAGTCTTCATTATAAGACTGATTGAAACAATAAAACTTATACTAAGTTAATTAACAATTATTAATTGACAACTAACTTAATTAACAATTATTATATGCACATTTTAGGTTTGCAGATGGCCAGGTGGTGACATAGAACTGTTTGAAACTCTAAGTGAATATTTTGGTGTCACCTTCATACCTATAGACTTTGTAGAAACAAATCTATTGACATCTTTCTATACAAGCAGTTTAATGTTGATCTTGAAGATTATGAAATCGGACTTTATGTTCCCGCACTGCAGGAACATGTTCAGTTTAGATATATTACTGAACGACAAGATGTCTACGGAGTGTTTCAATGAAAAGGTTACAGTTGATGACATCATCACCCATGTTGTTAGTCATCGTTTTAATGAACACCGTGAATTGAATCTGTCGGAATTCTGTTCTGACACAGGTAATACTATTAATTCTGTCCATAAAGTGACATAAGCGATAGCTTATGCCTAGCTGGGCTTTCGTGACTCCTCTTTCATTGTAAAGGCACTCCAAAGTTGACCATTAAGTGCAGATTTCACCAAAGTTAAGTGACGTTTTTCCTAAGAATAAATTGGGTGTTTTGACAGTTTTTATTGAAAATACTGTCAAAATATGAAATTTACACTCAGATAGGACTTATTTTATTTTGATGTTATCTGCCCTCAATAAACTGTCAATTTTGTAAATAAATTACAATTTATTGACAAAATTGACAGTTGAAAAATTAAGAAAAATAATATGAGCATTAAAAACAAAATAGCTATTTAAAAATATAAGGTTTATTTGGGTAAAAATTAAGCAATTCATAATGATGTACTGGGCTTATGTATACTAATATAATGTACTTTAAAGTAATTAATTAAACTGTAAGTGTATCATTATATGACATCTCAAAACAAAATAGCAATAATTCTGGTTTAATCATTAGTAGTGGTAGTATGGGCCCTGCCGTGAATTTCTAGTTCATGTTTTCATTAGCATGTCCTTAACTCCCTGTTCCCTTACAACCTGTATATTGTGCATTAACTACTAAATTCATTATTTTCAGAACTTAAAAACAAGAAAATCAACTTTTATAAATTAAGTCTTCTTTCACATTTTAAAATACTTATGATCAGAATGGGCAGAGACACTAAAATATTAAACTTATCTTCTAATAATTTAAGGTAATGTCTTTTTTTGTATAACATGATTTAGGCATGATATATTTTAACACCATATTTTAAATGGGACTGAAGTTTACGTCAAAGCCTCAGGTTTAACAGATTTATGTGAATATAATATTTTACAATAAAAAAAGAATTGGCTTGGTCAGTGTGCAAAGCCCTCTAAGTGAATGGCCAAAAATAATATTGGTCTTTTTGGTATTGCATTTAAGAAATTCTCTAATATTATTACACTACAAATTTAATCTTTCAGCCAAGTTCCATTGGATATATTAAACTTTTTCATCAAAGGAGACTTAATAGGTGTTAATTTGAGTAATAATAATGTAAGTATTGAATAAAATAGAATATTGAATAAAATAAAATAATGAAGGCAATTTTGATATAAAAAATAACCCATGAATTTTGTATTAATTAAATAATCATATGAAAACTATACTCTTTGTTAAAATGATAATGATCTACAGATACCCTCAGTAGCTGAGTTACACAGGATAAGCAGCAAAATTGAGAAGCTTTGGGTAGAGGGGAATCCCCTTTGTGAAGAAGACTTGGATCCAGTTACTTACATACGACAGATTGCACAAAAGTTTCCCAGATTGACTGAATTGGTAACACTCTTAAGGTCGAGTTGCATATCAGACAGTTATGATTAAGTTATCGTTAAAGTTATACTTGCTCATAAAATTATTTTAACGGTAAACGTATGTACATTTACGGACGTATCTCATAATATATGTATACGTACGTCAGATAATGGTCTGATTTGAAACTCATTTATTATTTAAATAGCGTTTGCCCGTGACTACACCGTGGGGTTAGGGTTTTAAAAATCTCGCGGCAAACTTTTGTTTTTCCGGGATTATCGACTTTTTTTATTTGATGCGATGCGATCTAACCTGATGGTAAGTGACGATAGAATAGAGTAGAATTTATTTTTTATTTAAAAAAAAATTTTACAAAGTGCTTTTGAATCGTCAAGAGAATCTACCATTGGTTCGGAATGCCGTTCCAACCGAGAAGAACCAGCGAGAAACTCGGCGATGCAGTCTAAGATGATAGCTGGCTAATTTGGCAAGGGTATGGCAGTGTACATTGAACCCATACCCCTGATCTGTTTCTACACGCCATATCGTGCTGAAACGCTAAATCGCTTGGCGGCACGTCTTTGACGGTAGCATTAGGTTAGGTGGTAACTAGCCACGGCCAATACAAAACCTTACCATAGACATTTCAGAAATTATAAAGTCCCAAATTACCCCTGCCGGGAATCGAACCCGAGACCTCCCAGTTATAAGACCACAGCGCTCACCACTGCGCCAGGGAGTTCGTCAAACTTAGTCTATGTTCTCCAAGTCATCAGCTGCTGCGTGATAGAACAAACCCACAAATCAAACAAACACTTTCGTTTTTATAATATTGGTAAGGATTTTGTGGATTGTTGTTAAATTGTGTTCAACTTTATCTTTACAGGATGGTTTGAAATTAAACGAACACGGCTTAATGTTGCCGTTTTCAAAAAATTTCATAATCACACCAGACAGAAAAACCAAATTGGTCATTGAAAAATTTGTTTCGCTTTACTTCGCTTTATACGACACGCGTCGCTCAAAACTTCAAATGTTCTACGACCCAGGCGCCAATTTGACACTTGCTACTGATTTCCCAGGTAAACTTAGCTTTTCCTACCGTCAAATGCGGAAGAAATCTTGTTTTTACGCATATGAAAGGCGATCAGCGAATGTTATTCACTTCCATTAACAACTCATCAACAGCTCACTACTGAGCGCAGGGCCCTGATTCTGTAACTCAGTTGCTATCAAAAAATGATAGCCACTGACATATATTTTTTATCCATTGAAGGTTTGCTACGAAAATGATACTTTTATTTTCATAGCAAACCTTGGACCTTGGTTGGCCCTGGTCTCCTCTCAGAGAAGGGTTATCCGTTATAGGCCATAGTCCTATTTTGAATATTATAATAATACCATTAAGGCTTTGCAGGATAGCGCAAAAACTAGCATTTGTCGCGATGTTCGGGGCAGGCATAAACCAGTGTTAGGATGGAATCACCACGTCCGTGAGAGTCATCAGAAAGCGAGGCACCATTTCAAAGTTTGGTTGTGGTATGGGAAACCTCAGTCTGGTGAGATTCACAATAACATGGTGGAGAGCCGCAGAGTTTTTAAAAGTAAATTGAGGTGGTGCCAGAACAACGAGGATCAGATAAAAATGGACTTATTAGCTTCACATCGAGCAGATAAAAACTTTGCCAAATTCTGGAAGGCAACAAAACGTCTTGACTATAAGTCTCGTTTACCTGCGACCGTAAATACTGAACACGATCCCAAGTCGATTGCCGAGTTGTTCTCGCACCACTTCAAAGCTGATCCTTTGCCAGTAAGAAATAAACAGCAGTGTGCTTCTACGCTCAGTGACTTTAACAGTATTGAGGAAGCTACTCCTCAGTTCACGCCGGACGTTATAGCCCAAGTGGTTAGAAAAATGAAGAAGGGTAAATCCCCCGGTTTTGACGGACTGAGCTTAGAACACATTTTATATGCTGGTTTCGATATATTTCGAATTTTGGCAGAAATTTTTACGTTTTCTATTAACTCTGGATATTTGCCGAAAAACCTTATGAGAACGATGGTGGTTCCAATTCCTAAAAACAAAACCGGTGATCTTTCCAGCCTTAAAAACTACCGGCCGATTTCTTTAGGAACCGCTATAGGTAAGATTCTGGAAAGATTAGTGCACCCTGGTATAATCGAGAACATAAAGGTTGACGACGCACAGTTTGGTTTTCGTTCCGGACTCTCAACAGATTCGGCGGTCTTCAGCCTCAAATCAACAGTTAACTATTATAAAAACAGAAGTACATCTGTTTATGCTTGCTTTTTAGATTTGAGCCGTGCCTTCGATCTAGTTAACTACCAGCAACTATGGCAAAAACTAAGGACTTCTAATGTACCGCTGAAAACCGTAGAACTGTTGAGATACTGGTATGAAAACCAAACAAACTTTGTGAAATGGGGCGACGCCGCCTCTAATGATTATATATTAGAATGCGGCGTGCGTCAAGGTGGGTTGACCTCTCCGGACCTCTTTAACGTATACGTAAACGATCTGATTGAGGAACTTAGAAGTGCAAAGGTTGGTTGTCACATTGGCACAACCTGTGTGAATAATCTCAGCTATGCTGATGATATGGTACTTCTGAGTCCCTCAATCAGAGGACTTAGAAGTTTATTGGCTATCTGCGAACATTATGCTATGAGCCATGGGCTCAAATATAATGTCAAAAAGACGCAGATGATGATATTCCGCTCTGGTAGAGGCCCGGAGAGGGTTCCCTCAGTATGTCTAGATGGTGTGCCTATTGATAGGGTGACCGAGTTCAGGTACTTGGGACATATCCTGACTGAGGACTTACGTGATAACCGCGATATCGAACGTGAACGGCGTGCTCTGGCTGTTCGGTGTAATATGCTCGCTCGCCGTTTTGCTCGGTGCAGTCCTGAGGCGAAGCTGACACTGTTCAGAGCATACTGTCAATGCTTCTACACGTGTCAGCTTTGGTTCAACTGCAGCAAAAGTGCGCGAAGCAGCATCAGAGTGCAGTATAATAACGCATACCGCATTTTGATGAAACTGCCTAAATACTGCAGTGCGTCGAGCATGTTTGCCGACGCCAGAGTACCTGATTATTTCGCGGTTATTAGATCACGGGTTGCGGCTTTTTGGTTCCGCATCCGTAATTCTAAGAACGAGGTCCTCAGGGTATGCTCCGAGTGCCCTGAGAATCCAATTCTGAAATATTGGCTTGCCGTACATCGTGACAACAATCGCAAGTAGGTAAATAATTATTACGAACTCCCGTTTCAGGGGCAATTAAATTTTTATTTTATTTGTAATTTATTATATTTGTTTTTTAGTTTTTTGTATCTAACTTTGTACATTTTGGGTTTTTATTGCCTTCAAATAAATATTATTATTATTATTATTATTATTATTAATTATAAAAAGTGTTATAATAAAGCATTAAAAAAAAAATAGTCCACCACGCTGGCCCAATGCGAATTGGCGAACTTCACTCACCTTTGAGAACATTATGAAGAACTCTCAGATGTGCAGGTTTTCTCACGATGTTTTCCTTCACCATTGAAGCAAGTGATATTTAATTGCTTAAACACCTACCAATATTCGGTACAACCAAGTACGTCTTCGGTCGGCGCGCGGCTCGATACGACTCGTTTGATTTCGTCGGTCCACCCTCCTAATTTCTCTACCTCTAATGGGAGGTCTGCCAACACTGTGCATCTTGGTCCTGGGTTGCTACTCGAGCATCTTGGGACATCATTGATTGAGTGATTGATCGCTTAACATAGCTGAAAGTTAACAAGTTGATGCCCACAACATTGACCGAGTGATTGATAGCTTAACTAGCTGATGTCCACAACATTGACCGAGTGATTGATAGCTTAACTAGCTGATGCCCACAACATTGACCGAGTGATTGATAGCTGAAGGTTAACTAGCTGATGTCCACAACATTGACCGAGTGATTGATAGCTTAACTAGCTGATGCTCACAACATTGACCGAGTGATTGATAGCTGAAGGTTAACTAGCTGATGCCCACAAAATTGACCGAGTGATTGATAGCTGAAGGTTAACTAGCTGATGTCCACAACATTGACCGAGTGATTGATAGCTGAAGGTTAACTAGCTGATGTCCACAACATTGACGGAGTGATTGATAGCTGAAGGTTAACTAGCTGATGTCCACAACATAGGCCGAGTGATTGATAGCTGAAGGTTAACTAGCTGATGTCCACAACATAGGCCGAGTGATTGATAGCTTAACTAGCTGATGTCCACAACATAGGCCGAGTTATTGATAGCTTAACTAGCTGATGCCCACAACATTGACCGAGTGATTGATAGCTTAACTAGCTGATGCCCACAACATTGACCGAGTGATTGATAGCTGAAGGTTAACTAGCTGATGCCCACAACATTGACCGAGTGATTGATAGCTGAAGGTTAACTAGCTGATGCCCACAACATTGACCGAGTGATTGATAGCTGAAGCTTAACTAGCTGATGTCCACAACATTGACCGAGTGATTGATAGCTGAAGGTTCACTAGCTGATGCCCACAACATTGACCGAGTGATTGATAGCTTAACTAGCTGATGCCCACAACATTGACTGAGTGATTGATAGCTTAACTAGCTGATGCTCACAACATTGACCGAGTGATTGATAGCTGAAGGTTAACTAGCTGATGTCCACAACATTGACCGAGTGATTGATAGCTTAACTAGCTGATGCCCACAACATTGACTGAGTGATTGATAGCTTAACTAGCTGATGCCCACAACATTGACCGAGTGATTGATAGCTGAAGGTTAACTAGCTGATGTCCACAACATTGACCGAGTGATTGATAGCTTAACTAGCTGATGCCCACAACATTGACTGAGTGATTGATAGCTTAACTAGCTGATGCCCACAACATTGACCGAGTGATTGATAGCTTAACTAGCTGATGCCCACAACATTGACTGAGTGATTGATAGCTTAACTAGCTGATGCCCACAACATTGACCGAGTGATTGATAGCTGAAGGTTAACTAGCTGATGCCCACAACATTGACCGAGTGATTGATAGCTGAAGGTTAACTAGCTGATGCCCACAACATTGACCGAGTGATTGATAGCTGAAGGTTCACTAGCTGATGTCCACAACATTGACCGAGTGATTGATAGCTTAACTAGCTGATGCCCACAACATTGACTGAGTGATTGATAGCTTAACTAGCTGATGCCCACAACATTGACCGAGTGATTGATAGCTGAAGGTTAACTAGCTGATGCCCACAACATTGACCGAGTGATTGATAGCTGAAGGTTAACTAGCTGATGCCCACAACATTGACCGAGTGATTGATAGCTGAAGGTTCACTAGCTGATGTCCACAACATTGACCGAGTGATTGATAGCTTAACTAGCTGATGCCCACAACATTGACTGAGTGATTGATAGCTTAACTAGCTGATGCCCACAACATTGACCGAGTGATTGATAGCTGAAGGTTAACTAGCTGATGTCCACAACATTGACCGAGTGATTGATAGCTTAACTAGCTGATGCCCACAACATTGACTGAGTGATTGATAGCTTAACTAGCTGATGCCCACAACATTGACCGAGTGATTGATAGCTGAAGGTTAACTAGCTGATGCCCACAACATTGACCGAATGACATTGTTAGCTGAAGGTTATCATTTTTGTTCTAGCAACCTCAAAGCACCTTACAACTGAGCCGTACGCGACGGTCTCTCGAAACTTCCTCAATCCGGTGACGCTTGGGAAGAAGAAGAAGTTGTATCAGTCCCGGGCCGCTGTGATAGCCATGATCTGTCAGCTGCCGCAGACTGTTCACGACCTCAGCACCTTTAATATCGACGTATTGCAACACGACGTAAGCGCCATTTACTTCTACTTGTCCGTGTAACTCTCACAGATAGGTATAATGATCATCATTATCAACCCATTTACGGCTCACTACTGAGCGAGGTCTCCTCTCAGAGAAGGGTTATAGTAGCCATAGTCCACCACGCTGGCCCAATGCGAATTGGCGGCCTTCACACACCTTCGAGAACATTATGGAGAACTCTCAAGTGTGCAGGTTTCCTCACGATGTTTTCCTTCACAGTTAAAGCATGTGATATTTAATTTCTTAAACGCACTTAACTTCGAAAAGTCATACCCAGGATCGAATCTGTGACCCCCGAATAGGAGACCACAGTCGTAACCACTAGGCTATCAAAATAATTTAAAAATTGTAACCCGAGAGCGGAAAATTGGATATAACATCCGTCATATTGATTGATTTTAATATTTTAATAAAGCATATGTCACCCGGACTATTATAGTGTCCTGCGAACCGAATCTGGTCACGGCGGCCAGCCTCAGAGATTTGCCATCTGCGCAGGAGATATTATAGTGCACAAGTGTATGCGCAAGCAAGCAAAACACAGGTGCACTCTCTATTCCCTCGCTCTTATATTCCGATGGGACGGAAATCCGACACGGCCGGAGAGAGAATAGGGGCAGGACCGACGGCTTCACCGGTTACCTACACCGCCAACTTCCTAACTCCGGGCTATATACAACGTGTACTGAAAGTCCGAAAAACTACTGCAGGGTACCTTTGTACCTTTCATATAGAACTCTTCAGCACAAGCATTGGACTCGAAGCCCTTATAGTTTTTGAGTAAACCACACTGAAAGTTTTCACCAATAATAATCTTAGCACAACTCTAGAAAACATAACACGTCGGTATACCTACTACCGCGCGCCGCGCGCGTTGTATTGTAACCTATCCACGGTTAATCATAGGGATCGGGTTGTCACAAGTAGGCGCATTAATATCAATTGAATAAGTTTGTATGTTAAAAAATGTGCTTATTTCTATTCAATATTTTTATAGATGATTCTTTATTAGCTACACACACGTACCCTGCAGTCATTTTTCGGACTTTCAGTACACGTTGTATATACATTTATCAGCCCGACGCGGGAATCGAGCCCATAACCTCGTCATCTGCAGTCGAACATCCTAATCACTAGTCCAACGAGGCAGCTATAACTGACCCGCCTGGCGATCGCGTAACTTTTATCGCTGTCCTTAAAGGACTATTTCAATGTCAAAACATGGTTTTGACGTGGTTTTGACCAATAGGAGAGACCCAAAATCGTATTTTGACATTGATGCAGTCCTTTAAGGACTGAAAAAAAATTACGCGATAGACCCCCAGGACTATAATAACAAATCAATTGACAGTTGACAGTTGACAGACCTAATTCATCGGAATCAGCTCAGTAGTTATGGCGCCACGTTGGAACATTCGCAAATAGTCACATACATACAACGTGTCCCAAAATTCAGCGATAAGCCAGCGCCGGAAGATAGACATGCCCATGACTACTCGGGGAAAAAAAAGAAAAAAAATCTCAATTTTTTTAAGTTATAGAAAAAAAGTGAAATTCTTCAAAAATTGAGACCTTTTTAGGTATTTTTCACTACGATGACTAAAATTTTATAAATATTTTTCTTTATTTTTTTTATAGGCAACCTGAAAAGCATTGCTATCCACTACAATCCTTAAACAATCCAGAATGCCTCTAGTTTTTTCACAAAAATTATTCAAATTTATTTTTTTCTCAAATTTTTTTTAAGATTTTTACTTTTATTTAACTTTTACTCATAGTGGTGTAAAAAAAAGTATGAACACTACTATGGCAAGTATTTTTATTAATTGATGCAACTAATCAAGATTCCAAAATGGTATAATACTCTTAGGAAAACAAGTTACAAAAATAAAATGTGCTTATTATTTCTAAACAGTGGCCAAATGACGGTCGGGTAATAAAAAGTATTAGTTCTATTATTAACATCATAGCAAAGGCACGACATCGCCTTAAAAATGATCGTTTTATTTGTCTTGCATATCCTCTGCTATTGATGTAATCCGCAGCCTGAGTGAGTTGCCAACAATGTGCAGACTCCTCTAAAAATTCTATATCACAGTATTTCTAGTGATAAAAATAATAGCTTGGGAGTAAATCTCAAAAAAGGAGGTATTTCCAAAGCACCAAACTCTATCAAAGTTCCCCTAGGGACACCAAAGTGGTAGAATAGCGCAAACATCTTTGCAGGTCTTTTCAAAACTAGTGGTAGAGTCTCGACTCGTCATAAGAGCCACAGATTGGCCTACCTGAAATAAATATTGTTGAATTTTGAACTTCAACGCAATTCCTTTAAATGATAATAACAACTAGGCTTTTTAATTTTCATTCGCTTTAATTAATTATACTTTTGGTTTACAGAGCAAATCCATATTTTTTGTCATAGACGGTGTGTATAAAGAAAAGCCGAAAAACTCTCAAGAACGAATAATAAACTTCAGAAGGTCGTTCATATTGTACAAAGACTACTGTAACACTACATTCACAAGTTATATGATCGTGCATGAAATGTTCTCGGTTACTTTGGCAACGCCTGAGCTCATCAGAAATAGCTTTAAGGTAACCTATAGCTATAGCGCTATTTGCTCCACTATCAATAAGGCCGCCTTTGCATGTGTAATTTTAAGTTAAGATCACCAGTTGGAATATTGTTGTACCCATTCCCAACAGAAGCTTTTAAATCTGTATGTAATTAGTAATTACCCATACAAACATAGTTTTAAAAGCTTCTAATATTCTATTCTAGTATACTTAGTACTAGATGATGCCCGCGTATTCGTCCGCGTGGATAAGGTTTTTTTTTAATTCCCGCGGGAACTCTGTAGTTTTCCCGGATAAAAAGTAGCCTATGTGTCAATCCTGGGTATGAGCTATCACTATTCCAAATTTCAGCCAAATCGGTTAATTCGTTGTGGCGTGAAAGAGCAACAAACATCCATCCGTACTTTCATCCTCACAAACTTTCGCATTTATAATATAAGTAGGATTAATAAGATTATACACTTAATATTATAAAGAGGAAATGTTTGTTTGTTTGTTTGAATTGAATAGGCTTCGAAACTAATGGACCAATTTGAAAAATTCTTTCACCATTAGAATCCTATATTGTCCCTGATGAACATAGGCGATAGAATATTTTCAAAAAGTTAGGGATCCGTATGAAAACTTCGATAATGTAACCCAAAGTGTGATAAAAATACCAAAAAAAAAAATCCTTATAGAATAGAATAGAAATATTTTTTATTCAAATAAACTTTTTACAAGTGCTTTTGAATCGTCTGGCTCTACCACTGGGTCGGAATGCCCTTCCTGTCGAGAAGAACCAGCAAGAAACTCGGCGGTCGCTCTTTTCAAAACAAATTTACAATACAGTAAATACTATGCTATATATGCAGTGTTTCCACAATGAGGGAAGTTCTAAGAATGCATACTGACTAACTTCTTAAGATGGGCAGACATAAAGTAGCCCCATTCCCGCCGGCGGAACCCGTTCACGAGCATGACGCATGACCCAGGCATTGCTTCGCTCAACCATATTTGAGGGAATGTAACAACCCGCATCACACGACACCACCACAGAAATGTTTAGAGTGCGTGACATACTTAAGCTACCCATGTTAAGGGCCTGGAGAGTGACATAGACTACTTTTTATATTAAATCAAAGAGTTCCCGAGGGATTTTAAAAATAAATCCACGCGGACGAAGTCGCGAGCATCGGGTAGTTATTTATATTCTTCTATAATATATTTATAATCCTTAGGTGAATCTTAATGGAAATAGGCTAAATAAATAAATATATTTAAAAACACTAAATCGTTTCTAAATGACTTTTTTTGCCGTTATGATTAATAGGTCTATTTTGTTTCAGAAACCAATCAGAAACTTAAATCAGTTGACACTGATTGACCCGGATCAAGAAGATAGAAAAACCATTTGTACTATTTTCAGTTATTATACAAAACTTCACAAAAACGAAGCAGAAAAGTGAGTGATATGAGCAGCTTTTTTGGCTGCAAATAATTCAGGTCCCAGTTTGGCCTAAAAAAGTAACTTTACTTCTTTATAAACCGATAGACGCCCATTGCTGGACAAAGGTATCTTGCATGGACTTACACAGGGTTCGGTCTTGCCCCGCTTGTATCCAGTGGCTCCCTGCGACTCATTTGTCGTCGGTCCACCTAGTGGGGGGTCTGCCAACACTGCGCTTCCCAGTGCGGGGTCGCCACTCCAGCACCTTTGGGACCCCAACGACCATCAGCTCATCAAACTATGTGCCCCGCCCATTTCTATCCGGATTTTTATATTTTATACATGGCAGTTGTTTTAGTCATATATGTTTCCGTCTTATTTTTCTTTTTACAGTCGTCTCATACAACAAGACTGGGATATAAGGAAAGCGTTTAAGCAATTTATGGCTGATTTGAAGAATAATGCCATAACCTCTGATAAATTTGGACATGATAAAGTGAATAATGATGAAGATTCTTCTAATGCGTCGTTATCTCTATTAGATGAAGAGGAAGTTGATTAAATAAATTTTTTGTTGGATTTTTTATTCTCCTAATTCCGTGCCCACAGCAATATTTAGTAGAAAGTTGTGATGGTTAACTTGTTACGATATTATCTGAGGAATAGTCATATTATAAAGTCGGATTTTTAACACATCATCTTTAGGCAGAGCACAGGATCGGTGTTTTTGCGACTGCAGCGCGTTTTCGTAACTCAAAAGCGTTCAATACGATACTAAAAGTAGCGAAGGTGCGCTTAAAAATCAAGGAACGCAGATGCTAAAAACAACTTGATCGCTGCAACTGGCGCGGGAATAGTGTTCTGTGCCCCATAGAAATAGGAAGATTAGTCGTAATTCCTAGTTCCATGGTGTGCTCACATTAGCTTTCGTACGCGGAATCAAGCTTCCGAACATAGATTAAAAACCATAAAATTAAATACAGTGATCGCTGCAGCTCTAACTTGACGAAAAATACCATGTCTGCGAAAAATTAAAAAAAAATATCTCAAAACCTTGGCTATGTTAGAGCTGTTCTCAGTATCTACCCTAAGGCTGGAACCATATCTGTACGCATCAATTCGCATTTTGTCCATACAAAACTCATTTGTCATAAAATGCGCACAGGTGTAGTTCCACCCTTACTGTATATTTTTTGTACGCTAGAACCCAGAGCCCTGAGTAAAAATATATTTTATATTTGTCACTGTCAAGACATAGAAGATTGACATTGACAAAAACCATACCGACCATACCCATCTAGTACCTAATCTGTGATACCCAATACCCATACACCACTGACCACTGACCAGTGACCACCACTGACCACGAAGTACATACAAAAACGCTAAACCTAAAACGGAAAACCGTAAATCTAAATTATTATTTATCTATTTGTACCTACTACAAATCACGTAAAAAGAAAGGATAGGTCATAGACTATGACCTATGACTCATAGTAGATGAAAAATTGAAAACCAAACCAGAAATACCGACGCCTGTCTTTATCAACACAGTACACACGAAATACTGTGCTATCAACTCTAATATTGTATTGTGTTTCACCTCCGTGAGATAAGAGCAAAGATTTTTGTAATGTGTTACTGTTGATTGCAGATTGAAAATAAACTTAACATTTACATATAATCTCCATTTCTCTCAAAAGGGGCAGTTAAACAAGTCTGCGCTTATGTTGATATGTCAAATAGTTCTTTAGGCCAAGCTCCCAATATGCCCACACTCGGATCACTCAACAATCAAGGCATCCAATACGTGAACAACCCTCTGCAGAGTCCTCAGATCCAATCAGCGTCGTTACAAGGCTCGCCTTCCCAACACAGTCCGATGGGTACCCAGCCACAGGTCGGCTCCAAGGTGAACCAGGGAGGCGGGGATCAGGCCTCACAGGTAAAATAAAACTACATAAATTCTCACATACATTCATTAATTTCTACCCATCTGCTTACTATTGGGCACAGGTCTCTAATGACGTGTGCCCAATAGTAAGCAGGAGATGTAAGATATAGTAAGAATGAGGGTTTAGGCCAAAGTCCACCTTGTTGGCAAATCACTGCCTTGGAAGAATACTGTTGCAACTGAAAAATGCTATTTTCTTTTAAAGGGAGCTGACTGAAGTTATATTTTAAACTGATATAACTTTTGACCCATTGCTCTTTAATAAAATTTTAAAAAAAGTTTGAAATATGAATAAACTTCAAACAGCTTCCTTGAAAATAATAGCATTTTTGAGTTGCAAGGCAGCGAAATGTGGTTTGGCAGACTTCACGCACCTAGAAGTACATTATTTTGGAGAAATTTCAGGCATGTAGGTTTCCTCACAATGTTTTGTTTCACTGTTGAAGCAAGTGTTTAACTGAAGCTTGAGCCTGAAACTATTTAGTTACACTATTCCATGAATTGTCTTTTGTTTATTAAAGTAAAATCATTGTTGGTCATCATTGGATAAATACAATGTTACTACCTACTTCCATGGAATTAGTTCCTATCTCTATGATAACTTCTGTCAACTTTCTTCTTTGTTTTGAATTTAATTATTACAAATAAAACTCAAAGTTAAACATATTTTTTGCTTGCTATTATTTATAAATCCCATTAGTCATTAAAAGAAAAAAGTATGTTTTTCACCTTATTGTAAACTTATTTTTGATATGAAAACCACTGTAAACAAAGTTGAAGGAAAATTTAATTTTGCATATTTTTAGGATTTATGTTTTACATTTACACTTTTTTGATTATATTTTAAAAAATAGGAACAAGGAATATTAGCCACCTTTCAATTTGCCTGAATAGTTGCAATATGCTATGAGGTGAGGATGTATTTTATAACATCTTATATACTTCAACTATAACATAACACATGCTTGAAACTTATGTAACCTAGGGGGCCTTCCCTGACCTAATTCTGTATTTTTGACATTTCCAGTGGCCAGTTGAAAACAATAGAAATTCCCAACTAAGAACTGCCATACCCATATTTTCTTCATACATATTCATCGTTGGACCGTTTTAGTTGGCAACTGAACAATAGCCACTGAGATATTGAATAGCTCCCCCTAATCAGCATGAGCCCAAGGCTGTAAAGAACCCATTTATTCATCTTTCTTTGTCAATTCCAGTATCTAACCAGACCCAGGCTTCAGGAATTAGTGAGGGAAGTGGATCCCACAGTACAGTTGGATGAAGAGGTTGAGGAGACGCTCCTACAACTGGCTGATGATTTTATTGATACCACACTGAGTGCAGCGTGCACACTCGCCAAGCACAGACATGCTTCCAATGTGGAGCTGAGAGATGTTCAAATATATTTAGGTAAGAGTTTTTTAATTAATTCTGTCTCAAAAACACTAACTCAAATAACTTTATTTTTATGTTTTGAGTATTAGTATTATGCAATAGTAATGATGAAAATGAATAGGAATGATGAAAATAGTGACAGCCTAGTGGTTAGGACTGTGGTCTCCTATGCGGGGGGTCGCAGGTTCGATCCCGGGTACACACCTCTGACTTTTCCGAGTCAAGTGCGTTTAAGCAATTAAATATTACTTGCTTCAACAGTGAAGGAAAACATCGTGAGGAAACCTGCACACCTGAGAGTTCTTCATAATGTTCTTGAAGGTGTGTGAAGTCTGCCAATTCGCATTGGGCCAGAGTGGTGGACTATGGCCTATAACCCTTCTCTGAGAGGAGACCTGCGCTCAGTAGTGAGCCGTTGATGGGTTGCTAATGATGAAGAAGGGTTTTTAAATAAAAGGATTAAGGTATGTTAAAAGTAAGGTAGAAGTTAAAAATTTTGTCTACTCAGTTACTTGTGAACCTCTAAGGCCGTGGTCGTCAAACTGCGGCCCGCCGATGGTATTTGTGCGGCCCACGATAAAACCAACTAATTTTACAAAAAATATAAATTATACCTACAATTAACTATTGAATTATAACTATTCAGAGCAATGGCACAGAGTAAATATACCTACCTAAGTAAATATCAAGTCTAAACGGCAAAGACAGTGCGGACGTAGCGGGAAGTGAGTCGAGGCGGCGCGGCGGCGCGGGCGGCGGCAGTGCCCCCACCACCCTCTGCCCGCTACCAACCGCGCCGCTCCGTCGAAAATTTTTTTCATTTTCGAAAATGACGTTTTTAAAAAATAAATATCGCAATCGCCTTTCCAGTCATTTAGAAGACACTATGAGGATTTCATGCAGTCCCAAAGACGCGAATATAGCAGATATAGTAAAAAAACTGCAACATCATAATTGTTAACTTTTTAGGGTTCCTAACCCAAATTAATAAGACTTTTTTTTTACTAAAGTACCTTGGTATTTCTTCGTAATAAAAAAATCTCAAAAATTTGTTTTAATTTTTAACATTCACTTGCATCCGCGTTTGTAGTTTTCACATATAATAATTCATAATATGTAAGCGGCCCTCAGTACTATCTCACATTGTCCTTTGTGGCCCTTGAAAAAAAAAGTGTGACGACCACTGCTCTAAGGGATATCATGAGAAAACAGGTATATTAAATTTTTTCATGGGAACCCACACTGAACTGAACCGGGTATTCAATTTATTTTACCTGGGTAAGTTATTCAAACATACTGAGAGAAATCTGGTGGTAGTAGGTACAAAGCATCAGCGGAAGCATTATCTATCTATCTATCTATCTATATAAATAAAAATGAATGTTGGTAAGCGCATAACTCAAGAATGGATGGACCAATTTGGTCAATTTATTTTTTTGTATGTTCCTTAAGGTCCACGGAAGGTTTTAATACTTAATAAAAAAAAAAACAAACAAAAAAATTACTTATAATAGATAAGTTGGCGGTACGAAGTTCGCTGTGTCAGCTAGTTAAAATTAAAATTAAGATAAAATGAATTATTTGTACACCACAAAAGAAGAGTTAAATGCAATCTTTTTAAATCAAAACAATCTCTACCATACAACCATACTTAATAACCATACTTACCTTACCATATTTAATTCTTTTTTGAATACCTAATTCTGCTCTTTCAGAAAGACAATGGAATATGTGGATTCCTGGATTTGGTAATGATGAGCTACGACCATATAAACGAGCTGCAGTCACAGAATCTCACAAGCAGAGAATGGCGCTTATCAGAAAAACTATTAAGAAGTACTAGATGGGATATATTACATTTTATAGCATTGCTTGGCCTAAACCACTTCTTCTTCTTCATCAACCTATAGACGTCCACTGCTGGACAAAGGTCTCCTGCGCACTTGACTTCCTGGACTTCCACAGGCTTCAGTCTTGCTCCTCTTGAATCCAGCGCCTCCCTGCCACTCGTTTGATGTCGTCGGTCCACCTAGTGGGTACCTAAAGTCTCTCTAAACATGGATAAGCTTTACTTATGAGAGGGTTTAGATTACACTAGATATAAAATAATAAACTCTACTTGTTACTTAAGTCCATGAATACAGTGGTTAGTGCACTTGCTACATTCTGTACATTATTCAATGACTTAAGTCACTGTTTTGTACTGCTTCATTCATATAATATGCAAGATGTGGTATGTAAACTCTGAAATAAAAAACTTAGTTAAATTACTTAGTGGTTTCATTGTAAGATGTTAGAGTATTTCTCAAATATTTTGATTCTTTAGTTTTCTAGATACTTTTTTAATAACAGCCTACCACTAGATAGGTAAAAAATATATCAGAAATCAAATTGGCCCATACTTGCAAAGGTATGGACATTGGACAGTTTCTTTGAAAGTAGATAAAGAAAAAAGTGCGTGCGTACAAAGTACACATGTCAGAAGTGAAACTTCTTTTTCGACACTTCCGTTGCATACTTGCGTGACGTTCTTCTTCTTCTTTATCAACCGATAGACGTCCACTGCTGGACAAAGGTCTCTTGCATGGACTTTGCGTGACGTTACATTTGTAAAAATTTTACCCTCATGCGCCTAAAGAAGTTTCACTTCAAAAATCCAAACTGTCATGAAATGTAAGTTGTTGCAACTTACATTTCACGAGTTTGGATTTCTGCTTAGTTATTGACTAACTGCGATTTATTATGCACTGAAAGGATTGCTCAATATATAGCACTGAGCAAATTCCCATTATCTTCATGTTTCCAAAGGTTGCTATGGGAAAAGATGGAGGAAGCAAGCGAGGACTGGAGTTGCTCAATATTATGCATTTCTGCTTGGGACCTCCCACATAAGAGATCAACTTCACTTGCATGTCTTGCTACTAGTTAATAGCTTGCAGACTTGCAGTTGTAAGATGTATTAAAAACAAGGTAACAATTTTTAAAACACTTTATTTATCATACTATAATAAAACACATCAAGTCACAATGTTTAACAAAAATCACACAAATATAGTAAAAACAATTTAAGTACTTACTTAATAAATAAATGAAAAAATCACATTTTAATCACTTAGATAATACTTCAATAAATTATTGAATTAAATACTGGTACTTATACCAACCAAAAATCACAGGAGGGAAAATTATGAAACAAAAGCTGCTTTTTGGAATGTAAGTAGCATTTTCCAATTAATTTGCTATAACAGTCGGTTACTATTATTTTCACAAAATCATATTAATTAAGTATTTTGTTCTAATTATGACAAAAATTATCATTCTAAGAAGGTATGTATTTGTAGTGTAAACTAAAATCATTAAACCTAATTTCTTAATACAAGTCATGGCTATGCCATTTACAAGCTAATATCCTCAATGGTTTGACTTTAGCTATGAATTAGTCGGTTCGGTATTATTAATTTGAAAACGTGTTTGCTATTATGTAGGTTTACATGATACACTTGTGTACACACAAAAAAAAAAACATTTTAAAGAATTTTTGACTGAAAAATGTTTCTACCATTTTTAATCACAATAATTCAAGATTTTTTGTCAAAAAAAAAACAAAAATGTTCAGGTTCCACCGAGATTTGAACTCGGATCGCTGGATTCAAAGTCCAGAGTGCTAACCATTACACCATGGAACCGATATCGATGGCGTCCAATTTTTCTAACTAGTCCTAAACAGCTCAATTAGGCCGAAAGCACATTACAATAAACTATTCAAAATGGTGTGAAACATTTAGTTCAATGAGATCTAATCTGTAGTATTTTATTTTCATTATAGGTACAGATTTGGACCATATTTTATGTGAAAAGAAATAAAGCTATTGTTATCATTTAGAGACTGTTTGCTTAGTTGCGGAGAATAAGATCCACATTTTATCATGTACCTACTTAAAATAAATGTAGGTACAAAGACTAATATTATAATTATGAAGCCATTCGCTGGCAATGTGGTTTCAAATACGTTCAAGTACATAATATATCACCTAAAAATTGTAACAGTTAGCATATTGGACTTTTATAAGAACATAGCTTACCTTCATTACACAGAATTAATTACTCTATCATAGAACTACATAATTATATAGATTTGAGGTGAATAAAAATAACACCTAATCATGGATCTAAGAAGAAACCACCTGTGCAAAGCCGAAGAGGGTCAGCTAGTGTAGCTATAAATTTTTTTTAGATACTAGAAATTGTATTTGTTCCATAGGTACCAGGATAAACACAGGAGGGGCATGTTTAGTATCAAGTCTGGAATATGTCCATGATCCCGTTACATTATTGTTGCGACCTTTAATTGCGCAGTAGGTATACCTATTGACTGACTGTAATGTGCGTGTGTCTGTAAACTACATACGAGTACCTACCTAATAACTAGGTATTATATTTTAACATATTTGCACTGCAGGGTTGATCAGCCATCTACTGGCTATATTTAACTGACATTCAGTGTTATTTACCGATCTACTATACTCAGTAATAAACAGCAGGTAGTCTGCGTTTAGATACTGCTAGTACCTAGGTATGGGCGCGAGCAACTTTTCTCGACTGCATATTTTATATTCAGACGTGGCATCTCTGACCTACAGAGACCAAAATAGAACCAGCTGGTAAAACAAGCCTCTATAAAGTCATGGGGATAGCCGCATCAGCTAAGTGCGACGTGCGAAAATCATTCGCTGTATTTAAGTGTTCTGAGCCTAGTAAATGTGTTTATATTACATTAAAAAAATTGTTTACAATTTAAAGCCACAATTTAAACAAAGCAGACACACGATTTATCGAATCACCGTCGATTCGCAATCGCCTCACCAGTTCTGCTCTGACCTTAGACGTAGTGCGCGCGCGCCCTTATATGGAATTTTCGTGCACAATTATTTTTTATGACATACTTAAACTTTCAAAATACCGATTCGCTTATGAAATGAACCCATGTGTAGGTTTGCTTCTACAGTCTACACAAACAATAAAATCTGATGCTAAGTATACTTTCTACTGTGCGCAAGCAGTTTCTTTTTCCTCAGGGATGTAGAGCTGATCGGAAGGGTCCAGTTTCTGCCACTGCAGGTATTTCGATTTGATTGTCACTGGTTCCTGAAAAAAAAGAAATGAGATTGTTCATAAAAAGATATTCAAAGGTACCTAATACCACAGAGTAGGATAGTTTCATACAGAGGTTCGACGAAACCGGTTTGACAGGGCAATCATGCGGTGGTTGCGGTAAGTGCGGAGCGAGGTAGGCTCCCGTGTAAGCTATGGCCTACATGGGAGCTACTACATTAAAAGGTTGTATTACCTAAACTAAACTAAACCAGCGCTATAGTCAGTCTTGACTCAGCATGAAGCTGAGGCAGCGCCCCATTCAGCAGCATTAGGCAATATAGGTTCTAGGGGGATATTGATGGGCGCCTGGTTTTCCAGAGAACCGATGATTGTGATCCTTTTCCTCGGTTCTTTGGAAATCTTTAGGGGGCCTATTTTGTTTAATTACATAATTTTTGTATTTTGTATTGTATTTTTGTATTTTGTATTTTTGTATTTGTACTTTGCTGGCTGAATAAATGTTTTTATTATTATTATTATTATTACGCTTTCGTAAATTTTTTAATATTATACGGTTAATTTATTGATTATTTATTATTATCTATACATCTACGAGTATATCAATACATACATAAAAATAAATAAAATTGAAGTAGGTACCTATCTGTTTGTAATGTCAAAATAACAGATTCTTACTAAAATTCGGTTCGGTACTTTTTGCCTGTCTGTCTGTCTATCTATCTGTCTGTCTGTTTGTTCCTACTTATCTCGGGCACGACTTTAACTGACAGATAGCTGATGTTATAAGAAGTACCTTAGGCTTACTAACTTAACATTTTAACAGACTTTAAAAAACGAAGTTGTGTCTTTCTGCATGTGCATATCGATATCTCCGTGATTTCTAAACCGATTTGCGTGATTTTTTTTTAATCTATATAGAAATTTTGTGAGATGTTTCCCTAAAAACTTCGGGTTCTAAATTTTCAATCCTGATGCTGAAGGGTTCTGCCCAAGC
The DNA here is from genome assembly GCA_029955525.1 of Oeneis ivallda. NCBI lineage: Eukaryota > Metazoa > Arthropoda > Insecta > Lepidoptera > Nymphalidae > Oeneis > Oeneis ivallda. Next base: position 7,593,279 of record JARPMR010000022.1, on the reverse strand, counting down.
GGATAAAGTCACGGGTATCAGCGAGTATTATTATAAAATAAATAATCTCAAATAGATAGAAGTCATATTGAAAGCCAAAATTTCCCTCTCACAAATCGATGACAACTATAATTTTAAATACAAATTTATTTTATATTTTTGATTACCTATTGATTAATTACTATTGTTTAAAATAATATTGTTCATTGTGATGTTGACCTGAAATATACAAAAAATAGGTACACTCTGGAGTAATTCGTCGCAGATACCTAGCGCAAATATTGATGGAAAGCTTGCAGCTTTTAGGGTACGTTTTTGCACACGCGTAGCGTTGCGCGGCGCGTGGTGCGCCGTGTCGCGCGATAATCTCAAACATATGGCCAAATATGAGAGCGTTCATGCAGAGGCGTTTGCGTTGAGCGCGGCGGCGGACACCGAGGTCACGTGCCGCATCGCGCGGTAAACTCAAACATATTGCCAAGTATGAGAGCGTTCATGCTGAAGCGTTTGCGTTGAACGCGGTGGCGCACGCGGCGGACGACGCGTCGGCTGTTGCACAACGCGCCGCGTGTGCATAAATGTTAATAAATGTACTCTTAGACAGTCGACCTCGCTTGCTCTAGACTTCTTAGGCTCGACTTATATTTTGTCCATACAAAACTGTCATTTTTCATAGTCGCGTGTACGCATCGAAAAGCCGAATTGATGCGACTTGACTTGACTTGAAACGATGCGATTGAACGACTATGAAAAATGACATTTTTGTATGGACAAAATTCACAGATATCCTGACTGACCTAATTAGTAATTTCATTAACCAAAAAAAATCTTACTTATTTTACTAGAACCTTCACCTTGTTGACTTCGATTGTATGTTAATAAGTCCATACGTTTTTGAGAAAATGTGGGACAAATCAGGAATTCAAAACGCATCTTTTGAGTAAGAATTTACTATGTACCTACATGATTTTGTAAGGTTTCCGTTGTTTTATTTTCAAAGGGGCGGGAACCATAAGTATACAAAGAGATTGTTACCAAACAACAGTTGTGTGGCTTCCACTGTGTTTCTGTTTCTTGAGCGGTTTCCGTCGTGTTGTGTAAGTCATCGGAATAAAACGTAAAGGAGCGGTTTCTCGTGATCGAAGTGGGAATTATAGGCATTAGTCAGCACTTATTGGTGTTAAGGTTAGAATATCATTTCAATAATGATTAAGTACTAAAGCATATTTTTACATCTTCGTACTTTTACTAACCTTTATGGATACTTCGTATACGATAAAGCAATTGATAAATCAAAGGAAATTTTTAATTAAAACCACCGATGTATATATTTATTCAGAGGACGTGATTGACGTGAAAATCGGTTCGATTAGTAAGTACCCCGTTAATATCGATCGAGTCATTTGCCAGACCGATTTACTTAAATTTAGAGTTCTACTTATTTATGTGATGAAAAACGTAAAAGTTCAGCTAAGTTTAACCTTAGGATTGTGAACGGAAATATCATTCACATGCGCATATTATTATCATGTGCAAGTGTGTATATTGTGTGATAGGTTTCTGCGAATTGATCGATATTATCTGATAGCTAGATATGAACTAGCTTATCAGAAATTGAACACTTAATAAATACAAAGAAATTGCTAGATTTTCATAAAAATAGATACTAGATAGCTACCCAATTACTAAGTTAGTATCTACCCACCTACTTATTTAATCAATTTGTAGAAGAAAAATTACAATTTAATTAGATGGCATTCAGCTATATTAGAATTATTACTAGTAGGTATATAATTAATTCAACCTAATATTAAGCAAAAAACTCTGTCGTTCTGTTCTCTTTTCACGACTAAAGTCACTGAACTGATTTTAACAAAACGCTCAACAATATCTTGTATCCTCAAAAACTATAATATAGGATACATAATAATAGGTAACTGGTAAGTACTCTTTATGGTAACTGTAAGTACTCTTTGTCCTGGAATATCAAACATTAAGAACGGCTTGATGTTCCGGGATATAGTAATAATTAGAGCATTATTAAAAAAAAACTAAAAATATACCTATGTAGTTATAAAAACTATTATTAAAATAGAGTTTTTTTAAGGATGTATAGATACATTTAGAACAATAATATTCATATTTACAGGACACATTGACACGCATTTGAGCTATTTAAACCTTGACCTCTATTATTATGACTTGATAATATATTGTATTTACATAATATATAGCAGTTAATGTATCGCAGTTATACGTCAAAGCATCAATACACATACCGATAACAGTCATGATAAATATTAATGAAGAGTGAAGACACACCTACTTTAGTTATTACGTCGCAACTACAAATTGTCATTAATAAAATTCGTATTTTCCCTCGTCTACAGGCTACTCAAAAAACATTTTATACTAAATAGTAAATACATATACCTACATACTTACTGATATATTTTTATATAAATATTATGATTATTTACTTGGTATCGAATATCGATAGGTAGTATCATTAATCCGTTGATGTCAAAAATACCCAGTATTTTTTCAAGGTCTTAGGATGGCCATTGGCCATATTTTTATTATTATCATATAACAGACCTTGTATGGGCCCGGATAGTAAGTACTTTTATATATAGTGTAATAAAATATAACTAAAACTGAAATCTTTGTATAAAGTATGTAGGTATACAATCTTTATCTGAAATATTTGTGATGCATAATATTCGTTAGGTATATTAAATATAATAATAATCGATTATTACTAGTGGTTCGCCCCGAACTGAGACCTCGCGGTAACGGTTTCCCATAATTGACGATCAAAATTGACATTATTATTATGCCCGTTTTCACCAACCATACCTAAATCATCCCATTTGTAGAAGTCTCTTTACATAGGTAGCCCCTAAATACAATTCTAACATCCCAATGTCATTTTCACCTTTAGTTGTCCCGTAGAGGTTCGTAATAACAAAGTTGACAGAAAGTGTCAACTAACTTAACATAGGTAGCCCGTAAAGGTTAGGGAACTGTTATAGTGAAATCCTCAAGGCCTCAATCAAACTTAGGTATAGTTTTTTGGAACATTCAAATTAAATTACTTGTACACAGCGTCAACTATTGACACGATCAGAAATATGTAAAAACAAACTGCAACGTGAAGTTTTATTGATGTTTGCTAAATGACTAAATAATCAGTGCCGTCTTTAAGGCAGGGCCCGCAGGGCCCTGGCCCGAGGCCCCGAGGTAGGCAGGGGCCCCACAATTCTGAAAATTCGATATACAACAACAAATTTTATAACATAATAGAGTAAGATCCCAGTGCCGCCAGACCTAAGTTATTTTCTCAGCAATTATTTGTGTACGATAGAGTACTGTTCGAATGTCCTTTCAGTATATGCGTACCAGTTAGATTGTGCCGACGGCCAATTTCCAGATACCAGGTGCTAAAGGTAGGTAAAAACTAGAATAACTTATCTTAAATTCTCAGGGCTGATTTTCATATATGTTTTAAAGAATATTGTAAAAATTAATAAATTAATACTGCCAGACGCTTACCGCCGGCGGTTACTTTAGCCAGACGCTTTGAAGCTCCCAAAAAAATATATAATTTAAGTTAACTTATATTCTCAGTTCTGATTTTTATACATGATACTCAGGGAACTATTGCGATATTATCTGTAAGCTGCCAGACCTATTGGAAGGGTCAAACATCCCCCCAGACACACATTATGCGTCCCCATATGTATGAGCGCTAGAACATGATTCACTTGTTTAAGTGTGTGAGAGATAATATCATCATACTATAATATTATAAATGCGAAAGTGTGTTTGTTGGTTTGTCTTTCAATCACTCTGCAACAGAGCTACGGATCGACATGATTTTTTGCCTGGGTATAGCTTGCAGAAGATATTGCAATAGTTCTCTCTCTCTAGATCCTAAGCTATACCCAGACAAAAAATCACGTCGATCCATAGCTCTGTTGCAGAGTGATTGAAGGACAAACCAACAAACACACTTTCGCATTTATAATATTATAGTATGATGATATTATCTCTCACACACTTAAACAAGTGAATCATGTTCTAGCGCTCATACATATGGGGACGCATAATGTGTGTCTGGGGGGATGTTTGACCCTTCCAATAGGTCTGGCAGCTTACAGATAATATCGCAATAGTTCCCTGAGTATCATGTATAAAAATCAGAACTGAGAATATAAGTTAACTTAAAATATATATTTTTTTGGGAGCTTCAAAGCGTCTGGCTAAAGTAACCGCCGGCGGTAAGCGTCTGGCAGTATTAATTTATTAATTTTTACAATATTCTTTAAAACATATATGAAAATCAGCCCTGAGAATTTAAGTTAAGTTATTCTAGTTTTTACCTACCTTTAGCACCTGGTATCTGGAAATTGGCCGTCGGCACAATCTAACTGGTACGCATATACTGAACGGACATTCGAACAGTACTCTATCGTACACAAATAATTGCTGAGAAAATAACTTAGGTCTGGCGGCACTGGGATCTTGGACCATAATAAGAAAAATATCAAATCACACACTTGGTAAAATAGAAACAAGATTTAGAAAATTTGTTTAAAAATTTATTTTTGCACTAAAATAACAGTAATTATATACAGCTTAAAAAACTTTTTTTCTCGATTTCTTCGCAGCAAAATTTTTTATACTAGTGGTTCGCCCCGAACTGAGACCTCGCGGTAACGGTATCCCATGATTATTCATTCAATCGATACATGATAACCAAAACTGACATTATTATTATGCCCGTTTTCACCAAACATACCTAAATCATCCCCTAAGTAGGAGTCTCTTAACGTAGGTAGCTCCTAAATACAATCCTAAGTCCTAACATCCGTCCCAATATCCTTTTAGGTGTCCCGTACAGGATCGTGATAAATAAGTTGACAGAAAACATCAATCACCTAACTTATAGGTAGCCCGTAAAGGTTAGGGAACGTTAGTGAAAACATTGAATTATTTATCAAACATTGAATTTAACTCGTAGTTCCATGGGAATAGTTACTGACTGCGCCATCTATTAGCATTATTGTGAAGCTATGTTGATGCTATATGAATTACTGACGCCCATTAAAAATTAAATAATCTCGTTTCTTTATAATATTCATATAATTTTAGTATTTGTTGTTCAAGTACAGGATATAAGTGACCTAAAAACATAAAATCAGTTTGAAAATCCATAGCGGATTTTTCTAGAGAGCGTCTTCAAGCGAGCGTATAAAATCGCCACTTTGAAAGCCCCCCATTTCGTCAATTTTAAGGGAAAAATTAAAAAAAAAATATTTTTGTAATCAGTTCAAAATTATCTTTAAAATGATACGTAACAATTTTATGTAACGCGATTTTTTTTTTTACTTCGCATTCGCTTCTATGAGAGCCCCCCTGAAATAAAGATTTTTATAACTTTTTAAGCCATTTTCGGCTGGAGGCCATCGGTTTACATATTATATCTAAATTTGAAGTAATTACGTTCAGTAATTCAAAAGTTATAAGGCTCTGACAGACGGACGGACGGACGGACAAGTGCAAATCGCCCTAGTTAACTCAAAGACCTTCGCTTCGCTCGGTCGATTAAAAATAATTTTTTTAAGGATTTTCCATCCCTTACATAGGCCCCAGCCAGTACCTTGGCCCATAGCCTCGTTGATCCTAAAGACGGCACTGTAAATAATAATCTTAATTGAATAATAGGTATGTTACATAAAACTGCATTTGCTATATGAGATGAGAGCGCCATCTATTGACATCATTGTGAAGTTCTGTTGTTGCTGCTCATTAAAAGTTAAATAATTTAGTTTCCTTATTACATTTATCTAATTTTAGTATTTGTTGTTCAAGTACATGATATTACGCTAAAATTGTAAAACTTTCAAGCCCCAGCTTTCAATGGTTATTCCGTTCTGAGGTCAAATATAATCTCCACTTTGAAAGCCCCCCATTTCGTCAATTTTAGGAAAAAAATTTAAAAAAAAATACTTTTGTACTCTGTTCCAAATTATCTTTAAAATGAGGTACTGTAAACCTATGAAACGCAAAATTTTTTTTTTCTTCGCATTCGCTTCTATGAGAGCCCCCCTGAAATAAAGATTTTTATAACTTTTTAAGCCATTTTCGGCTGGAGGCCATCGGTTTACATATTATATCTAAAATTGAAGTAATTTCGTTCAGTAATTCAGAAGTTATAAGGCTCTGACAGACGGACGGACGGACGGACGGACGGACAAGTGCAAATTCACTCAAGTAGACTCAAAGACCTTCGCTTCGCTCGGTCGATTAATATAATAATATTGTACGGGATATTTCTAATTTAAATTCCAAATTATTTATTTCACGTAGGCCAACCTGTGGCGCTTATGAGTCTTATGACACGTCATGACTCTACCACAGGTTCGGAAAAGCGGATTTATTACCTAGGATTACCTAGGATTATCTGTTTGTAGATGATGAGATGTAAATTAATCATAAACAGATTATTAAAATTATAGGTATGACATTGTATTTTACGAAATTATATATTTATAAACATATTTTACTGTTAATAATTTGCTCTTGAACGCTAAAAAAACTAAGTGTTTAGAATTTATTGTACCAAATGTTAAGAAAATTGACAAAACAATAAAAATAAACGGGGAAAACCTTATAATTGAGAACTCCACAGTTTTTCTGGGGGTGACCTTGGATAGTAAGCTTCAGTGGGACGCTCACATAGAGATGTGAGCGTCCCACTGAAGCTTACTATTATTCGATAATATAATAGTTTTCCCCGTTTATTTTTATTGTTTTGTCAATTTTTTAACATTAGCGGGTAAACTCAGCTCAGCTGCCTATGCTGTCAGAAAAATCAGACAGTTTACCGATGTAGACACGGCTAGGCTGGTCTACTTTGCCTACTTCCATAGTGTAATGTCCTATGGAATCTTATTGTGGGGTGGAGCAGCTCATATTGAAACTATTTTTATATTACAGAAAAGAGCCATTCGATTTATCTATAAACTCGGTTCGCGCGTATCTCTTCGTGAAAAGTTTAAAGAGATTGGTATTCTTACGGTAGCTTCACAGTACATTTATAATAATATAGTCTTTGTGAGACAAAATATTCATCTGCATAAACAAAGAGGCAATACACACAATCGACTCATTAGAAATCGTCATAAACTAGAAATTCCATCATGTCGCCTGCGCAAAGTGCAAAAATCCTTTGTGGGGTTGAGCGTACGCTTATTTAATATGATTCCGAAGGAATTGCTAGATTTGCCACTGCACAAATTTAAACAATGCGTAAAAACTCACTTACTGAGTCGCGCTTATTACAAAGTTAATGACTTTCTTAATGACAAAGTTGCATGGGATCTTAAAATTAGTGTTTGAATAATATTATTCAATTCGATGCTTTGATACGGGTAGACTAAGTATGTCACGCTCTCTTTAAACATTTCTGTGGTGGTGTCGTGTGGTGCGGGTTGTTACGTTCCCTCAAATATGGTCGAGCGAAGCAATGGCTGGATCATGCGTCATGCTCGTGAACGGGTGCCGCCGGCGGGAATGGGGCTACTTTCTGTCTGCCCGTCTTTGACATGAATTGAATGTACGTTTTGTGGAAATGTCATATTCTATTCTAACAAAGATGCACGGGTTAAATCAGCTTGCCATCCAGCTGCCCACAAGATAGTATAAAAACTTATTACAATGTAATAGCTACTTATTAATATTGTAAAATGATTATTTTGAAAAGAGCAACTGCTGAGTTTCTTGCCGGCTCTTCTCAGCAGAATCCGCTTTCCGAACCGGTGGTAGAATCTTGACGTGTCATAAGAGCCACAGGTTGGCCTGCATGAAATAAATAATTTTGAATTTTGAATTTGAATTTGAAAAACTTTAGTTTTTACGCAAAGTTGAATTTTTTGCTCATCAAGTCACTTTCAAGGATATATTTTAACCTTCCATGTTATAGAGAATACCAACATTATTCTCAAGTTAGGTACTTATTGATACGTCTTCTACTAAGTACCTATTCACCCACAGCTAATACGTAGTACGTACCTATATATGAATAATACAATCAATATGTATCCAATAACCCATTGTTTAGTCTTAGCGATCCAGGAACTGCTTTACGTCCTACTTCCTACTAATATTATAAATGCGAAAGTTTGTGAGGATGGATGAATGGATGGATGTTTATTACTCTTTCACGCCACTACAAATGAACCGATTTGGCTGAAATTTGGAAAGGATAGCTTATGAGCTATCCTTATATATTCTTATCCTAAATCTTAGCCTAACACATAGGCTACATTTTATCTCGGAAAATTAAAGAGTTCCCTCAGGAATCAAAAAACCTTAATCAACGCGGACGAAGTCGCGGGCATCATCTAGTAATAAATAATTAATCTGATTGCGAAAGACTTGGTACGTTGCCAGTAACTGGGTTGCAAAGTAGATTAAGGTTAATTGGAAACGCATGCGAGCAATGCGAGTTTCAGGTTACCTGAATCAGGTATCCCATAATATTATGGAAATACACCTAAGAAACGTCATGGCTGATGATTCAAAGACATGCACTCTGTCTTAGACAAATTATAAATAGCAGACAAATATTATTGTTTTTGCGGTGATCTTTTAAAGGTGGCTTTTGATGTTTCAAGCCGATGAGAGATAAAGACTAAGTACCTATTTGATAGTAGATAGTAGGTAGGTGCAAGTTTATTCACAATGATATTATGATCTATAATATAATAAAACTGTAACGGGTCCAATTCTGTACATTGAAGATATTTTGAAAATTTTTGTTTGAGGGCACTCTATAATCGATACTGAAGCCAAAACATTTTTTTTTTAATTTTTTGTCTGTCTGTCTGTCTGTCTGTCTGTCTGTCTGTCTGTCTGTCTGTCTGTCTGTCTGTATCTTGGCCGCGCATCACGCCGAAACTACTGGACGGATTTAAATGAAACTTGGCACGATTTAAGTTAGTACTACGAGGTATAATATAGGATACTTTTTATCCCGAAATTCAGCACGGTTCCCTTGGGAGAGGGGATGAAAGTCAAAATGTGTATTTCGCTGTTATTCATTAAGGTGTATTCCGATTTAATCCATTCTTTTTTTGTTAGAAAGCAGGTTCTTTAGAGATTGTCCTGTAATTATTTCAAGGTCGTCAATTTCGTAGTTCAGAAATTATAGACATCACAATCTTCTGTATAGGTCCAAATAACTTGAACCCCGGAATCTACAGGATACTTTGAATGAACGGCTCATCTTAAGCTGGCAATTGTAATTTATCGTATATAGCCATCGTGGATAATATTTTGTCAAAGTCAAACTACTCCAAAGGCGTCAGATTTTGCCAAACAATCATTATACCTACATACTACATAGTAGGTATGGATGTAATACATCGTATGGACGTAATATTACAGTGTTTTCCTATGTAATTTAATATTCTAATCATAATATTTACTAATATTATAAATGCGAAAGTGTGTTTGTTTGTTGGTTTGTCCTTCAATCACGCCGCAACAGAGTCGCGGATCTACGTGATTTTTTGCATGGGTATAATTGAGGACCTGGAGAGTGACATAGGCTACTTTTATCCCGGAAAATCAAAGTGTTCCCGAGGGATTTTAAAAATTAAATCCACGCAGACGAAGTCGCGGGCATCAGCTAGTATTATATAAATGATTGAGTTGATATAAAATATTCATTGCTTTATCTTATCTTTGCAGTCATAACTACTGTTTAGAATATTAGTGCATTGATATTAATAGCTCTGCTATAATTTATATTTTAATTGCTGTATATGTTCAATAATAATAATTGTACTTTCAACCGAGTAAAATCTTAACAATAAACCTAGTTAGCAAATCAGATTTTCACAGCGTTAAGTTTCTTCGATAGTCTTTTTTATTAGTGACTAGCTGATGCCCGCGACTTCGTCCGCATGGATTTAGTTTTTAAAATCCCTCGGGAACTCTATGATTTTCCGGGATTAAAAGTAGCCTATGTCACTCTCCAGGTCCTCAACTATACGCAAAAATTCACGTCGATGAGTAGCTCTGTTGCAGCGTGATTGAAGAACAAACCAACAAACACACTTTCGCATTTATAATACTAGTATGTATTAGTATGATCATTAAAAAATCTGTCGTAAAATAAATCTATACTTATAATAAAACTGTAACTGGAAGATTTCTGTACATTTAATATATTTTGAAAATTTTAATTGGGGGATGCTTGACTATCTATACTGAGCCCAAAACAGATTTTTATTTAATTGTTGTCTGTCTGTCTGTCTGTCTGTCTGTCCGCGCTTCACGCGAAAACTACTGAACGGATTTAAATGAATTTTAGTACAGCGGTAGCTGATACTCCGAGTCAACATATAGGATAGTTTTTATCCCGATAAAACATAAGGTTACTCCAGGATAGGGGATGAAACTTTTTGTTGATTTTACTCCATAACTCAGTCAAATCTGAACGTATTTTAATAATTCTTTCTTTATTTGAAAGTGTGTACGACAAGAAATACAATGACCAATTTTGGTGAAGATCTGCTAGATATTATCGGAGATAGAGGCCAAAACTTCTCTCGGATAGTTCCAGGTCACTCGCATACGATATATACGTATATAGATCTTATTACATTCATACCATAGCCATATCTTGACCTGAGCCATTCATTACATACTAATTTTAGACTATATCACTGACCTCCAGGCCCTAGCTCCTCAATCCTGATGCTGCAGTGTACTGCCCACCTAATTCATGGATATTTACGAACTGTCGATTGTGAATTGATATTGTAGGTGCCAAATATTTAAAATATAATAGTGTAGTGGAGCCGTTAAAGAGGACTCAATTCTGATGCTGCTGGGTACTGCTCACCAATGGTAGGTAACAATTAGTATGAACTACTTAGGGTAGTGCATAACGCAGCCGTAAAAAATTTCGCGTCTCCGTTTTCCGTTTACTAAAATTTCCCACAGTAGCTTTGTATTCTTAGATGGCATCAATCTATTCAGCTAATTTAATTATCGCTCGGTTCGGTTTAGGAATCATCCTCATCCCTTCTCCTCCCCATGCTACAACTACTAATGCTGCTGATGACATAGACGAATGATATTTACTACCGGTTGATGATAATACCCACCTAAATAGTGGGTGTTTACAAAATGTCGATAATGAATTCATATTGTAGGTACCAACCAAGTGAAGACTACAAAGTGGCATAGTGCAATCGTAAAAAATGTCTCACTCGCTTCGTTCGCGAGAATGTCGATTGTAGATTTCTTTTTAACCGACTTCGAAAAAGGAGCAGATTCTCAATTCGTCGGAATCTATTTTTTCAATTTTTTTATGTATGTTCACCGATTACTCGAAGGCGCCTGAACTGATTTGGAAAATTCTTACTTTTTTGTTTGAAAGGGTATACTTCCCAGGTGGTTTTTAAATTTTACCGAAATCGGTTGAGCGGTTTTAAAAAATTAAGAAAAAAAATATATACTTTGTTTTGTAAAAAAATTATATTAAATTTTGTATTCATTAGTATATGGACTACACAGAGGCGTAGTGCGATCAAAAAATCTTCGCGTGTGTAAACCAAGTATGGAGTACATAGCTAAGTAGTGCGTTCCTAAAAAATTTTCGAAAATATCGGTTTTCAGTTGCTACTGTAGGTGCCAAGTATGAACTACAAATAAGCGTAGTGCAATCGAAATTTTTTGCGCTCGCTTTGCTCGCGAAATTGTGTCTTTTCTTGATTGGTATTGTAAGAACAAAGTATGAAGGACACAGTTAAGTAGTGCAGCCCTAAAAAAATTGCGAAAATGTCCGTTTTGGATTGCCAAGTATGGACTACATAGTGATGCAATGTAATTGTAAAAAATTTCGCGCTCGCTTCGCTCGCGAAAATGTCTTTTATTCGTTGTTGTTGTAAGTGTAAACCAAGTATGGAGTACATAGTTAAGTAGTGCAGTGCAAAAAAATTTCGCGCTCGCTTCGCTCGCGAAAATGTCTTTTCTTCATTTTTGTTGTGAGTGTAAACCAAGTATGGAGTACATAGTTAAGTAGTGCGTTCCTAAAAAATTTCGCGCTCGCTTCGCTCGCGAAAATATCGCTTTTCTGTTGCTATTGTAAGTGCCAAGTTTGAACTACAAAGAAGCGTAGTGCAATCGAAAATTTCTGTGCTCGCTTCGCTCGCGAAAATGTCGATTGTAGATTGCTTTTGTCTATACCAATAAGTATGGACTACACAGAGGCGTAGTGCGAGCAAAATATTTTCGCGCTCGCTTCGCTCGCGAAAATTTCGGTTTTCGCTTGCTAATGTAGGTGCCAAGTAGAAACTAAAAAGGAACATAGGGCAATCTAAAATTTTTGCGCTCGCTTTGCTCGCGAAATTGTGTCTTTTCATGATTGGTATTGTAAGAACCAAGTATGAAGGACACAGTTAAGTAGTGCAGCACTAAGAAATTTGCGAAAATGTCCGTTTTCGATTGCCAAGTATGGACTACATAGTGATGCAATGTAATTGTAAAAAATTAGGCGTTCGCTTCGCTCGCGAATATGTCTTTTCTTCATTGTTGTTGTAAGTGTAAACCAAGTATGGAGTACATAGTTAAGTAGTGCAGTCCTAAAAAATTTCGCGCTCGCTTCGCTCGCGACAGCGTCGGTTTTCTGTTGCTTATGTAGGTGCCAAGTATGGACTACATAGTGGCGTAGTGCAATCGTAAAACATGTCGCACTCGCTATACTAGCGATAATGTCGATTATAGATTGCTTTTGTCTATACCAATTAGTAAAGATTACACAGAGGCGTACTTAATGCGATCAAAAAATATTTGCGCTCGCTTCGCTCGCGAAAATATCAGTTTTCAGTTGCTACTGTAGGTGCCAAGTATGAACTACAAATAAGCGTAGTGCAATCGAAAATTGCGCTCGCTTTGCTCGCGAAATTGTGTCTTTTCATGATTGGTATTGTAAGAACCAAGTATGAAGGACACAGTTAAGTAGTGCAGCCCTAAGAAATTTGCGAAAACGTCCGTTTTCGATTGCCAAGTATGGACTACATAGTGATGCAATGTAATTGTAAAAAATTAGGCGCTCGCTTCGCTCGCGAATATGTCTTTTCTTCATTGTTGTTGTAAGTGTAAACCAAGTATGGAGTACATAGTTAAGTAGTGCAGTCCTAAAAAATTTCGCGCTCGCTTCGCTCGCGACAGCGTCGCTTTTATATTGCTTATGTAGGTGCCAAGTATGGACTATATGGTGGCGTAGTGCAATCCTTAAAATGTCGCACTGGCTTTACTAGCGATAATGTCGATTATAGATTGCTTTTGTAGATACCAATTAGTATGGGCTACACAGAGGCGTAGTGCGATCAAAAAATTTTCGCACTCGCTTCGCTCACGAAAATTTCGGTTTTCAGTTGCTACTGTAGATGCCAAGTATAAACTAAAAAGAAGCGTAGTGCAATCGAAAATTCTCGCCTGCATCACTGGACTGTAGTCCAGTGATGCATCATTGAAGACCAGTTACCAACTCCTCAATCCTGATGCTGCTGGTCCTGCCTAAATTGTGGGTATTTACAAAATTTCCATTTTGAATTGATATTGTAGGTTTGCAGGTACCAAGTAGGTACAGAATATTATATAGTGGCGTAGTACAATCGTAAAAACCTCACGATTAACATAAAACAATTCTTTTTTATTACTTTGTCCACGCGGACGAAGTCGCGGGCATCAGCTAGTGTATTTCTAAAGCAACAGTTTAAAATATTTTTCCCTCATTCGTTTTCCAATTTAACAGTAATCTTATTTAATTGCATCGATTTCTATTTTGAATTGCGTTTCTAATGCTGCGAAACCATTTATTCACTAAAAACTAAGACCTCTCAAATATACTTTTATACAATAATAAAGAGAATTTAGTAACTTTGAACGTGATAACTAATTAAGTAGCCGTATTGCATTTGTAGCTACGTGACTAATACAGTAAAATGACGAGCAGTATGTACACTTCCTAGATGTATATTATAACGTATATTGATAAAACGTAAACGTAGTTCTAGTTTCTACGAATACATTAGCGGGATTGTATATAAATAAAATAAATGAGAATATTAATATAATAAAGTATAGAGAAATATTAATGGAATATACTTATAATGAAACTAACTGGATTCTGCATTCTGTTATCTGTACGTCACACTAATATTATAAAGGCGTAAGTTTATTGCGTATTTTTGTTACTCTTTCACGCAAAAACTGCTACCCTGCACACAGGCTACTTTTTATCTCGGAAAATTACACAAATTACAAAAACCTTAATCCACGCGGACGAAGTCGCGGGCATCATCTAGTTAAAAATATATTTTGAAAATTTTTATTGGAGGACGCTTTTTATCGACACTAAACCCAAATTTTTTTTTTGTCTCTGTGCGCGCATCATGCGAAAACTACGGAATGGATTTGAATGTTTAGTATAATGGCATAACAACTGACTGAATAAGGTTCCTCTGGGATAGGGTATGAAAGTTTTTAACGATTTTACTTCATAACTCCGTCAAATTTTAACCGATTTTAATATTTTTTTTATTTGAAAAATTATACCTACTGTTATATCTAATTTTGATGAAGATCTGATAAATATTATCAAAGATAGAGAACATAACTCTTCACGGATAGCAGCAAGTCATTCGAATAAGAGATAATGATCGAATATATTAAGCAATTTAAACAAAATATCGCAGCTGCATTGCCGACGCTTGATATTGCACAGGGTGGTCCGGATGAAATTTATAGTGAGTTTTTTGATCTTTTAAACTCTCAATTTAACTCTATCTTTAAGGTAATAGACAAAAGATTATTTAAAAATTTAAAATTTAGTGATTGGGCAACTGTTGGCATCTATAAAAGTAGAAATAAGCTGTTTGACTTGTATGCAGAAAAACGATATAATTATACCCCCGCGTTTATAGAATATGTAAGAAATTACTCCAAATTGTTTAGAAATGTGTGCATACAAGCAAAGTCACTTCACATAAAACAAAAAATTGTCAATTCAGATAATAAAATAAAAGCAGTATGGGACATTATTGGTGATGAAATGGGTAAGAACAAGATGCATTATAATAAACTGGAGCTTAAACTTAATAACCTTGTAATTGACTCCGATATAGAAATTGCAAATACATTTGAGAACTTTTTCAAAAATATACCAGTAACCACGACCAGTTCTCTAAATTCCTCGCCAACAGAAGCCTGTAATCTTCTAAGAAGCAATGTCTCTGAGTGCAATAAACTATTTAGGTTTGAACACGTTACCCCATATGATATTATCAAAACATTTAAATCATTGCAAAATAAAAAAACAGGAGATCTATGGGGAATATCAGTTAAATTAATTCACAATATCATTGATATTATTGCGCCTTATCTTGCTTTAATTTTTAATAAATCTGTAGATACTGGATCTTTTCCAGACCTAATGAAATGTAGCAAATTAATACCTCTTTATAAATCGGGAAGCAAATTTGACCCGAATAACTACAGACCAATTTCAATTTTGCCAACTCTCAGCAAGATTTTCGAAAAAATAATGTTCAACCAACTGCTTCTACACTTTAACTTAAATAAACTTCTTCACCCTGAGCAGTACGGCTTTACTAAGGGTCGATCAACAACCGATGCAGCCGCAACGCTGTTACAACACATTTTCGATGCATGGAATAACTCACAGAATGCCATTGGTATTTTTTGTGATTTATCAAAAGCCTTCGACTGCGTTGATCACAAGACCCTCTTACTTAAACTGAGCCACTATGGTATTAAAGATATTGCACTTAGCCTCATTGCGTCTTATCTAAGGGATCGTGTTCAAAGAGTGTGTGTCAATGATGTAAAATCATCCGGATCAGCCTCAGTAATGGGTGTACCCCAGGGTTCTATTCTAGGTCCATTCATGTTTTTGATTTACATAAACGATTTACCATATTTTGTCCAAAATACTTGCGATATTGTACTATTTGCTGATGATACGTCTTTGATTTTCAAAGTCGATAGGAAAAAAGACAATTTTGACGATGTAAATGGTGCATTATCTCAAGTTTCTGAATGGTTTACGGCAAATAATCTACTTTTAAATGCTAAAAAAACAAAGTGTGTTGAGTTTTTATTGCCTAACACCAGAACTGTCAGTAAAAATTTAAAGATAAGTAATGAATCCTTGAAAACAGAGGACTCCACAGTGTTCTTGGGATTAACCCTGGACTCAAAGCTGCAATGGGGCACCCATATAGCAGTACTTGCTGGCAAGCTCAGCTCTGCTGCTTACGCTGTTAGGAAGATTCGACAGATAACTGACATAGAAACTGCAAAAATTGTTTATTTTGCATATTTCCATAGTATTATGTCATACGGAATCTTAGTATGGGGTAAAGCGGCCGATATTGGAAAAATTTTTGTATTGCAGAAGAGGGCGATTCGCGCAATCTATAATTTAAAGCCGCGGGATTCGCTTCGAGAAAAATTTAAAGAAATAGGCATTCTTACAGTAGCTTCACAATATATTTATAACAATATAATATTTGTCAGACAAAACATTGTGAATTACAAAAAAAAGGGTGAATTACGAGATAGGCAGGTTAGAGATCCAAATAGGCTCGTGATTCCTCGACTGCGCCTCAAGAGGGTCCGAAAGACATTTGTGGGAATGGGCGTGACGTTCTATAATAAAATTCCACAATCGATCTTGGACTTGCCTTTACACAAGTTTAAGAAATCGATTAAAACTACGCTCATGAAAAAAGCATATTATACGATTGAAGACTATATAAATGACAAAAAAGCGTGGATGTAATTCGTTCCAGCGAGTCATGAGACAGTAGGTAATGATTAACCTGTATAATTGTATATCAAAATAATTCTATTCTATTCAGAGTTTCCACTTTATTTGTGTACAAGTCATATTTTAAAATGAGTATTTGATTTGATTATTAGTTTCAATTCGATGCCTTAAGATGGGTAGCCTAAGTATGTCACACTCTCTTTAACATTTCTGTGGTGGTGTCGTGTGATGCGGGTTGTTGCGTTCCCTAAAATATGGTTGAGCGAAGCAATGGCTGGGTCATGCGTCATGCTCGTGAACGGGTGCCACCAGCGGCAATGGGGCTACTTTCTGTCTGCCCGTCTTGACATGTGTTGAATTATAATTAGAAATAATTACGTATGCTTTTGTGGACCTTTCCCTAATTGTGGAAACTCTGCATACATAGAATATCTGTTAAGTATATTGTAAAAGTATTTTGAAAAGAGCAACTGCCGAGTTTCTTGCTGGTTCTTCTCGGCAGGAACGGCATTCCGAACCAGTGGTAGACTCATTGACGATTCAAAAGTACTTGTAAAAGTTTATTTGAATAAAAAACATTTCTATTCTATTCTATTCTATTCATACCATATACCTATATATGAGGGTCTTAGCCATAGGCAATAATTACAAATAAGCTAAATCATTAACCTGCAGGCCCCAGATGTTTGTACCATTGTGTTTGTTTTGTAGCCTACCCGTGCGAAGCCAGGGTGGGTCAATTAGTTAATACAATAATGTCAGAACTTAAAAAAAACTGAGTAACCTTTTAAAGATGCAATAATCAGCATGAAGGGATGATTAAAGCGCCACTAACAAGCTGCTATGAAATGAAGTAAACCAAAAGGAAGAGAGGCCACATGAGTTGATGGATTTAAGAAGTGGAGGGACATCTAGGAATGTAGAGCTTCAATAATGATTATAATAACAGATTTTAACTAAACTGTTTATCCGAGTTTTAAACTGGATGACTAATGTGGTTTATAGAGAAGTTTGTAAAAATTTACATTCACAGTCACATGGGATGAGAATGTAGCATGTTTAGAAAATATCAAAAGACATAGGTAATATAGACAATATTATGCATAGGTAATAGTACAAGGTGAAGAAGTCAAGGCTGTCCACTCGGTTAATTATATAAATCTATTAATTTAATAATAATTAAAAGTTAAAGAGCTAAATTTTTAAGAACCCTGCGAGAATCCTTTAATTTTGCAGAAAAATAAGAAGCTTACGTAACTCTCCAGGTCCTCAACTATGCCCATGAAAAAAAAAAGTTTGGTCCATTTCTTGCTTGATTGACAAATAAACACACTTTCGCATTTATAATGGGTATTAATTTCGGATTATTAGGGATAAAACATTTTTATGGGAGATTACATACCTTTGCAATTAATTTTCCATCATCCCCTATTAAAAATTCCTCCAAACCAAAGACAAGTGGAGAAGCATTGCCAAGATGGAAAATCCTTGAAGATGTCCCACGGGTCACTCTAAACTCTATGGTCTTTGCCATCAATACACTTGTGATCATGTACACAGACTTTTTGCCTTCTAGGGCTGGAAACAAAATTCATTGTATAGTCAAAGCTTTAATAGGTCGGTACCGAACTAAACTACTGCTAAGTAATGTCATTTTTGAACAAATAAGAGAAAAGAAGTGTTTTAGCAAGACTTTGCTAAGCCTTCGATAAAACAATAAACAGCTAGTTTTTTATAGGAACCCAATCCCCATTATTGCGTGGTGCTTACCTGTAATGTTCTTTACATCCAAATAAATCTTGTTTACGAAATCCTTGCCTTTAGGAATTCTTGCTTGGGAGAAATTCACCATAATCACTCTGACTTTGTTTTTTATTGCTTCATCTTGTAAAGTTATCTGAAAAAAAAAGAGGAACATACTTATATTTTTTCAATAATGTAGATACAGTACAATATGTTTGTGTCTATGTAGATGAGAAGTAACTCATTCTATCGCAACTAATTCTCTGACTGCAATGCTAACTATGATTACGAAATTAGCATTATGTTAAATCAAACATAATAGAATAAGTACTAAAATACGAACCTATCTATTCTGTTGTGCAAAGATTTTATGTCATAATGTATATAATATAATTATATACTTAGTAGGTAGGTAATATAAATATCATCCATAAAGGTACACCATATAAAATTACTAGCCTACTATCCTTACACTGCCAGTAGCTTTATTTAATTTAAATAAAGCTAATCATTAAAGTAATGATAAAAAAATTATAAAACATGGCTAAAACCATCGTAGCGAAAAAATTCTAAGTCTATGGCTAAAACTGATATTTTGTGTATACCTACGCAGTTTATTTGAAAGCGTCGTTTAAATCTTGATAAAGCTAACTTTATCACTATATTTTATACATTTAAGATAAAACTGAAAAAACCAATGAATAATTATTAGGTATTTTCCCCTAGCCTGCATTATAAATAAAATAATAGGTACTTTTTATGTTACCTATATTATTATATAGAATCACACAAAGGAATATTATGATCTTGAGTTTTGACATGAGCGACCTCTCACGGCCTCATGCTCGTCCTAAAAACATAAAAGTTAATATGGTCACAGGATACGCAAGGTCATTGCAATTTGCAACACATTTGCAATACGAATTTAGTGAAATTCACTTTTTGATAATCTATAAAATTGACCGTTTATTCTATAGCCATCCATACCTTTACGCTTTCATGCGGAAACTTGAAGTCGTGGTCTTGAAAATCGCCCTGTTCCAGCAAGTCAACATATTCCGGGTCAGATTTCTCCCTATCTATGTTCTTAATGAGCTCTCCAAGCGGCGTGAACATTTTACCGTTTTTTTCCTTTTCATTAGGTACAAATAGAGACGTGACTTTATACAGATCTGCTTCGGTTATATGCGGGATACAAACCAACTGGTTGCTTCCAATTTCAATCTCGATCTCATCCCTGATAAATGGCCAAGCGTCTTCGAGTTTCAATGACTTTAAGCTCTCCAGGCTCACATCTTTACGAATTTCGTGCGAATACAGGGACTTTACAACCACTTTAAGTTTTTTCGGCATTTTTCAAATAAATCGCTTCAACAACGACGCAAAGTACGTTCACTCACTTGTACTGTCAATGACGGACTAATTATTTTTTTGGACAAAGACAAGGAGCAAAAGTTTGCGCTATTGATTCTTCACTTGTTAGAAAGGGACAACCAATAAATGTTTTCCCGGTGTTGTCACAATTTCTCGGAAAATATGATCACTGAATTTAAGCTGAATTTTTCAGGTAAAGAATTGTTTAAAAACCTATCGTCAAGTATTTTGTAAAATATTAAATAATATTATCACATTATCATAATAATAACACTAAAAAGGTAAATCTAAAATATGGGTTTTAACACCCTTTTTTTAAAGTTTCAATAATTTATGCCGTTGTTGGAGCTATAATAGAGGCTTTGAAGTCAGATTAATTTTATCTAGATGACCCCTTGACTGCGATCTCATCTGATGGTAAGTGACACTGAGTAGGTAGGTAATTGCTTAGCTTTGTAAGTGAAGATCCAGTCTATGGTAGCGGGTTAAATCACGTGGCGGCATATTTTTAACTGTGGTGGACTAGACACGAGCAATACCAAAGTCTCCCATTAGACCAGAGTCATCGTTTCAGAAATTATCCAAAGCCGCGAATTAAACTTGAGACTGCGCCAGGGCCCAGGAAGGTCGTCAAATACTGAAAAGTCGTAGTCAAATATCTTCCGTTGAACTATTTACCTAGGTAGGTACCTACTCTTAGTAAATGAGAATAATATTATTTTCCGTATATATTTAGACTCTCACACCCGCGTACAAAATAAATACATATAAAGCTAAAGGGAAATATAATAAACATAAATATATACACATATAATAAACTTAAACATACAATACATAAATAAATACTTGTAGCGGGCGGAGGATTACGCCCCGGCAGGGGAGACCACGGCCGGGGGTCAGGGCGACAGGCTGAGAAACCGACGGACTATCCTAGCCGAGTCTAGCAGCACCGCTTTCTGCATCTTGGCCGCGAGCGAACCGCCACGGAACCCCAGTCGCCTCAGATAGTGAGCGAGGCTGACTGGGATCAACCCATTCGCAGAAATGACAATTGGGATGGTTTCAGTGGACTCCACATGCCACATGCTGGCAACCTCGTGAGCCAGATCTAGATACTTTCGTTTTTTCTCTGTCTCCGCTCTCACGAGGTTCTCGTCATGTGGGATGGTGATGTCCACTAAAAACACCCTCGACTGTGCCCGGTCCATCAGCACGATGTCAGGCTTATTCGCAAGAATAGTCCTGTCCGTGATGACGGACCGGTCCCAATAGAGCCGGACTCCATCACGCTCGAGTACTGGCACCGGTGTGTACCTATATTATTTTTATTATTATTACTACTAGTACTAATATAGGTAAACGTTGTTTAATGCAGAACTAACAAATACAAAATGTTTTAATTCTTTAAATAAAAATAGATTAGTAATCGATAGGTACTATAGGTACGGGCTTAATTATGTTTCCATGCCTATGGGAAATCCCATAGCACGCCAACACTGTTCATTACTACGTCACGTTTTGGTCACGCATACTTCACGCGATCAGCGTCTACCGGTTGCATGACTGAAGTTTTTACGTAGGTAAGCCGCTTAGGTAATGCAAGTTTTTCTTCTAGCTCCACACCGCCTCA
This sequence comes from Oeneis ivallda, assembly GCA_029955525.1. Classification (NCBI taxonomy): domain Eukaryota; kingdom Metazoa; phylum Arthropoda; class Insecta; order Lepidoptera; family Nymphalidae; genus Oeneis; species Oeneis ivallda. Next base: position 7,571,674 of record JARPMR010000022.1, on the reverse strand, counting down.
TCGTGGTTTCATACGTACGTATAGTCTCAAATTTTTTATGATGTAGGTACCTACACGATTTTGAGTCACAATAAATCATGTTAGAGTCATGATCTAACTAACGTGACTTTGATAGGTTTTAAGGAACTAGCTTCTGCCCGCGATTTCGTCCTTTTATGTACTGTTCTATGTTATGTTTATCAGGAGACTATTGAAAAATAATTTAGTCCAACAAGAAGTTATAAATAGTCTTTGCTAACAAGTACCAATACCAAGAGAGAGGTCATAAGTTAACTATAGGTATCATCAATTATTATAATGATAGGTACTATGAAGCTATGAAACAAAAAGATACTTTATTTTCATGGGTGTTAATATAAAAGAAATGCAATAAAAATTTAATTAATTAATATATTTAAAAGCTGTTTTAGATCAATAGTAGTAGATAGTAGGTACATCAATAATGCATTTTCTAAACTTCCTTCTAGCAATTTTGATTATCATCATTATTAATCATGTAGAAAATTACATAATAATAATAATTATACTCTGGGTACATTTGAGATTTTATTTCCATACAAAGAGAGCTCTTTAATTGGTAGTAAAACCTGAGAGTGAAAAGTAATAAGTGCATGGAATGTAGATTTATTAAAGGGAAAACAGTTTTAAATATTATGTTATACTACGGCCGTTCAGAGAATGCGTTCCTGACACGTCGCGATTGAACTGACGACGTAACTTTGTAATGGCATTGCAGTTACGATAAAAATATTATTACTGGTTGTTTACCGTTTTAACAATTGATGAGCATTAAAACAACATTATTATATCAATAGTCAATTAATGTTATAATTTTGTGCCAAGCTGAGTGTCAAATAACTTGGTAAACAATATTCAATGATAGGTGTCAGGAACGCATTCTCTGAACGGCCGAACTTTAGTTGGTCATATTCATTTTTAATTGCATTTTTAGGCTCTTATGCATTTTTGTTGTAAATCATCAAATCACATAATTATTATTTATTTAAAAATAAACTTAAATAATAAATTCTATTAAGTATGTTAATTTTAATTGATTACCCTATGCATTACAAATTCCTATAATCTATATATATAAAAGAAAGTGGTGTTAGTTACACTATTTATAACTCAAGAACGGATGAACTGATTTGGCTGAAAATTGGTGGAGAGGTAGCTTAGAACCAGGAGACGGACATATGATACTTTTTATCCCGTTCGAACGCGTTTCCGTCAAGTCACTATAAAACGTGGTATAACAAAAACGCATCTGACATGGAATAACAAAACGCAAATGACAGTGGAATAACAAAACGTAAATGACAGCTAAACGTAATTTTGTCTTTGGTTAAGTATGGTAAAAATTTTGACAATTATAAAAAGTGTTGTATTAAAGCATTACTGATATTATAAATGCGAAAGTGTGTTTGTTTGTTGGTTTGTCCTTCAATCACGTCGCAACAGAACAGCGGATTGATGCGATTTTTTTCATTGGTATAGTAATGGATGTAGTAGTGGTTCCTCAGACCGGGAGAGCTACTAGGTATATCTCGGATAATGAAAGAGTTCCCGCGGGATTTTTAAAAACTAAATCCATGCGGACGAAGTCGCGGGCATCAGCTAGTTTGTAAATAAAAATTACATCAGCATTGCTTTTAAAAAGCAAAGATTTTGAATTGCACATTGCACTGGTTCATTGCATCGAAATGAATAGGGGTGAGATCTATAGATGGCACTCTTACTCAGCTCAAACTCAAGACCGAGTTAAAACGAGACAGATTTATGTCAGGAAATATTTGTCTCATTTTAACTCTATCTTGAGTCTTGAGCAGAGTCAGAGTATGATCTATAGATCTCAGTGTTAGTATATTACTTATTTTTTGGTGTAGGCAGCATTGTAGCTAGCAAGTGGAAACTTTAAAATGGTATTTCTTTTTAACTAAATAAAAGAAAAATGCTCATATTTTAGTATAAGTAGTGTAGTTAACAAAATTGATGAGTAGTGGCTACATTTTATTGTAATATCTTGAAAAATTACATTTGTCAGTAATTTAAATCATTGCACTATAATTCTTCTTTTAATGAAAATTAAAAAAATATACATCTAGGCATCAGAACTCGAAGTTATTAAGATTTAAGAAATATTTTTAACCCTTGGTAAATATAGTGAAGTCAACATGTACTTATCCTAAAGGCTGGCCCAAATGATGCATTTCAGGAATACATCACTTTGTATGAACTATCTCTTAAAGGTGGAGTAATCTGAGCCACAATAAAATGTTCAGATGTGGCCACTCTATTACACTCTCTATGATAAAGAGCCATTTAGGGTTTAGTGCAAACCATAAATGGGATTATACATAGCTGCTGTGTATTGAGGCCCTAAGTTCTTTTTATACAGTAAATTAATTTAGAGCACTTTCCTCATAAGTTTCACTAAAATATATAGGTCTGAAAGGGCAAATTCTGGTGCACTAACAAGTTCTTTACTTCTTGTGGACATTAGCATTGGTGGACTGAAATACAGCTGATGCAGACATCAAATTCTCTATGTATTGACCTAGCACCTGGTTTTCTGAGCGGAGTTTTAAATTTTCTTCCTTCACCGAATCCACCCTCTGCGACAGATCTGTAAAATGAAATAATTTCTAATACTTATAAGTGACAATAATCTCTTAAATAACGATTTTCATTTTTAGACCTCTGATTCTGTTCCAACATTTTTCTTTAACCTGTATTCAAGAATTTTGTAGTCCTAAAGCAGTTTTTATTTTAACAAGTTATAAATACGAAAGTATGTCTGTTTTTCCATCACACCACAACAGGGCTACGGATCGACGTGATTTTTTGCATGGGTATAGTTGAGGACCTGCAGAGTGGCATAAGCTACCTTTTATCCTGGAAAATCAAAGAGGGATTTTAAAAAATAATCCACGCGGACAGTCGTGGGCATCAGCAAGTGAAATTATAAACTAGTCTCTGCGTTACTGTAAGAATGGAAATAATGAATGAACAAAGAGAGTAACATGTTTACCATCTAATGTATTCTGGAGTTCCAAAACTTGTGATATTAAACGTGCCTTTTCCTCCTGTTCATCGATTCCTGAATCTGGCTCAAAACTAGGTGGTCCATTCAACCCTGGGCTTGAAGAACCCCCTGTGTACGAACTTGGGAGTGAATCCATGGACCGACCGTGGTCCAAGCGGTTGTTATCCACGTCGTCTGTTATTATCACTTGAGGATCGTCGTCGGCTAAGGGGATGTTGTCATCGTTGCATTTTTGCATAAGAGAAGACATTTTATCAGAATTAGAACCAGTTCTTCTACAAAGTCTAGTAAAAATTGAGGTCAATCAAAGTAAATCATGAAGGTACCAAATACATGGAGGTGCCCTACCTACAAAAATCGGGTGCATACCTACAAATATCTCAGAAGATGGCCGCCGGCCCATTAGGGAGTGAGCTTCAAAACTATCGACATCGATAAAGATTGAAACGTTCAAGTATTAATTAAGAGTCCTTAGAGCCGATTTCACCAACGTAAAATATGACGTCTTAACTGAGCGATATTTTAACAGTATGTTCAATACAAAAACTTTCAGAACGCTCAATTTATTCCTCGGATAAACGTCACTCGACGTTCGAGAAATCGGCACATAATAATATTATAAACACGAAAGTGTGTCTGCTACGCTTTCACGGCAACTTTTCTTCAGATTTCGATAAAAGATAGTGATAAGTTGCATCCCGGGGAAGGACACAGGCTACTTACATTATGTCCCGGAAAATCATATCCCGCGCAAATAAAAAACGCGCAGACAAGTCGCGAGCATCATCTAGTAGGTACGTGATATTTATAGGTTTTAGGTAATACTAATTACGTATTTTTATAAACACATAGGTACTTCACGTAGCTATTATTCGCGTTAAATAAATAATAAATAAATTAAATAAAACACAGTTAGTGTTTGGATATGTATTTAATTGAAAATAGTGTAAGCAGACATATTTTATGAATATTAAAACTTACCAAATTCAGTGGGACAATTATTTATCAAGCGATTCAAAGCATTTTAATTCTTAGTAAGTACGAAGACAGGCATGAGGGATCCAAAGGCACAATCTATATAAATAAAAATGAATGTTGGTAAGCGCATAACTTAAGAATGGATGGACCAATTCAGTTAATTTATTTTTTTGTATGTTCCTTAAGTTCCACGGAAGGTTTTAATACAAAAAAAAAAACAAAAACTAAATACACGCGGACGAAGTCGCGGGCATCAGCTAGTTAAAAATAAAATTAGTGCTTTGAATCGAAATCACTTTGTAAAGGTTTATTTGAATAAAAACTACTCTATTATATTCTATGGTGTCTAACACACAACTATTTACATTATTAGCAAGAAAAAACAAGTCTTTGTTACAAATTAATCCAAAATTTAAGCTATATGATAAGCTCAGATCGCCAGATCTTAAATTAAACGCTTCTGTTTGTGGACACATCTACATCTACACATAGAGTTGTTGAGTCACCGACAATTCAAAAGCACTTGAAAAAGTTTATTTGAATAAAAATAATTCTATTCTATTCTAGACCGCGCCACGAAATAAGTCCCGTACAGGTGGCGCTAGTAGTCGTATATATGTGCAATAATTATTACATCGAATAGAATAGAAATGTTTTTTTATTCAAATAAACTTTTTACAAGTGCTTTTGAATCGTCTTGAATTCGATCGTTGAATTGACTGGTTCGGAATGCCCTTATATGTAAAATCTATTAGTTCCACTAATTGCCGCGGGACTTTTTCGTGGCGCGAACTCTAGCTTAGCAACGTAGCACATCTCCGGTCGAAAGGCACCCATTTTCAGACTTCAAATATGCAGAACTTAGGATATTAAAATTAGTCAGTTTTTATTAGCGAGGTGTAATCCTTTTTTTTCTTGTAATTCCAGTAAAAGTTCCAAGTATTTAAAATCAATTCCTCGACCCTTGTGGTCAATAAATACTTTTAACTCTCCAAAAGCGGAACTAATTTTATTGCGTGGCATTGGTCGATGAAAGCTTGAATATGTCTATGACTACATTGAAAGCTTGTAGAATTTGGATTAGTCATAATGTTTTACCCAAACATTCAAACATGCTAAAATTGGGAGCCGGACCATCACATGTGATACTAACAACTTTCACTCCTACATTTTCACATAACTGGATGGCCGTCTTGACAATAATACTTTTTTGTTCACCTGTTAGTGTTGTTATAAAAAAATAACCAATTGGTAACTTCCAAGTACCGTTGACATAATTTAAAAGAATCACGAGGCTTTGGTTTGCTTCTTCGAGACTGTCACTGTCGAGGTTGTGGCCGTAATCTACGCGCCCGTAATATTTTAGCGCTTTTGGGTCCCAAGTGAGTGACTTTCTAATCGCCATCTCATCAAAAATTAAGCTACATACCACTGGGTGAGGATTATCTGCTACCTTTTGTTTTAAGAAATCAAACGCTTCTTTTGTGAAGCCCGCCTCACAATCAATGTGCTCATACCACTTGCACAATGTTTGGGTATGTGGCAAGCAGGTATTATATGTGTTTCTAACAAAATTATATGCTTTTGGAGACAGGAAATGCAAAGTCAGTGCAAACTTTCTGATTTCTTCAGAATATTTTCTATTAAGAGGCAGCCCTTTTGATTTGGCTACTTGGCGTTTAAGGAAATCTTCTGGCCCTGCACATTCTTTTAAAATCAGAGACTCTTCAGTGTTAATTTTATTTGTCTCCTTTAAATGTTTTATGATATCATTTAAAACTGCTATTTTCTTATTTCTTTTCCTCACTTTTTCGTTGAGCCGTTTTATTTTGTTGCGTTGAATCATACATGTTTTTGTGAGTTCTTTTATTTTATTCATATTTCGCTGCATCTGAAATTAATGACAATTAAATGTTTAGAATTTTTTGAATTTAACAGTACCTGGAAAAATGGGATTGGATAAGGCATCGTTCGGCAACCAATTAAGTTTGACACACACACGCTTGGATGTGCACTATGTATATTGTATAGTATTTGTATTCATATAATATGTTTAACTACCTTTTGCCCGCGGCTTCGCTCACGTTATAGGTTCAATTTTCACACAAATTTGAAAGCCCTATTTTACCACCTTAGGAGTTGAATTTTCAAGAATCTTTCTTAGCAGATGTCTATGTCATAATAGCTATTTGAATGCCAAATTTCAGCCTGATCCGTCCAGTCCTTTGAGCTGTGCGTCCGTAGAACAGTCAGTCACCTTTTCCTTTTAAATATATTTTAAGATTTGTTTGTTGTCTATATTATATTAAGAGAAGATTTTAAGGGGAAAGCATTAACCCGAGGTATCAGAAGATAAACCTTTAAGTAAATGATATTGTAATATTTATGGGCAATAAAGTGATGACAGTTTTCGGTGGCACGTCACGTGGTATTATCTAGCCATAGCGACGATACGCGCGAGTCGCATAATAATTATAACGCATGTTAAGCACTAATCAAAAGTACAATATTAGGTATAAATTTGAAGTGTTTTTGTCTGTCTGTTTGTAATGCTTTAATGGCCCATCTATTCAACTGATTTTGTTGAAATTTGGTATAGAGGTAGGTACATCCCAGGAAAGGACATAGGTTATCCCGACAGATTAAATAGTTCCCCCGGGAATTAAAAAACTAGATCAGCGCGGACGAAGTCACTAGCATCATATAGTATACTAGCAGTTGCCCGCGACTTCGTCCGCGTGGATATAGTTTTTAAAGTCCTTCGGGAACTCTTTGATTTACCGGGATAAAAAGTAGCTTATATCACTCTCCAGGTCCTCAACTATACCCATGCAAAAATCTCGTCGATCCGTAGCTCTGTTGTGGCGTGATTGAAGGACAAACCAATAAACATTTTCGCATTTATATTATTCTAACTGATGCTCGCGACTTCGTCCGCGTGGATTTAGTTTTAAAATCTCGCGGGAACTCTTTAATTTTCCGGGATGCCTATATTACCTTCCAGGTTCTGGCCTATCCAAGAAATCACGTCAATTCGTAACTTTGTTGCAGCGTGATTGACGGACAAATCAACAAACAAACACACTTTCGCAATTATAATTATGTATTAGTAAGGAAGAATTGATAGAAGCAGTGATAGCCTAGTGGTTAGGACTGTGGTCTCATATTCGGGGGGTCGCAGGTTCGATCCCGGGTACGCACCTCTGACTTTTCGGAGTCAAGTGCGTTTAAGCAATTAACTATCACTTGCTTCAACTGTGAAGAAAAACATCCTGAGGAAACCTGCACATCTGAGAGTTCTCCGTAATGTTCTCGAAGGTGTGTGAAGTCCACCAATTCGCATTGGGCCAGCGTGGTGGACTATGGCCTTTAACCCTTCTCTGAGACCTGCGCTCAGTAGTGAGCCGTTGATGGGTTGCTAATGATGATGATGAAGGAAGAATTAATACTATACGATAACGATAAATTTTAAAACGCAAAAGCTACTATTGTGACTAAATACTGACTCTTATTCGGGCCCTAGCAGAATATCAGCGCTGTGGTTACATAATATGTATCCACAGCATTTAGCTGAGCTAGAACCCTTTCATTGGCATGACACATAGTAGACACTAGTTAAGTTAGATTGTAATTACTTTCTGTTTTTCCATTTTCATGTGTATTTCCATTTTGTTTGTTATATTTTGTTTTCATGTCAATGAATAAATAATATTCTATTCTATTCTAAATATGATAGTTAGATATATTCACTCAGGGACTTTTTTGTAGATAATAATAAGTACTTTAATCATGTAGTATATAATTTTTATGAATCATTAATAGTTTTCTCAGCACACGTCAAATAATGCATTTTATAGGCAAAATTTTGCTACTTTGGGTTACACTATTGCAATTTTCTTAAGGAACTCTAATTTTTTTGAAAATAAATTATAGCCTATGTTACTTCCTGATAACTTAGCTTTCTATTGGCGAAAAAATGGTAAAAATCGGACCAGTAGTTACAGAGCCTATTCGGTACAAACAAACAAAAAAATCTTTCCTCTTTATAATATTAGTATAGACATATAAAACTAACTACCTCTGCACAAGCCAAATTTTGAGTAATATTCTGTGACTGTGTCGATTTTCCGGCAAAAAGATGCAATTGTTGCGCATGTTCCTTCTCAATTAGCATAGATGTGGTGGTTGTATTTGATATCTGTAATAAAATATTAAGTGAAATTAATTCGAAATCAAAAAATCAAAATCAACTCATTAAAAAAACTGGGTAACATTTATTTATTTTCAAGATGCGAAGATGCGAAATTATAATCAAATAATATATTTTATAAACCCCTAAATATTTCAAAAATAACATATAGATTCAAATTATCCAGTTTTATCATAACATATATTATGGTCATTATTAATACTGCAATATCTCTATTTATAATAATAATGTTACACACAACATATTCTGATAATATTCTGATGACTGGTGGAATCATAATATAGATTATAGACCTTTAAGTGATAAATTCTTGTGATTCCAGATATCCAGCTTTTACCATTTACCATATTATATATTTTTGTAAAGAATTACCTCTGCGCAAGCCATGTCCTGAGTAACATTCTGTGACTGTGGCAATGTTCCAGTATCCATATTATATAGTTCTTCGCCATTGTCCTTTTCAATTGAATAGGATAGAGCCGATAAATTTGATGTCTGTAAAAGATTTTATATCTTGCTTGTTTAACATTTTTTCACAAAGATGAGAAATTAAATTGAATATCCTACTAATCTTGTTATTCTACTAATATTATAAATGTGAAAGTTTGTGAGGATGGATGGATGGAAGGATGTCTCTCTCTTACTCTTTCCTTTAAGGCTATTTTTATCCCAGAAAATTAAAGAGATCTCCCAGGAGCTAAAAAAACCAGATGGACAAAGTTACGGGCAACAGCTAGTATTTTATAAAACCATAAAATTTCGAAACTAAAAAAGTTCAATCCATATGGTTGAGTTATCCAGGTTATATATATTAATCCATACACATTGAAAAAAAATGGTTTCAGATTTTGTGTTAGTGACTTAGTGCCTGTACATTTTTCATTATTGGTGCTTATATTAGATTTTCTGTCACAGTACCATCAACATATTACTGTATGTAGCTTGGTAGTCACTTTAGTATAATATGATAAGCAAAAAGAATAACCTCTCTACAAGCTACATCTTGACTAATATTCTGTGCCTGTGACAATGTTCCAGCAAATTCTTGAACATTTTCATGTTCAGTTAGAACAGATGTATTCGGTGAATTTGATGTCTGTAAAAGAATATTATATTTTGTAAATATACTTATTGGAAACAAGCTTAAGCGCGCGATTTGTTTACGTGGACTACAATTATATTCAAATTTTCATCCCCCTTTTACACACTTAAGTGATAATTTGCAAGACAGGCTATACAAGTAGTTGACCGAGCGAAGCGAGGTCTCTGAGTTTACTAGAGCGATTTGCACTTGTCCGTCCGTCCGTCCGTCCGTCCGTCCGTCTGTCAGAGCCTTATAACTTTTGAATTACTGAACGTAATTACTTCAAATTTAGATATAATATGTAAACCGATGGCCTCCAGCCGAAAATGGCTTAAAAAGTTATAAAAATCTTTATTTCAGGGGGGCTCTCATAGAAGCGAATGCGAAGAAATTTTTTTTTTATTTGCGATTCATAGGTTTTCTGTGTATCATTTTAAAGACAATTTGGAACAGAGTACAACCGTATTTTTTTTTTAATTTTTTTCCTAAAATTGACGAAATGGGGGGCTTCCAAAGTGACGATTTAATACGCTCGCTTGAAGACGCTCTCTGGGAAAATTTTCTATATATTTTCAAGTTGTACTTATTTTCTTACTTCACTTGTATCCTGTACTTGAACGACAAATACTAAAATTATATGAATATTATAAAGAAACGAGATTATTTAATTTTTAATGAGCATCAGTAAATTTCACATAGCTTCACAATAATGCTAATAGATGGCGCAGTCATTAACTATTCCATTGAACTAGGAGGAGGGAACGACCATTATTATTTAGGTACATAATATAATAACATATTATTCAATTAAAATGATTCTTTAGTTAAATATCATTTTGTATATTTTCTATTCGCGTCGATAGATGACGATTTGTACAGATGCCCCTAACCCGTTTTCACTCGTTAGTACCTATAATAATTCAATGTTTTCACTGACGTTCCCTAACCTTTACGGGCTACCTATGATAAGTTATGTGATGATTACTGTCAACTTCTTTATCACGCCTGTACGGGACACCTAAAAGGACATTGGGACGGATGTTAGGACTTAGGATTGTGTTTTGGAGCTACGTACGTAAAGAGACTCCTACATAGGGGATGATTTAGGTATGTTTGGTGAAAACGGGCATAATAATAATAATGTCAGTTTTGGTCGTCATGTATCTATTGAATGAATAATCATGGGATACCGTTACCGCGAGGTCTCAGTTCGGGGCGAACCACTAGTTTTAGTTAAAGTCTCTAACTTGTAAGCATAGGACTTTTATAAATTATTTATCCTGTCTTTTAATCCTATTCTTAATTTAATAATAATTATTACATTATTACAGTAAATAAAAGAAAAATTCTGCCAAAATCTATAAAAATCTTTTAAAGTAGTTATGCTAACTGTTCAATACCATACTAATAAAAGAATCTATGATAGAAGTCTAAAAATTACTCTCAAATTCCAAATAAAAAAATCAATATTTACCAACATAAAAAGCGAGGGTACTGAATTATCTCGCAATCTCACATCAAGAGTTCTATTGAAATTTCTCTCATCAAAATGTTTTGAACAAACCCAAAGAATTTTATGATGAAGATTTATATTTTCCACACCAATAGCATCAATCCATTTTTTCTTTAACTTTTCATTAGCTGGGAACCTGAAGATAAGAACTACATATTATATTACTTGAATCCATACTAATATTATAAATGCGAAAATGTGTCTGTCTGCCAGTCTACTAAACATCCCGGAAAATTAAGGTGTTCCCGTGGGAAGCAAAAAATCTTAACCAACATCACACATCACATTCAATGTGATGATAGTGGACGTCCGTCATCTATTTATATGTATAGAATTTATAAGAAGTATATTAAAATAAGTAGACAAATGGTTAGAAATTTCAATTAAAACCATTTATAAACACCAAACTTGAATTATCTGATATGGTGATGAATAGAACTTATTCAAAACGTTAAGTCAGTTTAGTGTCAGCTATATTAATATCGACAAGTCGATTCACACATGAACAATGGACATCCCTAAGGCTCATGTTTACATTACATGCATGTACCTATTGCAACGTAAATAATATATATTAGTGTTAGTTACAAATTGATATGGACAGTTAAATGCCTACACGTTCACTATATTAACATTATTGGAAAGATATCAAAGAAATTTATAACTTTTACAACAAAAATAGTTACTAACCTATGAAAAGACAATCCAGGCCACTTTTTGTTCTTCTGGGAACCACAATGCCTGATGCTACACATAGGCATATTGAAATTATGTTCCTACACACGAACTTGATGATAATTTATGCTATTATTTGTTATTTTTAAAGTTAATCAACAATAATCCGCAACACGCAATTACTTGACAGCTGAAGTACAACCAAAAAGTGAATACATAATGTATTGTACATAAAGCACGTAAAATGGCGGACGGCACCCGGCTTGACTACTATTTACTTTATATACTTCATCTCCATGTATTTGGTACCTTCATGAAGTAAATCGATAGATATTATTTTTATTATTTAGACATGACATTTGACAGTTGACTTGACTTTGACATCATTTGTTTGAATTTGACCCATGAAGGTAGCAAATACATGGAGGTGCCTTACCTACAAAAATCGGGTGCATACCTACAGAAAAAACTCATAAAATGGCCGCCCATTAGGGAGTGTGCTTCGAAACTATCGACATCGATAAGGAGTGAAGCGATAATCAAGCATTTATGTATACGTAGTATTTATAGGTTATAATAATTACGTAACGTACGTTTGTACTCTATCAGGTACATATTATTCGCGTGGATTTAGGTTTTTAAAGATCTTGGAATATCCAAACAGTTTCGCTGCCGTTTTGTGAAATTGAAAGAGATCACCATATATAAAAAAGTACTCATTTATAAATTATAATATGAATCAATCGTTTGTTAATTATAAACTACTATTTCTTTTCATTAAAAGAGCAACTTGCTGGCTCATAGTAGTAGAATTTCTTTCTATAAGCGGTGGTAGAGTCGAAACATGACGTGCTTAGCATGAGACAGCTATCTGCATGCCCTACATATAAATAAACAAATATAGAATACTAGTTGACCCGGCGAACTTCGTACCGCCAACTTATATTTTATATAAATAAAACAAATAAACTATCCTAATCAAAAAAAACTATCCTATCTTTCACATTGGACTAAATTACAGATAGTAACGAAGTTTGATCAAAATCACTTTAATTTAAATTTAATTTTATATCACACAATATATTATTATCACACAAGTTAAATAGTTTAGGAGTCCATCGTGGACAAATAACGTGACACGTAATTTATATATATTACTAGCTGACCCAGCGAACTTCGTACCGCTTCTTATCTATATAAATAAAACAAATAAACTATCCCAATTCAAAAACTATCCTATCTTTTAAGTTGGACCAAATTACAGATAGTTACGAAGTTTTATAAAAATCGGTTAAAATCGGTAATTGAATTGCACAGGGATTATTATTAAATCCACCTCTTGCTCTTACCGCAGAAAAGAAATGTATCACACGATCTTTTCATATTTTATGTAGAGGGATGTGTGTTATATTTATATTTTCCACGCCTATAGCACCCATCCATTTTTTTCTTTAAGTTTTCACTAGCCGGAAACGACAGCAGAAAACACGGACATTATCATCTATTATATAGAGGTATTAGATTCTAGCATTTATTATTTATGTGAAGTATTAAAATAACCGGACAAATGATATAAATTTCAACTATAAACACCAAACTTCTTGTATTATCTGATAATATGGTGATGAGCAGTACCTAATGCATTAGAATTTATTCAAGTCGTTTAACGTCACCTATAATAATATCGACAAGTCGATACTCCATTGACACAAATCCAATAACACGCAACTACTTGACAGGCTGACAGCTGAAGTTCAACCAATAAGAGTGAATACATAATGTGTTGTACATAAGGCTCATAAAATGGCGGATGGCACCCGGCTTGACTAGTAGTTACTTTATATACTTCATCTCCATCTATTTCCTACCTACCATGATTTGACCTAAGACAATTTGACGTACTATTATGGCTGACATTAAAATTCGTTTGGAAATTACTTTTTTAACCTGTCGATAATAAAAATTACTTTTTAAATTAATATAGTTTACTTAATATTATAAATGCGAAAGTGTGTTTATTTGTTGGTTTGTCTTTCAATCACGCCGCAACAGAGCTACGGATCGACGTGATTTTTTGCATGGGTATAGTTGAGGATCTGGAGAATGATATAGGCTACTTCTTATCCTGGGAAATCCAAAAGTTTCCGTGAGATTTTAAAATTTTAATCCACGCGGACGAAGTCGCGGGCATCAGCTGGTAATTAATAAGTTTAATTTGAATTCTCAAGCAGGACTTGTCTTGTCAGCTTTACCAATCAAAAATAACAAACTAACATTATTAAAATAATTAAATAATGGTCACCTCAATAGATCTGATATTCACGCATGGTTCACTCGTAATAACTATGTACTATCGAGTTTTATTTGAGTACTCTTTACTTTATCGTGCAGACTTCAGATTCAGTGCCAACTGCCATGGAAGTTTCGTATTAGGTACGATTTCAGAATATTTCAGAACGTAAACTAACTTGAAAGTGAAACTTCATTTTGGACTTGGGATATCCATGGACTTAGAAAACAAACAGGACCGAGTACTCGCAGCTGAAAAGCGAGCCGAGCGAGATAGCTAGTACAGAGGCCGTGTGTCCCTTTCTAACAGGGTGACAATAAGATTTTCGATATATGTGAGACAAATTCAATCTTGCAATCTTCCTACTAATTATAAGTTTATTATAAACACAATTATTGAAGTTTTTCATTAGCAATGGAAAATTTCTTAGGGATTAGGGATTGATTACGAAATAAATAATACGAATAGTACAAGGTTTCGATTTGTCCAGTCATAGTGAGTACATTGCTAGATATTTTAATGACTGGTAATGTGTAGATAATGTGATAAATTATTCATTTTCTCTAGATATTAATCATAATAGCTGGTCAAAGGCACCCAAAGTAATAAATACAGACCCACTTCCCCTCCCGCGCCTTATTCCGTTGCCGCACGATCGGTATATTTACCAAAATCTTAGGTTAATGTCAGGGTTGTACAGAAATTCTGTTCTATTGGTTTGAAATGAAACATTAAAATAATGAAAATTGTAATAATAATAATAATAACCTGGCAACCCTAAATGTCAGCATACGATATATTTTTTCTCCGTTACATTTTCGCCGAAATAATTATTATACAACCGATCTCAACAGAATTTTAGATTTAATTTAATAAATTTACCATACTAAAAACTAATTAGAAGAACCAAAACCTAATTAGAAGAATCAGAAACCATGAAGAAAATTAAAATAGCCCGAAATATAACTGACACAAGCTGTCAATAGATGCCGTATGATGAATACAAAAGAAATTAATAATGTAGAATGCTGACACGATCCAGGGCACGGAACGCACAAACACCATCCCCGGACTCGTCACTCAACCCCGCCTCGCAGCCACCCGGGACCACGCCCAATGCTGCAGTTGCGTCGAGTTCGAGCGACGAGTTTTTCTCCCCGCCGACGTCGCTACCACCAGTACATCGTCGTGGGAGAGCCCGGCCGCCGACTTGCTTGGGATCCCGAGGCCCACCGGCTTCTGATAGGGTCCCCGCTTCCGGCGGTAGTGTGTCGCGCATGAGATGGACAACATCCATCAATGAAAATGTCATGCGCGTATTGGCGTGGGGTATAAATAGTGGTTAAATATTATGGGCAAGACTATTTTAGCCGAGCAGGATGAAAAAGTAAAACCAGGGAATACCGATATTCAACTATTTATTTCATCGGTAATGTTCAAACTTTATTTTATTGTCATCATGGATCTATCTGTATTTTATTGTGTTGTTCAGTATAGATCCATTTATTATAAAAATGACTCTACTACCCGTTTCGCAAGGTGCTATAGTCGTGGAGAAGAAAGGGCAAAGAAACTCCACGACAGCACATCTTTTAAAATATAAGCTTAAATACATATATAACAGGTATTGAAAGTATTAGCTATAGGGGAGCAGCAATTAACCATAATAATAACAAAGAGCCAAATATTAAGTAAACACTGGCTAACGTTAATAACAATCAAAATATAACTAAATACTAATACTTAACTTTCACAACCCAGGACCGCCCTGCGGCCCTTCAGCAAAGCACGTCACGTGTCTACACCACCAGTTGTCGTATCGAAATACAAGGAGAGACTGACTGTTTTGACAAGATACACTGGTATTTATGTGTTGCCACGTCCGTGGTTTGTTACAAAATAGATATACATTTGACTCTTTACATTATTGTATATTGACTAGTATGACAGTAGTATAATGACAATAATAATAATTAAATATATTCATAATCTGTGTCATCATACCGTTGGTTTATTGACATTCATTTATCATATTGTATGATGACATACATCCTCTTGATTTACTATCATGACAATGATCTAACAGTAAATCACCACGATCCAAAATAGCAAATCACAATAATCCAATCAATATAACATGTGAAACGCTGAATTCTGAACCCTAAAATCGTATGTGAATATATTCTGACGTAATATATTTTATATTACGCTAACACGGCCATACTGACTTGTACTTCGCTCTCGAAGTACATCAAAAGGTAATCCACGTTACTGTAAAATCTGTAACACATCAGTCACCTGTTGCCCATGAAAATGGGTTTTGTACGAATAGAGATACTAGACTGTTACTATAACAGTAGCAGTGCTAGTATCGTCTAGTACAAATCATCTAACATTACTAACTAATATTCAATTAGTACTAGTAATGATTAGTGTCAACAGTCTGGACTCAAAATTTTAGCCACCGTAGCAGTGCTAGTATCGTCTAGTACAAACCATCCAACATTACTAACTAATGCCCAATTAGTGCTAGTAATGATTAGTACCAACAGTTTTGGACTCCAAAACTTAGCCACCTGCTGCCCATGACAATGGGTCTCGTACAAGTAGACATACTAGACTAATTACCATACGACAAGTAGTAGTACTAGTATCGTCTAGCACGAGCCGTCTAACATTACCAACCAATAACAATTAGTACTGGTAATGATTAGTGCCAGCAGTCTCCACAACAAAATGTACAACCACCTGCTGCCCATTACTATGGGTCTCGTACAACTAGATATACTAGACTAACCACCATACAACAAGTAGCAGTACTAGTATAATCTAGTACGAGTCGTCTAACATTACCAAACAATAACAATTAGTTCTGGTAATGATTAGTGCCAGCAGTCTCCACAACAAAATGTATAACCACCTGCTGCCCATTACTATGGGTCTCGTACAACTAGATATACTAGACTAACCACCATACAACAAGTAGCAGTACTAGTATAATCTAGTACGAGTCGTCTAACATTACCAACCAATAACAATTAGTACTGGTAATGATTAGTGCCAGCAGTACACCACAAATGTGTATCTCAACTGCCGCAGCCGCAGCTGGCGAAGCTGAATCATCAGCGGTAAGGAGCACAAAATCGTCGTTGTTGTCGTCGTCATCGTCAAAACATTTGAGTCGTCAGATCAGTAATCATCGTCATATCAAAAACATTTGAGTCACTTTGATCAGGTCAACTATAGTTACACAGCTCAGAATGTATTCACATTTACAACAATCTAACATCAATATTCAGAATCTGAATATAAAGTATTAACTGCACCGTTAACTTAATTTACGATAACTTATTAACTAGGATTCTTATCTAGTTTATGGCACAAGATACAATATAAATATTAACATTTCCCTTTTCCTTTGTTTCATGATGGATGTAATCAATAAGTATTTATAGAATTTTATTTTTATGTACCTCTCTTTCATAAAAGAAATGAAGATTTTCTTTTAAAAGGTAGTATGTTATGTTCAAAATTTAAAATTATTTATTCCATGTACCTAGGCCAACTTGTGGCTCTTATGACAAGTAAAGAATCTACCATCTAATGTTGGGTGTTTTGGCAATTCAACATAAGGATTTCGTAAGGAAAAACGTGCAAGATCGACCTGGCTTTGAAAACTCTATTGTTATCGCTGTAGCTTAGTTATGTACCGGTACCATATTGAAATTAATATCTTATTTTGATACTGAAGAGATCTGTTCACATTAAATTAATGATGAGGCTCGAAACATTTTCAAATTCAAATTCCAGACCTTCAATAATAATTGGCTATCTGTATTTTTGGAAAAGTATTTAAATATATTTACGTAGGATTTATTTTATATTTTTTACAATTATCCTTTTCTCAAAAGAAGCGAAATTTATTAGAAATACAATATTTTTTTGTATAATTTGGAATTCCCGCGAAAACAACCGGTACACGTGATATTTACGAGCTGTGACGTTTAAATAATGTTTAATTTAAATTCATGTTTTATAAAATGAAAGTAAGGAGACTATTCATCGGTAAGCTTTTGATTAAATGTACTTAATGAACGTATTTTTTTTGTGATTTTTATTTTTATTATTGGTAAAACTTTATTTAACCGTACCGCATTATAATTCACCTTTATAATCCGTAGCAGTCCATACCGTAGATTAATAATTTTATTTCAAACTATCTACAGCCATTAAGGAGGAAAAACGACATTAGCTTCCACGAATTTCCAATTCAACGAACTTCAATAACATGATCTATTCGGATTTCCATGTTTATAAATAGGTACCAACATTTTAAATTTTACTAACATTTTAATTTCACCCGCCTGACTTTTTTTATTAATTAATTTTATTCGTTGATTTAATCACTTAGGACAACAGTTATTATTTAAAGGTACTATAATAATATTATATTGAAGATAACATTGAATTGTGAAATATGCAAAACCAAGGACTGGGTATCATGTTTGTATGAATATTGTGTTAATATGATAGCAAATAAGGAATAGAGATCAATAACTTTACTTATGATAATAATAGTTCGGTACTAGGTATACTGGCAACGGGATAAGAATTGAGTAAGTCAGAGAACGACATCCAAATTGTTTTGTCATAAGGTGAATATTTACAAGTAGGTATTAGAAAGGAAAATAACTCCAAGTATTCGGATTTGAAACGGATACTTTCCATCAATAAATAATCCGAATAAGAATTAATCGAATTTCTAATGGTAAAAGGTTTTATAGTATTTCATTAATTTGCCATTAAATGTGTATTGTCAAAAGGAAGAAACTAAGATATCAAAGTAATTTATAATGCTCGGCCAATCTGACGATAATTTACCAAAATAGCAAGGTTTTATTATTATTATTATTTGTTAAGCTCTTTTTTTTCAGTCAATTACATTGGGCAAACAACGTAAAGATCTATTAATGACTTTACTCCCTGGTTTATCGTCAACAGATGAACATATTGATATTGTATTTTGTACCATTTTAAACATTGTCAAGTACGACACACAAATATAAAAACTCTATCATAAAATCTCTAAGATGTTCACCTAAACCAATAAACATTGTAATAGTGTCTTACCAGTGCCTTACAAGTATCTCATCCAGTTCACATCCATACTGCGAGCCATTGTCCGCCAGAGAGCTAAGAGCAACGTTGGTAGAAGTTGCAACACCATCGCTTTTTATCCTCAGAACCAGGAGTAAGAGTGTCCGCGTTTACAGATAGATACAGAACATCACAGCGCCAAATCCGCTTTAGCATCGTCCACGAGAAGCAGGATCCATGATTACTGAAACCTTTCAAACAAGTATTAGTATTTTGTCAGGGCCAGATCTATCCCACTTCTGATATTGGCGTGGGGTATAAATAGTGGTTAAATATTATGGGCAAGACTATTTTAGCCGAGCAGGATGAAAAAGTAAAACCAGGGAATACCGATATTCAACTATTTATTTCATCGGTAATGTTGAAACTTTATTTTATTGTCATCATGGATCTATCTGTATTTTATTGTGTTGTTCAGTATAGATCCATTTATTATAAAAATGACTCTACTACCCGTTTCGCAAGGTGCTATAGTCGTGGAGAAGAAAGGGCAAAGAAACTCCACGACAGCACATCTTTTAAAATATAAGCTTAAATACATATATAACAGGTATTGAAAGTATTAGCTATAGGGGAGCAGCAATTAACCATAATAATAACAAAGAGCCAAATATTAAGTAAACACTGGCTAACGTTAATAACAATCAAAATATAACTAAATACTAATACTTAACTTTCACAACCCAGGACCGCCCAGCGGCCCTTCAGCAAAGCACGTCACGTGTCTACACCACCAGTTGTCGTATCGAAATACAAGGAGAGACTGACTGTTTTGACAAGATACACTGGTATTTATGTGTTGCCACGTCCGTGGTTTGTTACAAAATAGATATACATTTGACTCTTTACATTATTGTATATTGACTAGTATGACAGTAGTATAATGACAATAATAATAATTAAATATATTCATAATCTGTGTCATCATACCGTTGGTTTATTGACATTCATTTATCATATTGTATGATGACATACATCCTCTTGATTTACTATCATGACAATGATCTAACAGTAAATCACCACGATCCA
Organism: Oeneis ivallda; assembly: GCA_029955525.1. Taxonomy (NCBI): domain Eukaryota; kingdom Metazoa; phylum Arthropoda; class Insecta; order Lepidoptera; family Nymphalidae; genus Oeneis; species Oeneis ivallda. Next base: position 7,551,692 of record JARPMR010000022.1, on the reverse strand, counting down.
AAATAGCAAATCACAATAATCCAATCAATATAACATGTGAAACGCTGAATTCTGAACCCTAAAATCGTATGTGAATATATTCTGACGTAATATATTTTATATTACGCTAACACGCGCATACTTAGGGGCTACTGAGGGTGGAACCAACATGACCGCGTACCGTGCTAGGATGCATGCTTTGTTTCAGGTCCTTGAACCAGCTCTCAATGTGTCGGCTCAGCGACTGTCGGACCAGGTGCGGGTTATTCAGCGTAATCACATGCTGGACAACGCCGTGCTTGATCGGCTTCGCTCTGAACTGCAATGTAACCGCGCTACCCCCTCCTCACCGCAAGCTCCAGCACAATCGCAAACTGCTCATGCGATTTCGCTGCAGCCCACTCAGGCTGGTGAGGGACAGGATAGCGGGGCTGCACATGTAAGTACCCAGTGTAGTGAACAATTGAGGAGTGCTTTGGAGAGTGCTATTCGGGAATATAGATCTTCACCACCCGAGTTTAGACCGCGGTTACCTCGGTTGCCCATGAAAAATAAGAACAAAGCGCTAATGGGTGCCCTGGATTCGCTGCTGCCGAGTTATTTTGACAGCAGCGAAGACCTTTCCGACACACATTCGATTCTGTACTGCGTGGCTGTCGCGGCATGTCGTGTTGCTAATGTAAAGTTTATTAATAATGATACAGCAACACGACCGAAGCCTGCCGCACCAGCCTGGCAGTGCAGGATCGAACGTCGTATTGATGGGGCTAGGGCACTCATTGGAAAACTACTCTGCTTCAGGGAGGGCAACACTCGCCCTAGAGTCATGCGCTATGTGAGGCGCGCTTTCTTGGGGACTGATATCAGCCCTCAAGATTATATGGCGCGAGTCACTGAGCGCATTGACTTCCTGAAACAGAAGGTCTCGGCATGGGCTAGCCGTATTCGTAGATACAAGAGCCGGGTCGAGAGATATACCCTGAATCGCACTTTCCAAAGCGATCAGAGGCGGGTATATCGAGGTTGGGAACACCCTGACCAAGGTGTCACCGATGCGCGCCTACCGGATGATGAAGCCATGACCTCATTCTGGCGCAACATCTGGTCGGCGCCTGTCGCTCACACTGAGGGTGGTTGGACGTGGGATGTAGAAAGAGCCTGCGATCAAATTCCAGAAATGGACCTAGTTACTATCACCCCTGAAGACGTGACCACTGCAGCCCGTCCCCTACCCAATTGGAAATCCCCTGGGCCGGACGGGCTGCACAACTTTTGGATAAAGTGGCTACGCAGCTCGCACGCTCGTCTGGCATCCCAATTCCAATCATCTCTAGAGTCAGAGTCGCTACCCCAGTTTCTGACAACAGGTATTACCCTCCTGCTCCATAAGTCAGGTAGTACCACGGAGCCCAAAAATTATAGGCCGATTACGTGCCTACCAACATTGTATAAACTTCTTACATCCATTCTGAGAACAAAAATTAACGATCATATCGATACAAAATCCATCATGTCTATTTCTCAGAACGGATGTAGGAATGGCTCCCGTGGTACTAAGGAGCTTCTCCTCATTGATATGGCCATTTGTCAACAGGTTCGGCGCTCCCGAAGGGATCTGTCGACATGTTGGATAGACTATAAGAAGGCCTACGACTCTGTGCCCCATACATGGCTCATGAAAGTGCTGAAACTATACAAAGTAAACTCAGTACTACGCGCCTTCCTACAGACGTGTATGGGGCAGTGGAGGACAGTCCTTCACTATCCAGGGTGTTGCCGAACCCTGGGGAGCGCGGAACCTATAAGGATTGAGCGAGGCATATTCCAGGGCGATAGTTTGAGTCCTTTGTGGTTTTGCCTGGCTCTGAATCCTCTGAGTACCCTCTTGGAGAATTCAGGGCTAGGTTACCGGTTGAGGAGAGGTGGTCAGGTTATATCACACCTCCTTTACATGGATGACCTAAAACTCATTGCCCCCAACAAATCACATCTACTAGAGTTACTAAAGGTAACTAAAGCCTTTAGTGATTCCATTAGGATGGAATTTGGTGTGGACAAATGTGCGGTCATGCATGTAAAGCGAGGGAGGATTGTGGAATCTGAGGGGGTTGAGCTCTCGGATTCCATATACCTCAGATCGCTCTCCCCAACTGAAACCTACAAATACTTGGGCATGGCGGAGGCGTTATCAGAGAGGCCGACATGAGGCAGTCGGTGAGGGAGCGTTTCCTTGGCCGTCTGAAGAAAGTGCTGAAAAGCCTTTTGTCGGGCGGCAATAAGGCCTTCAACGGTTGGGTCATGCCGGTCTTGATGTATTCCTTCGGCATAATCAGGTGGACTCAGACTGAGCTTGACGCCCTGGACAGACAAGTTCGTGCGCTGCTGACCGCATATCGGATGCATCACCCGCGCTCCTCGGTGATGAGGCTGTACATTCCGCGGAAGTGTGGGGGAAGAGGCCTTTTGAATGCCAAAACCCTCCACAACCGCGAGGTGTGCAGTCTCAGGGAGTACTTTCTCCACGCCAAGACGGAGATGAACCGCGATGTGGTCGCAGTGGACAGGGGTCTGACGCCGCTCTCCTTGGCTAACGAGAACTGGCGCATACCTGTGGTGCTCAGTACCAATGACCGCAGGGTTGTATGGCAAGGTAAGGAGCTTCACGGACGCTTTTATCGGGCCCTCCACGGGCCTGATGTTGACTTTGAAGCGTCCGTGGCCTGGCTGCGCTTTGGTGACCTCTTTGGGGAAACCGAAGGGTTTGTATGTGCAATTATGGACGAGGTCATGATGACAAACAATTACAGAAAATACATTGTGAAGGATGGAACGGTAGACGTATGTCGGGCATGTCGCCGTCCTGGAGAAACTATCCGTCACATTGTCTCTGGTTGTTCTCATCTGGCTAACGGCGAATACTTACACAGACATAACCAAGTGGCCAGGATTATCCACCAGCAACTTGCCTTGAAATACAATCTTGTGGAATCGGTGGTACAAGTATGTGCCCGACCCAGTTCTTGATAATGGTCATATCACACTGTACTGGGATCGATCTATCATTACAGACAGGACTATTGTAGCCAATAAGCCTGACATAGTGGTGATAGATCGATCAGAGCGCCGTGCAATGATTGTTGATGTTGCTGTCCCGCATGACGAGAACCTCGTGAAAGCCGAGAAAGAGAAACTCACCAAGTATCTCGACTTGGCGCACGAGGTTGTCGCCATGTGGAATGTAGACTCAGCAATCATTGTACCGATAGTCGTCACCGCTAATGGTCTTATAGCCAAGAGCCTCGACCAACATCTTTCGAGGCTCTCGTTGGGTAGCTGGGTCAAGGGCCAGATCCAGAAGGCTGTTCTCCTGGACACGGCTCGCATAGTCAGGAGGTTCCTCTCTCTGGGGCCCTGACCGCCGGTTGCTTGGACCCTGTTCCCGAGGCCGGTGGACCGCTATTTTTTATATTTTTAAATGATTTTTTTTTTATAATCAAATATTTAAAAATGTAAATTATATGATATAAATGAAATAAATGTAAATAATAATAATACAAAAGTAAGGAGTAAGGGACCATCGTAATCGGCATCTGCATCGTACGTATTCGACCCATCACACAATACAAGAATTTAAAAATTCATGGTCAACATAGTTGTAGATTTAGCGTTCACGTTTTAACGGGTTGCCGCTCGAAAAAAATAGACTAGATAAAAATTTATATTTTCTTTTTTGTTAAGAAATATATCTATCGAAATTAATGCAATTAAATACGGTGACTTAAAAATGTTACAATAAAATTAAAACATAAGTGTCTCAACTGATTTTTTAGCCAAAATCTTTGATCAAAATCATTTTTTTAGGCTGGCATGAATGAAAGAACGAGACACACGGCCTCCGTTGTTACTATCTCTCTCGGCTCGGATTAGCCTCTGTGTAATGCGTAACAGGAAATATACTTTATCTACTTGTTATAAGGTTCATTTTCGTAAATACAAATTTGCCGAGTGATCAGTTCTGTTTGTATATTAAGTTCATGGGGATATCCTAGTGTTCGTGGTCTATGGACTTGGGAGTTGGGTTCAGGAAAGTCACTTAGCAGCCCCTACTGAGTTTTAACAGCGACATCTATCAGAAGTTCACCTGAACTAAATCAAGCATGAGATGATTAGTGTAATCTATGGAAACGTAGTGATTAGATTCTCTTTGTTTTGAAATTTGAATTACAACTGTGTTTCTACTTTCGCAAAAAGTTAAAAGTTAATTTCGTTGAAAGTACGTTAAGTCGAGTAATTTGTCCTTCGTCTTCACATGAAATTAACAAAGATTGTTGTGCATTTTCGTCAAGTTTGAACTTTGTTCCTCGCTCCGCTCGACAATCGAAGCCGGTCGGTCTTTTGTGATATTTGCGATACAGACGCTATTAATTAAGTGTGTGATCATGCCGTCCTTAAGACGTTGTGTTTTTGGATGTGTGACCAAAGGTAAGTGATTTTGAGGTTATACTCCTTCGTTAAATTATCTAAAGAAGTACAAATCTAATCAACAACGAATTACTAGCACTTTGTAATACTCAACAAAACAACTCATGAGCTAATCATTAAACTTACCAAACTCATCTTGGTACTCATATTCCAAGTCATGAACGTTATATACCGTTGTACCTATTCAAAAGTATCCTTATAAGTAAAAACTCTCATACATACATTATAATAACAACTAAATCAAAATTCATCAAGTACCTATAGATACTTATGTCAAGATAGTATGTCAAGGGTCACGTCTTAATAGATTAGGAAGTGACCCTTAGACATGCTGAAACACTGATCATGAAATCAAAATTTATAAATCAGTATTACAAAAAAAAAGTGGCACAGTTTCTTAGGCTGAGATCTATAAATGACAATCTCCCTCGGCTCAGCCCTAAGACTGAGTTATATCAGGACTATTTGTGTCTCATTTTAACTCTTTCTTGAGTCTTAAGCAGAGCCAGAATATTACCTATAGATCAGCCTTAAAACATTAGTAGAATGTCTTAGGAGTCTTACTGTAAAAAATGTTTAGAAAGGCAGCTCTTGCCCCAAACTAAACTGAGTTTTTATGATGGCAGTAATGAGTAAACGTACTTCAATACGTTAATATGATATCAATGCGTAACTGACAATTATTGTTAATGCTTATTATCACTTTACTTTTTATGTTTTTTTCTATACTAGGTACCACCGTCCACCGTTTCCCAAATCCTGCAAAGTTTCCAGAGCAGTTTAAAGCTTGGGTTGAGTTAGGAGGCGAGCAGCTTAAAAACTTATCAGTTGAAGAGGTATATCCAAGACTGAGTGTCTGTGACAAGCATTTCATTGAAAGTCATAGAAATCGCAACAATCGTTTGAGTTCTTTGGCAATACCAACTTTGCACCTTCCTGGTGAGTATTATTATTTCAATACACCATTCCTTAAATCACATTAATTTCACATTTCTAAAATTGAAACCATTATTTTGTAATTGGAAAAAAGTCGGCCAAGTGCAAGTCGGGCCTCGCTCTTTTAGGGTTCCGTTAAAAAAATTAAATTAAAATATTTCCATGTACCCATGGAAATATTTTATTTTAATTTTTTTAATTTAATTTAATTTTTATTATTTTTTGTTATAGCGGCAATAGAAATACATAATACGTGAAAATTTCATCTGTCTATTACGGTTTACGAGATACAGCCCGCTGACAGACGGACGGACGGACGGACGGACGGACGGACGGACAGCGTAGGCTTAGTAATAGGGTCCCGTTGGTACCCTTTGGGTACGGAACCCTAAAAACTTATATGTTAGCTAAGATAGCATGGTAAAGATGGTCCTATCTTTCTAAATATATATATAAATCACGTGTCACGTTGTTTGTCCGCGATGGACTCCTAAACTACTGAACAGATTTTGATCAAACTTCGTAACTATCTGTAATTTAGTCCAACTTGAAAGATAGGATAGTTTTTTCGATTAGGATAGTTTATTTGTTTTATTTATATAGATAAGTTGGTAGTACGAAGTTCGCCGGGTCAGCTAGTAATATATAAAATTTTGCTGCTCCCGCTATGGACATGTCAAGCGAAAGCATCTGAAAAATGTATGTTTTAGAATGAAATAAATACTGACCAAGAATTAACTGGTTCCAGCATAAATAATAGCTAAGCTTGCCAGGAAGTGTTGCTATATGGGTGCCCCATTGTAGCTTTGAATCCAGGGTTATTCCCAAAAACACAGTGGTGTCCTCAGTTATCAATGACTCATTACCACAGAATACAATATACTCACACTCATTACTTATCGTCTATCACACCTTACTGACATATTTATTTCTCTCTTTTTAAAAATTATGAATACAAATTATCAAGAAGGTTTACATTTCCTATCCCTATTTAACAAAAAAAAATATATATTTTGTAACATATTTTCAGGAGCATCTACTGTTGTAATGGATACTGAACTTGAGAGTGTTCAAATTGAAGTACCTTCTTCTTCACAACAGTTATTATCAGGTAAAATTTTACTTTCTACAGTTAATAGTCCAATAATTATGTTAGTAATTATTTTAATTTACCTAATGGTTTCATGAATCCATTATGTAAATCAAAATTATTAATAATTATGGTACTATGATACCATATTATTACAGTTTTTATTTAGAACTGTAATAAAAGTTAAGGTTATCTCAGCTCCCTTTCCAGTTGCCACATACAGATATGTGGATACAGTTTACAGTTATTAACGTCTCATGGAGTGCTGAAGCAAGTTATATCCATGCTTTTTTATAATCTTCAATTATATAGCTTTTTTTCATGAAAATTGTTGTAATGTATTGAATATTTCTTAAAATTGTGTAAAGCCAAGTCTAATATAGTGACACAGACACAGTGGTGTCCACAGTTATCAATGACTCATTACTAATCATCTGTCACACCTCACTGACATCTTTTATTATCATATTTTCAGGAGCATCTACTGTTGTAATGGATACTGAACTTAAGTGTGTTCAAATTGAAGTACCCTCTTCTTCACAACAGTTATTATCAGGTAAAATTTTACTTTAATAATTACTTAATAATTTAAATTTACATAATTTGGTACGCAATAATGTTAGGTTGTCTTAACTCACTTGCCAGTTGCCACATTATGTCACTACATGCTGCGCTGAGTTTGTATTTGTTCAGGCCAATCTCACAAACTATTGGGATTTTCATATGTTTGTCACCAATAGATAGAAGGTGTAATTTATGAACACCATATTATGAAGCCGGAGGAGGATCAGCAACCCATCAATGGCTCACTACTGAGTGCAGGTCTCCTCTCAGAGAAGAGTTACAGGCCATAGTCTACTATGCTGGCCCAATGCGAATTGCTGGATTTTACACACCTTCGAGAACATTATGGAGAACTCTCAGGCGTGCAGGTTTCCTCACGATGTTTTCCTTCACTCTTCACTGTTAAAGCATGTGATATTTCATTTCTTAAACGCAGATAACTTCGATGAGTTAGAGGTGCAAGGGATCGAACCCGTGACCCCCCGAATAGTGCAGTCCTAGGCTATCACTGCTTCTCTATTAACCACTTTATAACAATGCCATTTTCAAATTTGTATAGTATATAACATAAAGTTGATTTTACCTTCGTTTTTTTAGGACTACATGCAGAGCAGAGTATTGGCTTAGAAGTTGAAGAAGGGTCTGCGAAACATAATATGCCTCGCCAAAATAATTTTCCTTCTGCACTAAGCCTTCCAGGTATTTTAAAATTATAATATATATTCTTTATCAACCGATAGACGTCCACTGCTGGACAAAGATCTCTTGCATAGATTTCCGCAGGTCTCGGTCTTGCGCCGCCTGGATCCAGCGGCTCCCTGCGACTCGTTTGATGTCGTCGGTCCACCCGGTGGGGGTCTGCCAACACTGCGCTTCCCGGTGCGGGGTCGCCAACTTGGGATCCCAACGACCATCAGCTCTTTGAACTATGTGCCCCGCCCATTTCCACTTCAGTTTCGCGACTGATTCTGATTCGAAATAATATGTATTATGTATATTATATTATTATTTGAGCTATCAATTATTATAACTACTTATTTCTTTCTACAATAAAAATTGACTTCGAGTTAATTAAACTTCGTTATTTCATTCCCGTGGGAACTCCTTAATTTTCGAGGATAAAATGTAGCCTATGTTTTAATCCTGGGTATGAGCTATCACTATACCAAATTTCATCCAAATCGGTGCCTTTGTTGTGGCGTGAAAGAGTAACAAACATTCATCCTCACAATCTTTCGCATTTATAAGACTAGTAGGATATATACGTTACGTATATTGTTACGTTCCCTCTAATATGGTTGAGCGAAGCAATGGCTGGATCATGCGTCATGCTCGTGAACGGGTGCCACCAGCGGCAATGGGATACTTTCTCTCTGCCCTTCTTAACATGTGTTGAATTATAATTAGGTATGCTTTTGTGGAACTCATTGTGGAAACACTGCATACATAGCATAGTATCTATTGTATTGTAAACATGTTTTGAAAAGAGCAACTGCCGAGTTTCTTGCAGGTTCTTCTCGGCAGGAAGAGCATACCGAACGAGTGGTAGACACATCGATTCAAAAGCACTTGTAAAAAAGTTTATTTGAATAAGAAATATTTCTATTCTATATTATATTGAATATTAAATATTAAATTATTTAAGCTATCATTTATCAGTACTTAATTTTTTCGTCAATAAATTTTATTAAACCTCTTTTCATATTATTTAAGATGCGGTTATTGGCGTCAAGAACGATCACGATTATTGTACTCGTAGCAGTGAAAAACCGTCTGCAACTAAACAAATTCGAGGAAAACCGTCTATTAGAAGGAAAATGCGAGGTAACTGAACTAAAGTTGAAAAATTTTAAATTTTACAGAATCCAACAAAATAATGTTACATGTAGAGGATTTATTTCTAGTATACCCATTATTTACTTTTTACAGGTTCGAGAGGGAAAACTTTAAACATGTCATATTGTAAGGAGGTTGAAAGAAAAACTAGGAATTTGCGACGTGAAATCCTCAGATTAAAGAAAAGGTGCAAGTCTTTCAAATCCAGGCTAGAAGATGCAATAAAACTGTCCAATAGCAAGGCATTTCAAAAAGTCACAGCCAATATGACATTACCAGCAAAAATATTTACAGCTATGCAGTTCCGAGAAGCAAAAAAGAAGCCAAAGGGTCGTCGCTTCACACTTGAAGAAAAGATTTTGTCATTATCTTTTTATAAACGAAGTCCTAAGGCTTATACGCTACTTCATAAAAGTTTCACATTACCATCCAGCAAGTCTTTAAGAAATCTTTTAGGCAAAATAAAAATTGGTCCAGGAATCAACAAATTGATTTTTAAGAAAATGAGGAACACGGTTGCCAATATGAACGATGCCGATCGTCTTTGCATCGTGATGTTCGACGAAATGTCTATAAACCCGCAGGTTCACTACGACGCAAGCAGCGATATGTTAAAAGGGTTTTCAACAGTAGGTAACGAAAATAAGATAGCAGACCATGCCCTCAACTTTATGGTCAGGGGAATTAAAAAAAATTATAAGCAGCCTGTAGCTTACTACTTCACCCAAAATCTTAATAAAATGGAGTTAAGAAATTGCATAAAAGAAGTAGTACGTCATGTCAAGAGCACTGGCTTAAAAGTAGTGGCAACTGTGTGCGACCAAAGTTCCGTCAATGTTGGCGCCATTGAAAGTCTTATACAAGAGACAAAAGAAACTTACTTTAAAAAAGGGCATGAGTGGCGTAACGACTTATTTATGGTGGATAAATCCAAAATAATCCCCATATATGATGTGCCTCATTTAATCAAAGGCTTAAGAAATAATTTTAATAACAAAGGATTTAAAATATGTTGACTTTGAAGATGAAAATAAAGAGAAAATTTTAAAGTGGGAATATTTCCAGCAATTATATGAAGCCGATAAGTGTCAAGGAGAGCTGAAATATATTCTAAAACTGACTGAAGAACATATAAACCCAGCAAAAATTAATAAAATGAAAGGTAATTAGGTTAATTGAGAAAATTGTACCTTCTGTAAAAAATTTCATTAAAACCATTGAAGGAATGCAGGCCATTTGGAAAGTTTTGCATGAAAAGTATAGTTTTGACACAATGCTGTGCAGAAATTTTAATGCCGTGTCAGAAGGCAGTTTAAGGCAGTGTCAGAAGTTTAGGGGTAAGAAATATATCCCCTAATACAATTAGTTTTGAGGGAGCCTTTTAATCTCTTTTATTAAACAATTTCAGTTCATCACATTCTATAAACTCAAATTGTGAAGAAGATGTATGTACATTTTTACAATCGGTAGACTTTCTTATAAAAGAAAGCGCTGGTACTGATAATATATCCATGATAGAAGAAGAAAATGAGAAATTGGAACAAATAACATTCAATGAGGAAGTTTTACATCTTGACAATGAGTTAGTGATAGAAGGCATTGGCCAAAAAATGTATGTATGCGGTTGGGTCCTTAAAAAATGCTCAAAAATTATAAAGAATTGCCAAAATTGTAAAAGAAAATTATTTGCGGCAGACTCAGAACATATACCGGCTCATGCATTTATTAGAGAAAAAGAATATTGTAATAAAAATTGGTTGTGTTATCCTTCAATGGAATGCATAAAATGTTTTAATGAAATTTCAGATATGTTATATCTTTTTAATAGTATTTTTATAAATTATAGTAATATATTCGACTGTAATGACCACCAGGAAGGTCTTCGAACATTGTTCGAAGACCTTATAATAAATGTCACAATCTACAGTTGGTACCGCTCAATTAACAGAATTTTAAGCGGTAAAATTTCATATGATGGGGACGATGAAACCAAAGTTAGTGCACAAATATATTTTAATAAACATAAACATAAAAATAAAAAGTGAATCATCATCAATTTTGTTTTATTAATTCAGTGGACCTATTTTTAATAAATAATAACATACAACATAAACATTTCAAACCAATTAGTTAGGTGACACAGTAGATTTTCATTGAACTTTAATAAACAAGTGTTTAAATCTAAAACTATGTGCATTTAATTTAGGTATACCAAAACCACATGGACGTTTAACTTTTCAGTGTTTATTTAGTTTCAAATTTACTGATATTTAACAATATTTAATTAATTAGTAATAAAACTTATCAGTGAATTTGAAACTAAATAAACACTGAAAAGTCAAACGTCCATGTGGTTTTGGTATACCTATAGAATACATGTAGTATGTATGTATAGGCTTATGTAGGTATATATATATATATATATATACCAGCAGTAAATAGTTGTCGGTGAATTTCTAATAGATGGCGTTAGGCGCGCATTAGAGGTTCGGGTGACATTAAAATCCTCTGAGTTGGTTCTCTATCTCCAGATATATTACTTTACTCTCCAGATATATTACTTTACTCTATGGTTGGGTTCAACCAACTTCATTGTGTCAGTCACAGACCAGCCTGGCGATCGCGTAACTTTCATCGCTGTCCTTAAAGGACTATTTCAATGTCAAAACATGATTTTGGCCAATAGGAGAAGCCCAAAATCATATTTTGACATTGATGCAGTCCTTTAAGGACTGAGAAAAAGTTACGCGATAGACCCCCGAACAACAAGTGTCAGTGTCGTGCACAAAACACTATTTTTGTACAATTTGTATTGGTTTTTTTTAATTAAAAATTGGTACTCACGCTGTGGATAAAGTTTTAATTATTATAATACAAAGTTAGTAAAACAATCTTTTCTGAAATGTCGTTGGTTATACGAAAATCGTCTCTTGAGATTTTCTCTGTGGGAAAATGGATCTTACGAAGAGGTTATTACGAGTAATTCACATTTTGAAATGCCCAGTTTCTAAAGTAAACCTTAGTTGTATTCGTTTTGTTTAATTATCAGATTGTCGTCATTTATCTACTCTACCTGAGAAAGCAGACGTAGTTGAGGAAGAAGGTGCAAAAAGGCCTGCCAGTCGAAAGCAGAGGTTTAACAATCCTGTTCTTGAATACAGACATGTTTATCCCGAATTTCTTCCGGATCCTAATCCAAAATGGCGGAACAGCTTACGAGAAAAGATGGAAAGAGCAGACATGCTCAAAAGAAGAAGTCAAATTGACATACCAGAGTTTTATGTTGGTATGTATAAAGATAACTCATTGGTATCATGACTGGCTCCACAAAAGTGTCCGATCATCTAACCATCAATGTGTGGACTGGTTCAGATAATAGATTGCTCCAGGAGCAGCAAATAAACCCAAACTAAAAGAAGTATTTCATAAGTACTATTGCTAGCCCATTGCTAGTTGAGCTTCACAACTCATTGAGCTATGTCCATTACTCTAGTTCTTCCATGGATCTCAATTTGATTTTAATTGCATTTTATTTACTACTAGATGATGCGCACAACTTTGTCCACATGGATTAAGGTTTATTAATTCCCACGGGAACTCTATAATTTTCCAGGATAAAATGTAGCCTATGTGCTAAGCCTGGGTATGAGCTATCTCCATTCCAAATTTCAGCCAAATCGGTTCATTAGTTGTGGTATTAAAAAGTAACAAACATCCATCCTATTATCCATTATAAAAATGCAAAAGTTTGTGAGGATGTATGGATGGATGGATGTTTGGATGGATGTTTGTTACTCTTTAACACCACCACAAATGAACCGATTTGGCTGAAATTTGGAATAGAGATAGCTCAAATCCAGGATTACCACATAGGCTACTTTTTATCCTGGAAAATTACAGAGTTCCCGCAGGAATTAAAACCTTTATCCACGCGGATGAACACGCAGGCACCATCTAGTTTAAAATAATTATGATTTACCATTTCTAGGCTCAATATTGGCAGTGACTATATCAGATCCACATGCTCAGGGCAAAACAAATAGATTTGTTGGCATCTGTATTGACCGCAAGGGCTGTGGTCTGCGAGCTGAATTTATATTGCGGAATGTTATAGATCACCAGGGAATAGAGGTAGGTTCTTTGTGTATTGAATGCAGTAAGCTGTGTAAATTCAAAATATCATTGCAGTATTGGATTATTATATTGTTACTTGTAAGGGGTTCAATTAAAATGCCAGTTCCGAAACAAGAAGGTTTATTCACGCACTACAATAGTCCACTAGCTCTTACACTATATCACACACTGATCACAAATAAAGCACTCTTACAATCACCTTCAACTTCACACTGGGTATCACTCACTCTGATCTCACTTGTTTGCTTGCCAAACACAAATTGACTGACTGATAGAACATTCGAGAATTCAATTAGATATTGTAACAAAGTTGTTTACATAACAAGCCTTTCGAAAGTTCCAGATGCTCAAAAACAGGTAAGCAAAAGGGTAGGTACCTACAGTTTTTGTAAACAACTCAAGGACATGGTAGTTACTTATTACCTACCTACCTATGCGGCCTATTTACCTACTCTAGTGTAGGGAGACATCCGTAGGTATTCGTAACAATATTTTATTGTTTTATACTTAATTTATTTTTTTTTTTTCCTGATACTGAGTACCAAAGTGGTGCTCAATTCGATTACAATCTAGCCTAACTTAGTTGGCTAATGAGTAATTTTAATTTAACCTAAACTTATAAATTATTATCTTATATACTAAGAGATTGTCCAATGACACATCTTAGTTTTTCTTGATAATAGTTTTTAGACACTTTGTTCATGTGTTCTTTCAGGCAGCACTAACACTACACTATCACTATTTCACTATTGACTATTTAATTTAACTGTACACCAACTCAAAAGGCTTTGTTCGTTTTAATCGTCTCACTAGCTCTGTTACGTCAAGCAGCTGGATTGCTTCAACGTTAACATGATGGTGAAGCCGTTTATCGTGGGCTTCGGCAAATTTTGGTATAATTTTGTCGACGAATTCAATTTTCGGGTCCCGATGAATGTCGTCATTTCTGATGTACCAAGGAGCTTTCAAAATATTCCTCAGTACTTTGTTTTGGAACCTTTGTATAATTTGAATATTAGTCTTTTTGGTACAGCCCCAAAGCTGTATTCCATAGGTCTAAACCGGCATCAGGACTTGTTTATATAAAATTAACTTGTTGTGTATTGATAGTGAGGAATGTCTTCCCAGTAACCAATACAACATTTTATACTTTAAGTCAAGTTCTTTTCTTTTTGTCTTGACATGAGCCCTCCAGCGTAACTTCACATCAAGTGTCATTCCTAGATATTTAGCTGTATCCACGTATGTAATTTGTTTGTCATTAATGAAAACAGTGTGATAATTTCCTGTTTTATTAGTAAAATCAATATGTACTGATTTTGCTTCGTTCAACTTTATTCTCCATATTTTGGTCCAATTGTACACCTTATTTAGCGCTGTTTGTACTTTTTCCACTGCCTCACTGTGCGTTTCTCCTATAGCCATAATAGCTGTATCATCAGCAAAAGTGGCAATGGTATTGTTTTCGAGTTCTGGGATATCGCAGGTATATAATAGGTACAGGACCGGACCTAGAACACTTCCTTGCGGAACTCCAGCTTTTATAGGTTTAAGTTCAGAGTAGGCTTCTTCTTGTCTTACTCTAAATGCTCTATTTGTAATATAAGATTCTAAGATATCTCCAAACGCCTTGGGTAGCATATTTCTAATTTTATAAATGAGACCTTCATGCCAGACTTTGTCAAACGCTTTTTCAATATCAAGAAATATAGTGGAGCACACTTTTTTTCTTCAATTGTTTTCTCTATAATACTGGCAATTCTATGGACTTGATCAATTGTCGAATGTTTCTCTCTGAAGCCAAATTGATGATCTGGTATCAGGTTTTTAGTATCTAGAATTGGTTTCATTCTCTTAAGTAAGAGTTTTTCAAACAGCTTAGACATAATAGGCAGCAAGGAGATAGGTCTATATGATGTCACTTCATGAGGAGGCTTTCCCGGTTTAGCTATCATAATGACTTCTGCAACTTTCCACAGGTCAGGCACGTGCTTAAGTCTAAATGCAGCGTTAATCAATGTGGTAAGTTTAACTATGGCTTTTCGTGGAAGATTAAGTAAAATTTCTCTCGTAATTAAGTCATATCCTGGAGCTTTCTTAGGACCCAACTTAAAATTAATTTCTCTGATTACTTCTTTGGGTGTTGCAAGCTTGATGTCTTCATCTTGTTGGATGCCCGTAATCGTTTCGATGTTCATTATTTGTCCCTCGTGTGGCTTAAATATGTCCTCTAAGTAATTTGCAAATCTTGTTGCTTTTTGAGTGTTACTTATCGCCCACTCACCATTTTCTTCCTTTATCGGGGGGAATATGAATGACTGATTTGTCCATTAGCAAGAAAAGGGTAGAATTATTTTGCTATAATCCGCCAACAGAAAAAATCTGTATAATTTTTACACTACTCTCGACGCACGTTTCGCCCCGACACCGGAGCATCCTCAGGAGATGTTGACTCTACAACGATGCATTATCTAGTGACGCTCGTGTCAATTGCGCGGTATTATATACCGTATTTCTACCCCCACTACTGTTGCCCCGCCCACTACCCCCCCCCCTTCAAACAAACGAAGCAGTGGTGAACTTGAGACGTTCACTTGTTCATTAAGTAATTTAAACTGAGTATTATTGTTATGGTGGCACCACACATGGCTATTTGTGTTTGCGTATTTGTTATATTTGTCAAATAACTTCCATGTGTGGAGAGTATATTTGCCAAAATTATTGCCATTTTTGCCTATTTGGCAAATACAGCCAATAACAAATACGGTTTACCGAACGGCTGTCGGTTTTTTGAAGACACATCAAAGGAGGCAAATAGGCAAACACGCAAATATACTGGCCACACATGGTCGGCTTCATAAGCGCGCGAATGGTCGACCAGTACGGGCGGACCGCCTTAATAACTTAAAAAAGAACGTAAATAAGCAAAGACTTCTAGAAGTCACTGTAAATAAGTGATAATTATTGTTTTAACATGCATTCATATAATAAAATCCAGCTGCCAGTGTAACGTCCATTTTGTACAGCTAATTTACTTTCTGGTGGCAAATATCTTATTTTTTTGTTGTATTTGGCTCCATATGTGGACGGTTGTATCGCCTATTTGCCCATATGTCAAAAATTTTGGCAACTACGCCAACATCAAATCACAACTACAAATAGCCATGTCTGGTGCCACCATTATGTTTTATTATTTCTAATTGTTCCAACATGCTCAGTCGAAGCCCTTTATCACAGGTGTGTAAGGTAAAGGTTAGGTTGTTCAATATTCTTTTATCTAGTGGGGATCTAGTTTGATGCCATCTATTTCTTTTCTCTCTCTTTTCAGTTATAAGGCTAAGAATATGTTTCGGGTATGGTGTTTTTCTAATTCTATTTTTCGATGATGGAGTATTTTTCCAGGCCGTCTGTTGTATGTCTACAACAAATTGATTGACCTCTTCATCAAGCTGTTCTGGACATTTTAATGGGACATTAAATTTTATTATGTCATTCAGTTCTTGTTTAAAGCTCTCCCAGTCGGTGTTTTTATTTACTAAGGTCAAAGTAGATTCTTTATACAGGATTTTTTCACTTATTGTTAATAGTATTGGAGAATGATCGGAGTTCATGTCATGTCGCTCCTCAATTTTCAAATATTTTGGAGATATATTTTTGTAAATGAAGAAATCTATGAGATCTGGAATTTTATTTGGATCAGTCGGCCAATATGTAGGCTTTCCAGTGCTAGCTATATTACATTTTAATTTTTTAACTGCTTCTAGCAGTTCTTTTCCCTTCGTTGTGGTTAGTCTCGATCCCCAGTAGATGTTCTTAGCATTAAAGTCACCTCCTACGATGAATCTATTTCCATATTGTTCTAGGAAACTTATATATTTTTCTTTCTTTAATGAGTGTCTTGGAGGGCAATATACAGCCGATACTATAATTGGGTATAATTTTGTTTTTACACATATAGCCACAGCTTGAATTTCGTGTTCTTCATACTTTCTTTCCTGGAAGTGGTACAGATTTTCTTTAATAATGACAGCACTTCCACCCCTAGCTGTATTATTAGGGTGCAATGCATGGTATACTTTGTACCCCTTAATTCTAATATATGACTCTTTATTAAAGTGAGTCTCCGATATTAAACACACATCAATATTTTCCATATTTAAGACTACTTCTAGTTCGTTTTTATGCAAGCCATAATTTTAAGGGTGTTATTCATTGCTTTGATTTTGTTGTAACTTTTTTGGTGCAACCTTCAAGTTTTTTTAGTCGTTGATCAAAAGAAGACATGTATTTCAAGATGACATCTAATTTATTTTCGAAGGTGTCAATTATTTGTTTTTCATTGTTAGTTTTAGGTTTTGCTGCAGTTTGAGCATAAGACAATTTTTTTGGTGCATTGTATAAGTTTTCTTGACTCTTAGTCATATTGTTATTACCCTCTGATTTCCCTACAAATGTTTGTTTCTGTAGGTGTGGGACAGTAGATCGTTTAGCGTTGTTATTCTTTATGTTCTGCATTTCTTTTGCTATCATGCATCCTCTATAATTTGCTGGGTGTGGTCCACCGCAATGTACGCATTTTGGTTTCTCATTTGCTGGTTTTTTGCAATCTTTAGTTAAGTGTTTTCCGGTGCATTTTACACATCTAGCTTCTCGAGAGCAGTATTTTTGTGTATGCCCGTATGTTTGACATTTTTTACATTGAGGTATTAACTTTGATGTTTTTATTGGCTGTATTTCTACCTTGCATCCTAGAATAGACTTAATGTTGTGGATCTTGTTAATATCCTCATCGTGGTTAAATGTGAGCATGAACATATTTAGAGGCTCCTTGCTCTGCCATCTTAATTTATTTGCTACATCTTCAATTTTGAAGCCTTTATGTATGAGGTCTTCCTTGATTCTGTCCGGCTGACATGTATGATGCAATTTTTTTGCCATAACTCTTATTGGTCTTACTTGCTTGTTTTCGTAGGAATGCCAAATACAATTATTATTTTGCGTTAAAAACTTGCTAATGGTTCTGTAGGTATCTTCAGTTCTTGCGTTAATTTTAACTGTCTCCTTACCCATCATCTTAACAGTGAATGTATCTTCAGACTGACTGACATTAGGCTGACTTGCAGTTATTAAATCGTAAAACGATTGGTAGTTTGATACACCAGATACAACAATCGGTGGAGGTTGTGGATTCTTTTTCTTAGATTTTCTTTCTTCCTGATCAATTTCTGTTTCAGGTTCTTGAGTCTGAGTGGGTGAAGTGCTCATTTTCCTTTTTTTCCTGCTTTTCGCTCTTATCCACTCCGTTTCTTTAGCGAGCTCTTCCTCATCAGTGCAATATTCAACCTTTTCAGAAGAGCTTTTTTGATTAGAGCCAGAGGCTTCAGTAGGTTTTGGTTCCGATAATTGTTTAATTTTCGTTTTTTAGGTTCGAAATTTCTTTTTTCAAATGTTTTATACTTAATGTAAGTATTAAATACTGGCAGATACTTTAATGTTAAATGATGACTACTCATAAATAGCTAAGATAACAAAATCAATCACACAGATTGATTTAGTTTAAACTTCGTCAGTGCTGCTGTACCTACTGGACAAATTAAGTTAAGAAGTAGATACATAGTGAAAATATGAAAATAAATGAATGAATATACTTTTATATTTTTATCTATTTTATAGCACACAATATATCAGATAACACTCAGTATCAGTCAAAACGTCACAACATGTGTGACCCACAGAAAATGGTATGCCTTATATGCATTAGAATACTTTTGATTTAAGGTTACTTAGCGAACCCAAACAACTGGCTATCCAATGATTTTTTTTGACGTGATAACGTGTTATAAATCGATGAACGAAAAAGTGTCACATTCCGCCTGAGCCTGAGCGTGCAAGCGAGAGCGCAGAACAAGCGATAGAGAGGCACGATCGGCCCAAGCGTTGGCTTTTAACTGTGCCGCCGCCCGCCAGTCATCGTCAATGTTTCTTTATGACCGTATCACGTAAAACTATCGTCTGTAAACCGACTTTACAGACAACCAATTTTTTTTTAATAAATGTTCATTTCAGGTCAAATATGAGTTGTATGATCCTACAATACAATCAATCCAAGTACTCAGGCTAGAGAAGCGACTCGATGACAAATTGTACTACTTGCGTGATGCATTACCAGAATACTGCACATTCCCACAAGACATGGACCCAGAGATACTTCCAGAAGGTACACCAGTACCTGTCAATCCTGTACAGGTAAGAACATTATCTGTCGATTATATCCTATAAACAGACTCCTTTATTCTGAATTTTCTTAACAAAGCCAGAAGTTGTGAATGATGTCTAGATTGAAACAAGCCATGCCACTCAGCCATGAGGCTGAGTGGAGAAAAGTGTGACATCCTAGGTATAGGTAGCGGCACAAAAGTCTACTGCACCGAAGTCGAAAATAAGGTATCATGGTGCTGATTGGCTCTCCAGTCGCATTCCGGCCGTAGCCCATGCGCAGCTATTTTGTTCAGTGCTAAACTTTCGTGCCGCGACCTATATGATAATACTACTATATAATATGATAATCATATCAACTTTATTTGTTTGTAAGTTGATATGATTATATTATATTATAATCATATTATCAACTTTATTTCACTGTTAGGGTGTGAACACACAAATATCACAGTCAGCTGTCTTGTGTCTACGAGGTTACTTTTGGTTCGCATATCAACAGCTCACACTCACAACCAGCACTGACAGTTGACTGTTTGACCCGCTGCTGAGGATTTGGGTGAGCAACTGACTATAGCTAAGCAAACTGACGTACATAGTTTTTGTTTATGTGCCGAGTTAGATCAGGTAGGCACATATTGCAACTGTCAATTTGTGGGTAGACTAATAGAGCCAGTGAGCATTTAGCTGCAAACATACTTCTACTATTCTTACTACATACTAATAACTGAAGGTTCACAGTGTAATGTGAGTGTTTTATACCTTACAGGTAAAATTAAAGCCGAAGCCCTGGCTTGAAAGGTGGGAGAGACAAGAGTTGAAAGGTGTGTCAAATATTGAAGAACACTTAAAAGAAAAGGACAGAGTTCGACGGGAGCTAAGAAAAACTCCATGGGAGAAATATGATTTAATGAAACAGTATAGGTATAGTATTCTCACTTAATTTTTTTGAGTTTTCTGAGTTGAGTCTAATTCTGGTCTGTTGCTTTTGCAAGAATATGCTAATCCGCAAGTATAGGATGATATCTGCTTTGGACAGTTTGACATGGTTTTGGACAGCATTTGCCATACTTCAAGCTATATCGCTTTTTTTAACCGACTTCCAAAAAGGAGGTTCTCAATTTGGTCAGTATGTTTGCTGTTGGTACCTCCCATGTTTAGAAACATTCTTGCAAAGTATGAAGCTTGAGGAACTGAGGTAACACAGACATAAATATTTCTATATACTTAATAATTTATAAATTTTTCACATTACAGGAAAACAATTCCAGCTGAAGATCAGACGGAGATATGGAGTGAGGTGTATAATCAACTGCAACAAATGCGCGTTTCCCGCAAGAAATTAGCAAGAAAACGTACGTTTGCGGCGTCGAAACCTCAACTTGGCTAATCTAACAATACATCAATCTAGGCTTTTTATGGTTATTAAATTAGACTTAATTTATAATATTGGTTTTATTCTGAAGTACAGTAAAGGACTATGCAAAAAATTGTATGGGCCCTGTCCCCACCAACAGACATGAGACTATTTTTAGTATTATTGTGACGTCCCACAAAGAGACTAATAACCATTTTCAATTCAAAAATTATTGTGTTTAAAAAAACGCACGCTGAAGTACGCGCGCGCATGCACAAGCAACGAAAGGGCGGAAGCCGGAAGGTCAGTGGGAGTGCGGGCAGCGCGCGGCGGTTTTTTTTCTGCGTCAGAAACGCGTTTGCGTCCACAATAGCTATTTTTCTAGTCGGCTAATGCTTTTGAATGTTTATAATTATTACACATTAGTACATTTTATAATTATTGTAAACTACTAAATTGGTATCCAAAACAATTCACTGAAAAATAAATAAATAATTCAAGTTAGATTTGCATGAAAACCCCAATCCTGCGGCGGATGTCGTCATAGTAAAAAATCTTCAGGCTGCCATGATGTATTATCTGAGATACGTGTCAAATCTGTTGGTGGGTGCGGACGGTTCTTGGCATCGTCATTTATTCTTATATTTAGAAAATTATTGAACAGAAGCAGGTGTTTGCGGAATCCCATGATACTTACATACAATTTTCAAGATAATTTTGTTTTACCTTGACTTCTTAGATTTAGCCCTAATCCGCTCGGACGCTTTAAAGTTTAACAATCTTTCGAGCACAAAAAACTTGTGTAAATACAAAATACAAACAACCTGGGTTTATGGCTTGCCCTAAACGCATATTCGGGAGTTTGAAGTACAAACTCGAAATCTATTTCTCTGTCTAAGCTCGAAATATTGCCAATAGATGGCGCAGAATCAATAAACCACAGACATTGGACTTTGACAGTTTGGAAAGTGGTCTTTACAAAATACGATTACGATACGACAAACTTGGTGTTTAAAAAAAGTCGAACGACGTTTTTAAAATATTAATAATATATATTATTATATTATATTATATTATTATATTATTAATATATATTAGTCTCAAAAAACATCACTATAATATTTTTCTGTACAAATAAGTAGGTTACTGTCCCGAAGAATAAGTCATTTCAGTTTTACTTACAAACTATTTAATTTTGTATTATTAATTTATTAGATAGGTACCTAGTACAATAAATAACAATGTCGTACGTCTGTCGTCTTTAAGTTAGCATAGAAGCATGTTCGTGGTCTATGCTTAGAATAGAAGTGCAATCATAGTGCAATCAATCAATCTACGCATAAATCTACGCGTGCGGTATGGACGGTCCATCCGCAGATTAATTTGATAAATTGATTTCTTTGATAGAATTGAATGTGTGAATAATAAATATTAAAATAAAGACAGAAGTATTGTTAAATAGAACTATTATGTAGTTAGTAAGACAATTAATTAACTTGGTTAAGTTGTGTTAAGTTTTTGTGTGACAGAATGTTTTCATTGTGAGCTTCGTTTTGGAATTTTCGTGTTGCATTACACACCTGTCGCCGGTGAGTTTTTAGCTGTATTGTTCCATTAATAAAGAAGAAAAACGCATCAGGCTTAAATAAAAACCCTACAGGTGTTATTATCCTTTCAAAGTATGCGAGTTTGACAAAGTTTTAAAGATCACGATACAATTTACAACTTGGAAGTTGTTAGCATGCAACAAAATGCAATCGCATTGGTTCAACCTTGATTTATCGATTTGCGTGTTCGCAATTAGATGCAGTGCTTAGATTTTTTAATTTATTTATTTATTAGATATCTTCTCTTTGTCCAATGTCCTTGGTAGGAGGGAATAAAGATTGTTTTTTTTGAATTTAATTGAAGTTACGAAACTTCATTATAAGTAGGGTACAACACAACTGTACAAGTAGAATAGGTTAATTTTTCTTGCAACTTTTTAATACATCGATACATCCAGATACTTATCTTCTAATAACTGTTCTTCAATTACCTAATTTGGATGGTGTACAAATAGAATATTGAAACATAATGATATAGGTAAGATACAATAAGTTAAGATCATCCCAAACACCAATTTTTTCATTTTCTACCATCTTTTTTTTTATCTTGTATAGGCTATTGACAATTACTTTTTTGTCCATGACAAGATGAAAAATGTGTAAGGGTCTCTTTTAATGAAAGGTTAAGAATCCCTTGTATAGAGGATCAATCAATATACTATATGGAAGGGTAGATTTTTTTAATCACCTACAAAGAGGATTCCTCAAGGGAGTCTATTGTTGACCTTTGAAGGTGAGATGGCCGGAGAAAAGTGGTTGTGGTTATACAAATAAGGATTGGGCCTAATATCACTACTTGAAAATTAAGACAATGGCACATGGCTGTTTGTCTCTGGCTGATTGCCTGAGCTTTAGTTTGAAGAATGCAACATGATGCAGATGAATCAACTTAAATGTCGTTTGGCATAAGTTTTTTTAATCTATTTTTTGGGGATTCACCACCTGGCACTTCAACCTCATTAAACAGTGAATCTAATGAGTAATTTTTTTTTTTTAAAGAGAATATCAGCCAAGTTGAAGTTGACTAATATTCTCCTCTCCCCTCCAAATAAGTGGAAAGCTTGTGTTAGGAGTAGGTAAGACAGTAGTGCAACGGGTGGGATTCGAACCTGCAACCTTTCAGTTTTCAGTCCGCACCTTTAACCGTTGGGCTATTGAGGCTTTTAAACAAACAAACTTAGCTACAAATACATACAAAAGTCTCTGATAAAGATGAGAAAATGACAAGCATTGACTTCATTGTGTAATGAATTAAAAAGTGTGTACTTTTTTGAACTAATTTCAATGTGGGGCTTGCCAGGATGTTTTGTCAAAGACATCCCCAATCGCTTGGCGGCACGTCCTTGACGGTAGGGTGGTAACTAGCCACAGCCAAAGCCTCCCACCAGCCCAGACCATAGATAACAATTCAGAATAAATTCCCAACAGGAATCAAACTCAAGCCCTCCCAGTTATTACAGCACTACTACACTACCCAGTTAGTACAGCACTCACCATTGTGCCAGGGAGGTCTTCAAAATATGCAGCAAGTCATCTATAGGTAGTCAAGCTATAGGTAGGGCTTTCTTTCTTCATGATATGGATGAACTTATTTGATGAGTCTGCAGCAGAATAAGCTTGACAAACTGGTGGTAAGACTCTTGACTTGTCATAAGGGAAACACCTGCATGCCTGAGCGGTCGGTAGGCGGTTGAATAATCTTTCCGATACTCAAAACAGATTATTTTGAAAATGTTCCTTTATTGATTGTGAAGTCCACATTTGGCTAGTATTATGGACTAAGGCTGAATCCTTATTTTTCTTTATCAACCTACAGATGTCAATGACAAAGATCTCCTGCATGGACTTCCACAGGCTTCTGACTTGCGCGGCCTGAATTGCGCTTCCCGGTGGGGGGTCGCTAGCACCTTGTGATCCCAACAACCATCAGCACTTCGAACTAGGATTGGTAGCCTAGTAGGTGCGAAGCGACTTCCAATCCTAAATCTATGATTATAATATTATTATTTTAAACTTACCTACTCTGAACAAATATTAATATTCCTTATAAAATGTACCTGAAATGAAAGCTAAATTGAAACATTATAAGTTGTTATAATTCGATTCCTAAATTTTCAAATTACCAAAAGAAGCCTGAATAATGATGATAATGTGTGCTTTGCATTAGGTTTGTTTGGAGCGAGTTGAGCGTGAAAATATTATCTAGCTGCCTAAGTTTAGTTCACTATAATATGAGATGAATGAAAATCTGCCGACAGAAGTGAAAACACGGCATACTCACTGCTGCAGATATAATAATAATACATAATATATATAGGTATATATTGTTAACTAAGTTGTGATGTGAATCTCTATGTACCAAAAATCGCTCGACGTGCCTAAAGAAGTTTTCACTTCAAAAACGGCAGGCGATCGCGGTCGTTTAGTTCATGTTTAGATCCTTTATTATAACTGTTACTACTTACTAGCTGATACCCGCGCCTTCGCGTGGATTGAGGTTTTTAATTCCCGCGGGAACGGGATTTTTCGGATAAAAAACACACACACACACATAACAAACTTTCAAAGTACAAACTTTCGCCTTTATAATATTAGTGTGATGTCTAGACACAATATTTGATTGGAATTTCCAATTGCGTCGAATTAAAAACGACGCAAGATCCACGGTATTCCATTCTCTTCGTTGCACTATTGTTTTAAATTACAAATAATTGATTTCAATCTTTGCCAATAAGTAATAATACGGTTATGGTTATTTACTAGGTCGAACCATTTTGGGACGTTGAACTTTTGTCAGTCGGGTAGTTGTGAAATTTTTACACGTCAATTAACTTGTTTCGTGTTGGAAAAAGCTAATTTTGGAAGGCGTTTATTGCAGTAGCAGTGAGTAGCACAGGCGCCATTCCTGTTTATGGGCTTCTATGAAAAGAGTTATGGTCATAAACAGCGCCAAAGCTTTATGTTTCCCTATCTTCCTATTTTTGTTCGTTACGAAATGCGAGTGTCTTTACAGGAACGTGATGGTAATTAACTGCTTTTAAATTCGGGAAGTGAGAGATCCGAAAATAAATCACGACAGCACAATCAATCAACGCTTAATCTACGTCATTATTTCCAAAAATGTTATAAAAAAACTACACGATGCGATGCTCGCCACTTTGACTATCGGCTATCGCTTTAGCGTACATAGGTTAGGTAATAATATTATGTGTTGTTAAAGGTAACAGACCAGACAGACACACTGTCGCATTTTTAATGTAAATAAGTATGGATAATACTGTCACTTTTAATGGGATATCCGCAATGAGACATTTTTGGCATTTCTTTGTAATTAGTGAAATCGAAAAGTTGCTTTACTTGTCGTTAATTTTTTGTCGTTATTATTTCGTTCAAAAATTACTGAGACCGATTTTCGTGCAGTCTTTTGCATTACATATTCATATAAGCACTCCACCACGAAAATAAAATATCGAGATAGAATGGTTATTACCTCTGTTTTAATAACATGATACGTGCGTGCATATTTCTGGACAAAACCACGCTATCAGTGTTGTTGAAAATATTGTTCTTGTCGAAAACCACCCAAACCAAAACACCCTTTTGAAAAGACATGCCTCCTTTTTGAGATTATCTTCCAAGCGCTTATTCCTATACTTAGGAATAAACCTAATATTATAGTGTAATATAGTGTGTAGTACTTAGTGAAATATAGGTACCATTTTCACGAGTTCTAATTTTTATTTTACTTATTTGTATTTGGAAACAGAACTGCACTTATATTGCAAACTAGGTGATGCCCGCGACTTTGTCCGCGTGGATTTAGTTTTTAAAGTCCCTCGGGAACTCCTTGATTTTCCGGGATAAAAAGTAGCCTAGATGTTGACCCGAGTAATAAGCTACCACGGTATAAAATTTTGTAGAAATCTGTGCGGTAGTTTTTACGTGAAAGAAGGACAAACAGACAGACAAACAGACAAAAAATTTAGCTTCTGTTTTGATATCTGTATCTTGAACACAATTAGAAGCAAAAAAACCCTTTTTTGAATCTATTTCATGTACAGAATTGGTTTCGTTTCTGTTTTATTATAATATGTATAGATTGTTGGCACGCGTGCCTCATTTCCAATTTTCCGTTCTATGCTGATATATTTCTGTGCTCCAGACTCTATTGCGACCACCAATTTCTTCATTTCAAGATAATAGTATAATTTAACTGGCACATGATATAACTATAAATGCTGCAATAGATATGGTTTGTCTTATGGTAAATGGTTATATACCTCTTAAATTATACATTATAGGTATATTGCGTACCTATATAAAAAAAGCCGGCCAAGTGCGAGTCGGACTCGCGCACCGAGGGTTCCGTACTCCAAAAGTAAAAGTAAAACGATAATATTATATTAATTTGCTTATTTATCGTTAACTTTGTTTGTAGAGGTTTATTGTTAATATAAAAAAAAACTATGCTAGTTAGAGCGTTGGTTTTATTTTTCCTGTAAAATATACAAACACCTCTATTGACCATAATTATTTCAGATTTTTCGATTGGTAAACTTCGGAGATAAGGGGGGGGGGGGGGGGGGAACGGTATTTTTTTCGACTTTTTGGCCGATTACTCAAAAACTATTATATATAGAAATAAATAAAAAACTGTTTTAGAATGCACAAGTAAAGGCCTTTCATATGATACCCCACTCGGCATAGGTAGTTATTTTACTTTGAAATTTCAAACCCCCGATTTCCCCCCTTTTTTAATAAAACTAAAAATAATTTTCGATTTTTCTTTATTCCAATGATGTTGGGCCACTATTATACACAACTATGCCAAATTTCATGTCGATAGCTTTAATAGTTACTGAAATAATCGACTGTGACAGACGGACGGACGGACGGACGGACGGAGAAAGTCTCACCATAAGGGTTCCATTTTTACCATTTTGGTACGGAACCCTAATTATAGAGTTCAAGGTACGGGGCCCTTTTTTCACAAAAGATACTCTCAGCTCAGGCATAAAATTGCATGAATGGCTCTAGATATCTGATTAGATATTATTACATCTAGGTAAATGTACATGGACGTAGCCTTGCCAAAATATAATAGGTATAATATCTTTTAATGCTTAATAAAACAATGTTATCTACGCTAGATAAAGGTAAACCTTGGCCAGCGATCAATTTCACATAGAAAGTAGAGTAACTACGTTAAATAATAATAATATATGGGTACAGTTATAGACAAGAGCAGATTTAATGTTATTCTACTATTGCTGATGCGTGTAACTAAATCCAAATGTTAAGGTTTTAAAAATATCGCGGGAACTCCTTGATGTCCCGTGATAAAAAGTATCCTATATTTTTCATTAGGATGCAAGCTATCCCGATGCCAAATATCGTAACTGGTTTAGCGGTTGAGGCGTGAAAAGGTAACAGACAGGCGGACAGAGTTACCTACTTTTGCATTTATTTATATCTACTTGTTATTATAGTAGGTATTGATTATTAAGACAATATTTTGGTAAGTTTACTGAACTGAGAAATCAAGGTTTCAATTTAAAACCAACAAAGTAGTCCTATCTACTTAGTTGTTTTGAAATGCGCCGAATTTAAGATAAAACCTTATAAACACAACAAGAAATACCCTGTTTCCGCCCGGGATCGAACCGGGGGCCTTGTGCGTGTGAAGCACACGTGATAACCGCTACACTACGGAAACATATTTCTAATTGGCCAAATTGTAGTGCAGGTTCTCGTTATCGAGTATCCCTTAATATAAAATAAAACCGGCCAAGTGCGAGTCGGACTCGCGCACTCTTGTTTGTGATCTAAATAAAGATCGGACTCATCGTAGTTCCGAGTAGCACGTATTCAATCTCCCTACACTGCATTCGGGACGAGATAAATTGGATGCTGTACCGCAACAGTTATGTTTTTATACCGAAAACACCACCATTGATTTTTGTGAACTGACTATTACTCCTCTCCCCTCCAAATAAGTGGAAAGGTTGTGTCACTTCTCATTATTTCCAAGACATGGTATCCTTGAGCTGATGCTGCAGCATTAAGTAGTCTGCGGGATCCCAATTACTCAGCAAGTTACAGTAGATATAGTGTGTTTGGGTTCATTAGAATGGTTTCAATGAGTAAGGTGTCAAATAGATGCTGACCGAGGATCAAAGAGGAGGATCGCATGATGAAGCAGCAAACTGGGTAACAAAATCATACATATTCCGGCCATAGATTCACATGTCGGGGGTGTTTTAAATTTTTCATTTAAACCTAAACTAGTTTAAACCATCTTTCACGTTACAAGTCTTCCTAGCATTTCAAGTCAACAATCCAAAACAACTTTTTTTAATCACTTTAGCTAGCACGCCCTACGCAGTACGCTACGTCCCAATTATAATCCCCTATCGCCTTTAACGATTCCTTGCATGTTTATTCGTTATAAACAGTTTTGTGACGTAGGGTTGTGATCATGAAATTGGGGTAAGAATAGGGTAGATCCTTTCCTTAACAATGTTCTGGGTACGATTATTCAGTTAAGTTATTACATGATAGGAGTTACGACGAAAAAGAGTCCTAAAAAGTTTCACGTGCGTGTCCTTTGTGATTTTGGACTGGTGATCGTGATTTTGCTCGTCCGCTTTTGTACCATAGATTTATGGAATGTTGCATACGCAGAAATTTTTAAAACGCATAATTCTTCATTCATCATTCTTTGTCTCACTGAAATGATTTGCGTTAAAATCATTGTTTATATTTTACAAGCTTTTATTAAGTTTCACCTGTCCCGATGTTTCTCATCAAATCTTGCAAATTAAATTTGATCCACTTCCCGGTTACTGGACCTAGATGATATCCAGGTCTGAAGATGTATCCAGCTACTAAAAGCTTGCTTTTTAAAAATAACATTTTTAATTTACACTTGTTTTTATACAGAAATTCATTTTTTACAATAAAAACACACAACAGAACAATTCTTTTTTCATTGATCAAGCTTCTATTTCTTTACATAAACGTTCCCACTTATTGACTTACTTTTAAACCTACCGTGTAGGTTTTAATGTATCATAAAATTGCATGAATTTGATGTAGATTGTGAGCACAGTAACGTTATTATGATTGCATAAAATATACTCTGTAAGTTTACATAATCTCTTATTTAAATGACCTTTCAAAGTTTAAACTGTTATTTCTACGTTTGTTTTAGGAATTTTATAGTCGTGATAAAGTAATTTCGGGCGACAGTTAAGGATATTTATGTTATTGAGTGTACTCGTTGTTTTAATGAGCGACTAGTTGCCTTTTGTGGTTAGACGTCTTTGTCAAAGCACCAAACCATCCTAGTATACAATTATTAATAAATTATTAATGCAAAAGAGTTTTTGTTGGTTTTTGCGTGTGGGTTGGACTTTAACAACACCATCTAGCCAATAACTATGAGCGCCATCTATTTGCACTTTTGGTAGAATTTCACTGAAAAAGACTATAATTAAGAGTCCATAATATGCAATTTGGTATTTTATCATTGTTATTTATCTAGAATTTGTTAAAGTTCTTCTTCTTCTTTATCAACCTATAGACGTCCACTGCTGGACAAAGGTCTCCTGCATGGACTTCCACAGGCTTCGGTCTTGCGCCGCTTGAATCCAGCGGGTCCCTGCGACTCGTTTGATGTCGTCGGTCCACCTGGAGGGGGGTCTGCCAATACTGCGTTTCCCGGTGCGGGGTCGCCATTCCAACACCTTGGGACCCCAACGACCATCAGTTCTTCGAACTTGTTAAAGTTACAATTTTAATATTCTGGGAAAATGATACTTCGATTTTTTATCTTGGATTACGTGTTTTAAAAACACGATCGGTGAAAATTTTCTCGATGGTATATTTTTTTTAAATACATGTTTTGCACACATTTTGCTAGATATTTATCTCAGGAGGAACAAACTATTTTTGTTGGGTTTTTGTTTTGTCAAGAAACCTAGAAGTATTTTTTAATTACATGTTTTAATTTTTCGATGGGTTGTTTAATTAACTTGTAATTAGGTAATAAGCAGTTTTGTCGCTTACGTCGTCAAAAATCAAAAATACGTTGCGCATCTATCGCTCTGTATTTCTCTCTCACGAGAAAACAATTAACCATTCCGCTCGAAGAGGGGCACGAAATCCATATCGTAGCGGCGTTATGGCACGCTCTTAAGCTGCTTCTTTAGTTTCAGAGCTTGACCTTTTCGGAGCGGTTAGGGACTTATTCACCAGTAGGGCTTTTCTCTATCTCAATCTCTAATCATCATCAAATGCCGTAGCCGTCAAACCCACATTTTGTATGATGAAATGCGGTGTTGACAGTTCTTAGCAACTTTCCATTGTTTTCTATAGCAACTGCCCACTGGTAATGTCAAAAATACAGAATACGACAAATGGATGCGACGTATGCGCCACGGCACGCCATCTGTGATTGAACTCATACGATTAGATTTATAAACTCGAAAAACACGAATTTCGAGGACCTCATACCCGCCGCGCCTTTTCAAACAGGCGAAACACAGGGAATAACCAGCTGTAGTAATTGATGTAACACGAACCTAAAGTTAAACGACGTTGCTTCCTTGGTATGACGCTATGGTAAGCGTTTTATTTTATGCGACGTTTCATTTCGATGTCATCGCAATCTGACAATCTCACGTTTTTCCGCCTTTCTATGCAATTCCTTTAAAGGGACGCCTGTGTAACTCTATGCGAATCACGGTTATCGGTATGTAGATTCAAAGGCGCTTTGGTCACTACATCGGTTTTCTTGTTTCTTGTTTATACCAAAGATATGTAACTACCACTCAAATACTAGTATCTGTTTGTGATTTAGAAATACTTACTTAACCGCCTCTTATGGAGCTCATATTTTATCCTGATTATTTCAGCGATAATATCAAAACGTTTCTATATTTTTGGTTGGTTGTGTAAGGTCGGCAAAACCCAAATATGGATTAGCCAAAAAAAAAACAACAAATTATTATTGAACATTAAAATGTAAATCATAACATTTAGATTATTTATTTAAATATCGTAAAGATTATTTATTTAAATATCGTAATTATGTCTTTAATAAAATGAATGGATTCAGGCGGCGCAAGACCGAAGCCTGTGGAAGTCCATGCAGGAGACCTTTGTCCAGCAGTGGATGTCTATAAGTTGATAAAGAAGAAAATGAATGTAAACGAATGAAAGTAATACATACCTACATACATACTAATCTTAGGAACCGATTTTCACGGGACTTTCGCAGGCAGGTAGAGCGTTATATTATTAGGCTATCTAGGCTACTTTTAATACCGGAAAATAAGAGAGTTCTCCACAGTAAACTGAGGTCAATTTGAAAAGGCACAAACAAAAGTCACAATTTACCTAACGCAAATTCGAATCAAAATTCGCTGTAGGCGCTCGAGACTTCACTTAAGATCATTTCATCTAGCATTTGCTAGTTAAATCAGGGAGTCAAATTGAAACATAACAGCAGAAAGCGCAAACTGTCACAGCCAGCCAACAACCTTGGAGCCTCAGAGAATGGGAAAGTTGCTCGTTTTGAATTTATTACTTATTCAAATTCAAGAAATAATGAGCTAGATTGTTCCATGCCAATTCCCTACAACTCTACTAAACTCTATAGCACTCTGTAGCTACTTTACTCAGCGAAATGTACTTAGATCGTGATACGATACGATTACGTTGATTGTAACTAAAACAACGGACGAAAACTATAAAACATCAAAGTTATTATCGTACATTGTACAAGCTTTTGACAACGACTTCGTCCGCGTGGAAAGGTTTTTAAAAATCCCGCGGCATCCCTTTATTTTTCCGGGACATAAAAAGTAGGCCCTCAACTAAGTATACCTATAGTCTCTACCCATAGAATATTATGTATACGTCTACAACACCGAAAAAAAAACTTGAGAGGTGTCAAGGGACACCCGGATGGAACGAAGTTCCTTTCGATTAATTAATTTGGCATTGTGTTCAACATTTTCACACTACAATATTAGATCTCCGTAGCCTTGTGGTTTCCACAGTCGCCAAACAGCCAAAGGTCGATGGTTCGAATCCCAGCTCGACAGACCGAATTTTCCATTTTCAATTTTATTTTAAAGAATTTATACATGTGGAACCTTTCCCTAATTTTTATAACTTATAAGTTACAAAAAATTAGGGAAAAATTCCACATGTAGAAATTATTTAAAATAAAATAGAAAATAGAAAATTCAGTCTGTCGAGCTGGGATTCGAACCATCGACTTTTAACTGTTTAGCGACTGCAGAAACCACAAGGCTACGGAGTATTGTACCGCGAAAATACCGAACACAATGCCAAATTCACATTCAAAAAAGTGTCGATCCGTCTAGCCCCCTTCCGCACCGCGCGATAAGGAACTACGTTCCAAAACTTACCGCACATTTACGAATCATGATCAATGATCATGAATTTGTTGACACATATACTATCCATACAGAATTATTAATATTTTCCGTCGTAGTATGACACAATTATTGTATTTTTTGTCAGTGTACAAATTATTATAAATTGCGCAAAATATTTTTCGTGCATCCATGATTGTAGCGCAGAACGCCGAAGCTCTGTTAAATTCTAGAAAGAATAATAAACACTAAAAACAAGGATCAAAAAAAGCAAAACATGTCAACGGTATCAATCAGCAACAGCTTTCTTTGATCTTACTTCAAGAGTGTCCAAAGTCTCCAAATAGATGCAAAGCTCAACGTCTATTTAAATGCGGCTATAATTTCCCGTCTAACTTATAAGTTAACGCTATCTAAAAACAGTATTCAGAAATTACGTAATTAGGGGAATGAAAGACCCCTATCGATCTTTGTAATGATAGTAATCAATCAACACACCCCAAAAAGTAATAAAACCCACTGCAAGAAACAATTTCAGGATTCTTCCGTGGTGTAGTTATGCGGCTGTTGACATTTTATTTTTATTGAATAGGCTATAGGTAACTCGGAGTATAGGCCACTGAGTAGGTAAATATTATTATCTGTGGAATAGGCTAATGGTCCCATTTAAATTTTAATACAATATTCCCCCCCCTAAGGATGGAAAATGAGGGGATGAAACCCGTTTATTGTACCTAATTCTCAGGTTTGAAGTCGGTTTTTGTCATGGAACTAGGAAAACTAGGAATTACGACATCATGGTTTTTGTCATTTTCATGAAATATAAACTGTCGTGGCCTGAAATCTATGACAGTTAAAAATGAGACAAATATGTCCTGTCAAATCTGTTACGTTCTTAGGTAGGTACAAGTTGAACAGAGTTTAATCACGCTCTATAGATCATCTCTCATCCTAATCGTTAACTGCCGCAATCAGAGAAGCTAATTGGTACAGGATCTCCTTAGTATAATATTATATATTTAAATATTTGCGGTGATTTTAAATCTCTTTATCTTTGTGTAGCTAAATAAATGTTAGTAATTTTTAGGGTTTCATACCAAAATGGTAAAAATGGAACCCTTATGGTGAGACTTTCTCCGTCCGTCTGTCACAGTCGATTATTTCAGTAACTATTAAAGCTATCGACATGAAATTTGGCATAGTTGTGTATAATAGTGGCCCAAAATCATTGGAATAAAGAAAAATCGAAAATTATTTTTAGTTTTAATAAAAAAAGGGGGAAAATCGGGGGGTAGAAATTTCAAAGTAAAATAACTATATCGAGTGGGGTATCATATGAAAGGCCTTTACTTGTGCATTCTAAAACAGTTTTTTATTTATTTCTATATATAATAGTTTTTGATTAATCGGCCAAAATGTCGAAAAAAATACCGTCCCCCCCCCCCCCCCCTTATCTCCGTAGTTTACCAATCGAAAAACCTGAAATAATATGGTCAATAGAGATTTATGTATATTTTACAGGAAAAATAAAAGCAACGCGAAAATTATTTTAGTTTGATTAAAAAAGGGGGAAAATCGGGGGTTTCAAATTTCAAAGTAAAATAACTATACCGAGTGGGGTATCATATGAAAGGCCTTTACTTGTGCATTCTAAAACCGTTTTTTATTTATTTCTAGATATAATAGTTTCTGATTAATCGGCCAAAATGTCGAAAAAAATACCGTCCCCCCCCCCCCCCCCTTATCTCCGAAGTTTACCAATCGAAAAAACTGAAATAATTATGGTCAATAGAGGTTTATGTATATTTTACAGGAAAAATAAAACCAACGCTCTAACTAGCATAGTTTTTTTTATATTAACAATAAACCTCTACAAACAAAGTTAACGATAAATAAGCAAATTAATATAATATTATCGTTTTACTTTTACTTTTGGAGTATGGAACCCTCGGTGCGCGAGTCCGACTCGCACTTGGCCGGCTTTTTTTCATCCTCGCATCACATTAATGATGGTGCAGTCGTTATCTGGTCGTGACACATTAGGACCTAGAATGTGCCTCTATTTTAGTGTCGTAATGATCACCATTCTTCATACAATTTCCAAGTCAAACTTCTTGTTGCTTTGTGAAGTAAGTACCTATCAAATAAGATGTTGGAACGTAGTTCCTTATCGCGCGGTACGGACGGGGGCTAGACGGAAAAAATTAAGGAACCGACACTCGACACATTTTTGAAACCGACACTTTTTTGTTGAATGTGAATTTTGCATTGCTTTCGGTATTTTCGCCATACAACACGGCGTCTGCATGGCCTAGCTAGTGGATCCGAAAGTCGCCTAAAAGTTCAACGTCGATGGTTCGAATCCCAGCTCGACAGACTGAATTTTCTATTTTATTTTAAATAATTTATACATGTGGAATTTTTCCCTAATTTTTTTTTGTATAAATTGGATAAAATGTTATTGTACTACTAACGCCATCTGTTAAAAAACTAGAGTAACTCTTTGGTTTATAATATTTGGCTTTGGTTTAAAGGTTTGGTTTGGTAATTCATCGTAGTTAATCAATTTAATACTAGATGACACCACTAGTTTATTACAATTCTTTCACTAAAATTAATCGAAAGGAACTACGTTCCATCTTGGTGTCCCTTGACACCTCTCAAGTTTTTTTTTATACGACACTATTATACTGTGGTAGTTACAAGGCAGTTATTCAGAAAAGATGGCCTAGAGAAAACGAAGATTTAATAAGTTTTGTTTGTAATTTAAATATTTTATGTTTATGAAAAAATATTTATATATCTAAGTACGTGATTTTCATGCTTAGGCCGAATTGCACCAAACTGCTTAGTCATGTTTAGTTAAATTTTGTAATGCTGTCCTTCTTATGTCAACTCTGAAATAGTATTGTCAAAAAGTGACAGCATTAAATTTTTTTAACTGAAAATGATTAAGCAGTTGGTGCAAGTCGGCCTTAATGTATCAATTTTTATCATGCCAACCTATCGCCCGCCCAAAACTAATCACGGTCTCGTCTCAGAATAAGAGTTTAGGCCATAGTCCTACCACGGAGGCCAAGTCCGGATTGACAGACTTTACACACCAATATTATACTTCAAGACAAGTCCAGTACCACAAGTCAAGACAAACGAAGACTTCAAAATCATGGATATTTTGTTTGATTATCCATCTTTTGAAGTTTAAATAGAGGATATAGATAGACTATACAGAAATATTGCGTCCTCTGCCGCATTTATACTGAGCTCTTTTTGGACGGTTACTTAATTTTCAAAACTAAAAACGACTGTAGTTTGTTCGATGTGACCCTCGTTTTAGTAACGAAACATTGTAAGACAGAGATTAGGATATTCAGCTGTGGAATCAGCTGCAGAAACATCACAAATAACTCTTCCACGTTTTAGTATGTAGTCTGTATTTAAAAGGGTTTATTTATTTGCTTTAATGACTTGATTAGGTATCCAATACTATTTAAATACTATCTATTTAAATCGTGGAGATAGTGCTTGACTGACTTTCCCCTTTCGACCTTAGCATTTGTGTTTCTAGGATAGCATGTTCTTCTACCTTGTTAGTTAGTTAGTTGGGTGTCGAAAGTAGGAATACCACTTCTAACGAGATTTAAGTGTTTGCTATAAAATATTTATACATACATAAATTACTTTTAATGGGATTTCATTGATACTTTAGAGAGTGCGACAGAGATTTTTTTCTTTCTTGTCTATATTTAGCTAATTTAGCTGATTCGCCCCGGATTCGCACGGGTGGGCTTTTTTCTATAGGCTGAATTAGAATTTGTACTTAATACTAATTAAAATGTTCTTAATTAGCCTCTTAATTAGCCGACGTTTTTTTTTATATTCAGATGTTGCAAAAAAGTTTTATGTAATTTAAATAAAGACTTAAATCGGATGCAGTGTACGTCCGGGAAAGCTATCAGTCATCTATGCTTTTGCCAGTTTAATCAAAAGTGTTTTGTAAGTTTATATAAATTATTTTGAATAAGTATTAAATCTTTTTCCATGATGATAATTTTTGTCAAGTAGAATAATCGATAATTATCATCATGACTCAGCTTTCTAACTTTTATAAATTGTACATGATCTAAAGCTTCTCACAGAATGCTTATATTAAACATTGGTATGAAAATACCATCTGTAGTTTTTGAGATTAGCATACACAGACAGACAAACTTGGCGTTTCCACCGAACCACTGTGTTATAAAATAATAACTATGTCATGATACTTTTGGGACGTTTGTATCAGTTTTCTCATCGTTAATTTATTTTATATACCTACTTAGTTAAGTATTCTTACGATTTACGAAAGATAAGCGCCATTAACAGTTACTATAATATATAGTTATATAATACTCTCTAGTATACGTATTTTGATTCTTATGCTGGCATTTTTCTGTATCACAGAGAGTAGACACACACCTACCTCCTTAATTTCGAACAGCCTGTATCCGTCCACAGCTGGACAAATGTATTTTCAATTTTCAAATGCGGTCCTCCACCTTCCTCAACCACCCGCTTCCTACCACCTTCTGAAGGTCATCTTTCCAGCGGGCTAAAGGCACGATCAACACTGCGTGTACTGGTGCGCGGTCTCCACACCAGAACACGTCTGTCCCAGCGGCCTTCGGTTCTGCGACAGACATGACTTGCCCACTGCCCCTTTATCTTGCTTATAAACCCCCAGAGTGTACTCAATACTCCATAACACGCTGAGCGAGTTTTAAGTTGAGGATGAGGCCAACTACAAATACCTACTCTGTCTTCATTTTACGCACTAAATTCGTAAGTTATTAATCATATATGTACCTACCTAGAATATTAGTATTCAATTCGATGCCTTAACAGGGGTAGCATAAGTATGTCACGCACTCTTTAAACATTTCTGTGGTGGTGTCGTGTGATGCGGGCTGTTACCTGTTACGTTCCCTCAAATATGGTTGAGCGAAGCAACGGCTGAGTCATGCGTCATGCTCGTGAACGGGTGCCACCGGCGGGAATGGGGCTACTTTATGTCTGCCCATCTTAAGATCTCTATAGAAGTTAGTCGGTATGCATTTTTAGAACTTCCCTCACTGTGGAAACACTGCATATATAGCATAGTATTTACTTTATTTTAAATTTGTTTTGAAAAGAGCAACCGCCGAGTTTCTTGCTGGCTCTTCTCGGTAGGAAGGGCATTCCGAACCAGTGGTAGAGCCAGACGATTCAAAAGCACTTGTAAAAAGTTTATTTGAATAAAAATATATTTCTATTCTATTCTATTCCTATATATAATTAACTAATTTGGTGACAGTATGTGGTCTCGTTATATATATCTAAAAGTCAACTTATACGTCTTATTTTCTCGTTTTTAGATCTTTATATTATAAATTTATTGCCTAAGGCTTTTTTGTGAATGACATTCAAAAACAGGTGCCTTTTTCGCTATGCAAGCCACTTTCCCACATCAGCAAAAAACCGTTAAACTTAATTCAGTAGAACACCTGCCCAGACGGAAGATCTTCGTTTGACGTAGCCGAGAGCATATTATCATCACTAGCTCGTCCCTTCACAAAGAGGCTCCAGAATGAGAGTTTTGGGACTTATACTCTGGGACCGAATACTTGGATCCCAAACAAACTAGGTACCTACGTGTCCTACTTTGGAAAAAATTAGATGACACATAATTATCGTTGAAAGAAATTTTCAATTTTAAAATATCTGAGCGATGTCAACAGCGAGATTCAGCCACATTGGGAGCAACGAAGAAAAACCGATGATGTCATCAAAGATATTCGCCGACCTACGCCTTTTTAAACATCTAATGTTGCTGACGTACCTACCTAATTCGTATTTTCACCTTTTTAGGGTTCCGTAGTAAACAAGGAACCCTTATAGTTTCGCCATGTCCGTCCGTCTGTCTGTCTGTCTGTCTGTCTGTCTGTCTGTCTGTCTGTCCGCGGTTTAGCTCAGAGACTATTGATACTAGAAATCTGTAATTTGACAAGGGTATTAATATCAATCACGCCGACAAAGTGGTGAAATAAAATTGTGAAAAATATTTTTTTTTAGGGTACCTCCCCTACATGTAAAGTGGGGATGAATTTTTTTTTTCTCATCTATCCCATAGTGTGGGGTGTCGTTGAATAGGTCTTTTAAAATCGTTGTGGATGTGGGAACACCATTTTTTAATTCAGGGATCCGTTTGTGAAATATGATATTTTAAAGTGCTAAATTTTATTAGAGTCAAGTGTCCCCCCCCTCTGCCAGCTAAATGGTTGTATATAGGATACAAGAAAAAATTCACAGCAGTAGTATATATAATGAATTTTAAAGGAAAACTATCACGGCTAAGTAGGGTTCATTAGTGAAGGAGTTATATCGGTTTTTCTAAGTTAGATATTACACGTAGTGTAAGTTGCATATTTTGTAGTATGTTATATATAGTATTTAAACCATGGAACTCAAAATGTATGTTGAGACTTTCAACTACGGAACCCTACACTGCGCGTGGCCCGATACGCACTTGGCCGGTTTTTATTACTGAATATTGTAGCTTTTGGCTTGAGTGGGTTTTATGGCTATAGAGTATAGAACTAGGCCTACAAATGTCTTTTAGTTGAGTTAGAAGACAGGTGTATCGAAATGGGTTTATCTAATAACACAGTTGCAACCTTAAAAGGGTCACTATCGTTCAAGGTAGTGCGTGTCAAATCAATGAATCAGAAGCGGTATTTCCATTTAGGATCTGCCTTGAAGCGAAGCCACGCGCCTTTGAGATGGAGGCTGATAAATTAACCAATGGATATAATAATAATTTAGTAAAGAAAACTGTGCTGATTCCGCTGATCGGAGATACGTAGACCACTGAAAGGTTGAGTTAAATACAGAACTTAATAAATTATGACACTAAACATGGTTTTGACCATGTTTTCACTAAACGTCTTCCAAAAAAAAAAGGAAAAGGAGAAGAGTCCAATTAATTTCAGTCAAAGATCGAATTAGAATTTGTTATTAAATTTTTGTCCTCGAATTTTTTTTGTGTAAAGTTTAAAAATTGTTTACTGTATAATGTACAATTGTACATAGTAGTGTACCTACATCGTACAGTATACAGTACTGAAAGGGGTGGAGTTTGAATCGTAGACTTTTCGGTTTCCCGCCTCTGACCGTTGCGTTATTGAGGCTCGGTTAGCAGTCTGTTATCACTTATCAAGTAAGGCCTAGCGCAAACATACAACTTGAAGTTGAACAACTATTTAGTTGTGTTTCATAAGTTTATAGGAATGTACTGCGATCATAGAATGTGCGCAAACTGTCAACACGATAGTTGCTCGACAAAAAAATGAAAAAGCCGTATCGATTTGGTTTGATTATAGTTTAGCTGTGTGGAATTCACGAAAAGTACACAACTCGACTAAACAGTTTAGTCGATGTAAAAGTTGTATGTATGCGCCTTACCTAAGATGTCAGTTACAGCATTGCTGTTACAATACTGACAGCAAAGCCTGTCGTATAACTGTAACTGACCGCTAAACCTACGCTGTGAATATTGTTTAGCCTAGCTTGAACCGTTTAAGAGTTGAACTACTCAATTGCTGGGTAAGCTACTAAGTTAATATACAGTCTGGGCACTAGGCTACGTTTGCAATGATAGTCTACAATTCTACATGCTGTGCCTATCGAGCCTTTAGCTATCGGCCAGCGGGAAATGCATTAGAGCCAATGCACACGCGATCTTAATAAACAGAGAAGAGATGAACAGTCGATTTACTAGAAACCGTTATAAACTATTCACTACAGCTTTTGTGTTTTTAAATATCCCGCGGGAATACTTTATTTTTCTAGGATAAGCATATATCTCTCTAGTTCTTCAACTATACCAGATTCGTTGCTGTGTGATTGAAGTACAAATCACTAAACATAGTTTCATTTATAATATTAGTAGAAACATACCTAGGTATAAAGTAAATCCCTACGATTTTATTTCTAGTAATGCAAACATGGCATCGACGCAAATTCAATAAATCCTTTGTGGAGTTGAGTAATATGCCTTTATAACATGATTTCAAAGAAGTTTTAGATTTGGCATTATAATATTAATTATACACTTAAACGAACACATTTACTTAGTCGAGGTACAATTTGAATCTCTTGATGACAAAGTTTCCATGTAACTTTATCAGTCGGCTTTGCATTCAGTTGCCCAAAAATTGTGTAATAATTGCTAATACTGACAACTATGTATTGTCATACTTGAATTTGGAAAAGAACAACTGCTGAATTTCATCCGCTTTCCGGAAAGGTGTTAGTCTTCACGTAGCCTACATAGCTTCTATATTGTCACCACCTCTTTGTGTATAGTGTGTTCCTTGATAGTATTTAATCGCTTTTATGAAGTGTGCCCGTGCTTAACGTATCATGTGTGAATTGACCCTTACAAATCCCACGGAACGGTTCTGGTGCATTAAATGTAGGTAAGCTGTTATCAACCAGGTACCAATTTAACCTTTCTACAGCATACTTCCATATTTATACACCTAACTTCCTTATTGGTTTGTAGGTTGAATCTATTGCGGTGGTTTTAATTTCCTTTTACGTTTAATATCTTTTTAATATTAATTTTCCTAACATCTGCTACCATTCGAAAGCATCGCTTTCTTGAAGAATCTGTGTCGTAGTTTGTTGGTAACCTGGTCTGGTCAGTTGAACTTGAAATTATTGAAATTAGTACATCTGAACTCAGAATCCTACAATGTTATACCTACTGATGACAGATACTGTATGCATTTTTTAGATAAAAAAAATGCACGTATCTCTCTCCCTTTTATCTATCACTTAAGTCCGGTGCCACGGTTCTTCTTCTTCTTATGTCTTATATATATTCTTATA
Source organism: Oeneis ivallda (assembly GCA_029955525.1). Lineage (NCBI taxonomy): Eukaryota > Metazoa > Arthropoda > Insecta > Lepidoptera > Nymphalidae > Oeneis > Oeneis ivallda. The sequence goes on along the minus strand of JARPMR010000022.1, from coordinate 7,510,172 downwards.
TATATCTTCTTCTCTGCGCTTCCCGGTGCAGGGTCGCCACTCCAGCACCTTGGGACCCCAACGACCATCAGCTCTTCGAACTATGTACCCCGCCCATTTCTACTTCAGTTTCGCGACTCGCTGCCACGGTTACGAGTCGGCGATTTGCTAAAAGCCTAAACTAATGAACTACATGTCAGTTTGTGGGTGTGACTGTGCATGTATCGAACTCCAATTAGGTCTCATTTGTAAACGTTTCGTGCTTATTATCACGGTGTTTGACTGTAAACATGTCCATAGCAGGATTTCTCACGTTTCCATGTATCGCGTTGCTTTTAATATCAAGTGTTCAATGCGGCTGCGCTAATGCATCTAATGTGTATAAATAGGTTACTTGCAAATTAAATGCGCATTCCACTGTACTTGTTGTATGGAGCCTTGATTTATATTCTACTGTTATGTCATTAGATACTGATTCGAACGCATTTTAGAATAGAATACAGTAGATTTTTTTTATTCCAATAAACTTTTACAAAGTGCTTTTGAATTTTTGCATTTTTTCTTCCTCAGAGCTACTGGGCTAACTTTAATATGGATTTTTGCCATCGATGATTTTTGCGTATCACTTCTGAGCAGATTCTTAGTTACATAATATATTTTATAATCATCAAGGGGGCGCTCCATAGTGTTTTTAAATTTTTACTATGAGATACCATCATCATCATCATCATCATCAACTCCTTGGCCTTGTCCCACGCTATGTGGGGGTTGGCACAACGTGTCTTGTAAGCCATGTTTTACTATGAGATACCATTTTTCAAAAAAAATACTGGGTCTATATTTGATGCGTTTTTTAGGATACCTCTCTCTGCAGTTTTTCGTGATTCAGATTTCTGAAAAAGAGAAAATTCTCAACTAGGTCTAGTTCTTTTTATCTTAAAGCATTAATCCAGTAATGAGTAAAGTACATACTTATTGTATGCTTTCCAATAATTTAGTGAACTAGCTAAACATTCTTGTCAGGTCGTGCCAGAAGCATAATAACAGTAAGTGGTGCTGCGGTGGCACTAAAATGTCAAGTTAGGTAACTGTTATGTATTCGAGTGTAATTAGAGTATAGTTCCCAGGAATATCGCTCCACACCGCACGAACTTAGCAAAGGCAGTATTTAAACAGCCCCTATTTCAATCTACAGAATAAATAATGGCAGAGATCATCGCTCCTGGCTAGTGCCCACTGCTACTTCAATTTGTAAAATATACATATAGTAGTGCTTGTTGTTTGGTTTTAACACTAAACTTGACCGATCGCATTAGGTCGGTAACGGTTAAGGGTATAGTCTAAAGTTAACGAAACTGAACTCATGCAAATTAAATTTAACGATAATACTATACTATTAATTACTTAAATTAGACTTAACGATAAGTAACTCAGTTCTATAACCGCGTCTCATACAACTCTCCTTTAGTAGTGGACATCAGTTTGTCTCGTTATTCGTTAATACAAGTATTTTCACATATTATTCTAGATTTCAGAGAATTTTGCTGTCGACATGTTGTACATTGTGGTCATCAGCATTGAGCTAGCCTAAGCCAGTACAAGTATAACCTGATTTGGTCATGGGTATGTTGTAACGCTTACGCAACGTAGGCCTTATAACAATACAGTAGGATAATGTACTGACTGTATGGTGACGGTTGAATGGACTGGTCTTTGAATATATGGAGTGGTTTGCTTATTTTTGAGTACGCTTGGAAATATAAGTGCGGGGGTGGTTTGGTCTAGTTTCGACAACTAACGATTGCAATGGTTATTGGTTACAAAACCTTGACCACGTGTTGTAACTGCTCAATTCTAAATTGAAGCTTCAATAACTCAGATTAGACCCGTTGGACAACTGTCGTACCATGTTATACATTTCTACGCTTAATTACATCATTTTAACATACATTTCAGTATTAAAAAGTCTAAGGGGTCTAGGTGAACTGCATTTGAACTGCACGCCGTAAAGTTGCAGTTTGGATGCAGTTTTATTAGTTAGAATTTCTGTAGTCGGGTTTTGGTTTTCAATTACCTCTCTAACATTTTAACTAAACATGGTCGGTTAATTTTGACGTAAATCGGCAAAACATTTACTTAATATCCTAACTATTCTGAATCAAGCCAGCCCAGGTTGATGGATTGCTCGCTGTGGATAATTACTATTACTCTGATAATTTCTGCGTGGGTGACCGATTAGTTTCGGTCTCGCTAATTGATTTTACCGTGATGTAATTGGAGTTTAATTCGCATTAAGTTTGATAATATTCTATCGAACGTTATAAAGTTAGGTGGTACCTAATGTAAGTTAATTCTGGCATGATTGATTTTTTATCGATTCACTTTCATGAAAGGTGGAACAAGTGTGGTAAATCAATTGATCGCTCAGCGTTCTATGTACCTACTACAGTACTGTAAGAGGTTTTACTCAATTTAGCGCGTTTCATCCTATTTATTTTATGTTAATACGAAGGTTTTGTGGGTTTGTCCTTCAATCACGCAAGAATGAGCAAAAGATCGACATGATTTTTTTGCATGGGAATGCATTAGAGCTTAGAGAGTGATGTGAAAATAAATGGAGTTTTTATTATTTTCGTAAAAATGGCAAATAAAGTCTATTGCACCGATTCAGTATTTCAGTTAATAAAAGTCAATCATGAATTATAGATTGAAAATATTACAACAAAATGGCAAAATTATCAATATACTTATCAACGATGAAAATAGCTTTCAAGTTAAATTAATAAAACTTGTAAAAGGATCGCTTGAAATATAACACGGTTCTGGCAGCACGCCAGCGCGCCGGTCATCTCTTTTATTAGAGCATCGCGGGGCTAGAGAGGAAGGAATGCAAATTAAACTAATAACTTATGCGCTTTTTAAAGCACGATCCATTCTTGTGAAATATTCGGATATTTGTACATGGTCTAGCAGAGTAAAGGAATGGTTGAATTTGGAAACAGCAGCGGTATAAAGTACTTAAAATGATTGCTTTTTTTACATGACCTCTTCTTGTGGTAGGTATGTGAGTTATGTGACGTCTGATAGATCGATATATCTATGAGATCTTGTGATGTAAAGGAGTGTACTGGTAAAGGAGTGTCGTAGCATTTAGAATTATGTACAAAAATTGCCTGTTTGTATTTTAAAATTAACCCTGTAGGTAAATAAGCAGCTTTATACCTAGTATCTACATAGGTACCTAATAGACTAGGTGTTTGGTAGGAGACCATAGAGTGACAATCTATCGAATTAGAGCTCGCCTTTCTTGTTTCAGTGACATTTTATAATCATAAACATAAAACTTGTTTTTTTTTATATTATGAAAAAAAATTATTTTTGCAGGTACTTTCGACATGCGATCATTAATGATGATAATCTTCAAACAATGGCAAGTTTGAAATAAACTAGGTGAGTTAAGCTAGTTAAGTTGTAAATTCTTAGTTTTTAACCCCTCTTAAGTAGATAGTTTTTATTTAAATATTATTATGCAAAAAAGCCCTTGACTGCGATTTCACCTCATAAGTGTCTATGCAGTTTAAGTTGGATGTGGTCTAACTTGACAGGGGTATGGCAGTAGTGCAGTAGGCAGTGAACATTCAACCCATATCACCACCCATACATCTAATCGGTTTCTACACGCCATCGTACTGGAACGCTAAATCTTTGACGGTAGGGTAACTAGCCAGGGTCAAAGCCAGACCAGAGATAATTTAGAAATAACAAATTCCCAAATCGCTCCTGCCGGGAATCGGACTCGAGACCTCCCAACTACTAAGATAACAGCGCTCACCGCTGTGACAGAGAGGTCGTCAAACTTAATCTATCGCAGGTTTTATAAAAATGCATAATATACACGTTTTGGGGCTCAAAAGGGTTATTGGTAAAGCTTTTGTAATATTGTAACATGAACATCTACAGAAGTATGTTTCTATTGTCTCATAATCGAGTCTGTAATGATTTTTGCCTTTTATAAGCTCCTTTTCGTAAGACGGTAAAATGTTCTCACGGCCCAGCGATTCTTGAATTAGTCGAAAGCATCGAAGCAATTTCACGCTTCGTAGTACGGTATTTCCCACTGAGGTAGAACATAGAGTAGCAATTAAATTCATACATCCAGAATCCTGGTTAAAGTGTCGATTTCAGTATCACATTGCAGTTGATGCGATTCCCTGGAGATGACCTCCCTGGCTCAGTGGTGAGCGCTGTTGTCTTATAACTGGGAGGTCCTGCGTTCGATTCCCGGCGGGGTCAATTTGGGAATTTATAATATAATTTCTGAATTGTCTCTGGTCTGGTCTGGTAGGAGGCTTTGGCCGTGGCTAATTACCACCCTACCGTCAAAGACCGTCAAAGACCGTCAAATACCGTCAAAAAGCCAAGCGATTTATCGTTCCGGCACGATGGCGGGCGGGTAGAAACCAAGTTAGGCCGCTACCATCTTAGACTGCATCGTCACTTACCATCAGATGAGATCGCAGTCAAGGACTAGCTTGTCATGCTGTATTTATGGTATTCTTGCTGGCGCAGTGTATTTTAGCCAATAGTGATCTAGAGTATTTGAATACGAGTTGAACGATGATTGAGTTCATCAGATACACAAGGTAGGCCCCATAGGTTGTAAGCGCCCCGACCTAATAATAATAGAAATGTCTTGATCATTATTGACAAAGTAACAGCATGTACAGCGTCAATTTACTGAAAAACATAAAAGCATAAGAAATTACGTATTTTATTTCCATTTGGCGGGAAATTGAACTTTTATTCTACCAACATGACAACTCTACGGCCTCCATAGTCTATTGAGTGATTTTAGGTACATAATCATTTGTTTATTATTTATTTATCATATTTATGCGACAGAGACGACGCTTTACGAAGTTAAAACAGTCGATGTGTTATACTTCTTGTTTGCGACCTACTCGTACCATAAAAGTCGTTAATTTTTAGGGTTCCGTACCCAAAGGGTACCAACGGGACCCTATTACTAAGCCTACGCTGTCCGTCCGTCCGTCCGTCCGTCCGTCTGTCAGCGGGCTGTATCTCGTAAACCGTAATAGATAAACAGATGAAATTTTCACATATTATGTATTTTTATTGCCGCTATAACAACAAATAATAAAAATTAAATTAAATTAAAAAAATTAAATTAAAATGGGTAGGTGGGTAGATGGAAATCTTTTAATTTAATTTTTTTTAACGGAACCCTAAAAGAGCGAGGCCCGACTCGCACTTGGCCGATTTTTTTAAAACAATAACCTACCTTATGGTTAGAAAATGTACATAGTACACACAAAATGGTTATAGAATTTGAATTAACCCATATTGCAACAGGCACTCAAGCAATTTTCCAAATTCAGCTTAGTAATCGCTATCACAAATATGAAAGTCTACATTCATAGTACATTTACGGTATGTATACCTTGAATACCAACGCAAAATATGGCAGTAAGTTGTAGTTAGCAGAAAACAGGATAGGCGTTGTCAAGCTAACCACAAATCTTGTAAAGGCATTAGAAGCGTGGAAAGCCCATAAATCATTTTGTTGCCACGAGGACAATACCAGTGGCCTTGTACAATAATACTGACACAGTTCACTGACCCCGCTCGTTCCAAATAAAGACGAAATACTCGAGCGCTTAAAGTAAATACGAATATAGCGGAGACGACATCAATATACGAGGAATTTCTATGTCTGGTTTTAGCGACTGTTGAGTTTTGATAGAACTTGCAAAAGAGACACAAAATGACCGTTTTCACCAGTGGCACCTACCTACCTAAACAATTCCCTAAGTAAAGATTTCTTAAACAGTGGTTAAGTGTCGCTTAATTGGGCTCCGGTGATGGTTCTCAAAAATTAAGAGATTGTCGGTAAGTTACACATTAGTCCTCGCTGATAAAGTTCAATTCAAAATTCAATGATTTATTTCGCGTAGGTAGGCAATTTTGTGCCACATGATGTATTCCGCGGCTCTCCACCTAATAGGGGTCGTCTTGTCTTTCAACGCTGCGCTGCCCCTTGCAAGGTCGTCATTGTAGCACCTTGGGACCCCAAATCCAGCAGCCATCCTTCGAGCCATTTCCATCGCCACTTTAGTTTTCCGACTCAATATGACTATTCTAAGACTACGCAGGTATACTCCGAGCACAGCTCTCTCCATCGACTGCCAAATGACCCAGAGCCTTATTGTGAGGCCCAACACATTACCCCAATATTTTTGCGTTGTAGGTTGATAAAAGAAAAAATAGGTGTTTAAACATGACAGGCAAAGGTCGTTGGTCATCTTTATATGGTCATACTTAAGATGATTGATTTCCGTTTCGTGGCTGCGCGCTTAATCGATGTGCTTTATATGAGCATGTAGGTCATTTAACATTGTTGCCCCTTACTAATGAGCGTTGACTATGGTACGGCAATTCTAGAGGTCTATGTCCTTTTCAAAGTATAAGATTGTACTCTGTCAGATTTTAAAACATTGTTATAAAATACGAATTTTTGCACTTGACCAGGCGTGGTGGACCTTCCCTTCTCTTTCTGTGAGACCTGTGTTGAGATGATGACAAATTATTAAACTTCTACTAGGCTTGGACGTTTGCTCAAAATGTTTGGATTAAAGAGGAGTCTCTTCTTGCAAGGGCCATACAAATGACGTTATTTATTGAATATATTCAGTGCAAGAAGCTTAAAAGTGAGTGACAACAAGACAGCACTGAATCAAGAAGCTTAAATATAGGTAAGCTTCTTGATTCAGTGCTGACTTGTTGTCACTCACCAAAGTCACGACCGATAGAGACAGCAATACCAATATCAAATGCCTACTTAAATAATATACATATGATGCTTAACTAGTGATTTGTGGTGACCCTTATACTATTTTTTAATACCTGTTCCGAATGGTCTGATAATAAATAAAAAAGTTCTTTCAACGCTTGAATGCACCAGCATGGTTTTCATATAAATACCGAGTGCAGTGTTCAATTGAATATGAATGAACTTGTTTGTGTGTCTTAGGTGCTCGATTATGATGTAACAGTTGCATGATATGAGGATTATACCTAATAAAAGGAATATTTCAACAGATTATGTACTTTTAATGTCCACCGTTTTAGAATGGTTTTCATAATAGTCTTAGAAATCCAGGAAGATTTGTTTTAGCAGCAGGAAGCACGGAAAGATCTTTTTGTATAACAATATCATTGGGTGGAAGCAGATTTTATATAATTTAATTATTTGTGACTATGATACGTAGATGGAGAAAGAGCTAATCATTTTCGATTCTAAGTATAGCCTAAAACTTCTTAAGCAGTGACATAAATACAGCTAGTAGGTTTTAGGTGAAATTTAATATATCAGACCAACTCAGACATATCAGGCTTAAAACACGTAGGTACATGTTTATGGTTATATACATAGTTTATTGGCCTACGTATGAAATGAAATTCCGGATGTGGCTGATCACAACTGCTTTGATATGCTAATTTACTGTCCATCTATTATAATATTTATACAAAATAATTTATTGTATCGATTTGAAATTATAAATTATATTGATCATTTTGATTAATGTAGAGACAACCTACTTTCAGTAAAAAATTGGGCAACTAATGCGGACGTGTGGGTGAAGTAGAGAATACTTCTCAGTTCTCACTGGGTTGGTATTAAGCGTTTGGGCCGCCTTGCTTAGCACCTTACATTTGAGATAGAGACGAGTGTCCAGGGAGACGAGAAATCGAGATGCTGCGTGATCGAAGGACAAACCAAGAAACCAATGAATAAAACAAACACTTGCATTATAATATTAGTAAGGATAAGACAGATTTATGGTAGCTTAGTTGCTTCTCGCTAAATCTATGTGATAAGAATTATTGAGGTCCCAAATTTTTATTAACCACTTCTACTTAGCTACAATCTTAAACATTATCAGAATCTAATCTGCCAGGACGAGCCAAGCGAAGCCCAAGCACTTTATACCTTTTCTCGAAACGCTTTGTCGATTTTTTGAACCGTCATAACTTAAGTTTGGATTATACCAGATAAACAAAATTCTCGGGATATGATGTCAATAGTGGATTTATTAAACATATAAAGTTTCAATTGCATAGCTATTATACTTTAGATTTTATTGATATCTAAAAAAAAACCCGATTTCGTCTCTGACTCACTCACTGATCATCAAAATTCTTAGGGTACTTTCCTAAGTAAGGGTAAGTCCTAGAAAGCTGAAATTTGGTATCTAGCCTAGTATTAGTACACAAACAAGAAAAATTAAAATTTGGAACTTTTAACCCCCAACGAAGTTTGGAAGTTTGAGACTTCCGCAAATTTTGATGAGGTAAAAAATATGTTTTTAAAGTCAACTTACAAAAAGAAGTGAAATATACTGTCAAAAAGTTATTGGATCTCATATAGAGCCAAGCTTCTAAGACTACACGCCCTAACTCTTCAAGCCTTCACAAACTCTACACCTTAGTCAAAATATGTGGCTTGGCTGTTTCATTACTGCAAGAACTGTTGTGTAACAGAAAAGTAATGAATAGTGGATAAATTCACCTTACGCCCATGTGAATTTAGAGAAATGGCCAAGCCACATATTTTAAGGTGTGTCGTTACAGATTGAAGCAATCACAACACTTATCTCCTTCCAACTTTTTGTTATTGCTCGCTAATTCCAGTTTTTATGGAAATGTTAAATTCAAGGCTATATTTTAACTTCAGAGGATTGAATTATGTGTTTCACAGTTAGGAAATGCAGGCGCTATTAGATCTTTATTACACCTGTTTTATTAACAGCCTAGTGGTATAATTTATCTAAGCCGCAGTGAATGGTAGATGTTGCTTCAGTGCAACTAGGAGAGCATACACATATATTAAGTCGGGATCTTGATCTATTTATCAAAGACGACAGTATTGACGAGTTAACATATTTTCACCAGAGAAAGCTAGATATTAATGTTGTTTCTAACACTAATGGCACAAAACCAACCGACATAATATATTTACAAACAATTTCTCTTACTACGTAGTAAGTATTCATAACATTTGGAGTGATTTCAGAATATTTGACTGAATACAAGATATGCAAATAATAATAAAATTCATCGGGCAAAATAGACATTGAATTATTGCACTTTAACTCTACATGCAAAAAAATAAAAAGTCCGCTGTTAATTAATTAATAAAATTGTTCAAATTGTACAATTTTTGAAGTGAAAACTTCTTGAGCACTTTTTAGGGTGAGCAAAAAACATGGATTTCGCGTCATCGTCACCTTCACAATCATCACCTGGAGATTTCAGTAAGCGTTCAACAATTTAGAGGTTCTCAAGCAACCTTGTTCAGCGCAGTCGGCAAGCAGCTGGCCTTACTTACCGTTTAATGTATGATGCCGCAGGTTCGAAACTCACTCATGAAACGTGACAGTGCGCTTTTTTTATTTATTTTTATATTTAAGTATTTTATTTTATTTTTGTTTATTTTATTTTTATTTTATATATGTTTTTAATTATTAGGAAACCTAATTTTCACTTCTAACGGCAGACTGCCAATTTTTTGGAACGAAGTTCCTTATGGGGCGTTGCGGAGGGGTACCCTAGCCGACAAAAAACGTCCGTAACGTTAAAAAATAAAAGCGTAAGATTTTTTCGTCACAGTCCTTGTTGTCTTCGTTTATTTTACACATTCCATCAATGCTTCGATGGCGCAGCGGTAAAAAGAAAGTGATACTATCAGTTCAGAGGTTTGAATCCTGACTTCAGATAATTATTATTTATTTTATTTTTATTATTAATTTATTATTATTTATAATTTGATAATTTATAATATTCAATATTGGTAAAAAATTAAAAATAAATTACGCTTGTTATTATATGTATATTTTTATAAATCATTGTAAACAAAATAAAGGTGTTAAGTTTGTAAAGTAGTTTTTTTGATTTTTATCGATAAAAAAATCATGATAAAAATGTATACCCGTATTATAGTATCTATCTAATATCTTTTAACGAGCAATTCTTGTATATATCTATATATATAAAAGAAAGTGGTGTTAGTTACACTATTTATAACTCAAGAACGGATGAACTGATTTGGCTGAAAATTGGTGAAGAGGTAGCTTAGAACGAGGAGACGGACATAGGATACTTTTTATCCCGTTCGACCGCGTTTCCGTCAAGTCACTATAAAACGTGGTATAACGAAAACGCATCTGACATGGAATAACAAAACGCAAATGACAGAGGAATAACAAAACGTAAATGACAGATAAACGTAATTTTGTCTTTGGTTAAGTATGGTAAAAAATTTGACAATTTTTAAAAATGATAGCCAAACGTAATTGATAATATTATCATCAGTAATATGTATGTATGTTCTCTTTGAATCATCATTAACAATGCCGCGAGTAATATTATAAATGCGAAAGTGTGTTTGTTTGTTGGTTTGTCCGTCAATCACGCTGCAACAAAACTACGGATTGACGTGATTTTTTGGATAGGTATAGTTGAGAACCTGGAGGGTGACAGGCATCCCGGAAAATCAAAGAGTTCCCGCGGGATTTTAAAAACGAAATCCACGCGAACGAAGTCGCGGGCATCAGCTAGTTTATAATATAATCTGAATCTCGGAAACGGTTCCAACGATTTTCATGAAATTTAGCGTGCAGGGGGTTTCGGGGGCGATAAATCGATCTAGCTAGGTTTCATTTTTAGAAAAGGTCGTTTTATCCGTGTTTTCAGGCAATGAAAAACCCCTTACAATATCATTAGAATACGAAGGTAAATTTCGCCATCTTCTATGAAATTTATTTGGCTCGGAAAGTCGGGCGGTCCCGAAACCAGAACCCCGGTTCGAGTCCAGACGATTATTATAATATTTTCCCCTATGAATTTTATTATAATTTTTTTTTATTTTTTTTAATATATAATTTCCAAAAAACACGACTTACGAAAAAAAATAACCGAGCAAAGCTCGGTCACCCAGATATTATTCTTTATACCTTGAAATTAATATTTCTATAATAAGGAACTTCGTTCCTATCTGGTGTCCCACGACACCACACGACGTTTTTTTATTCGAAGGACTATTTTAAGTGGTTATCGTCAAACAATGGACGTCTAATTCTGGACATAGGTCTTTTATAAGGTTGTCAAGTCGACGCGGTTTTGTGCGACCTGTGTATCCAGCGTCTGTGATTCGTCTAATGTAGCCGGACAGCATGCTTACTCTGCGCTTTTCACTGAGAGATTGCCATTGCAGCACCTTGGGACCACTATGTTCTTCGAACTTTTGTCACTTCAGCGTCGCGAATTTATGGACTTATAGTACCTACTAGCTGATGCCCGCGACTTCATCTGCATGGATTTAGTTTTTAAAAATCCCGCGGGAACTCTTTCATTATCCTAGATAAAAAGTAGCTCTCCCGGTCTGAGGAACCACTACTACATACATTACTATACCCATGCAAAAAATCGCATCAATCCGCTGTTGCGACGTGATTGAAGAACAAACCAACAAACAAACACACTTTCGCATTTATATTATCAGTAATGCTTTATTGCAAGTTATAATTTATAACACTTTTTATAATTGTCAAATTTTTTACCATACTTAACCAAAGACAAAATTACGTTTAGCTGTCATTTACGTTTTGTTATTCCACTGTCATTTGCGTTTTGTTATTCCATGTCAGATGCGTTTTTCTTATACCACGTTTTATAGTGACATGACGGAAACGCGAACGAACGGGATAAAAAGTATTCTATGTCCGTGTCCTGGTTCTAAGCTACCTCTCCACCAATTTTCAGCCAAATCGGTTCATCCGTTCTTGAGTTATAAATAGTGTAACTAACACCACTTTCTTTTATTGACCGAGCGAAGCGAGGTCTCTGAGTTTACTAGAGCGATTTGCACTTGTCCGTCCGTCCGTCCGTCCGTCCGTCCGTCCGTCCGTCAGAGCCTTATAACTTTTGAATTACTGAACGTAATTACTTCAAATTTAGATATAATATTATGTAAACCGATGGCCTCCAGCCGAAAATGGCTTAAAAAGTTATAAAAATCTTTATTTCAGGGGGGCTCTCATAGAAGCGAATGCGAAGAAATTTTTTTTTTATTTGCGATTCATAGGTTTTCTGTGTATCATTTTAAAGACAATTTGGAACAGAGTACAACCGTATTTTTTTTTAAATTTTTTTCCTAAAATTGACGAAATGGGGGGCTTCCAAAATGGCGATTTAATACGCTCGCTTGAAGACGCTCTCTGGGAAAATTTTCTATATATTTTCAAGTTCTACTTATTTTCTTACTTCACTTGTATCCTGTACTTGACCAACAAATACTAAAATTATATGAATAATAAAAAGAAACGAGATTATTTAATTTTTAATGAGCACCAGTAAATTTCACATAGCTTCACAATAATGCTAATAGATGGCGCACTCTATACACACATAACTATTCCATGGAACTAGGACTACTAGGAGTTACGACTACGATCTATCCCAAAAACAGTTTTGCGTCGACTACTATTATTTAGGTACATAATATCATATTATTCAATTAAAATTATTCTTTAGTTAAATATCAAACTTCAATAATTTGAGATTTCGGGTTCATTAAATTATGTGATTATAAAGGATTTAAATAAAAACTTGATGGGTTCGGCACGATTTCGTGTCGTCCGACTGCTGTTACCAAGTTAAGTTACGTTAATCTAAGTTGGGCCCAATTTATTAAGCAATTAATTTGGGCCAAATTAATTGCTGCATTTTGTATATTTTCTATTCGCGTCGATAGATGACGATTTGTACAGATGCCCCTAACCCGTTTTCACTCGTTAGTATATCTACATAATAATTCAATGTTTTCACTGACGTTCCCTTACCTTTACGGGCTACCTATGATAAGTTAGGTGATGATTACTGTCAACTTCTTTATCGCGATCCATGTACGGGACACCTAAAAGGACATTGGGACGGATGTTAGGACTTAGGATTGTGTTTTGGAGCTACCTACGTAAAGAGACTCCTACATAGGGGATGATTTAGGTATGTTTGGTGAAAACGGGCATAATAATAATAATGTCAGTTTTGGTCGTCATGTATCGATTGAATGAATAATTATGGGATACCGTTACCGCGAGGTCTCAGTTCGGGGCGAACCACTAGTATATATAGATTTAGCTAGAAAGCTTGTTATTGTCAATGCTCTTGTCTGATCTTGTGGGCAATTTATGCCAATAAAGTCAATGGCTTCGAAACTTGTAGTTTTAAGTTGAATGATTATATCAATAAAATTTTCTGATAATATACCATTTGGTATTGTAACACCATTACAAATCAAATCTTTGGTAAACCTCTGGCACGTAGCTCTCGGCCCTGACCTATTTCAACACATTGTGTTCTGAATACCAGTGTTAGTTCCTTCGCGGCTACAGCTAAAACAATATTTTGTAACTCGTTCTACTGCTAATGCAATATACTAGTACTCAATCAATACTATCTATCTATAAAACAAAACTGATGACATCACAAATGTTACAATTTTGATATACAGGATGTTAAGGAAAAAGTGAATCAATGACAAAAAAATTGGCTTATCCATTTGGTATGGAATTGAAATTATTTTTATTGTAAAATGTGACCTTTTCGTTGTAAATCGGCGTTTTTTTAAATCTCTCAACATTTTGGTCAATCTTTTTCTCTCACCCTATCCTTTCTCTAAAGATTAAAGCGATACGACCATGCTAAGCTTCTAAGGCCCGCTTGCAGAAACGCCAGGTTATCCCTTTAACCCAGAATTAGCTGCTGCTTTGACAGATTTCGTAAAAAGCTTCTGTCAAAATTACAAATATATTCCTGGGTCAAACCTGACCCGGCGTCTCTGCGCCTAAGATTCAAGCTTTTTTCATCAATTTTTATCGGTATCTTCCTGTCTGCAATAAATAAACAATAAGCGTTTGCTTTCTTCTTGCTGACATTATCGGTTTCACCCTGTACAAATATTATGCAGTGATAAAGCCGTGTCAGGAAGTTTAGCACATAATCAAAATTCAATTTCGCACAGTGCCAACCCACAACCATTGTCTGAAGACTTATTACTTCTTTAACAGTTAAAATCGTTTGTCAAATAAACACTTTCACGTTTCAACATACCTGATAAACGACCAGTTAGAGGCGTTACATAGCATTGTAGACGTTTACATTACAGGGTTTAACTTTAAGCTATGATATAGCCGACTGACTTTCTTTGGTCTATGTTAACGTAGGAGGAAGATAGGAATCTATGAGCTGATAAATGATAATTGCAATTCAAACCGCATTTAACACCCTTTAACTGTTACCTACTCGTTTATCTAGTAAACTGGCTTACTTATTACGACAGATTCTACACTTACAGTCTAAACTCTACAGTAAACCTTACTTAAAATTTTTATTTACAGTTCCAGAAGTAATTTGTGGCGTTGATTTATACATAATGCTTTGAATTTAATAAAATTTCTGTTAAAAATCAGGTGAAAATCTTTTTTAAAATCAAAATCAAAATCAGAATAATTTCATTTCACGTAGGCAGGTAGGTTCAGTAGCATAAGAAGGATCAATTCCGTCCGTTGGTAGTAATTTTACCACCGGCTGGAAAGCAGAATCTACTGAGAAGGCAACAAGAAAAGTGGCAGCCACCCTGTTGAATGCGGGAAAGAGTTGTGAGCGTTGTATTGGGAAAATACCTCATCTTATCACTGAGGTTCCTTATTCTTTTTAAGTAACGATAAACTCATTTTTCAAGTTTTTCTTTTCAACATTAAATGTTGAAAAGATTGTGTGATGAAATAATAAATTTTATTATTTTATGAAACAATGTGTATTTTGCGATAAATTTTGTTAAATCTTTAGACATTACTGTCTCTAAGGTGTAGGCGTATAATAAAGAAATACCTGTCGAGCTTTCGATTAATTGGATCTGTTTGTCTACTTCCTTATGGAACAATATAACGAGTACCTTTGATAGATATTTATTGGACTTTCGTTTTCAAATGTATCGAGTCTCGTATGTTATAATTGTATTCGTGGTTAAAGCTTATTCTCATTTCATTTAATGGCGACCGGAGTATACAATTGTAACTGTTTAATAGTGTCACATTGTAAACTAGGATTTCTATCGTTACAGTCTATTGTAATTTTATTACCCAACTAATAGTAGAACTATAAATCAACTGTCTATGTGTACAAACGTTCATGTATTCCGTCTTATGTGATATTGTTAACAGTGTTTTCCATTTGACGGCAATGCAATGAGCATTAATTACTTCGTCTAAGTGCTCTATCACATTGGTTTAAAGCTTTTGATGATTGTAGACTAACATTGAAACGTGAATTGCACCGATCCTTTGATATTTGGATTAAAACTATAAAAGTTGGCAAGCCTGCAAAAGATATGCCAAGTTGCTATGCACACGTTGGTCTAGCTCTAGTGCATTGGCTGATAACAGCATAGTATTAGTGAACGGCTTTTAAACCAGTTTTTTAAATCAGAAACAAATAATCTATTATAATTGCTTGAAAAAAACTTGTTGAAAAAATATATGCCATTGATAAAAGAACTGGTCTTAAAAAACTTACGCAATGTATGTCATTACCAAACGAATTGATTTCAAAAATATTACGCGCTGTATATCTGACATTAGTCATTACAGTACCTATTTATTGTGAAAAAGGTAAATAAAGTTAAAAAAAAAACCATTGAAAAAAAGCAGTTATCGAAAAAGCAGCAGTTCATTACTTAGCCACGAAATGAACCATTCCTATTGGACAAGTCCGTTGGCCCAATGTGAACTAGGCACTTTAATTTTCGCATGTATGGTAAATCCAACATATATAATTATCAGACATGGTGGACAGATAAAGGCATGCATAAAAATTTACATAATTGCATGCAAAAAACTTGCATCGAATTTGGTTCCAAAGGTAAGGATCTATTTATACAAGTAGGTACATTTTAATGTATGACACAAGGATGCACAGGTAGGCTGTAATGTTTACAGTTGTACGCGCATTACGTCTCAAAATGTTACAAGGTGGTTTATTTGAGTTGTTAATTAACATCTACAGTTTCTTTATTTGGGTATGTAATATGTTCTACGCCTGATGCAACATTTTATGAACTTTATTTTAAGACATTTCAAGTACTTATCGTTATCATTTTTTTATTACCTCTTGTTTGTTGAGGCCATATGAGGACCTGGAGTAGTGGGTTAAGTTTGGCATTTATTTTTCTTGATTGGTCCAGGTTTGGTCTGTGGCGTGCACAGGGTTTCAAGCGAGAGTATGCAATAGGTATTACGAAAGTATCTAGTCTCTAAGACGAATAATAACCAAGTTGATTTACTATGATCGGCCAAACAAGAAGAATAATTATGGTACACTAGCTGACACGGCGAACTTCGTACCGCCAACTTATCTATTATAATTTTTTTTTTTGTTTGTTTTTTTTTATTAAGCATTAAAACCTTCCGTGGACCTTAAGGAACATACAAAAAAATAAATTAACCGAATTGGTCCATCCATTCTTGAGTTATGCGCTTAGCAACATTCATTTTTATTTATGGTACATTACGTACGTAAATACAATTATTGTTTTAGTTTGGCAGAAATAAGTTTTATGTTCCTCTTGTATGATGGATGTATTCTAAGTAATGTCTGCTTCTTTTCAATTTATTCAATCCCTGTAACATTCTGGCTCTTATCGATGGTGGCCCTTCACACCTGTAATATATTATGCATGTTGTCGTATACTATGCTTCTCTTCTCTTTCTAAGTAGTGCTTTTCTCTCTTTATGAAGTGCACGCCATTAGATTTGGTTGCAATCGTGGCTTGTTACCATTCTTCCGACTTGAACTTTTTCGCGTTCATGTTCGACGATTATAAACTAAATAAGGACTCATTATTCTTCCATACTCCTATTAGTATCATGAGCGTTTTTATCTTAGAATTTATCATCACTTACGTTGAGATAAAAATGTAATCAAGGGCCAAATTCTTATCTATAAAAATGTATTACATCGTTAAGTAAGTACGTTCAGAGATTTCAACGATACCTACGTCAAGTAAACTGAGGTGGTCAAATTATGTTGTTAAGATTCCCAGCTAGGATATGGACGAAAGCCTGATTGGGAGATAGGAAATTTCTCTATTTAGCGTTATTTTCTTCGATACTATCAATAATGTTCTAGACTCGATGATTCTAAATGCTATTATAGTGGCCATTAAAATAAAATCTGTGTCTTTACAGCATTTGTACAATTTCAAGTAAGTCTAGCATTTAATGATAGTATGGGAGTCGATTCGATCAGGGACCTTTTGAGTAGGTATAAGACAATTTGGGACGTAGGAATAAGACAATTTGACTCATCGCGAGTTTTCCCGGGTAATGAATAGTATTTAATGTCGTGGCCATATTTCCGTATCTTGTCAGATATTCTGAGCTATATGAAACTAGAAGCTAGTGTTAAAGACTCAGAAAGGTCGAAGTGCGTTTGCTTTTGCAGACACCCTGATTTATCTGAAAAATTTTGTCTTTCCCTTTTAGATTCGAAAACTTCGGAAAGATATGAACAAAAAATAGGTTATGCTAGGTTATGCTTA
The DNA here is from genome assembly GCA_029955525.1 of Oeneis ivallda. Taxonomy (NCBI): domain Eukaryota; kingdom Metazoa; phylum Arthropoda; class Insecta; order Lepidoptera; family Nymphalidae; genus Oeneis; species Oeneis ivallda. The sequence goes on along the minus strand of JARPMR010000022.1, from coordinate 7,492,516 downwards.
CCATATCATCATACACTTTACATTTTAAAAGTGTAAGTTTGGAAACGTGTCTTGATTTTTTTTTCATTATTATTACACAAGCTACTTTCTTTATAGATTAATCAAACGATTGCGGATCGCAAATAGGTCCATATTCTAAACATGCAGATCAAAAGGTTAAGATATGGCAAAAAATTGAATTAAATAATGTATCTAAAAATAAATACTTTATAAGATGGATAGATTGTGTTCATAGATCACCGATAGTGTCATATTTGTTCGCTACAAACGTCACTTTCTTAACATGGTAAGTGCCAAAAATTTAAATGATTTCACCTAAATAGAGATTTATACTGTGAAATTTTCGAAAGTACATAGAACTAAAATAATTTTTTGTTAAATTTTAATTCAAATATATTTCGCAGTGATAACCTAAGTAGTTATGACTTCAGGCTCCTTTTCGGTGGGTCCAGTTTTCGGATCTCATTCCTATTATGAGGAAAACTGGCCTGGCTCAGAGTTCTCCATAACTCAAAGGTGTTTAAAGTCTATGAATCCGCAATTGGCCAGAGGCGTGGTGGAATTTGAGCGATTGTATTGTGTTTGAGCGATTGACTGAGAAGAAGAAGGATTCTGAAGGTTGCTTGAAAACTTTAGATCATACGTGGATAGTTCTACACACCTTCTTACCTAAGAAGCTTTTGGTAATACGGGCATAAGATCATGAAATTACTTGCTCAGAATGAGTTAGGACGGGAAAGCATATCTTTCATCTTGACGTTAAAAATAATATTAAATCCTGTAACCAAATATTATGAGGTTCCTTTTTAACTATTTCAGTATGCGTCCGTCTTTATTTTGACATGCTGACAAGCTGTAACTTCGGTCCTGTAATTATCGTCCATCTTCCTTCAACGTTTCCCATTTCCTTTAGAGTTACAAATGGAGTTACATATTTAACGAATATACAATGTGCTGTTAATTGGTGATACTACGTATTGTAGATAATTTTTAATATACATATGTGATAACATTAATGTGTGTTTAGGTAATTTATTTCAGGTTTAATGATTTTTCAGTATATTTGCTCGTAAAATGCAAAACATATTATTATTTACCATTTTAATCGATATGTTGGAATCTAGAAAACACGTTTAGATTATTGACAAAGAAAATATAACGTTGCTATTTTTTACTTCCCCTTGAAGTAAAAAATAGAATACGGAAACCGACCGCTAATTTATGGTTATAAATCTTAGAAAGTTTCAGCACTCCCTACTTAAAATAATTAATCGTGAAAGTTTTATTTGCTTCACGACTAATGACTTAGCTGTTGATTTGTTGTTCCTGTGTGATTATTATGTATCAGAATTTTAAGAATATGAGGATGCCCACATTATTTAGGTCATCCCTTTGTTGATCTTATAATAGACTGACATTTCCTTTCTTCGTGTCGTATCAAAATTATACTTTTTCCTCAACCAGCGTTTATTAATAAGGTGTTGTCCTCCTCCTCCTCTATAATTATAACAGATTATTTATATTATAATAATGGTAAAGCAATAATAACTATAAACTTTATTACAACCGACCGGAGATTATGTAACATTTGTTTAAACTTAACATCGCTATTTGTAAATGTGATGTAATTTTGATCATATGTGAAATAAATTGAGTGATTTATTAATAATCGTGTCAAAAACATATAAATTAGCAATAGTGATTTAGGTTAATCGAATTTCACAGTGTGACTAAATGAAGCTATAAGCAAACAATAATTTATAACAATAAATAGCATAGCTAATCAATCGTACTAGATTGAAATTAATAGATCTTGATTAGATTACAATAATGAAACATTCTCTATACTCTATTATGCAATAAAAAAATAATCGTAATGATAACTATTGTCCGCTGCAGTTATATAGGCATGAAACTTACATTTTGGCAAATGGCAACACATCCTGGCTGTATGGCTCAAATTCTTGCATTAACATTCTTGATAACATTTATTATGAGAACTTTATTTTGAAATAGTACAAAGGCTTGCATTTTATGTATATTGCCCAATATACATTCGCCTTTTTTGTTCATTACTAGAGCCCTCAGAGTAAATAATATTTACTCTAAGCTAGAGCCTGTGAGTTGATGATCATTATTCTAGTCAGATGATATATATTTTTTCAATTGCTCGATAGTATATCGGGTTTAAAGAATTGAAATCGATGAGTGAGTGTAATATTATACGTCTGACTTTTGTTCATTGAACAGTCTTTTTTTATTAGTCCCACACTGTACCATCGGCGCCACCACTAACATAATTATAAGGCTAGATCTGTAAACGCCACAGTTTTCAAACACATCTATGTCAAACTGAGAGGCTATTTTATGTCTTCCTTATTATCATTTTATTTTTCTAACGGTTACAGAATTGTTGGATTGCACAATTTGTTACATCGATCGTTGACACTTTAAGGATAGCCATTTGGCTCTGTCACTAGAATACACCAACACGACAGTTATTCGGATATTCTTACTTTAGAGTTTTAAAATACTCCAACATTCTAACATCTTCAAAGAATGAAGTTACTTAGTTCTTCACACTATACCTGAAGATATCGGTGTTGCAATTTTATTAATAGCTTGACCATGATACGCTGTAATAAAGAACCACACGGTATCGATAGGTAATTTATCGCCTGCGTTATGACATTGTCTGCTCCGAAGGCATTTGTTTTCTAAACTTACAACTGTATGTTATTAGCTATTTATGCAACTGCATCGTAATGAGGGTCATTTTAATTCGAGTGCTGTTTTTTGATACGAGGCTTGCCGAGTATCAAAATAGGATAGTGCGAGAATTAAAATGACTAATTACGTTCAGTTGCATACAAGATTTTATCTACGACAAGGAAAATAAAATCATTAAGAAAATACGCCGTAGGCTCAATAAAGTAACAAAAAGTAACTCCGTAAGCCGCCACCAGCTGCCTGTGGCGCCTCTGTCAACAAAAAGTAACTCCGTAAGCCGCCACCAGCCGCCTGTGGCGCCTCTGTCATATGAACGGTACAAAAGTGCCAGAACTCAGAGCCTTAGCTTTAGGTATCCTATTTTAAGAAGATAACCATTTCGATTCAGCTCCCATACAACGAGCTGCATCGAAATGAGAAGCAAAACCGAAAGAGGGTTCATTTCGATTCAGCTGTCAAATTCGAAATTGGAACTTTTCGATGCTGGAGTAGATAAAAGTTTTAATAATGCGTATTTAGTATTATTGAGTATTGCGAGAAGTATCCGAGTATTTTCTACACGCTATTACCGAACATGCTCTAAAATTTCTAATCTATAAAAATAGTATTTCAATAATGATTTATATTTATATATGGAGATTTTTTCTAATATGAGTGGTCGTTGTCAAATTGTCTAGCATTGGACGCATGAAAGCATGGATGGATGTACAAGTATAGATTGGAAAATATTAATGTGACAGTTGACATACGTAGTAAGAATCGTATAGAAAGCGTATAAAAATCTCCATAGGCCAAAGGATTTTACACACCTCGATGAACATTAAAAATGCATTGAACGGAGAGAAAGAAACGCGCGAAGTTTTTTAAAAGCAAATAAGTATCGAATAGACGCGTAGAACACGTTAGTCAACTAATATGAGTTTAGAATAGTAAATAGATCCTGGATGAATACTGGGAATCTGCTAGCACTAAGGCACCTGACAATTATAGGTTATTAGTTCTTACAACTCGATATTAAAACAAGTGAAAATGAAGGAAAGGCTTTCGATATTCAATTGAGAGTACTAAAGTTCTTCGACCTCCTCTCGAGAAATGAGGGCTGGATTGAGCGTTTGATGGTACGAGGCATGGTTGAAGGAAAAAGGAAAAATCACTGTGATGTTATGTTCCCTATTGCAACCAACCGCCAAAAATTTGCAAAAATTTTGGAAATAATTTTGGAAAAATTATTCGTTAATATGTTCGTAGTATGTTCATCAAAAATTATTTATCGTGATACTTTACATAAAGCTATGAAATCAAATTGTTTGTTAATAGGTCTTTGTAAAGGCTCAGTTTCACGGAAACCACGTCGTGGGATCCAGCTAATAAAACATTACAAAATAAGAACAGAGCAGCTAGAATGGCCGTGCCAGTTCGTGGTATCATAAAGCTGAATAATAGATTGTGCATATATTGTGTGTATTTTTACTGTCTTAAAAGGGAACGGGACCTCTCACTGGACATTTATTTTTATGTGTACAATATAGAGCAGCTACATGTTGAATGTTTTAGTTATATTCGATTGGGTCAGAATTCAGATCTTATTAAAATTCTACACAGATTCTAAATAATCTTTCTTAGGTATCTGTCGGAGCAGGGACCCTCGTCGGCAACAAAGTTAGACACATTTGCTGCGCCACGAGGGTAGGTAGCGTGGTAAGATCATTTAATTACTTGGGATGTTTATTCTTCGAACAAAGTACCCTCAAAAGCCCCTCTTTTACATTTATTAGCTATGGACCAAAAGCGGGAATTATTACTCAAAACTAATCAGGCTTTAAGAGAACGCGTCTCTTAAAACGCTGAAACCCTACCTAAAGCCGTCGCCACCATCCCCAATAACGGCCCCTTTCCACTCAGCTAATAACCACAGCACGACAGACAAACCACCATCTGAACGTGAGGGTAGTTATCAAAACATCAAACTATTAATTAATCAAACCAATATCTAAACATGAGGGTAGTTATCAAAACTATCAGAGTATTAATTTATCATTTACAGTAATTTAAGCGTACAGACAATATTTATTCGATTAGGGAACGATTGCTATCGCAATCCCTCAATCAAATAGAACGACCTAGACACGAAAACATCTACTAGTCGAATGAGTCTCTGGGCAGACTCCCAAAGTATTAATTAATCATTAACACCAATCTAAGCGTAAAGACAATATATACTCGATTAGGGAGCGATTGCTATCGCAAACCCTCAATCAAGTAGAACGACCTAGATGCGAAAGCACCTACTAGTCGTATTGAGTCTCTGGGCAGAGACTCCCAAAGTATTAATTAATCATTAACACCAATCTAAGCGTAAAGACAATATTTACTCGATTAGGGAGCGATTGCTATCGCAAACCCTCAATCAAGTAGAACGACCTAGACGCGAAGGCATCTACTAGTCGAATGAGTCTCTGGGCAGAGACTGAATTCGTCGCTATGCAGTTCTTCACTCGAACCCTCACGGGTCCGGGGACATCCGAACAGAGCGTGAGCCCTCCGCGGATGGTGTCAATCGCGTGCCGTGGAGAACGGCACCGTCCTTGGATATGCCATATCATGGCGTTTTCTTTGTTCCTTCTTGGAATTTTGGAGTCCTCTTTTTGTTCTTCTTTCTTCTTCCTTTGGGAGGAAGAGGAGGGTACGTCATCCTTATTTATCTGGATTCAGATCTGGGAGCTGGCAGGAGATCACGTGGAAGCGCCCTCTTGTCCGGTGGGCGCGCGTGCCATGGAGCGAGGCCTCTGAGGTGCTGATGTTCAGAGGCCTCCGCTTTGGTGAAAACCTTTGTGGCGAGATTTGTGACCACTTTGTCAAGGTCCTCGATACGTAGATCCTTCTGGATCGTAGCGTTCCTTACGTATCGAGGGGCGTTCGTGAGCAGTCGCAGGGCCTTCGACTGTTGTGCGCGTAGAGTCTTCTTCGCCGACTCGCACACTAGCGCATACCACGCTGGTGCGGCGTACGTGAGATGGGGGCGTATGTAAGTTTTATACACCCCGATCTTGGTGCGCAGTGGGAGTCGGGAGCTCAGTACCGGACGTAAGAGACGAGTCGCCGTACTCGTTTGGGCAGCGATGTGCTTCACATGGTGCTTCATGGTGAGGTTAGAGTCAATGGTGACCCCCAAATATTTGGCTTTCCGGCTCCATTCGATTTGGACTCCGGAGAGGGAGAGCTGTGGAGGCATGGTCTGTTGGCGATACCCAAAAAGGATCGCTTGTGTTTTCTGGGCATTGGCGCTCAGCCTCCAGAGTCGCAGCCAGTCCGGGATGAGGTCTAGTGTCCTTTGCAATTTTAGCGCTGCATGGACGTTGTTAAGGGATGTCGCCACGTATGCAGCGTCATCCGCATAGAGCGCTAGTGTGACGCCTTCTGGGCATGGAATGTCGTCTGTATAGCAGGTGTACAGCACCGGCGATAGGCAGCTGCCCTGGGGTACACCTGCTAGTATAGGTCTTGTGGACGAGAGCTCTTGGTCCACCCTGACCTGGAAGTTTCTGTCTTCGAGGAAGGACTTTATAACTCTTGCGATCTGAGTGGGCGTGGAGGAGTTCGCGATCTTGTATAGCAGCCCTGGATGCCATACACGATCAAATGCTGAATTCGTATCGTCGAAACAGCCCTTTTATACTAATATTTCAAGATGGCGTGCTAAATGGCGTACCCGCGCTGTCAAAGTCAAATGTCAATTTGATTTAACTAATTTTAATAAATAAAAGGAAACGGAAGTCAAAGCAATACTTTTAAATAATTAATATAAAATAAAAGGATACGGAAATCAAAACAATACTCCCAATTAATTAATATAAATTAAACGGAAATCAAATGCGCCCACATATCCGTTAGACGACAGGTTCTGCATCAGTTAATTCCTTCAATTATGACTGATGAATGATTGTTGGAGAATGTACCAGATTTTTGTCATATAACCACCAGTAATTGCATTACAGGGTACATAGTTATGCCTTCAGTCCAAGCCAGCACTACACACTACAAGCTAGCACTGTCGTGTCGCACGGAGGTGCGAAAAATTCAAAATAAATAAACCCAAGTTACGCGCAACCGTAAAGATAGGACACTACGTTTATGCCTGTAACAGGTTCAGATCGCAATTGTTATCATCCGATAAATGTACCGGTAAAATATATTTTAATTCATCATCATCAGCCAAAATACAACCACTAGGTTTAGGCGTCTACAAATAATAGATAGACAGACAAACAAGGTCACTTTCACATTTACAATGTATGGATTCTGCAATGTAGATGATATTTTGAAATTCTTAAAACAAGTCTTCAAACTTACGTAATATCCCGTCATGTCACAAAATAAATACTCTAGTTACCTTCGAGTTTCGACTCCATCCTTGGAATGTTCTATTCTCTATTGATAGGACAAATGGCAAGTATCATGGAACATCAGTTGTACCAGTTCGTGTATTGTATTCGTGATCTTTCTTTTTTATCCAGTGTGATTAATTGCACATCCTAAAATGGCGCGTGAATGAAGATGTAAGACATATGTAACAGGTCTCCATTCTGTATCTGATTCAAGCAAAGAGTTGCATAAGTTGTTGATTGGGATCGATTTGATTTTAAGGTTTAACCTTCCTAAATAGACGTCTATTGCTGGCGATGGTCTCGTGCATGGATTTCTAATGAAACATCGTCATTTGCCACATTTTCAAGCGGCTTCTGGAAACTTATTTGAGATCTCTCATTCATTATTATATTATAGATAGGTATTAAACTGTAGTACTTACGGCTAAATTGACTTCAATCATTCATTCTACATATTTTTTATTAACTTACTGATTGCAATGTTAACTGATGAAAATGGTTCCTTTTGTACGATTTATTAAATATTTTTACCACACAAAAATGGTCAACCATTCTGTAGTGATGACGCTTGCGGATACTGGCGTCAACAAGTACCTAAAAATTTGTAGTCTCTAATTCGGTCACTTTTTAAATAGATGGTGTAATTGACTTTAATTTTTTTTTTATAATTTTGTTTAACCCTAATGCAGTTGTGTATTTGTAGCTCTCTTTCTGCATATACAAAAGTGTTTTCACTATTTATTAAGGTTTTTTATGACGTCAAGCCATCCATCCAATCCATTATTAACCGACTTCGAAAAAAAGGAGTCCGAGGTTGTCAATTCGACGCGTATTTTTTTGTCAACCAACAAATAAACACACGTTCGCATTTATAATTATTAGTAAGGATAGTAAGTGTATACCTACTACGTAACGAATATAAATGACCAGACGCGACGTTACAGCTAATATAGTTTTACACATGCTTGTTTCTTGCTTTAGCCTAATTTCTAGTTAGGTTCTATTATGTCTTTCAATGGAAACACAAGATGATTGATCACTATCACGGCGTCCTCATTTATCTTCGCCATACCAAGGTGGTTTAACATGCACACAATTCGCAGTTTCACTTGTCCCCGATTGTGTATACGGATTAGCATAACATGTTCCTAATGCCCTTATATTGTTGTCATGAGATTGTATGTGTTGCAACTATCAGTGGTCGAGATCGCGAAACCGCATTGCTTCCAGTTCAAGCATATTGTCTTCAAATTCTCATTGATTGTGTGAAATAAATGATGTTTGGTAGATGACCAAACCACTCATCGTGAGTTTAAATTTTTAAAAATTTTGACCAAGTTATTTGAAAAAATTTAATCTGTTCACCATTTAGGTTATCTGCATTTATTAAATAAAAAAAAAGCCGGCCAAGTGCGAGTCGGACTCACACACCGAGGGTTCCGTACTCCAAAAGTAAAAGTAAAACGATAATATTATATTAATTTGCTTATTTATCGTTAACTTTGTTTGTAGAGGTTTATTGTTAATATAAAAAAAAACTATGCTAGTTAGAGCATTGGTTTCATTTTTCCTGTAAAACATACATAAACTTCTATTGACCATAATTATTTCAGATTTTTCGATTGGTAAACTTCGGAGATAAGGGGGGGGGGACGGTATTTTTTTCGACATTTTGGCCGATTAATCAAAAACTATTATATATAGAAATAAGTAAAAAACTGTTTTAGAATGCACCAGTAAAGGCCTTTCATATGATACCCAACTCGGTATAGTTATCTCACTTTGAAATTTCAAACCCCCGATTTGCCCCCTTTTTTAATCAAACTAAAATAATTTTCGCGTTGCTTTTATTTTTCCTGTAAAATATACATAAACTTTTATTGACCATAATTATTTCAGATTTTTCGATTGGTAAACTTCGGAGATAAGGGAGGGGGGGGGGGGGAACGGTATTTTTTTTCGACATTTTGGCCGATTACTCAAAAACTATTATATATAGAAATAAATAAAAAACTGTTTTAGAATGCACAAGTAAAGGCCTTTTATATGATACCCCACTCGGTATAGTTATCTTACTTTGAAATTTCAAACCCCCGATTTTCCCCCTTTTTTAATAAAACTAAAAATAATTTTCGATTTTTCTTTATTCCAATGATGTTGGGCCACTATTATACACAACTATGCCAAATTTCATGTCGATAGCTTTAATAGTTACTGAAATAATCAACTGTGACAGACGGACGGACAGACGGACGGAGAAAGTCTCACCATAAGGGTTCCATTTTTACCATTTTGGTACGGAACCCTAAAAAGAGATGCAAACAAATCCTTAATTTAGAGAATTGTCTCACATTACAAGAGCGCAGGTAATGATTATAATATGTACCTACTTGCAAAGATATATTATATTGCAGTGAGATTGTAGTCATGACTACAATCTCACTGCAATGTATATCTTACTAGTATATCTTATGCATTATAAATAATTGACCGAGCGAAGCGAGGTCTCTGAGTTTACTAGAGCGATTTGCACTTGTCCGTCCGTCCGTCCGTCCGTCTGTCAGAGCCTTATAACTTTTGAATTACTGAACGTAATTACTTCAAATTTAGATATAATATGTAAACCGATGGCCTCCAGCCGAAAATGGCTTAAAAAGTTATAACTAGTGGTTCGCCCCGAACTGAGACCTCGCGGTAACGGTTTCCCATAATTACTTATTCATTCAATAGATACATGACGATCAAAATTGACATTATTATTATGCCCGTTTTCACCAACCATACCTAAATCATCCCCTTTGTAGAAGTCTCTTTACGTAGGTAGCCCCTAAATACAATCCTAACATCCCGTATGTCATTTTCACCTTTAGTTGTCCCGTAGAGGTTTGTAATAACAAAGTTGACAGAAAGTGTCAACTAACTTAACATATGTAGCCCGTAAAGGTTAGGGAACTGTTATAGTGAAATCCTCAAGGCCTCAATCAAACTTAGGTATAGTTTTTTGGAACATTCAAATTAAATTACTTGTACACAGCGTCAACTATCGACACGATCAGAAAACATGTAAAAACAAACTGCAACGTGAAGTTTTATTGATGTTTGCTAAATGACTAAATAATAATTTTAATTGAATATATTATGTTACATATAAGCTGCATTTGCTATATGAGATGAGAGCGCCATCTATTGACATCATTGTGAAGTTCTGTTGTTGCTGCTCATTAAAAGTTAAATAATTTAGTTTCCTTGTTACATTTATCTAATTTTAGTATTTGTTGTTCAAGTACATGATATTACGCTAAAATTATAAAACTTTCAAGCCCCAGCTCTCAATGGTTATTCCGTTGTGAGGTCAAATATAATCTCCACTTTGAAAGCCCCCCATTTCGTCAATTTTAGGAAAAAAATTAAAAAAAAAATACTTTTGTACTCTGTTCCAAATTATCTTTAAAATGACGTACTGTAACCCTATGAAAAGCAAAAATTTTTTTTTTCTTCGCTTTCGCTTCTATGAGAGCCCCCCTGAAATAAAGATTTTTATAACTTTTTAAGCCATTTTCGGCTGGAGGCCATCGGTTTACATATTATATCTAAAATTGAAGTAATTACGTTCAGTAATTCAGAAGTTATAAGGCTCTGACAGACGGACGGACGGACGGACGGACGGACGGACGGACAAGTGCAAATTCACTCAAGTAGACTCAAAGACCTTCGCTTCGCTCGGTCGAAAATCTTTATTTCAGGGGGCTCTCATAGAAGCGAATGCGAAGTAAAATTTTTTTTTTGCGACTCATAGGGTTTCTCTGTATCATTTTAAAGACAATTTGGAACAGAGTACAAACGTATTTTTTTTTCCTAAAATTGACGAAATGGGGGGCTTTCAAAGTGGCGATTTAATACGCTCGCTTGAAGACGCTCTCTGGAAAATTGGCTATATATTTTCAAGCTGTACTTATTTTTTTACTACACTTGTATCCTGTACTTGAACAACAAATACTAAAATGATATGAATATTATGAAGAAACGAGATTATTTAATTTTTAATGAGCATCAGTAAATTTCACATAGCTTCACAATAATGCTAATAGATGGCGCACTCATTAACTATTCCATGGAACTAGGACTACTAGGAGTTACGACTACGATCTATCCCAAAAACAGTTTTGCGTCGACTACTATTATATAACATATTATTCAATTAAAATTATTCTTTAGTTAAATATAAAACTTCAATAAACTATTAATTGCTGCATTTTGTTTATTTTCTATTCGCGTCGATAGATGACGATTTGTACAGATGCCCCTAACCCGTTTTCACTCGTTACTCGTTAGTACCTCGATCGAAAGTACGATCCTGTACGGGACACCTAAAAGGACATTGGGACGGATGTTAGGACTTAGGATTGTGTTTTGGAGCTACCTACGTAAAGAGACTCCTACATAGGGGATGATTTAGTTATGTTTGGTGAAAACGGGCATAATAATAATGTCAGTTTTGGTCGTCACGTATCGATTGAATGAATAATCATGGGATACTGTTACCGCGAGGTCTCAGTTCGGGGCGAACCACTAGTTATGAATATAGATTGGGATGACATATTGGTCGAAGTTTTGTAAGGTATGTAATGTTTTCTAATGTAATAACAAAATTCGAACAAACAAGCAAGTTTGTAAAAGCATGTAATAGAAGACAAAACCTTGAAGGTTCCATATCATATTTCACTAATGTTTGACATAGCATTATGAAATCAATGTGCCATAGCATATTTTAACCTTTCATTTCGATTAAAGATATGCTTCTAAGGTCTCCTTGAATGGAAAATGATAGGTGGTCCCAAAGTATTGTCATGTTATAAACAATAAGCAACTTTCAGCGCGCTTTGCGAAAGATTTGATTGCTAAAGAATTGTTACTCAGTAGGTAGCTGATTTGTGTTGTGATTTAGGCGTCGTGTGCATATATTAACGAACTGTTTTCAAGTAGGTACTTCAACATATTGGGTTACATGATTAATATGCCCTCAGTTATCGCTTGATATGTATTAATGAGCTGTTAATATTTATACTTTGTCAAATAGTTCTTGTACCTATTCTCTAATTCATTAAATTAAAATTATTTATTTAGCATAGGCCGACTTGTGGCTCTGATGAAAGCTATCTTACTACTAGTTACTTTATCACCGGCTGGGACAGCAGATTCTGCTGAGAAGAGTTTTGCCGAGAGCCTTAATTTTTATTTTCTTTACTGTTTTAGTCATCGCGTTTTAGGACTATAGAAAGATAGAGTGAAAGTAGTAAATACTAAATAGTAGTTGTAAGGAATACGCTGTTTTTGTTTTCAATTATGCACATGACCTCAGCAGTGTTCATTTCCTTAAAATAATGAATGATTTTAAAATACCGAAGTGTTTATATTTAAAGTGATCATTGCATTGATGAATATCTATTACAAGGCTTTGACGGTTGAGTTTTTTTATTTCAAAACATGAGTTGCTCACGCGAAGCAGATATGTATAAAGTTATAAAGCCTTTTATAACAATAACAAACCGTGTAGAGTTTGAGAAATACTTTACCTGTGGTAAATGGCTTCACATGATAAATAATGATGGCTATTAGAACAATATTATGTATTTGTGTATATTTAATAATAATCTGATATTCACCCTATGGTTGAAAGATATCTGGTTATGTAGAAAAAAATATTAGTAGTAACTAATATGTTATAATAGGTATTGATTGTTTTTGAATTGTGTAACTTTACACTGGTATTGTTATCACGATTTCTAATGCACTAGATGTTTTTTTGTAAGAGCCATTTTAGTAACGACTTTAATTAAGTAGCCAAGTGATATAATATTAAATATTCTTTTAGATAACATCGAGCTCTAATAAGTTTTAACCTTGAAGCTCGAAAGCCTAATTTAATTGTAACGAGACATTTTTATATTATGCGTCTCTAGAACAGGAAGGTTTTCGTACTGTAAAGACGGCAAAAAGTCTTATAATCCATGTCAAGAGGGAAAATATATGCACGTTCCGAGGCTTGGTATTATTTGCCTGTATTTACAGTGTACATCCAAAGTGTAGGTCTGATCAGTTATCGCAGGCATCCTAGTAACTCACCCAAGTAAACGCGAGTTAGGTTTACTTGATTTGACAGTATGAGCATTGAAGTAAGTACTTTAATGTGCTATTAAGTTCATCTGTACTGAATAGCGATGGACGGAACAATGATTGTCCCCATCCTTGTCCTTCATCCATCTGTTTAGCAGATGAAAAGCATTTTTATCGAATATTATCTATAAAAAATCAAAATATATTGCCTATGCAATTGTATTGCCTATTAAAATATGGTCAAGGCTATTTTTAATTAAAACTTTGAATTTTTTAAGCCTGGCAATATTAATTCATGAACGATTTTTCAAAGGCAATATTATGCCATCGCATTTGCAATAAAATTATCTTTATTTTAATATATATCAATTACAAAACAGATTGGTGCAATTACTTGTGCCGAACTGCCGAGTTACCTGTTAATATCTGCTTGCCCGGTAATAGAGAAATTTGCATGTTCCTATGTTATGTAATTTTAATTTCTTTTAAGTTCGTTCGGTAAACAAGAGAGTGAAACTTGGACAAAAATTTTAATCATAGTTTTTTTTTAAATAGCCTTGAACATAATGGGTGAGGGACGACCTCTCTTCGGATCTTAAACCAAAAGGGCATTTACAAGTGTGCTTTTACCCTGACTTCAAAGTTTTCTGACATTTTACGAGTTACATATTTACATTGCTATTTTATGAAACACATTCCGTGAATGTTTGTTAAACCAAACTTGAAATTTAAATTTTGAACTAACATTAATGTTGTTAAAGGTGCAATTTTAAATACCTACCGATTATACCTATTTATGGACATCCCAAAAGCGCTAGTTATTTTATAACGAGCTAAAACATGGTATAAAAAAAATATATTTCATTTCATCCTTATGAAGGTGGCTTTTGACGATGTGTGACGATCTTTTAAAATGTTAATACAATGCGAAAAAACTTTACTAACTATTTATATTGTCAGGTGTTTTCTATAGATAGAATTGAACGAACACTATATTTAATACAAATTAAAGTCCATGAATGCAGATGCCCTATCTATATATATAAAAGAAAGTGGTGTTAGTTACACTATTTATAACTCAAGAACGGATGAACCGATTTGGCTGAAAATTGGTGGAGAGGTAGCTTAGAACCAGGAGACGGACATAGGATACTTTTTATCCCGTTCGACCGCGTTTCCGTCATGTCACTATAAATCGTGGTATAAGAAAAACTCATCTGACATGGAATAACAAAACGCAAATGACAGTGGAATAACAAAACGTAAATGACAGCTAAACGTAATTTTGTCTTTGGTTAAATATGGTAAACTAGTGGTTCGCCCCGAACTGAGACCTCGCGGTAACGGTTTCCCATAATTACTTATTCATTCAATAGATACATGACGATCAAAATTGACATTATTATTATGCCCGTTTTCACCAAACATACCTAAATCATCCCCTTTGTAGAAGTCTCTTTACGTAGGTAACCCCTAAATACAATCCTAACATCCCAATGTCATTTTCACCTTTAGTTGTCCCGTAGAGGTTCGTAATAACAAAGTTGACAGAAAGTGTCAACTAACTTAACATAGGTAGCCCGTAAAGGTTAGGGAACTGTTATAGTGAAATCCTCAAGGCCTCAATCAAACTTAGGTATAGTTTTTTGGAACATTCAAATTAAATTACTTGTACACAGCGTCAACTATCGACACGATCAGAAAACATGTAAAAACAAACTGCAACGTGAAGTTTTATTGATGTTTGCTAAATGACTAAATAATAATTTTAATTGAATAATAGGTTACTGTACTGTACTGCATTTGCTATATGAGATGAGAGCGCCATCTATTGACATCATTGTGAAGTTCTGTTGTTGCTGCTCATTAAAAGTTAAATAATTTAGTTTCCTTATTACATTTATCTAATTTTAGTATTTGTTGTTCAAGTACATGATATTACGCTAAAATTATAAAACTTTCAAGGAACAGCTCTCAATGGTTATTACGTTGTGAGGTCAAATATAATCTCCACTTTGAAAGCCCCCCATTTCGTCAATTCTAGGAAAAAAATAAAAAAAAAATACTTTTGTTCAAAACTATCTTTATTCCAAATTATCTTTAAAATGAGGTACTGTCACCCTATGAAACGCAAAATTTTTTTTTTTTCTTCGCATTCGCTTCTATAAGAGCCCCCCTGAAATAAAGATTTTTATAACTTTTTAAGCCATTTTCGGCTGGAGGCCATCGGTTTACATATTATATCTAAAATTGAAGTAGTTACGTTCAGTAATTCAGAAGTTATAAGGCTCTGACAGACGGACGGACGGACGGACGGACGGACGGACGGACGGACGGACGGACAAGTGCAAATTCACTCAAGTAGACTCAAAGACCTTCGCTTCGCTCGGTCGAAAATTTGACTATTATAAAAAGTGTTATAATAAAGCATTACTGATATTATAAATGCGAAAGTGTGTTTGTTTGTTGGTTTGTACTTCAATCACGTCGCAACAGAACAGCGGATTGATGCGATTTTTTGTATGGGTATAGTAATGGATGTAGTAGTGGTTCCTCAGACCGGGAGAGCTACTTTTTATCTCGGATAATGAAAGAGTTCCCGCGGAATTTTTAAAAACTAAATCCACGCGGACGAAGTCGCGGGCATCAGCTAGTATTTAATACAATTTAAAATAAATGCAACAGTTTTTACGATACAATCATTGGCCAAATAAAATTATGCTAGCCTTTTAAAGTTCATCGCACATTAAGACGTTGCGAGAGGTGCAAGAACTGCCCGTGCCGAATCTGATGATTTAGTTTAGGGATTTAAGGCGCTGTAGTCAGTCACGATCTTCATATCACAAGCCGAATGAAGATCGTCCAATTTAAAATCTATGGGTCATAATATTATGAAAAAAAAAGTAGTTATAATTGATCGTATTTCTGGCCTGATGGCTGTTTCCTAAACACGATGACGCAAACTTTTCTCGATAGAAAAAAATTGCAAAGTTGACTCTGCAAATACATTAACTCCCATCGTTCTCTGTTATGCATACATTTATTTTGGTAAAATAATTTTCAATTGTTTTTCATATTTTAATACAACAAATCGCTGTTTTAGATTTTATTTATTGCAACTGTTATAATTTTAATATTATCCATTACAATTTGTCACTTGGCCCTTCTATTCGCAGAAGCGACTTCTTTGTCTCTCCTACTCAATTAGACAGTGATCGCCGAGGCGTGCTGCTAGGTGGACCTGCGTAGCGCTGCGCTCGCTCGGCTATCAAATATTATCGTAAATTGTAATAATTGAAAATTGTTTATGTTTATACTGAAAACTATTATTTTGGATATTTTAGACTTTAGAGAAGTCAAATAGAGTGTACCTAATTATAAGTTTGTATATATTAATATTGTAAATAATTTATCCATCAAAAAAGTTGTAAATAAGTAGGGACTGAGTAGTAGAGTAGACTAATTTTGAAAATGGGTCCGAAAAAAAGCAAAATCTAAGAATGTACAGTATAAAAAAATCGGCCAAGTGCGAGTCAGGCTTCGCTCTTTTAGGGTTCCGTTAAAAAAAATTAATTAAAATATTTCCATGTACCCATGGAAACATTTTAATTTAATTTTTTTAATTTAATTTAATTTTTATTATTTGTTGTTATAGCGGCAATAGAAATACATAATAATTATGTGAAAATTTCATTTGTCTATCTATTACGGTTTACGAGATACAGCCCGCTGACAGACGGACGGACGGACGGACAGCGTGGGCTTAGTAATAGGGTCCCGTTGGTAACCTTTGGGTACGGAACCCTAAAAATAACAAAAGCAGATGATGGAAGTTGTAAAGTAAGTAGGTACCTATTTCAATATTTTGTAAAGGATGATTTGTGTAACATGTAATGTAATGGATCATGAAATATCAATTTCATCATCAAGTAAGGTATCTAATAATGGTGGGATGCATCATGCAAAGTAAGTACATCATATAGGTACATCGTACAGTTTGGCTAATCAAATTGAGGTCAAATTGACGACCTCCCTGGCTCAGTGGTGAGCGCTGTTGTCTTATAACTGGGAGGTCTCGGGTTCGATTCCCGCCGGGGTCAATTTGGGAATTTATAATTTCTGAATTGTCTCTGGTCTGGTCTGGTGGGAGGCTTTGGCCGTGGCTAGTTATCACCCTACCGTCAAAGACGTGCCGCCAAGCGATTTAGCGTTCCGGCACGATGGCGTGTAGAAACCAATTAGGGGTATGGGTTAAATGTTCACTGCCATATCCCTTCCAAGTTAGCCCGCTACCATCTTAGACTGCATCGTCACTTACCATCAGGTGAGATCGCAGTCAAGGACTAGCTTGTCATCGAATAAAAAAAAAAAAAAAGGTAGGTAGGTGGTAGTTAGGTACTTTATGGGTATGGGTAGGAGTAGGGGTCGGGGTAGAGGTAGGGGTAGAGGTAGGGGTAGGGGTAGGGGTCGGGGTAGGGGTAGGGGTCGGGGTAGGGGTAGGGGTAGGGGTAGGGGTAGGGGTAGGGGTAGGGGTCGGGGTAGAGGTCGGGGTCGGGGTAGGGGTAGGGGTAGGGGTCGGGGTAGGGGTAGGGGTCAGGGTAGGGGTCGGGGTAGCGCTAGGGGTAGGGGTTGGGGTAGGGGTAGGGGTCGGGGTAGAGGTAGGGGTAGGGGTCGGGGTCGGGGTAGAGGTAGGGGTCGGGGTCGGGGTCGGGGTAGGGGTAGGGTCGGGGTAGGGTAGGGGTAGGAGTAGGGGTAGGGGTCGGGGTAGAGGTAGGGGTAGGGGTATGGGTATGGGTAGGAGTAGGGGTCGATGTAGGGGTAGAGGTAGGGGTAGGGGTAGGGGTAGGGGTCGGGGTAGAAGTAGGGGTAGGGGTATAGGTATGGGTAGGAGTAGGGGTCGAGGTAGAGGTAGGGGTAGAGGTAGGGGTAGGGGTCGGGGTAGGGGTAGGGGTAGGGGTCGGGGTAGAGGTAGGGGTAGAGGTAGAGGTAGGGGTTGGGGTAGGGGTTGGGGTAGGGGTCGGGGTAGGGGTCGGGGTCGGGGTAGAGGTAGGGGTAGAGGTAGAGGTAGGGGTTGGGGTAGGGGTCGGGGTAGGGCTCGGGGTAGGGGTAGTGGTAGTAGTAGTATTATTATATGTATACTTAGTGACATATTTATATTACGTCAAATTGACGACCTCCCTGGCTCAGTGGTGAGCGCTGTTGTCTTATAACTGGGAGGTCTCGGGTTCGATTCCCGGCGGGGTCAATTTGGGAATTTATAATTTCTGAATTGTCTCTGGTCTGGTCTGGTGGGAGGCTTTGGCCGTGGCTAGTTATCACCCTACCGTCAAAGACGTGCCGCCAAGCGATTTAGCGTTCCGGCACGATGGCGTGTAGAAACCAATTAGGGGTATGGGTTGAATGTTCACTGCCATATCCCTTCCAAGTTAGCCCGCTACCATCTTAGACTGCATCGTCACTTACCATCAGGTGAGATCGCAGTCAAGGACTAGCTTGTCATCGAATAAAAAAAAAAAAAGGTAGGTAGGTGGTAGTTAGGTACTTTATGGGTATGGGTAGGAGTAGGGGTCGGGGTAGAGGTAGGGGTAGAGGTAGGGGTAGAGGTAGGGGTAGGGGTAGGGGTAGGGGTAGGGGTCGGGGTAGGGGTAGGGGTCGGGGTAGGGGTAGGGGTAGGGGTAGGGGTAGGGGTCGGGGTAGGGGTAGGGGTCAGGGTAGGGGTCGGGGTAGCGGTAGGGGTAGGGGTAGGGGTAGGGGTCGGGGTAGAGGTAGGGGTAGGGGTCGGGGTCGGGGTAGAGATAGGGGTCGGGGTCGGGGTAGGGGTAGGGGTAGGGGTAGGGTCGGGGTAGGGTAGGGGTAGGAGTAGGGGTAGGGGTCGGGGTAGAGGTAGGGGTAGAGGTAGGGGTAGGGGTTGGGGTAGGGGTAGGGGTAGGGGTCGGGGTAGGGGTCGGGGTAGGGGTAGTGGTAGTAGTAGTATTATTATATGTATACTTAGTGACGTATTTAGTTCCTATCACAATCTGTCCTTTTCTGCATATTACTTTTACAAAATAATGTCGATTTTTCACATCTGCCAGGCGTCCCACGACGGCTCACAATTTTTTTGTACCTAAAAGTGCCTAAAATTACAAGTGTAGATCACGATTCGCATGCGAAAGGATCCTTTCGCATCCTTGGTTCCGTAAGGATGCGCACGGATCCTTCCAGATCCTTACGCGTGCGAAAGCGTCTTTGGCAACTAGGGCAATGCATGAAGTGCCAAAAAGTGTCGATATATCGAATCGATGAAATTAGTTTCTATCTCAATTATGTGTGCAAACACAGGTGCATTTTTCCGCCATGTTGGAATTCTTTGATAATGGACGGATTACGTTCAAAATCGATATTTAGGCTTCCCTAGGGTCAAAAAGAAGAAATAGATGCCAAAATTAAAAAAAGTCACCGCCATATTGAAATTCTTTGTTATTCGACCGATTTCATTCAAAATCGATATTCAGGCTTCTCTGGGGTCACGAAAGAGGAAATGGATGCGCAAATTTAAAAAAGTCACCGCCATATTGAAATTCGTTTTTTATTGGACCGATTACGTTTCAAATCGATATTTAGGCTTCCCTGGGGTCCCATTTCCTCTTTCTTGACCCCAGGGAAGCCTAAATATCGATTTTGAATCTATTTCCTCTCTCTTGACCCCAGGGAAGCCCAAATTTCGATTTCGAACGAAATCGGTCGAATAACAAAGAATTTCAATATGGCGGGGACTTTTTAAAATTCTGGCACCCATTCCCTCTTTAAAATTCTGGCACCCATTCCCTCTTTCTTGACTCCAGGGAAGCCTAAATATATATTTTGAACGAAATCGGTCCAGTAACAAAGAATTTCAATATGGCGGTAACTTTTTTAAATTTTGGCACCCATTTCCTCTTTCTTGACCCCAGGGAAGCCTAAATATCGATTTGGAACGTAATCGGTCCAATAACAGCGAATTTCAATATGGCGGTGACTTTTTAAAATTTTGGCACCCATTTCCTCTTTCTTGACCCTAGGGAATCCTAAATATCGATTTTGAACGAAATCTGTCCAGTAACAAAGAATTTCAATATGGCGGTAACTTTTTTAAATTTTGGCACCCATTTCCTCTTTCTTGACCCGAGAGAAGCCTAAATATCGAATTTGAACGAAATCGGTCCAATAACAGCGAATTTCAATATGGCGGTGACTTTTTAAAATTTTGGCACCCATTTCCTTTTTCTTGACCCTAGGGAATCCTAAATATCGATTTTGAACGAAATCTGTCCAGTAACAAAGAATTTCAATATGGCGGTAACTTTTTTAAATTTTGGCACCCATTTCCTCTTTCTTCCCAGGGAAGCCTAAATATCGATTTGGAACGTAATCGGTCCACTTTTTAAAATTTTGGCATCCATTCCCTCTTTCTTGACCCGAGAGAAGCCTAAATATCGAATTTGATCGAAATCGGTCCAATAACAAAGAATTTCAATATGGCGGTGACTTTTTAAAATTTTGGCACCCATTTCCTCTTTCTTGACCCCAGAGAAGCCTAAATATCGAATTTGAACGAAATCGGTCCAATAACAAAGAATTTCAATATGGCGGTGACTTTTAAAATTTTGGCATCCATTTCCTCTTTCTTGACCCCAGGCAAGCCCAAATATCGATTTATAATGAAATCGGTCGAATAACAAAGAATTTCAATATGGCGGTGACTTTTTAAAATTTTGGCACCCATTTCCTCTTTCTTGACCCCAGGGAAGCCTAAATATCGATTTTGAACGTAATCGGTCCAATAACATATAATTCCAATATGGCGGGGACTTTTTTATATTTTAGCATCCATTTCCTCTTTCTTGACCCCAGAGAAGCCTAAATATCGATTTAGAACGAAATCGGTCGAATAACAAAGAATTTCAATATGGCGGGGACATTTTTAAATTTTGGCACCCATTTCCTCTTTCTTGACCCCAGGGAAGCCTAAATATCGATTTGAAACGTATACGTACGCCTTAATTTGGTGACATCAGCATTTCCTGAAGAGAGCTTATGACAGCTTTATAAATGTGGCTACTACTGGCGATATCTGCATGTACCGATGTGATTTAAGCCTGATGGCTTGTTTTGTAAATATTTTTGCTTGGGTACAACATACACAATACACCTATTACCGACATGGAAATGTGTTAGTTGGTTTCCCTTTCAATTACGCGACAACGGAGGTACGGATCGATGTGATTATTTGCATGAGTATAGCTGGGGATTTGGAAAATGACATAGGCTAACTTTTATCGGGAAAAACAGAGGGTTCCCGCGGTATGATGATTAATGATTAAATGATTTTGAATTTGAATTTTTTTTTAAATCACGCGGATGAAGCTGCAAGCAGAATTAGATGTAAGAACTATCTTTACCAGTCGAATTGAGAACTTATTGAGATCTTTGTAAAAAGGCTTTGGCTGAATGCCTATGCGGCTCGTGTTGTGATCTGCGATCAGCTTAATAGCTAAGCATTAGTAACACGTAGCACCGGTTGCAGTTGCCTCGTAGCTTACAATTAATGACATCTGCCTAGGCTAGTGCATCTTGCGTACTATATTTGGAATGGTAGAGACAAGTGGTGCAATTATTAATTTGATGGATATTATTTTTAATTGACACAGTTTCAAGATGCATATGCTATTTTTTATTAGATCTAGAAATAGCATCGTAATGTTTACATTTAAAACAGAGTAGGTGGTTATACATAACTGTATAAATTGTTAGCCGTAATTGTTTATATTTTCAGCTACCTTTTCATAAGTAATTGTAAAGACATGTAGAAACGTATCTGTGCAAACACTAAGATCACAATCAAAATCATACTTTAATATTATAAATGCGAAAGTGTGTTTGTTGGTTTGTTGGTTTGTCCTTCAATCACGCCGCAACAGAGCTACGGGTTGACGTGATTGATGGGTATAGTTGAGGACCTGGAGTGTGACATAGGCTACATTTTATCCTGGAAAATCAAAGAGTTCCCGAGGGATTTTAAAAACTAAATCCACGCCGACGAAGTCGCGGGCATCAGCTAGTACAGTATAAGGTATGAAAGCTTAGCTTAGAACTCTCTTTTCACCAAATACTAAGTTAAGTCTTCCTGTGGCAAGAAGTAGCTCTATGTACTAGCCCAATTTCATAAAATCAGTTTTATAGCTTAGCCAAGCAAATACCTATAGCTAAATAACTCCCCAACTCCCTTATGCTAACAAGACTACTACAAATACGAAATAGCATAAGAAATTATGCTTAACTATTTTCAAATGAAGTATAGTCGATACTTTATAGGCATGAGCTAGAAACAATAGGAATGCTGAAGAGTTCCTTCAAATTCCTATATACGGAAGCGTTTATGCTCCTCACGTGAGTTGTTTAACGGTTTCGAACATCACGATACAGCTATTTGTTGCCGTTCAGCTGTTATTTTGATCTTGGGTTAGTTACTTTAGCTAACCGTATGTGCGCCTTCAATTTGCCAGCCATTGTCGTCGTCATATTGTCATGGTGTAGTACCGAAAGTTTTACTGAGAACATCTAAAAAGAAAACATTTAGAGCAGCAAACTTTCGTACTCTCTCTTTCATACGATTGTGAGCGAGGGTACGACTTATCAGAACGAAGATGTTATAGTTTTTAAATAATCGTTTTGATTATACAAAAGAAAAATTCTTTTCAAAAAACCGACTTCTAACGCCACTACAAAGTATAAAAATAATTTTAGTTTGTCCACGTTTGTTGAAGTCGGGCGGGCCTATATACAAACTATGAAACCGATGCGCGACGCTACAGAATATGATAGACTCGTTTGTAGAAGTCGAGCGAGCATCGCGAGTCGGTTTCATAGTTTGTATTTTAGGCCCGCCCGACTTCAACAAACGTGGACAAACTAAAATTATTTTTATACTTTGTAGTGGCGTTAGAAGTCGGTTTTTTGAAAAGAATTTTTATTTTAAGCTTTTAAGTGTAGTATCCTATGATTGAGGAGCTAGGACCTGGAGCTCCATGATGTAGTCCATACTTGTTACCTACAATATCAATTCGTAATCGAAATTTCCTAAATCGCCATAGTTTTAGGTGAGCAA
The DNA here is from genome assembly GCA_029955525.1 of Oeneis ivallda. Classification (NCBI taxonomy): domain Eukaryota; kingdom Metazoa; phylum Arthropoda; class Insecta; order Lepidoptera; family Nymphalidae; genus Oeneis; species Oeneis ivallda. Next base: position 7,469,161 of record JARPMR010000022.1, on the reverse strand, counting down.
TATCCCTGCAGCATCAGGCTTGAGGAGTTGAAGGTTAACATTTTTATGGGACCATTTCGCAAACATCCTCTGTCGATTAAAAAAAAATCAAGCGAATCGGTCCAGTAATCTCGGAGAAATCGGTGGACATAGATAGAAAAAAAAAAAAAAAAAAAGATACCGGCCGAATTGAGAACCTCCTCCTTTTTGGAAGTCGGTTAAAAATATAAAATACCTACAGTAAACTTGAAAAGACACAATACGACTATTAGTTAAGCTCATTAACGTCCTTTTAAAATTAATTAGAGACATTGTAAGTAATCTCTATAGGTATTATTAACGTACCTAGCCTGGACGCCACAGCAAATAGCTTGATAGTCGTTAAGTTGTAAACTCATGACTTACATGCATCTCGTATCTCGGTGCAGTGTTCAGTGTAGCAATTATAGGAGCCCGTCATTCGTTGCTATGAATACTTACGAGTACCTTGTGTCGCCCTAAGGCATGTGATGTGATGAGGCAAGTCTTCGAACAGTGCGTGTTGCCAGTGATGACTTTGGATCCGAGATATGGTCGCTAACTATGGGCCTCATAAGAAGGCTCAGGGTCACTCAGCGAGCGATGGAGAGAGCTATGCTCGGTATATCCCTGCGAGATCAAAACAGAAATGAGGAGATCCGTAGGAGAACCAGTCACCGACGTAGCTCAGCGTGTCGTGAAACTGAAATGGAAAAAGGCGGGGTACATAGTTCGAAGAGCTGATGGATACCCCCCACTAGGTGGACCGACGACATCAAACGAGTCGCAGGGAGCCGCTGGATTCAAGCGGCGCAAGACCGAAGCCTGTGGAAGTCCATCCAGGAGACCTTTGTCCAGCTGTGGACGTCTATAGGTTTATAAAGAAGAAGAAGAAGAAGGCATGTGATTAGGGCTTGCATTCGAATATTCGAATATTCGAATTATTCGAATAATATTTCTTGTCCGAATATTCGAATATTAAATCTGCTATATTCGAATATTCGACCAATTTTCCGAAAGCCAAACTCGGAATATTGATGTGCATGTCGCAGGCATTTTGTGTGATTCCACCGTTTACATACGGCGTCGTCAGTTTAGAAACGCTCGCTGTTATGTAATGCCGCGGCAAATTGAAGTATTTAGTTCTGTTTCTTATGCCTAGCAAGTACTATGTTCGCCAAAATCTAAAGTTAGGTTAGGGTTATACATGAACAGTCGGGTGGTAGTGTGAACAGTCAAGTGTGTGTGAAGAGTCTGGTGAACACTTAGGTATATTGGCCAAATGGAACCTACCACCTGACTGTTCATGTCGAACCCCAACCTAACCTAACTTAAGGGGCAGATTCGTGGCCCTGGTGCTTGGGAATTACGTGGATTCGCAATAACTACATCTAAAACTACAGTGAAATTCATCGCCTCCACGCGATGGATATGGGGAGTCCGTCGCCTGAGGGAGTAAAGTCCTCGGGCCGGGAGACACACTTTGTTCCTTGTGAGCCTCAGATAGAGTGATGAGTGAAAACTCTGTGTTTGAGAGGATGTTCTGTCTCAGCAGGCGCCGCCGGCTGGGTTGCGTGAACGTGATTACGGTCCCGTTGCCCAGTCACCAGGCGATGAGAAGGAACACCGTGGGGTTTTAGTCGGTTAGAGTCCGACACAACTGTCGCGTAACCCCGGGGGCGGTGGTATCCATGATGGATTTCCCCACGTAAAAAAAATAGGTATATTGGCCAAATGGAACCTAAGCGGGCACCTGACTGTTCATGTCGAACCCCAACCTAAGCTAACTTTAGAGGCAAATTCGTGGTCCTGGTGCTTGGGAATTGCGTAGATTCGCAATAACTACATCTAAAACTACAGTGAAATTAAAACAATTGAACGAGTTGTCATTTTGCCTTCGGCTTATTACATAACAGAGAGCGTTTCTAATCTGACGACGCCGTATGTAAACGGCGGAATCACACAAAATGCCTGCGACATGCACAAAATATTACTTTTAAACTCCGCGCGCAACATTATGCTTAGAATTAGAAGACAATAATTATGCTTAGAAGAAAGCAGTGATGAGGTCTAGTTTGGAACGCGCTTGCCTAGAAGATACCTATTCACTCTTGCCTTGAAGGTTCTTAAGTTGTACGTGTAAGTGTAAGAATAAGCCAAAGTTAGATGATAAGATTAATTATTTATTATTATTTTTGTGCAATGTAACATTGATCTGATTCTGATCTCATAATTTCTTCTTCTTTGTCAACCAATAGACGACCTCCACAGATCTCGGTCTTGCGCCGCATGAATCCAGCGGCTCCCTGCAACTCGTTTGATGTCGTCAGTCCACCCAGTGGGGGGTCTGCCAACACTGCGCTTCCCGGTGCGGAGTCGCCACTCCAGCACCTTGGGACCCCAGCGACAATCAGCTCTTCGAACTATGTGCCGCGGCCATTTCCACTTCAGTTTCACGACTCGCTGAGCTATGTCGGTGACTTTGGTTCTCCTACGAATCTCCTCATTTCTGATTTGATCTCGCAGGGATACTCCGAGCATAGCTCTCTCCATAGCCCATTGAGTGGCCCTGAGCCTTCTTATGAGGCCCACAGTTAGCGACCAATTCTCGGATCCGTAAGTCAACACTGGCAACACGCACTGTTCTTTTAGTGACTTAGAAGACTTTCGTCTTCAGGCGCTGAGGGATTTTGGACGAGAAGACATCTCGGAGATTCCCAAATGCTGCCCAGCTGAGTTGGATTCGACTGTTGATCTCTTTCTCAAAAACCTGTTGAGAATTTGATCACAGAGCCAAACTGACCCGACACTATACCGAAGATATCCCGGACGTCAGCCTATACGAGATTAGTATGGCTCAAGCAGCTCAAGAACACCAAGGCGCCTGGTGATGATGGAGTCACTGCAGAACTCCTGAAAGCGGGTGGAAAACCGGTACTTTAGATCTTTCAGCGATTGTTCAATTCCGTAATCACGCCGCTGCATCCGCCGGAAGCATGGCACAGGAGCGTGGTGATTCTGTTCTTCAAAAAGGGTGATAATACCTTGTTGAAGAATTATTATAGACCCATCTAGCTGCAGAGTCATGTTTATAAGTTGTTCTCGAGAGTCATTACGAATCGTCTCGCTCGTAGGTTCGACTACTTCCAGCCTCCCGAACAAGCCGGATTCCGAAAAGGCTGTGGCACCATAGATCACATTCATACGCTGCGGCAGGTTATACAAAAGATGGAAGAGCATTAACAGCCACTTTGCTTAGCGTCTGAGGACTATGAGAAAGCCTGGAATTTGATGGAAACTTGGGCCTTATTGAGGTCGCTGCAGAGATGCCGGATTGACTACCGGTATATCCAAGTGTTGAAGTGCTTGTATGAAAACGCCACTATGTCAGTACGTATACAGGACCAGACTACGAGGCCAATCCACTTACAGCGTGGAGTGTGACAGGGAGACGATCTCCCCAAAGCTATTTACCGCTGCATTGGAGGACGTCTTTAAGCTTCTGGATTGGAACGGACTTGGCATCAATATAAACGGTGAGTACATCACTCACTTGCGATTTGCCAATGACATAGTCGTTATGGCAGAGACTCTGAGCGACCTCAATACAGTGCTCAACGATCTCAGCACGGTTTCTCAGCGTTGGGCCTAAAGATGAACATGAGCAAGATGAAAATCATGTCCAATGCTCATGCTCCACTCCACCCTCGTAAAAAATTTTTTTTTTTTCGGGTGGAGGAAATCCTCATGGATACCATTGGATGGCATGTCCGACTTCACTGTGTAGTGCCCTACGGACTAAAATCTCCCCCCGTCTCCGGCCGTCCATCCCGGTACTGCTGTGCGCATGACTTCAGGGTGGGGGCTGTCAGTTTAGGCTGTGTTCAGGTTTTGCCTTTTTAACTCATCCTTGACGCGTCGTCCTACTATCTTGTGGAGCAATGTTGCGCAATTGTTCCAGCCTTCTCTGCTAACCAACATCAACCTCACCAGATTACCTTTTGTGACAGGTTCTCGCGCATTTCCGCGTGCATTTTCTCTTTCCTCTTCAAATTCCTTGCACTCAAAAATTGCGTGGTTTGGCGTATCTTCCTCGCCACAGTAGGTACAGTTGTCGCTTTCTGCTTTGCCTATCGCATGTAGGTACGTGTTGAATACTCCGTGTCCGCTTAGTGCCTGTGTCATTAGCTTGTCAACTTCACCGTGCTTCCTATTCAGCCATTTTTCAAGGTCCTGTATAAGATCCCTAGTCCATTGTCCCTTCCCTCTTTCCTTCCATTCGTTTCCCCATTCTTGCAGGGTCCTTTGCCGCTCTTCCTCCGGGGTCTTTGAGTCAACTTTTTTGTACAGCCGCGTTCTTTCCATAACCAGCCTATCTATGGGAACCAATCCTGCTATTACCAGGACAGCTTCTGTGGATAGGTACAGTCCGATACGCACCACAAATTCTAATGGCCAGTCGCCGCTGTATCCTGCCTAGCATTGTATTATATTTGGTCATTTGTAGAGCTTGGCCCCAGACCGGCGCTCCATATAGCATAACCGACTGCGCAACGGATGCTAGAATCCTTCTTTTGCTGGCTCTGGGTCCTCCTTTCCTGGGCATCAGCTGGCTAAGCGCTGTTGTTAGTTTTTCGGCCTTAGCAGCTGTTTCCACGACGTGTTTGTCAAATTTCAAGCTCCTGTCTAGCCATACGCCGAGGTATTTCACTTTTTCACCTGGTTGTATTTGCACTCCTCCGATGGTAAAAGTGATTTGTCCATGCCTCCTTCTGCCGCTCAGCATGATAGCTTCGGTTTTTTCTGGAGCTAATTGGAGTTGCTTGCTGAACATTCACCCGTTGATTCTATTTAGCGCTCTATTAGTCCTTTCTATTAGGTGTTGCTCTGTTCTGGCAGCTACTACCAGGGCCAAATCATCTGCAAACCCAACTAGGTGGGCTTCTTCGCCAAGATCGAGTTTTAACACTCCATCATAGAGGATGTTCCACAGTGTCGGGCCGAGGATCGAGCCTTGTGGCACTCCACTTGTTATTTGAATGTTTTTGTCATTCCTGCTGCATCAGTTATTAATACACTTCGCTGGTCTAAGTAGCTGCTGATGAGGTTACTAACATATCCAGGGAAATTTCTTTCCTTAAATTCCTGGAGTATTTGGTTCCGCGGTGCGGAATTAAAAGCATTTCTGACATCAAAAGCGACGAGTGCACACAGTTTCCTGGTCCGCTGTGTGCCATGTTTGGCAGCTTTTGCGATGCTTTTAACCTAAACCTTTAACCTTTTAAAAAATATTGCACTTGACATTGTGCACGAGTAAATAATATACCTGGGACACACACACAGTCCAGCTAGGTAGGTCCAAATTCATAATTTCTAATACTGAATTATTACCTATTTGTATTCTATCAACGTTGAAAATCTTTCTTTTAAATCTTTTAAGATTTGTAAGTAAGTAATACGAAGTAAGTAGTACGAAGAACCAAAAATAATGTTTAGAATTTAGTACTTTATTTCTAGTTACATGATAAAAGATTTTAAGCAAGTTGTCGTTTTTGTAATTGATTATTTGATTTTATTGATATATAAATATTATTAAAATACTCACACTCATATCTCGGTTTATAAGACTGAGTTATGTTGTGGTTGTCTTGTTAAGAACCAACTTTTGATATTTTTTGGAGGACTGAATTAGAGCCATAGCAGTCAAATTCCAAACAGTTCTTTAATTTTTAAGTAAGGTTTTGTTTTGATTTAGAGATATTAGACTCAAAGTAAGAGATTGGCAGTTAAAAACGTGATTATTTTATCATCTTTTGTTTTTTTAATTATTCGAATATTATTCGAATAATTCGAATAATACCCGAAAAAAAGTCGAATATTCGAATACCAAAATCTTCGAATATTTGCAAGCCCTACATGTGATTCAAGAGTACCGGATTAATAACATCAACGACTGGTTTGTATATGAAATATTTTACCCGGCTACGGCAAAGCAAAAAGGAAGGGTTATGATTTAAGCAGTCTATGTATATGTGTATATATGTATGTATGTATGCATATGACTATTAACGCATGTTCCACTGTGGCGCAGAAACTACTGAGCCGATTTTAATCAATGTGTTGTCAATCGATTCGTTATTTACAGTCTGGTGGGCATATAGGTTACTTTTATACTAACAAAATCAATTATGGCGGATGTTACATGCAAAAAGTGGAGGTTTCTGAAAGTTTTTTGCTGTCGGTCGTATCGACTATCATTTTACTATTAATATATATATAGCTGCTCGTGCTGATTCACTGATTCACTGACTGATTGATCACCTCTCCTGTAAAATTTTGTATGAAAAATTTTTTTTTCACTAATGGTTTCGTATAGAAGACAAAAATTCATTCGGAGGAAAATTATGGAGAGAGCTGATGATTGAGGATTTTGGAGACGGGTGAAGAGCACGGCCAGGGTATTGAAGATAGGTGGGGTGTGCTCGAACAAATGTCACTCGAAACCTCATCCAATTCGCAGTGAGCTGAAAAAAAATTCAAAATGGCGGAAAAAAGATGGCGGCCATACAAATTTCGTCGGTGTCTATCTCGGAGAGTATAAAAGATAGAAGAGTGGTTTCCTGGCAAAAGCTGATCAAGACCCTAAGGTCTACTTGACGAACAGAAAAAAAATTCAAGATGGCGGAATTTTTTTTTTCTTCATACAAAAATATATGGCGAATATTGAAGAGACTAGAAGCCGGGAATCATGCACGACTTTGATACAATTCCTTTTCAAGATTTTTTTTTATTGAAGAATTTTCATTATGACAAATGATGACATATGATGATCGAGGGTTTGGAAGGTGGGTGAGGAGCACGGCCATGGTAATGTAGATAGGTGGGGGTGCTCGAACAAAAGTCACTCGAAATCTCATCCAATTGGCAGTGAGCTGAAAAAAATCCAAAATGGCGGATTCAAGATGGCGGCCATACAAACTTCAACGGTGTCTATCTCGGAGAGTATAAAAGATGGAAGAGTGGTTTTGTGATAGAAAATGATCAGGAGCTGAAAGTCTACTAGACGAGTAGAAAAACCGCGGTCCGCTTGCGGGCCGCGCACCCACGCGCCCTACTAGTAATATATATATAGCTGCTCGTGCTGATTCACTGATTCACTGACTGATTGATCACCTCTCCTGTAAAATTTTGTATGAAAAATTTTTTTTTCACTAATGGTTTCGTATAGAAGACAAAAATTCATTCGGAGGAAAATTATGGAGAGAGCTGATGATTGAGGATTTTGGAGACGGGTGAAGAGCACGGCCAGGGTATTGAAGATAGGTGGGGTGTGCTCGAACAAATGTCACTCGAAACCTCATCCAATTCGCAGTGAGCTGAAAATAAATTCAAAATGGCGGAAAAAAGATGGCCGCCATACAAATTTCGTCGGTGTCTATCTCGGGGAGTATAAAAGATGGAAGAGTGGTTTCTTGACAAATGATGATCAGGACCCAAAGGTCTATTTGATGAATAGAAAAAAAATCCAATATGGCGGATTTTTTTTTCTTCATACAAAATATATGGCGAATATTGAAGAGACTAGAAGTTGGGAACTATACAAGACTTTGATACGGTTCCTTTTGAAAATTTGTTTTTATAAAAGAAATCTCATTCTGAGAAATGGTGAGATATGATGATCGAGGGCTTGGAAGGTGGGTGAGGGGCACGGCCAGGGTATTGAAGATAGGTGGGAGGTGCTCAAACAAAAAATACTCGAAACCTCATCCAATTGGCAGTGAGCTGAAAAAAATTTCAAAATGGCGGATTCAAGATGGCGGATACCAATTTCATAGGCATCTATCTCGGAGAGTATAAAAGATGGAAGAGTGGTTATTTGATAGAAAATGATCAGGACCTGAAAGTCCACTTGACGATAGAAAAACCGCGGTCCGCTTGCGGGCCGCGCACCCACGCGCCCTACTAGTATATATATATAGCTGCTGGGGCTGATTGACTGATTCACTGATTCACTCACTGATTGATCACCTCTCCTGTAAAATTTTGTATGAAAAATTTTTTTCCCACCGATGGTTTCGTATAGAGGACAAAAATTCATTCGGAGGAAAAATATGGAGAGAGCTGATGATTGAGGATTTCGGAGACGGGTGAGGAGCACGGCCAGGGTATTGAAGATAGGTGGGGTGTGCTGGAACAAAAGTCACTCGAAACCTCATCCAATTACCAGTGGGTTGAAAAAAAATTCCAAAATGGCGGATTCAAGATGGCGGCCATACAAATTTCGTCGGTGTCTATCTCGGAGAGTATAAAAGATGGAAGAGTGGGTTCTTGGAAAAAGATGATCAAGACCCGAAGGTCTACTTGATGAACAGAAAAAAAATCAAGATGGCGGAATTTTTTTTTTCTCCATACAAAATATATGGCGAATATTGAATAGACTAGAAGCTGAGAACTATGCAAGACTTTGATACGGTTCCTTTTCAAAATTTGTTTTTATAAAAGAATTCTCATTCTGACAAATGATGAGATATGATGATCGAGGGTTTGGAAGGTGGGTGAGGAGCACGGCCAGGGTATTGAAGATAGGTGGGAGGTGCTCAAACAAAAAATACTCGAAACCTCATGCAATTGGCAATGAGCTGAAAAAAAATTCAAAATGGCGGATTCAAGATAGCAGCTATAGGAATTTCATAGGTGTCTATCTTAGGGAGTTTAAAAGATGAAAGAGTGGTTTTTTGATACAAATGATCAGGACCTGAAAATCTACTTGACGAGTAGAAAACCCGCGGTCCGCTTGCGGGCCGCGCACCCACGCGCCCTACTAGTTTTACTATATTATTATTTCACCTACTACTATTGGCAGTTCTTCTATTTATTTTCTTCTGTTTTGTCTTTTAAAATGTTCTAACTATAAAAGTTTACCCCTCTTTCGAATCCTCATTAGTTTCCAAACAAAACGATGTCTCAAACATTTGTGACTATTTTAAGAAAACTCGTAAATATAACTTAACTTCGCTAAGGTGTCAATGAAGTAGACGTTTCTCACTTTAAAAATATCACTCCTTTGAGATTTTGAAAGCAGCGTACTCCATTTCTGCTCTAAGACTTTGGTAACAAATCCAAAAAAAATCTCAAGGCTTCAGAGGTCCCTTTATAGGGCAGATACGAGTATATAGACATTGCAGATCGACGACATCGCTATTTGGTGGTAAAATACGAAGCAACCTAGGTAACAAGGAGAATGTATGAATGAGTGAAATTAACTGTACATAACAACACAAAAAAGCAACAAAAATACAATTTGGCGAAAAAAAAATTCATATCATCAAATTAAGAATATAAAAAAAAAATTGGCAGACTGGGTAGGGACTGCCGATAGAAGTGAAAACTAGATTTGCTAATAATTAAAAACCAATAAGAAAAGCGCACTGTCACGATTTCGTGAGTGAGATTCGTAAGGAACTTGAAATGTTGAACGCTTACTGAAATCTCCAGGTGACGATTGTGAAGGTGAAGATGACGCGAAATCCATGTTTCTTGCTCACCCAAAAAAGTGCTCAACGCGCCTAAAGAAGTTTTCACTTCAAAAATTAAAATGTTGCACTGAAACCTAACTAGGCTATAGCTTATCTATTTAGGTACTGTAGAAAATTCAGAGGAATATATTTTATTATTAGTGATAACGACTGCATCATTATCCTATTTACCGTTGATCGAATCCAGTCGTCGATTACAATTGGTATTTGGCTTTCAATTTAATTGGGCGAGTCACTCTTTGTAATTGCCGATATTCCCATCACAGTTAATGATTCAATTCATTCTGTTCCTAACTTACTTACTTTGTAAACTCCAGACTCCAAAGTCTTATTAATTATACATTTTTAAGTATATTATTCATTTATACATTTTGCGATTTGGTTCCTCATTTCTAATAGTAATCATTGCCAATATTTGGAATTGCTTTTCAGTTTCCGTTTTTCTAACTATGGAAACCATAAATCCATCTAAGGATACCATTTAATTTGAACAATATCAAGCGCTTGTTAATTATTAAAAAAATAAACCTATGGAAGTATATTTCTGAATTCTCTAGGTTCTCAAATGATCAATTTATTTCTTTGCATCTTCATTTTCCCAGGACTATAACATGTCATATTAGACTTAATGTTTTATAATAGAGATAAAAGCACTCTAGCCTTACGATTCTCATGGCTACAGGAATCCAGTTTCCACAGCAATAGGGTATTTTACATGCAAACTCCTTAATTAGACTTGTTCTCCGACCGCAACCAAGTTACGGTTGGTATAATAAATGAAAATCATCAACATCTAGGCGGAGAGCTTGGGACTGAAATATTTAATCTATGAGGCAGTCAATAGGGCCAATATAAGGCCAGGAATAAATAAGAATTCTTTTGCAATGCAACTACATTAGGAACGTGCCTGCTTATCTTCGCGGACGAAATATCGAAGTAAACTTCTAAGCACTAATTTATCCCTTTGTCCGCATTGCTTTCTGAATTCACACAAATCTTGTAGTGCCCTGTGCTACAGCCGTGCTTCTGACGTGCTTCGTATATTTCAATAGATCTGGTACTGATAGCCTGGTGGTTCAAACTTCGGCCTCCTTTTCGAGGGGTGAAGTATGCCAATTCGCATTTGGCTAGCTTTGGACTATGCCTATTTGTGATACATGTATATTTTTCATTCAGGGCCCGTGGTCTCACCGATTTCACCTACTGGTTGGACCACCATATACCAATTTAATATACTCAGGGTCCTACTTTGTGTCAAGCAGAATCAAGTTGTTCAGCTCTCAGAGTAGCAGTAATATATTCTCATAACACGAGTGCATTGCAGGTATCCTGGTGTGCGTGACGAATCGGCTGGAATTGAGAATAGACACCAGTGATGTTATAATGATAGGTTTATCTGGCGTTGCTTTCAAGAGCTTTATCGTAAACTAGCTGATGCCCGCAACTTCGTCCACGTGGATTTAGTTTTTAAAATCTCTTCCCTCGGGAACTCTTTGATTTTCCGGGATAAAAAGTAACCTGTGTCACTCTCCAGGCCCTCAACTATACCCATGCAAAAAATCACGTTGATCTGTAGCCCTGTTGCGGCGTGATTGAAGGACAAACCAACAAACCAACAAACAAACATACTTTCGCATTTATAATATTAGTAAGGATTACTTTGACATAGTTTTATTTACAAAAAAATTAAACAGTTAACCGGTCGTATAGATGTTAATTAAATACCTAAGTTTAAGCCATAGTTAAGTTGAAGTTCATAATATAGTAGTTCCTCCCTTAATAGATCACTATAATATTCGCATCCAAAATTAATTTAAGTTAGTAAATAGATAGCTAAGAGTGCTTTTTACGTAATTCCTTAATATTCCGGGAATTTTTAGCCTTTCCTCAAGATGCATCTTATATTCAAATGTCAAAAACTCAATGTAAAAAGTAACAAACAGATGGATACTTTCGTATTTATAATATTTATTTTAGTTTGGATTTATAATTTTTCTTGTTGATTTACACGATCATATTTACAATTTTTGATTTTATCCTTTACTGTAACCAAATATCCCATTATACCTATATTCATTTGCTAATTACATAAATTAATCCAAAACTTTAAAACGAAGAATATAACTGTTTCAGATTTCCCCTAACTAAAATGAGGTTATGCTCAGTTAGTCAAACGTAACGCACTATCACTAACTGATGCTATTGAACTATGATATTTTTTTTTTTATGGAAAACACTATTCTTGGATACGCTTCGTTATGTTATATTAATTCATCCGTTTATTGATAATAATTATAGATTAGCTTCATTGAAATTAAAAGTGTATAAATATAGAAATCCCTGTAGGTACTCCATATGCAGGCTAACTATGGCATAAAAAAAAATTAAGTGGCACTCGGGGACTGGTGCGGTAAAGCTATTGCATAGCATTTTTTATCAACTTATGGAATTATAATATTTATGCAATATTCTTTTTTGCATGATAAAAATTATGCAAAAAAATAAAATTAAAAACAAACAAACAAAAAAAGCGAACTGTCACTACTTCGCGAGTGAGATTCGAACCTGCGACATCATACACCATACGGTAAAGAAAGCGGCCGCTCGCCCACTGCGCCAAATAGAGCTACTTTAGAACCTCTAAAATGTTGAACGCTTACTGAACGACGGTGTTAGGTTATTTTCGTTAGGAATTTCTTGATTCGGTCGCCGCGCTCAAACTGTTTGTCCTAATTCAAAGCCCGCGATAAAAGCTATGCAATAGCTTAAAACCTTTGCACAAGTTAGTTACAAAAAGCATTGGCACAAGTTACCAACTTTGTTAATTTTTTATCTAATTATTTTTTATTGACTGTAGCTAACAACAAACTTGTCGGTGTAAACAAAAAGTTATAAAAAATGTTAATTAGGTAAACAAACTATAGTTCACTTTGCAGAATTTCTCTAAAAATATCTTGCCGATTGATCTATGTATCTTCTATAACATAATTTAAAGACGGGTAGGTTAACACTAGCAAGACGATAGTTAAATCGAGGATTATATTGCCAAAGTGGATTAATGCTGTTTAACTAACTTAATCGTTTGATACACCCTTGATATTCCACTTGAGTACTCTGTGTTAATTGGAAAACTTGAATTCTAACATCTATTTCCAATATTGACTTATATGTAGATACAAGTACCGCTGTTATTTAGTAGCTATTAATTCTGCCTTGGGAGCAGCACTCCAGCAATAGGTCGTCAGTTATTAAGCCGCCAGTATTAATAATCTGTTTCATGATTAAGTTGCATTGTAAGGAGTGGCTTTGTAATAATTTTAATTGATTCTCCATCTTCAGAACTGTGATAAACTGGTAATGAAATATGTGCAAGTATTACAATTATTTATAACCTCTCCACGATTTCTGCTAATTATGGTTTTCAAAAGATTCTCTCGGTAACACAAATCCGAAGATCATGAAAATATAGTTTATTCTGTTTTAGCACTTCTAGCAAACAATTTATGTGTGTATAGCAAATTAATTATTGAAATTAAATGTTCTGTATTCTGCTGATAGTCTTCAATTATTTTCCTCAATATCTTCGAAATCCTTATTAATCCTCACTAATACCTGTGCTAATACTATAAATGCGAAAGTGTTTGTTTGTGGGTTTGACTTTCAATCACGCAGAAACGGAGCACCGGATCGATGTGATTTTTGCATGGGTATTGTTGAGGACTTGAAGAGTGACAGGATTTTTAAAGACGTCCACGCGGACGAAAATTTGACGGACGCGAGCAAAAGCGAGCAAAAAGTAAATAAATAATGCGGCTAGTGATGTTATTGCACTTTCTGCAGAAGTCAATATCGACAGAAGCACCAACCGATTCTATTAATCATGCGTAATCAACTAATCATTGCGTATCTATATGATTGCCATTTCATGAAAGCCTTGCCCAGGTGACTTGTCCATGTGTGTAACTGTGAGCTTAATCGCAACTTAGCTATACTGACAATTTAAATGTGCATTTAACACAGTCGAGCTACGTTAGAGCGTGGAGGTTTTTCGATTCGTCGGTGTAAAAGTTTGAAGTCCACATCGTTCAGTTAGATGCTTCGCGTCGCATAATCGGGCACCGCACCGTGGCGACTGGCGCCTCAGCCCTCCAGTTTGCTAGCGCAGCCCGCGCAGCTCACTCGTATGTTCACGCTCGCGTTTCACGAACAAGTAATCGACTTGCCGAAACGATTTTGGAACGTTTTATACCGGTAATGTCGGTTTAACTGTCATTTTTAAACGGCGCGTGCCTGTTTTGGACATCCATACTTCGCATTGCGAATCAAAGGAGACATACTTCACTTCGTTAAGTTTGTGCCTTAACGTCTGTGAGGAAACGTGCAACTCTTCCTGTCCTGTGGTATTCGCGAGCACAGTGTCTATTCAGTGCAGTGGAATGTGAGCAATGAGTTTGTGGAAGTGCTAAGTTTGCTAAGTAACTGATCACATAACAAAGAGTTGTTTTCGTGATTGGGTTTGTTCATCTGGAGCGCCTACTTTTCACATCGTATGGCCCTCTTTCAATTATTATATGGTAAGTATGTTCTATTTCTGCTTAGCAAGTTCTTCTTAGAAAGGTTTTATTATTTGGTGGACACTAGATTTATTGCTTAAGTTAATAAATTTAACAGTATTGTAAATACTAACCAAAATAATATAATAAGAGAAACCTTCGTCGAGGTTCTCAGACAAGATTGCAAGAATTCCAACAAGAAAACAAAGGTTATCGCGTAGGTATTTCGTTATTGTGCTTCAATGACACCAAGGATGAGCTAAACCTGCTCGAGAGGCGATATCGCGGGGAGTGCAATACTAATTTAAAAACTTAATAATTCGTTTTGAAAAAGAAATTGTAGGTGACATTGAACTAAAAACGAAAACATTGATTCAACAAAAACTTTGGTTTGTAAATAGAAAAATATCAATTAACGTGCTAAAGATCGATTCAACAGTTCGCAGTTTGGTACTTGAGAGTGGGTCACAACTCACAGCATTTTATTAATTGTGAATCGACGCAAGTGATGCCGGCATTGTATGCGAAATGTTCAAAACTGGAACTTGTGATTTCCGTTCACTTTAGTGTATACGGCAACTTATCTCTGTTGCGAAGGTTGTATTATGAAGAATATTAGGTAAATATATACCTAATATTTGTATAAATGAAAACCTTTATATCATCATCATTTGCTTCAATTTTAAACACTTGACATAAAATGTCTCAAGATTTCTTCATTACCGGTTTAAGATTATAATATTTCTTTTATCTATTAAGCATCATTCAAACATTTTTTACTTGAAGTCATTTGTGGTGTAAACTTGATTCGCAACTTGTTTTTAAGCGTGATATTTACCGCTTATGCTTACCACGTTGTGCTATTAGAAACTATGTGGGTATGTAAAAGTTAAGTAAGTAACTTACATTCCATTTTTCTTATCATAACTTTTCACGGCAATATTTTCCTTCCAGTTTTCTAGTGCTGGTTCTTTTAATTTTCTTTCAAGCTTTATTTAAGAAAAATGGTGAAACAGACAATAATTTTGTTTACTTGGATTTATTTAAATGTCTAAAAAAAAATTGAAAGATCTAAACATAATCGTCGCATTGCTCACAGAATATTGTGAAAAATATATCCTTTATTTTAGATTTGACAATTAAGTTTAGAAAACATTTAAAACCATAGTAGCAGCACCAGTATGTTCTTTTTATGCAACTGACCCACTGACTTTAATCTGATAAACTCACCTGTAGATATTTGACATGAAATAGGTTTCCAATTAGATTGTATTAATTAGATTTTAGATTTAGATTACTTTAAATGAGACGTGAAAACGTTTTTCTGTTTATAAATAACTCCACGTTTTATTTTATCGCTCTATTTATTTCGCTTTGTTACAATTTCATAATGCTTAATTCATTATAATAATTTGACTAGGTGGATACTTACCTTGTTAAATTAAAATATTGTAATGAATTAAGCACTACATACTTGTTTTATTGCCTAGTTTAATTTATACTAGTGGTTCGCCCCGAACTGAGACCTCGCGGTAACGGTATCCCATGATTATTCATTCAATCGATACATGATAACCAAAACTGACATTATTATTATGCCCGTTTTCACCAAACATACCTAAATCATCCCCTAAGTAGGAGTCTCTTAACGTAGGTAGCTCCTAAATACAATCCTAAGTCCTAACATCCGTCCCAATATCCTTTTAGGTGTCCCGTACAGGATCGTGATAAATAAGTTGACAGAAAACATCAATCACCTAACTTATAGGTAGCCCGTAAAGGTTAGGGAACGTTAGTGAAAACATTGAATTATTTATCAAACATTGAATTTAACTCGTAGTTCCATGGGAATAGTTACTGACTGCGCCATCTATTAGCATTATTGTGAAGCTATGTTGATGCTATATGAATTACTGACGCCCATTAAAAATTAAATAATCTCGTTTCTTTATAATATTCATATAATTTTAGTATTTGTTGTTCAAGTACAGGATATAAGTGACCTAAAAACATAAAATCAGTTTGAAAATCCATAGCGGATTTTTCTAGAGAGCGTCTTCAAGCGAGCGTATAAAATCGCCACTTTGAAAGCCCCCCATTTCGTCAATTTTAAGGGAAAAATTAAAAAAAAATATTTTTGTACTCAGTTCAAAATTATCTTTAAAATGATACGTAACAATTTTATGTAACGCGATTTTTTTTTTTTTACTTCGCATTCGCTTCTATGAGAGCCCCCCTGAAATAAAGATTTTTATAACTTTTTAAGCCATTTTCGGCTGGAGGCCATCGGTTTACATATTATATCTAAATTTGAAGTAATTACGTTCAGTAATTCAAAAGTTATAAGGCTCTGACAGACGGACGGACGGACGGACGGACGGACGGACAAGTGCAAATCGCCCTAGTTAACTCAAAGACCTTCGCTTCGCTCGGTCGATGATACTTCCAAGAAAAGCAATATTTCAAGAAGAACGTGTAATCTAAAAGTTAAACTAAGATTTATCGACCTTCCAAAGTTTTGTCTTGTCAATTATTTCTATACGACCTTTGCCCTTCGTCACGAGCTGTGTAAACTATCTTGATCTCTGTTTTCGTTTAGCCATAACTTTCCTTCATACTAAAACTTAAATGGTAGCAGCATTATTCAGACCACCTTCACTTTGTAGAATAAATTTTACAATTCAAATGGCATTATGGATATGATCTTTAGTATTTTGCATCGTATCTATTTGATTCATGGATTCAAAAGAAAATGCAATATTTCCAATGTACGAGCAACAATTTGTTTATCGAGTTCGTGAAAGTTTCGATAGCTTCAATAGTATAAATGGATATTACTGATCTCTCACACTCGTAACTGTTTCACATACCTACTATATCATATGAAACAAACAGTTGTAACAATAAGTGCATAGCATGTATTGTTACAAATTCGTCTATATACAGATGTATAGATTTAATTTTGAAGTTTTAGTGTACTTTTGAGGTAAGCAAGGCAGGGTTCCCTCCTTTCAAATATTTAGGTTCACACTTCCTAGGTAGGTTCAGGTATTGCGTTGTCTGCCTATCAATCAGTCACGTTACTCTTTTTACAATTTAACTTGCAATGTTTGTTTGGGTCAAATCTTGCAAGATGAATTAGACCCACTTTCCAGTTTCTGATCGAGCTGAAATTTCGGATAAATAATCGGAGGACAATGCAATATTATTGTGACATGGAGCTGATCTGATGATGGACACGGAAGATGGCTATCGGAACTCTGTAATAAAACGACGGAACCCCATCGAGTTTGGGCTCGTTTGATTCGTCATAACAAGTACTCTGATCCTAGATGATATCCAGAGTCTAATGATGTAGCTACTAAAAGCTTGCATTTAAAAATAAAATTTTTATTTTACACTTGTTATGTATTTATGCATAATCAACCGACTGACTATCAGTTGCATATTTTGAATGATGTCTTCATTAAGAAAACTTTCTGGAGACTATTAAAGTTTGACTTTGTACCAGTTTTATCAAAGCCATTAGTAGATTCTAAATTCATCAAAATGTAGAAGTGAAAGAATGGGGTGGGAATGATTTATGTTAATAAGTAGCTTGAAAGGTTGAACTTAGCAGACTGCTTGTCGACCCCCCAGTGCTTGTTAGCTATTTACCTCCGTAACGAGTACCACACGAACTTGTAAGTAATAAGATATTGTAAATAATAATATTTTAAGCTATAAGTTTGTCTTAGATTTTACAAATATGCTTATTCTTTCTTTTAATTCGATAGAAGCTACATCACCTGTCAGAATAAAATAAATTAATATTAATAAATAGTTCTGTCGGTAATGTTTGAATTTTTTATATAATAGTGCCTAGAACTGCCTGCAACGTTATCGTATAACAGTATTATTTATGTTAATTTAATCCTGCTAGAATTTCAATTTAAGGTTTTCTTTCTTTCTAACTTTCAATATAAATGTTTCAATAAGTTTTTCTATGATCTAGTGTTTTTGATAATAAACAAAGCTGTTCGATGTTAGTACTTATCTTATTTTGAAAAAAAGCTATACACATTAAACAGGATAAATTATTTTAGAACTAAATTATATCTATATGGCAATGCGTTTCATAGATTAACAAACGTGAAAGGTTCATCTAATTGTAGTTTATTTATCGACCCCCCGCGTTTGTCAGTTATTTGTATCCGCACCTTGACCCTTCGTCACGAGCTGAGTACAGGATCGTGATCTCTGTCTCAGGTTTGACAACAACTTTCCTTTGTACTACTATTAGAATGGCGTTGAGGTTATTTAAAACACTTTTACTTGTCAGGATCAATTTTGAATATGTCTACGCTAAAAATCACTTATTCCTAGATTGGTACCGGTATTAAATGATTTAATACCGGTATCAATCTTGGAATCAAATAAGTACATTAAAGTACGATGATTTAATTAAAATCTTCGTAGTTTTACTGTACTTACGCAAAATTAGTGGCTTTCGTTCTGTCGCGTAAAAATTAATCGTAATTAACAAAGCCTAAATTATTAAAAACTTATAACTTTTACTTGTGTTTTCCTAATGAACTACTTTCTCAGACCAAGACAATGAATTTAATTATTTCCTGTAGGCCTCAGTGAGAAAACTATACCAAGAAATACAATACTATATTTCATTCGAATCAAGATAAAGTTTTTTAAATAAAAGATGAGGAAAGAATTAACTCGATATGAGCATAAAACATAAATAGAGAAAGAAGTAAAATGCAATAGATTTGATTTTAGATCGGATTTTATTGCGAAATAAAATGAAATATAGGGAAACTATTGATAATAATCATAATCATAAGAAAACTAACTCGTATATTCAGTAATATATAACCGCGAAACGATAGTTTGGAATGCTTATATGCATTTTTTTATTTGATTTAATTTTTTTATTTTATTAGATTTCTGCAATTATAATGCATTCCAATCATATTGATTGATACGGGGTTTAATTTGCAATATAGTTACGTTTATCAAACACTTACGGGACCTGATGATAATAATAGTTCTAGTCAATTCAAAGTTGAGATGTCATTACCGCTCAAAAATCGTTAGCTAATTGAATATCACCAAACTCACTGGTTAACTAAATAAACCAAACAGCGCGGACTAGTTAGGTAAATTCGTCGTAACAATTCTTAGAGCGAGACGAAAGATTTTCATACTAATTGCTTTATTAACCTGACTTGCGTAATGCAGGATGCCGCGTGTAACAAAGCAAACTTCCACTTCCTTGAATATCGTCGTTTGTTTTACTTTATAATCGCTGAAACAGCAGCTTGCATAGTAAAATCCCGCGACGTGACGCGACGTTAATCTTATCCTAATCCCTGAATGAAACGAACAACAGTAGGATTAAGTGACTAAATATGTATTAAATAGCATGCTTTATGGTGCTGGATTAAGTAATATTTGGAATACCACTTTAAAATAATATAAATCATAACCCATATTTAGACTCTTTTCTTACTGTGTATTATCAATCTATAAAAAATATTTTATTGAATAAATAGTATGTGTTAAAAACCATGAAAAGTATCCTACAAAATAATCTCCTATGATATTTTATGATTAAAATGATTGCCTATCATCATATTTTAGTACTTGAAGAAAACTTGATTCTTAATTTATGTATGCAATAATTCTCGGAATATTGAACAAACTCATTAGTACTTATTTACATCTTTATGTAGTAACTTAATTGTGCTTCCAACGTGCCCTTGAAAAATTACCGTGTGCCTTGAATTTGATTTTCTTGTACACTTTATTTAACGATTTTTATAGCGGTACTGTATTTTAATTAACACCTAAGTTACTGAACTTATTGAAGTTCACTGTCGAAGCTCGAACTTTACGTGACCGAGCTAGATCTAATGTTAGATCGGGTAGCATGGTCATGTAATCAGTTATGTGTTTCATGTTCAAATTACAATTTTTTATAACTTTTAACGGCGATCATTAGGTTTTCGGTACCTGTTGCAGATTTTATTGGTGCTACAGGAAACTAAAAGCTATAAAAATTTTAAGTACATGCCATTTGTAATTTGACTAAGATTTTATAGTTATTTGGTATTGTTTGTAATACATAGTAATGTTAAAAATTCTTAACAAGTCCTTTAGATCTCAAATCAGAATCTTAACTTCCAGTTAAAAATCCAATTGGCTCCTATTAGCAATAAAAACACATAATTCTTTAAAACACACATCCACATTTTGAAAAATATGGTTGTAGATCTTCTTGATGTTTTCGGTCCAAGAGATGTTGTGGAAGATTCGATCGAGAACTTTTTAACTAAAGCAGATTTGCTAAACGGCTGTGCTCTAGCTTAGTTAGCGCTTTTAGATATTATACTTTTCATTAAATATGAATCTTCATCCTACTTATTTTTTGAATCCTACTTATTAAACTGAAGGTAATCCAATCAATAACTGCTTTTACAATTTATTTTCGTGAGTCACAAACAGGTCATTAAAAACAGCGACTAAACGCGACGCCCGCCATTGCATGCCGAAAGTTCAATAGTCTGGGCCCTTTTCCGGTGTATGTGAGCTCCCACTGTGACGGTCTGAGTCTGACGATGCAATGTGACGATCGACCGCGTCTATAGGGCATACAAAGATTATGTATACGTATGTTTCCTTAACCCTTACTGGACAAGTTCTCATTCCTGCCATTTAAAATTTTCCGTATTAATACTCTAGTCCACAATATATTCCTAAATAAGTTGCTAGTATCGTTTGGATGTGATGAAACTTATTTCACTTTAAAAAAATTATCGTATTTTGTACGTTTGTAATTGACCTGGCAGAAAGTGGGTTAAGTAATAGAAATTATTTTTTGTGCGTAAGAAGGGAAAATTTCAATCAGCATTGTTTGAAATTCTCGTGGGAATAAACTAGATTTAGATAATATTTGAGGTTACTTGAGACCTCAGTTTATTACGTCAGAAGTTGTTGAAAATAATAAAACAATATTTTATTGATGTCTTCCGCAATAACTTCTTCCTAATACGCTAGAGTTCCTAAATAACACCAAGACGTGGTGAGAAAACCTAATCGAGAGTAGACGGATGACATTCACTGTAGAGCTAGATATAATACATCGTTAGAATGAAAAAAATCAGCATGGATGCCTGGTTTCAGTTAAACTTCCTCACTTTTCTGGTCGTTCTCCCCGGAACCATTTTGGCGAAAAATAGGCTGAATTTGATACCGCCAAAGTTCGTTCACCCAATCTGACTTGTTACTTGATATTCGTACAGACCTACGCTGTTGGATCTACGATGCCATCGTACAAGTTTATAAATAGTAGGTATATGGTGTAAGTTTTGAAGGGAATGAATATAAATACGCTACTACCATATAAGCAGTGCAGCGGATGTACGTCAGCGCCGATTGCAATAACTATAAACTGATTCATCAGTACGCATGATCTTCATATTGATATATCCGGTTTTTACTATTATCATTCATAAAACTTACATAAAAATCATGACTTCCTGACTACATTTGATGAGACGCGCTATCAAAAGCTTCAATGACCCAGTGACAGTCAAAAATACCGTTTTAACTGTTATAACTTCGGCTGGAAAATGAATTCTACATGAGCATCATGTCATTTTTGATCAATTATAATAATATTATGTTCTTTGTCACTTACATTATACATGGCAATGTTTCATCTTTCAACGGATGTAAGAATGTGTTAAGTATATTGCATTTCATCTGTATTTTTTTTATTTGTGACGTCTGTTGTCGTTTGTGTCCATTGGTTTAGTTTTTAATGTTCAGTGAATGAATGTGAAGCTTGGAAATTCGATTAATTACTCAACATCTCATCAATCATGTTGTACTTTACTTATAGGATTATTTCTGCCTTATAACTGCAACATGTTTTGTTTACAACTTATTGGTAATTATTAATGTCTCTTAAATTTTTTCTACTATCTTCATCATCTTCCACTGAGTTTTCGTTTGCATCCTGACCTCTGCTATTAAATGTAACACTGCTTACCGTTACTACACAGTAGTTATTTTAATAGTCAATACTTTAACCTGGAGTTCGTGCAATTACAGAATCACCGATCATTCTAAGATAATGATTGGCCGGGTCAATATAGGCAGGTCGACCACTTTCATTCGTGACTTATGGCTGCACGGGTGAGCATTGTTACTTGTTGGGCGACGTAATTTCCTTAAAGTAATTACTCGTTGCTTCCTAGTAATCACTTGTAAATATAGAGCCCGTTCCATGATTTACTTAAGATTGCATAGTACTGGGTTGCATTGTTTTATAAGGTATCAATTTTGATGCCTTTTCGTCACCATAAGCGTTAGCCATTACATAATTTTACTTATTTGTATCATGTCAGATCTTACTTCTGTTTCGAATTAAATTGAACAATTCTGTAGTATCATATCGACATCGAAATGATATAAAATAATCATGGACTTGAGATGCGTTATAGATTTGGTTTACACTTTACACTGTACTGAAGCTTCATGTAATAGAACCAAAGTGAGCGAAGAACAGCCGACTTCTGGCGTTTTTTAGGTACCTACCCGATAAATATATAAATTGATACAAATCTACTATTCTTCACCGTCTCTCTTACGGACGTTACCAATTCACCTACGCAATAGTTAATAGCATCGTAAAAATAATTTATGTGTATTAAGTATAATATTAAAATTCTGTTCACCAGTGGAAATTGACTCAATCGTAGTGGACTCGTTTATTTAGTAACTTTGTTAAAAATCACTAAAGTACTTCCATACTCTTTAGATGTAAGCGTCTGATATTAAAACTCTTCTCATGTTTTAACTAACGAGAATTCCTTGATGGTTTTTGTAACATTGGCAGGTCTATGCTATTTCAAAATTAATTAAAAGTTTGTAACTTTGTATCAGAGAATGTGTAGTTGTGACATATTCGGTAGGTGTCTAACGTTTGGTTGTCGCAACTAGCTGGCAACTTTGGTCTTTGACCCAAGTACAAGTAGTTAAGGCAATCGTTTAGTTACTTTATATGTCCTAGTTACCTTAGGTTATTTCTATCTATCATACGCAAGCATATAAAGTACTGTGTGACAAGCATGAACGAGAACTGGACACTTTTCATACGTAGCACTCTTTTTGAGTTAATGCATTTTTTCATTATTAACGCCGACTTTAAGTTTTGCTTTGCAAGCCATGTTAGAGCTAACAATACTCGGATTCCACAAAATAAAAGGATCTCTGTTGGCGAATTCGCCGAGGACATGTTAAAGAACGCCTTCTCACAAGCAGTAATTAAAGATGCCATCTTCTTTGTCGTTAAGATAAATTTAAATATTTTGTCTTTACTTAAAAACTGTGGTTTAGAACTTATTTAAAATTTATGAAAAGTCACCCCTGATGAAGCATCTTTTATCAATACTTTTATGTGCTTCCAGTCTTGGTAAAATACACAATAAAGGATTACCGGGAAATAAAGTTAAATGACTCAGGGCTTAATTGAAAGAGGGTGGAAGCGAATCGACGCATTTTCGATCAATTGAATTGCTGGCTTGGCATTTGGCAATATTTTTATCTGTGCATGGTAAGAATAAGAATATATAAATAGCATTTTTTTTATAAACTGCACAACACTCAAATGTTAATTAACGAATGCCAGAATTATTGAGATATTCAGATTTGGAAATTTCTCTTTAATTGTTTTATGGCAATTTTTTTATTATTTATTTTCAGAACACTATTAATAGAATGGTTAAAAGTAATAACAGAAAAACTATGATAGTAACTGTTGAATTTAGTAATTGAAAATTACAACTTGCAAAATCAACAACTAAAAATAAACAAATTCAGAGAAACAAATATTTTAAATATAAGATAAATTGCGCAAAGGCAACCTTATCGTAGCAAACATAGTATATTAATCACTAATAGACGTAGATTTATCATAATATTATTAATATATTCAATAGATTTAACTGTTCAATAATATCTTTCACTCATATTATGATAACCTGATTGAGAAATGTCGATGTTTCGTTAGCTATAGATTATATTGTAATTGAGAAATCCATATTCAATTTTACTTATTTAAAAGTAAAATCGAAATAAAATGATTACTCCTCAAATAAAATAAGTACTTGGTTTATGTTAATGTAAATCACTTGGACAAGCTCTTTTCCTATAACAAACAAGTATTCAATGTCAATATCACGGTAAAACGCTGTTAAAGCAAAGAAAAACGTGTCGTCGCTACACCTGCATTTCAAGTTACGTATGCTACATAATAGTTTTAACCGATAATCTTTCCGAAAGCGCGAGACGTCTAATTGATTAGTTTACAAACACAGTTGTTGCTAAATGTAGGTGTAAAAAACATTTTCTATGAGGTCTTGAACTAAGTCAGTAATAAATAAAATTGGTAAAGACTTGAAATAGGTTACATACTGACTGGTGAGATTAATTATTTATTTATTATTATATCTTTTTAATTTTTCCGGAATTAGGAATTTAGGACGTAAGTTACATATTGGACGTTCGGAGAATTGTACCTTCAGGGCCGTAAGATTATCAAAGTACTTATAACATTTTTCATAAAATTATCTTAATGAAGAGTAGGAAACACAAAGCAGAAACAACTCAAAACCCAGTTGCTGAAGGATTACACGAACACAATTGACAGAAATAAGAGTAACTTAAGCTTCAGAATTATTATCATTTGGCAGCTTATCTCCAAATGTGTGAAAACTCTTACTACTCTAATTGGAGAATGTTATTGTATGGAAGATGCATTAAGCGGAATGACTTCATTAGCCCACAAACGCATTTGAGATGATGTACCGCTTTTGTACCGCTATTTTGAATTAACTAGAATATTTTTCACACAAGTTTAAAATTATCCCGGATATTTGTGCATACTATATTAAGCGCTCGTCATATTCTCCAGAACTTTGGAAAAGTCACCAATGTGGATCTAATATTCTAGTAAAATAAAAGAAAAAGCACGAACTAAATGTCGTGATTACAAAACTTCACATTTATTTCAAAATATTTTGCCGAATGAGAATTAGAATCATCCATGCTCTGACCAACGAAAGCGAATGGTAAACTCGTACCGAAAAATATTTCAAAACTTTAACAGACCCAAAAAAAAAAACTATCCGTTCCGGTGAGCTCCAGCAAATTTTACTGACTTAAAGATAACGAGTTCGTTGCAAAATATATAATTGTTTGATATACAAAATCACCGTTGATTGTTGATGATAGGATTCGTAGAGAACTAAGCATTCGTTTAAATAGATTTAGTAACAGACTGCTAATATACGTTCTCAATTAAATAAAAACGGATATAGATCGCAAGGTTCGATGATAATGGTGGATCTCGATACCAGTGGTCGTTATTATCGATAGGCTACACCTAAACAGGTTTTATTGCGGGTGGAAAGCATGGGAATTTGTATGACGAGCGAGGGAAAACTAAGTAGATGTTTTGTGACCGACCTTGTTTGAATGGAATCGGAATTCTTTTTGTAGTTGCTTACAACTACAAAAAGAAAACCGGAACTTATGCCGGTTTAAAAAGAATCGCGCTGTCACCTTTCTTTATATCTTTCAATCATACGCGTACTGCTTAGCGACTCTATCCTAAATCTATGCTTTCAAGTTTCAAGTCTTTTGCTTTACGAGCAGGAGAGTGATTAAGTTAAGGTAAAGTTATTATGGATCACTTGATAGCAAGCTTGTTGGTTTATCTAGAGTAGATCAGTGGTGGCTAAGTGAAAAATAAATGGTTTTACGAGCCACGGCCTTCGATCGCAAGTAATGATAGTATTACCTTCAAGTGCTTTGCAATTTAAGTAGGATAGAGCGTGTTGTTCGACAGATTTGACAGTTTTGCTTTTACAAGTAGAGATTGTCATCTGACCACCTCGAATTCTATGGTACAATATTGTTAAACGTCAAAATATTGACTAAAATTGCACGGACTTTTTGACTCCATTTCATCAATAACACGTGAAGTCTTTGTTACATTTTAATTTCACTAAGCTACGTCGTCGCAGAGTTAGTGTCAAAAACGTGATATTATAATTTAACTGGCATTATAATTGAACGGGCTGTTTCCATTAATTAATACAATAGTATTACTTGTGCCCGCGGCTTCGCTCACGTTAAGATCGATTTTTCAAACCCTTTTTTACCCCGTTAGGGATTGAATTTTCTAAAATCCTTTCTTAATGGATGCCTACGTCATAGTAGCTATCTGTATGCCAAATATCAGCCCGATCCATCCAGTGATTTGATCTGTTCGTTGATAGATCAGTCAGTCACCTTTTCGTTTTATATAATATATTTAGAGATGACGGGTTAATCTTAGACACATTACGCGCACATAAATGAGTGTCAATAAACTTAAAAATTCGGATGCAGAAGATCAGTTAAAGTGGGCTAGAGTATACCGGAAAGCGGACCCCACTTAGAGGGATAACGCCCAGTCGAAGAAGAAGATTAATTGTGGCATTAACATATTCAGTAGCTTCTTACTAAACTTTCTTTGCTAATCATTAGAACTCGTTATTGAAATAGAAGTTATGTAAAAGTCGAACCCAAAACTAGCCTTAGACGACACGTGTGCACGACGTGCATCAGAAAATTTAAAACAATTAAATGACCAACTTGTTTTCGATTGTATGCAGTATGGCAACGACCGACGGACGTTCCTGAGTTTCATATGCGCGTCGTGTCGAATGATTGAGGCCTCGCCACAGTAGAATTATAACCAGTACTGAAACTACCTACAAACGCTCGAAACGGCCTCACTCACACAAACATGCGCATCGACGAGACAATTAGCGGACCTCGCAGTGCTGTCAGTACTGAGGACCGGTATTTGGTCTCGTCGATGCGCATGTTTGTGTGAGTGAGCCGTTTCGAACGTTTATAGGTAGTTTCCATACTCTATCTATCTTTACTCTGGCCTCGCTTGCGCCGGTGCATGCCATAATGTGACGTCACCTGTCAAACGGTTATCAACTTCGTTTTGAGTGAATTGATATCTTGTAGTGGATACTTGTTTTAGGAAGTCGTTTATAGTTTAACGTATCGTTTGAAGTACGCGCTCTGGTTCAAATTTTATGTCGCTTCCGGATCACTATGTCAATGTTTTTTTGATCGTTTTCTTAATGTGTGAAAGTTGATTGAAAAAAATAACGCCTCTAGGGAGTCTCGAAGAAAATGGCTCTGATTTAAAAGTTTTTGTGCAGCAATTGAAGACAAGTAGATCTCCGTCGCGAAATAAATGAAGAAAAACAGAAAACTTGTTCTTGTATCTTGTATTATACTAAACATCCAAAATAGAAGCGAAACTCCGATTGCTCCAAAGGACACAAAGAGATCAATACGAAACTAGACCATCCCTTTTCCCTTTATTATTCCCTTTCCCATTAGATGTAAATATACAATACCAAAATCGACTGCAAAGATGTGACTGACATCGGAATATATCAACGAAATCACATAGGAAAGAGATAAAATCATAATATTATAGTCTTTCTGCGTTAGAACAGGAAATATCGCTACTATTTTGTATGATATTCGGCGGCGGAGATATTCTCTCATTTGGTCTCAATAATAATATTTAAACCAAATTGGAACGAAGTTCCCAAGGTACGGACTTGGGAGATGGGGGCTAGGCGAAAAAAAGTGTAAGAATTTTTTCGCCACGTCCTTTTGTGTGTTGCCTTCGTTTATTACACACGTTCCGTCATAGCTTTGGTGGCGTAGCGGCTAAACGAAGGAGTGAAACTATCGGTTCGGGGGTTTGAATTCTGACTTCAGATTATTATTTTTATTTTATTTATTGTTGGAGTTTACTCCATAAGAATCGATTTTAGCAGCCCGGTATGAGAAAAATCCGGGCAGTAAAATCAATTTATCAATGACCTCGTTACGTTTTTCACAACGTTGAAATTTCTACCCTAACGTTGAGTAAATAAGGTTGGTTTTCGTGCGAAAGAGCTTTCGCTTCGGGTAGCCGAGCGCGTAGCGATCGGGTCCCCGAAGCGGAAGTCGGTCGGGGCGCGCTCGGACCCGAGTCGCGCGCATAGAGAAGGATATAGCGTCGCGCGTAAACTCCAGTCGTGCGTCGGAGCTGACACACACTTTTTTTTATTATAAATTTTTATTACATTATTTTTATTATTATTAAAAGGAAATTCGTTCCAATCGAGTGTCCCACGACACTCAGGCATTTTTTGTTTTTAATGTTATGACGATGAATATTAAATAATAGGTACCAATTTTTTTACAGGTAAGCCTGGAGTCTGGAGTCATCCAATTTTACGCGTTGCAGTAATGTAAGCTACAAAATTAATTTTACTTATTATTATAATGAGGTGAAAACTGAATATATAGAGTACAGACATAAATATGCGTTTGTAAAACAAATATTTGTGTTTGCTTACGATCTCATCTGCTTGCAAGTAATAATGTAGTCTAACGGCCGGTTCCTATATTCAATCTGTCTTTAATCTGTCGTTTAGTTTTTATATTTTGATAAAATATAGCTAGGTAACTTATCTACAGCTTACAGGTAGATTGAATATAGAAACGGTCTCGAATAAAATGAGACGCGTTAAACATGTAAAAGGCAATATCAAATATTGCTGGTAAGTTTTCTTGGTTAGCGTGTGCATTATCCCTAATTGGCTTATACACGACACCGTGCAGGTAAGTACTCGTACGATAAGTCACTTGTACTATTGCGACAGTTAAAACACTACCCACACATTATTGCATAATCAGTAATCACACACGTTGTATTTACACCAAGATAAGTAAACTTTGATATGGGCACACATTACTTAGGAATTCACTTGGGTGTACTTACACAATAGTGACATTAGATTTCATAGATTAAGTTAAGATTCTATTTAGTTTTTCTTTATTTATTTTTGGGCTATTTAAACTATTTAGTTCATTCTTTATTTACCAACGGCCGATTTCACCAACGTCGAGTGACGTTTTACCGAGGAATAAATTAGGTGTTCTGACAGTTTTTGTATTGAAAATACTGTCAAAATATCAAATTTACGCTCGAATAAGACCTATTTTACGTTGGTGGAATCGGCCCTTGGGGGTTTGAACACTGACAATCATCTACCTATTTCTCCTTTTTGATATATTTTTAATCTGTACCAAGTACCTACTTACCGAACAAAACTTAGTTCCATTTGTTCACAAAAAATCACAGGAATACAAGGTCGCCCATTTTCAGTCTGCGGAATATAACGGGCTTTTTTATCCATACTCGTATCTATTTACGTTTTGTCAATATTTTTTTTGACAACTGTCAAAGGCTAGTAAACAGCTCATCGTCATTTCAACCAATTGCCAACCCACTACCACTTCCACTAGGTACAGGTCTCCTCTCTGCATAAAAAGTGTTGAGGCCATAGTCCACACGCCGCTGGCCAAGTGCGGGTTGGCAGACTTCACACATCATGGAGAACTCTCAGACATGCAGGTTTCCTCAAGATGTTTTCTTTCACAGTTAAAGCGAGTGATATTTAATTGCTATAGTAAACTCCACCTATAAATATTAATTCCTATCTATTGCACGTGAAAACACATATAAGCTAACGGTGTGTAATCAATTTGTAGTCGGTGTGAGCATCCAAACAGACGTTTGCATTTAAATCTTAAGTAGACATGTTTATCCGATGATGTACAAGAAAGTATCGAGTCGTTTGCTTTCTCTAAAGATTTCCTTACTACGATAATTACTTATCGATTACGAGATTTTCTTATACGGAATGACTTTCGTCTATGTTATTTGACTTCATTTGCCCATTATTCAATGCCCATTTGTCTCTTAAGTTCTTTGGGCATATCACTAGGAATACTGGTACCATCGAACACCTCGTTGTACAAGGTCGAGTCCAGGGCACACGTCCACGTGGTCGCTCCCCTACTAGGTGGACGGATTCAATCCGCTCCGCCACAAATTTATCCGTCTCCGAGTGTTCTCGTGATGCCACCAACAGAAATCGCTGGAAGGAGATCGTAAGAGCTGCTGTGAAGGCCAAGTCATAACCACGACCACTCTGCCAAGAGTGAACGAATAAGAAGAAGAAGAAGAATTTGTCTCTTATTTTTCCTTTACTTATAATATATCGTTTTACTTCGCTGCCTCAACGACCAAAAGATAATTTTCGCCACGACTTTGCGAATTTTCTTCACCCTCAGGTATATTATTTTCCGTGCTTCTACGTCTTTGCCTTATACTTTTAGCTTCTCTCCTCTTGAAAAGCTATTATATCTTCTATCTTTTGTTTAATCGGTTATCTAAAGAGTATCTTATTTATTTTTACTTAATTTATAAGTTAATTCTATTATTATTTTCTGTTAATTACTTAATGAATGGTTGTCTCAAGGATGTCTGGATGCGAGTAAATAAATGTATGATTCATCATATTATAGATATTTTTAATTGTATAATGCCTTATTTATATTGTCATACTAGTCATTGTTTATGAAACATTGCATGTAAGTACAGCCCTCCTCTACCTTCGTGAACCTTGTTTAACTTCTCGAGATTATTATATAATTTTTCTACAAATGCACCTGCAATTTTCAAAATGTATGCGTAGTTGCGTACGTAATCTGATTGCGATCTTTTAAACATACTTACGGCCTGAGAATGAGAAATATAGGCGATAAAGTTATTTTAATTAAAATGAACACGGTGACGTGATTTACGTCACAAGGTGAAACGAAAGGTACGTGATTTATCACGTGCGGTGTATGAAAACACTGTACCTACTCATTACACAAGCGATCTTACGCATAGTTCATGTATACATGGTTCTGTACTCCATAGGTGCGAAAAGGGATCCTATTAGTAAGCCACCGCTGTCTGACCTACTGTCCGTCTCTCTGTCTATCACAAAGGTAGTAAGAGTGTAAGGTCCTGTCCATTTTCGTCACACGAATACTTGTCATAAATTTTAAAGGACCAGCCTAGGACTTGTCTCTCTAATAGGTACGGTAAATTTACCTACAGAAGTACTTATTTTCAGGGTGTTCTTAACTTGAGTTTCTTCACGTATTTAGAATTCCATATATTATCTAAAACCTAAAACGTACATTTACGCACGTTTCTGAAACGAAGCTACAATTTAACTAAATATTCGTAAAAAATAAGTTCAACTTTAAGCAACATTGTTTTGGATTTTACCATCGCGAAGTTGCAGACAAAAACTAGTTTCTTATAAATGCAGTTTTAATTCGTAGTATACCTACCGTAATGAGTTACGAGAAAACAAGTGCAGCGGTACGAAAATTAAAGTTACGGTTTAATCGACCGAGCGAAGCGAAGGTCTCTGAGTTAACTAGAGAGATTTGCACTTGTCCGTCCGTCCGTCCGTCCGTCCGTCCGTCCGTCTGTCAGAGCCTTATAACTTTTGAATTACTGAACGTAATTACTTCAAATTTAGATATAATATGTAAACCGATGGCCTCCAGCCGAAAATGGCTTAAAAAGTTATAAAAATCTTTATTTCAGGGGGGCTCTCATAGAAGCGAATGCGAAGTAAAAAAAAATATCGCGTTACATAACATTGTTACGTATCATTTTAAAGATAATTTTGAACTGAGTACAAAAATTTTTTTTTTTTTAATTTTTCCCTTAAAATTGACGAAATGGGGGGCTTTCAAAGTGGCGATTTTATACCCTCGCTTGAAGACGCTCTCTAGGAAAATCCGCTATGGATTTTCAAACTGATTTTATGTTTTTAGGTCACTTATATCCTGTACTTGAACAACAAATACTAAAATTATATGAATATTATAAAGAAACGAGATTATTTAATTTTTAATGTACATCAGTAATTCATATAGCATCAACATAGCTTCACAATAATGCTAATAGATGGCGCAGTCAGTAACTATTCCCATGGAACTACGAGTTACGACTAACGACCTATCCCAAAAACAGTTTTGCGTCGACCATTATTATTTAGTTACTTATTATAATACAATAATTGTATTGTAATTTTTTTTGTACCATATTATTCAATTAAAATTATTTTTTAGTTAAATTTTAGTTAAATATTGTATATTTTCTATTCGCGTCGATAGATGACGATTTGTACAGATGCCCGTAACCCGGTTTCACTCGTTAGTACCTACATAATAATTCAATGTTTTCACTAACGTTCCCTAACCTTTACGGGCTACCTATAAGTTAGCTGATTGATGTTTTCTATCAACTTATTTATCACGATCCTGTACGGGACACCTAAAAGGATATTGGGACGGATGTTAGGACTTAGGATTGTATTTAGGAGCTACCTACGTTAAGAGACTCCTACTTAGGGGATGATTTAGGTATGTTTGGTGAAAACGGGCATAATAATAATGTCAGTTTTGGTTATCATGTATCGATTGAATGAATAATCATGGGATACCGTTACCGCGAGGTCTCAGTTCGGGGCGAACCACTAGTTATTATTAGGTATATATTAAAGAAGTATAAAACTGAACTCTTATTACAATTAGAATATGTTTTACTTCCGCAAATTAAATAGTCATTTCCGTCTTTGTCCGTTGGTTCGAGAGCCCATAGGTTATAATAATAAGTTAGTCATTTTTCGGTACTTGAGGTACAGAAAAGGCCGTTCATAGCCGTTGAATCAATCGAAGCTGCCTAACACCATCGAATGCTTAGAAGCGCAATAGTCGATGCGGTGATGCCGTTTTTAGTAAGCCTTCAAAGGCTAACTACGCAGTATCGTCGCGTTAGTAAGACGAGCTCGCAGAAAATTACTAAAAACTTACGCACTGTTCTGCGAAAGGGTATAATTCATCACAATAACCATCAAAAACGTAATTATCATTACTAGTTCCAGAAAATAGTTTCATGGCACTCAAACATTTGTTATTTTGAGCCTACTTTTGGAGCGGAACTTTGGTAGAAACTTCTGTTCTAAGCGTTATATTGAATATTTAATTGACCAATGTTTCTATACTGTTCAGGAATTTTTAGACAGTTGTAACATTTGACATATTTTTATTGCAAATAGCATTGAATTGACATTTATTTTTGTAACTAGTATTAACACCAAATATTATTATTGTACATATTAACTTACCTACCTAATGTTTACAAAACTTTGCACGCTATTTCTATGGCCATATGTGGTGAATTGATCCTATATAATTATGTATAACATCTTGTCTGTACCTGCATATGCAAATAAAGATTTGATTGATTGATTGATTGATTGATTGATTGATTGATAGTTGGATGGCTAACACTTGCACGCGTCACACACCGCAGATAAAACAAAGTCTTATCAAACTTCTCAAAATTTTGCCATGGGCTCCTGGACCATAGCGTGATTACGTTCCTCTGGCTAATCTATCACGAGTGTCCGACATAATTTATTATGGCGAAAGTGAATCCGGCTCTTAAATAATTTTCGCGATGGTATTGTTCGCAGCATGGGATCTTCGTTACAATGTAAATCTTTCACCTGTCACGGCATAATAACCTTCCTACTAAACTCCATACAAACACGATAAGAACAGTCAAATTGCTTTTATGAACCTTACAGAAATATTAAAGTACTGGCTTTTGCCCGCGACTTTATTCTCGTGGAGTTTAGTCTGGTGGGAGGCTTTGGCCATGGCTAGTTACCACCCTACCGTCAACGACGTGCCGCCAAGCGATTTAGCGTTCGGGCACGATGGCGTAGAAAGTGATTAGGGATATAGGTTAAATGTTCATTGCCATTCCCCTTCCAAGTTAGCCCGCTACGATCTTAGACTGTATCGTCACTTAACATCAGGTGAGATCGCAGTCAAGGACTATCTTGTCATCGAATAAAAAATTAAGGTTTTTGTTTTGAAAAGAGCAACCGCCGAGTTTCTTGCTGGTTCTTCTCGGCAGGAAGGGCATTCCGAACCAGTGGTAGACTCATCGACGATTCAAAAGCACTTGTAAAAAAGTTTATTTGAATAAAAAAAAGGAAGGGCAAACCAACAAACGAACACACTTTCTCATTTATGATATTAGTAAGGATGTGAAAGTATTTCCCTCTGTGTGTTGACTTTTTACGGTTAAAATTGATCTTGGCGATATTTGGAGCAATAACAGCTTACATCCTGGAGATTGACATACCTATAGTACTTTTCATTCAAGAAACCAAATTTTTAGACGCGAGACCGGATTGGCGCTTAGCGGCACGTCTCGGCCGGTAGGTAGGTTACTAGCAACGGCCAAAGCGTCCCACCAGACCCAGACCAGAGATACACACATCAAAAGTGTCTAGGGATCAAGCATTTTTATGCTGATTTCTTGAGATTGAGATGTGGCTTTGTAATAAATTTATGATTTTATAAATTTATATGGATCCTTTTTGGTGCATTTCATAATTTCATAATCAGCGATTAAAATCCTGCCAGGAAGTCCATCCTTATAGTGGTGGAACCATCATGGTATGGGCGGGTATTTGGATCGGCGGAAGAACTGAGTTGATTTGGATCAGAGGCAACCTCAACGCTCAAATTTATGCTGAGACGATTGTATCAGACGTCATCGTTCCTCTACAAGTGCAAATCGGTCCCTTATTTCAGTTAATGCATGATAATGCACGACCGCACACCGCAAGAGTTGTAAGACAGACTCTCGCCGCAGCTAACATCAATGTCCTGCCCTGGCCTGCTCAGTCGCCAGACTTGAACCCGATTGAGCATGCATGGGATATGCTACAGAGAAGAGCTCTGCCGAATATGGAGGGTATCCAGTGGCAAGAAGACTTTTTTTTGTTGTTGCAACGAACATGGGCGGCCATTCCACAGCGTGATTTGGATGAACTCATTTTGAGTATGCCAAACCGATGTTCTTGTGTTGTTAGTGTTCGCGGTAGAAACACGGATTATTAATTGTTTAAGTTACCCAATAAAATTTTAAAGAAAACTGTTATTTCAGTCTTTTTTTCGAACTTTAATGTTAGTGGTTCAAATGTCAAAAATCCCTTTATTAGGAAAATGGCAAATTTCTTTATTAATGCAAAGGTGACTTGGTTTATCGTTACTGTGACAAACGAAAACACTTTATTTGATGAATCCTTAAAGAAAATTTTAATTAATATCAATCAGGAGAAAAGTTATTGCAAAAATATATGTTGATCCCTAGACACTTTTGATGTGTGTATTTAGAAATTCTAATTCCCAAATTGCCCCCGCCGGTAATCGAACCCGAGGCACTTTATATTATACCTATTTGCGATTGAAGTCGCAGATATCAATCATATCATTAGTTTAATAATGTCAAATAGATTCAATGATCACACTGAGCACTGATTAGAGTGTCTATAGAAGCTTCCATTACAAAGGGTCTATCGGTGTCATCTACTCTCGATTTCATTATAGTTTGATCAGCTGTCTGTCACAGCCACATCTGTACGGTTATTGTGTATTGTTTGGCATGCTGATCGAGGTTTACTCATTTATTGTAAAAAATCAGCGCAGTTTTTGCTCGTGTTTTTTGCACAGTTGACTGGCAAAGAAGTTAATAAATAAAAATACTAACATTTTACTTAAGTAACCAAATAAGCTTCGATACGATTTACTCTGAATTGAGAATTGGAATTTTATAGTTAAACTAGCTTTTCTCCGCGGCTTCGCTCACGTTCGTTAAGTTCAAATTTAACCCGCATTTTACCCTCAGGGGTTGAATTTTCAAAAATCCTTTCTTAGCGGATGCCCATACGTCATACAGATGGCATACAGATACACACTTTGGCAAACAGATGGTTATCCATCTGTATGCCAAAGTTAAGCCCGATCCGTCCAGTGCTTTGAGCTGTGTGTTGATGTGATAGATCAGTCAGTTAGTCAGTCAGTCACCTTTTCCTTTTATATATTTTGATATTCTAATAACTTGTACAAACATACTCGTTACAACCTTGTTAAAATTAACTTCGAAAAATTTCTTTATTTATGGTTAAAAACATTGAGAACGTGTCGTGGCAGCAAAAAATCTTTGTATTGTGTTGGATCCAACGGCTCTTTCCGACTCGTGTGTTGTCGTCGGTCCACCGTTGGAGTCTGCGAACATTTTAACTCCTTGAGACACCAAAGACCATCGGTTGGAGGTAGGTCACACATTGCCACTTCAACCACACGAGTCACGACTCGACTTCGCGTCTAAAGGTACCAGTGAGGCTATTCTACCGTCTATGCCAGTGTTTTTCAATCTTCTTGAAAACGCGACCCCTTTACAAGTTAAAAAATTCTGGCGACCCCCAGGGTCTTACTGTCATTCATTCAAATACCTATATTAAACGTAAAATCAAAGAAATGGCGAGATCTGTGTAAACAAGTAGGTTTTGGTTTTTGAGGTGCGTTTTGGATTTATATTGAATCTCCCCGCGAATAAGAAAGAAAATCTTATATTTTTAGCATGTGAAGGCATGCTCAAAATGGAGTTTCATTCCTAAGATATTGATGTCTTCTGGATGAAAAGAAAATTGGAGTATCCAGAGCTAGCAAGCGACGCTTTAAAATTGTTAGTGCCATTCGCCACTTCTTATTTATGACTTAATATTTTCTACAATGGTAAATTAAAACAACATACAAAAAAGAAATAGGCTCCAATTAGAGAATGACTTCATCATTAATGTCTAAAATAGAACCACGTTTCGATAAATTATTGTTAAAAATAAAGAAACACAGCCTTCTCATTGAAGCTGTAGTTTTTTTTGTAGTGTAGGACCTACAAACATGACTTTTTTTTACCCACGGCCCCCCAAATAAGGCTTGGCGACCCCCCTGGGGGTCGCGACCCACAGATTGAAAAACACTGGTCTATGCCATAGCATAGACTCTATGGGCTAGAGTAAAACATAATATAACTCTTCATATATTTCATCAGCACCATAATTATATTACTAACGAGATCGAAATAAAACTAACCTTTCAAAGAGGACGAAAAACTAGACAAACAAAATAAATTCTACTCGTATGTGTAGGTGGCCTTTTTGTTAAAGAAATAGAGCGTTGAGTGTCGACTCTCAAAAATAAACTTCGGAGAAGAGTTGTCGAACATACGACCAAATGGTTCAGTAATAAAAACAACAAAAACTTGTCGTGTGTTACACCCAAGCTATTCAGTGGTCCAAAAATAAAATTGCTATATAGGTTGTGTATAAGTTGTACATAAGATTATGTAGTTTCTTCAAAACATAAAAGACGTGTCGACAAGCGATTTAGTGTTCCGGTACGATGGCGTGTCCAGAAACCGATCAGGGGTATGGGTAATTAAAACTGCCATACTACCTTCGAAGTTATCTTGCTGCCTTAGACTGCGTCGTTACTTACCATCAGGTAAGATTGCAGTCAAGGGGTATCTTGTCATCGAATTAAAAAAAGTATATTGTATAGAAGCAGGCGTTACTTTGCGGAAGTTCATGATGAGCAAGAAAAGGTTAGAATTATTTTGCTATAATCCGCCAACAGAAAAAATTTGTATGGTCAAACATGTAATTACAAGCTAAGCACCGCTCACCTTCACAGCCAAGCAAGAAAGCCAAGTTCCCAAGCAAGCAATGCCACCACCACTCTTACAATGCTATACTATAAAGTCGACATCTCCTGAGGATGCTCCGGTGTCGGGGCGAAACGTGCGTCGAGAGTAGTGTAAAAGTCTTGTAAAAGTGTGGTGGTGCATGTGAGTGGTGGTGGCATTTCTTGCTTGGGAACTTGGCTATCTTGCTTGGCTGGGTAGGTGAGCGGTGCTTAGCTTGTATTTGCATGTTTGACCATACAGATTTTTTCGATTGGCGGATTATAGCATAATAATTCTAACCTTTTCTTGCTAAAAAAAGTATGTTTCATAACTATGTTTTCATTGACAATAATAACTTGCAATTTAGTTATTAATTAATTAATTAATCGTTTAATAAAATTCTTGATTAAATTCTATATACAGTGCCGGCTTAAAGTTATGGCACACTACCTACATTTAATTCATAACCGTTCTTGGTAAAGATTGTATGTTAGATAATTAATTTTCTTGGCGTATGTTACGTGTGTAAATGTGTAATTAAAGTTTGGCCGTTCAGAGAATGCGTTCCTGACACATTTAGAATAATATTGTTTACCAAGTTATTTGACACTCAGTTTGGCACAAAATTATAACATTAATTGATTATTGATATAATAATGTTGTTTTAATGCTCATCAATTGTTAAAACGGTAAACAACCAGCAATAATATTTTTATCGTAACTGCAACGCCATTACAAAGTTACGTCGTCAGTTCAATCGCGACGTGTCAGGAACGCATTCTCTGAACGGCCGTAGTTTAAGCGGCCACACACATGTAGGTTTCCTTAAATTTTCCGGTACGCTGGGTGTGATTAATTAGTAAACAAAACTCAGGGTTTACTCGCTCCGATTGATTTATCATAATAACTGTTAACGTCATCTTGGATTTTTCTCGTTTCCTTTAATGGGTTCAAATTCAAACTTTGAATGGAACAACATGAACCCAAGCGTCCTAAGATTTATTTCCGTTTAACTCAGCCTTTAATATGTTTGTTAATAAAGTGCTTCGTAAACGTTTTCGTCAAGGTTAAACGTGGATGCGTTTTTTATACGTCGTCCAAATGAGCAGCGGCTTATAACCTAATTTCTTGAAATACCTAAATGGAATTTGGACCTCTTTTTATAATAACTCTAAATAGCCGCAGCCCGCTTTTTACTGCGCCACGGTAATGTCTACCGTCCCAGCTTTAGCATGAGTTGCTGTTTGTTAATTTGTTAGTTTACTGCACAGTCAAGTGTACAATTATTTGGTGTATTATAACTATTAAAAGTTAATACTTTATAGTCCCCAGCGATTGTACACACTATTCAGCGATTGTAAAATATAAACCCTATGTAACGTAACCATTTCATTAGACAATAAGAAAAAAAATCGAGTCCACTTCCTACCAGCCATACAACACACAGGGTGTTGCTGAAAAGCTGTGTGATGGACATAAATTAAAGCAGTTATTTAAATTTTGTTTTAAAATGTCATACTATAATGACAACCTTAATTACTTTATTTAAGGTTGACATTGTATGACATGTCAAAACATTAATTTTGAAATTATATTGCTTTATGCGTGGGAGTTGGTAGAATTCCTGAAGATATAGTGTGTGTGTGGGTGTGTGTATGGGATGTGTGTGTGTATGTGTGTCATATTAAACTGTCATTTAATAAGGAAATCAACTTTGGCATCATCATACTAAATTACACAAATAATAATTAATTAATTAATCAATGATTACTTGAAAAGTTACAAGTAGAGCTTGTTTTTGTTTTCATCTTTATTATTTTTTTTACCGTTAATCTTACGAAAATGTTTGTATGGGTGTCAAACTTAAAATACTAGTACGTAACGGTTAATCGTCAATGGGGTATTGTTAGATTTGCCATTTCGTTCCGCCTATTGTACTACATGGTGAAACAGGCAGGTGAAGCCGCGGGCAAAGACTAGCAACAACCTTTATACCTATTTGTTATTTCGTTTCGGCTTTGTAGGTATACGGTAGAATATAAATTTATGTACAGACTTTTATTTAGTTGTCACAAAACATAATATTATAAAGTCCGCGCCACGAAAAAAGTCCCGCGCAATCAGGTGAAACTAATAATTTTTGCTTATACATACGACTACTGGCGCTGCCTCTTAAATTGCCTTAAATTTTGAGAATTGCATTGAACTAAACATGTGAATGTATCTAAGCCATAATATGGAACTGCTCATTTCTAGATTTTAGAACCGTTTTTTCATTGAAGACAGTATACTGTATAACAACAAATATTTATATCTCTGTTATTTTGATCAAGGCCCTTGTTCTATATGATTCTTCTGAATTTACTTGCTCCGTATGATTTTATACTTCTTTTAAATTATGATTTTTTGATCACGCACCGGCACCACATACCAATACGCATTTGAAGTAGAAACTCAATTCTCAAGAATCTATGTATTACAAACAACAGTCAAACTTTAATATCTGAAAGAACAAAGCAAGCCGTTATTGATTGATAGGAGAGATAAAGCATATTTAGCGCGGTCGGTCCATTCCGTTCAACATACGAAAGTGAAATTACAAATTAGCAGGCTGGCTTATTTGGCCGCGCCTTTAACTCTAATTATTCTCATAAGAACAATTTCAAAGTGGAACATATCTACAACATTTTTCATCTTTATTACTTTTCTTCTACTTTATCAGATCTAATCCGTCCTTGAGTATCTTCTGGTCTTCTCATTTATTCTCTAACAGTAACAAACAATTAGTATCTGTTTCCAGTTTCAGTTCTGAAGTCATTCCTTACTGGACACGGACAAAGTCGCGAGTGAAATCTAGTTAATAATAAACGGTTATCCATTATTCATATAGCGTCTTCGTCCTTTACAATCATCTCTGTAAATACTATTCATAAATACTTATACCTTAATTGAGTTACAACGGAATTGAATTCTTAATTAAAAGTGTTCAGTAGGCGTCCTGAAGTTTTAGCACCTCTTTTCTATCTGACTCGTTTCAATCTAAAAACGCTCTATAAATAGCTTAAGTGCTAATAAAATATATTTAATCGTAAGATAATTGAGCTAGCATACTACTATTTTAAAGTTTTTATGTTATGGAGTAGTCAACTGGGGTTATAATTTTGCTATTTTATGTGTCGTCCGCTGTACGTGCTAAGCGTAATTACTACGCATTTTAATTAACTCTTTCATTATGTATTCGTATCTAACGTTATTATTGTTAAATTGGAACACTGTTGAATGTTCTTTTTCTTTTCTGGATACTAAATCTGTAAAGTTTATTGTCTTAAGTTTGAATTTTGAATTTTTTGGGGGCTCTATTAAGCTGTCTGGATTAATTATCTTAAATGTTCTATATTGA
This sequence comes from Oeneis ivallda, assembly GCA_029955525.1. Lineage (NCBI taxonomy): Eukaryota > Metazoa > Arthropoda > Insecta > Lepidoptera > Nymphalidae > Oeneis > Oeneis ivallda. The sequence continues at coordinate 7,428,076 of JARPMR010000022.1, read as the reverse complement.
ATTCTAAAAATTTTACATATACTAAATGATTGTGCTTTATTAAAGTAATGCCCCTGGAAGATAAAGGTTTAGTCCCAGCTTTATAATTGTTAAGCTATTTATGTTTCAAGTGAAACTGAATCTTGAACTAAAACAAACACAAAATTTTTTATTGATGTTGAAATCAATTCAATGTGATGGTTATTTTTAAACCATCAACGATGTGTGTACTACTACTATTATTAAAATGCTCGTACTGTTTCCTACCAAGTTCAAAAAGTAAATTTTGCAACAAATAACTGAACATAAACCCTAGTCTTTGTATATCATTTGACATGTATATAAACCTAAATGAAAATCTTGTGTCACGATGTATGTTCGGGATAAACTTGAAAACTACTGAACCGATTTTGATCAAACTTCGTAACTATCCGTAATTTGGACCAACTTAAAAGATAGAATAGTTTTATCTTAATTATTGACATCAATATTTGTTATTACAAATTAAAATATGTTAATTCCACGACAGTCATATATAGTTTATACAGTCCGAGATTTAGGTTGCTAGGCATTAGGCAACCTATCAACCTAAATCTCGAACGATGTTAGATTGCGAGATAGTCTTAACCCAAATAGACTACTTATCTTAATAATCCTTACTAATATTAAAAATGCGAGAGTGTGTTTGTTTGTTGGTTTGTCCTTCAATCACGCCGCAACAGACCACTGAGTAACGGATTGACTTGCACTTTTTATCCCGGAAAATCAAAGAGTTCCAGAGGGAATTTAAAAACTAAATCCACGCTGTCGAAGTCGTGGGTATCAGCTAGTTTCTATTATAAATACCATAATGCTCTTGCATACTCTGGCATACCATCATGTACAAGCCTCTCAACATCCGGTTCTTGTACCGTACACCGCCTCTGGCTATCATGTTGATGCTTTATAAGCACTGACTGGTTGTTTTACAATATATCATTACCTGATAGCCTTTTAGCTAATGGTAAATAAGTATTTTCTAATACCTTTATTGATATTACGTGGTTACTTCACTGGAGGGCATACACGTTACGTAGAGCATCTTCATTTGTGACGTAATGCGTGGTGAGAAGATCTACCCATTGTTTTAAACTTTTAATATGTGGTTTTTAAAGCCTCAAAATCGTCATCATCATCAGCAATCCATTAACGGCTCACTACTCAGCGCAGATCTCTCAGAGCCCTGGCCTGCAAATTGGCAGATTTCACACACATTTGAAAACATTAAAGAACATTATGAAGCCTCAAAGTCTCAATTAATACGTAGTTAAGGGGGTCTACTGACGTGCATAAGAAGGCACAACCTTTTTGCTTAGCTTGGAAATAAATCTGTCTGTTATCCTTCGTTAGAACTAGTAAACTAGTGAACTAGTACTCAAAGTAAATACGAGTATAAGAAGCAGCCCCGGATCTTCAATTTTTTTTAGGCGGGGCAAAAACTGAAAAATGCCGCTCCCGCCCACTTATATTTATTTTTACCGAAAAAAAAAATCGAAAATTATTTTTAGTTTTATTAAAAAAGGGAGGAAAATCGGGGCTTTGAAATTTACCGAGTAACTTTACCGAGTGGGGTATCATGTGAAAGGCCTTTACCTGTACATTCGAAAACAGATTTTTATTTATTTTTATCTATAATAGTTTTTAGCTTGCGGATGTAGTAGAGTAAAGCAAGTCAATACAAATATTAGGAAAAGCATCCTGCAAATCATGCGCATAGATCTGTTGCAAGAGATAGAAACCGTTAGCCTTTTCTATATCACCAAATAATAGCGGAGCTTGCTCTTTAAAAACGTAAAGTTCCTGGCAGAATTCAACGGCGCTTAAATCTCGCTCGTATTTTCGAGCCAGATCTGCTCCATACTTTTGCAGTTCTTCAATTGACATTTTCAAAATATTAGTACCATTAAGAAAAGCAAAATTCAAATTCAGCATGGTAGCACAATCAAACCTCTTTTTAATTTCTGATATGATTCGATCAAAAACCATCATTATTTCTTTAGAAAATAGTTGAACAGGTTGGAGTGTTTGTAATTCGTCTTCACACATCTCATCGTTAGTTTTTACGTTTCGGAATTCGTTTGTTTTGCAAAATAGGGTCAACACCACTTTCAGCAACTTCTCCAGCCTCTGTTATCCAATATTCCATTGAATTTTTTTTCATTTTTTGCAAAGTTTTGAGAAGACCATCCATTAGTGCGACGGAACGGGCAAGGATAATATCTTCTTTCTGAATTTCTATTAACACTCGATTGATTTCGCGGAGAATATTCGCCCAAATAGTTAAATTAAGAATAAATTTAAAACCTTTATAGCAGTTAAGAGATAACCTGCCTCGTACTTAGCTTCTGGAGCACGAGAAGTTTGCTTAACTTCTTCTAAGGCTTCCGCTATTTCTGGCAAATTATTTAATAGGGCATTCACAGCAAAATGTTTCGCCGACCATCTCGTCTGACTACTTCCTTTTAAATTTGTTTTAACGTATTTTTTCATAATGTCCCACCTAGTAGTGGAACCAACAAAAAAGCAATATTCTTTTTGAATTAGTCCAAATAGGTTAATAGCTTCCTGGCATGATGAGGCAGAATGAACACCTACAAGATTTAAGGAGTGAGCCAAGCACGGTACGAACTCGGCCAGCTAATTACTTTCTGCAATCCTGGCTTGTACTCCTTTATGGATGCTGGCCATATTGGACCCATTATCATAAGATTGGCCACGACATTGTCCAATATCTAAATCATAAACTGCCAATTTTTCTAAAATCTATTTATTTATTTATTTAGTAGGCAAACCAAACAGATTACAATGATTACTTATACCTAAATTCTTAATTTATAACATTACGATCTTATGGCCTATAATCTGTTGACAAATGTCCTCTCCTGTCTTTCCAGCAACTTCTATGAAATCAATGAAACTTTCTTTTATTTCACACACATCGCCAGTTCTTTTTACATATCGAATTACCTGGCTCATTTGTTCTGTATAGGATACATCTGGAGTGCAGTCGAACATTATCGTGTAGTATTTGGCTTCTTTGATGTCATTTAAAATGCTATTCCCTTTTTTAAGTGTTCTATATAATTGAAACTTAAGAGTTGAATTATGTTTGGCGAGCAGGGAAATTAAGTTCAAGAAGTTACCTTGACTAGGCTGAGGATATTGCGTGATGAGATCGCTAGGAGTTTCGTGGGACCCGCGAAAAGTAAGGCAGTTTGTGAATAGATACAATACAGCATCCATAACAATACGGAGGATCTGTCTCCATTTTTCTTTCTCTGAGTGAATTACTCTCTCAATGTCTTGATCAATACCCTGGCATGATTTCATTTGTTGTACCCGTGTTTTCCACTTGATCATACACTCTTTGTGCATTTGAGTTGCCTCGTGTTCGGTTAATCTCTCTGATTTTTTTTCCAATCAATAAACCCTGTAGAATGCAGATGTGGCGGTAGAAGACGGTTTCTGGTAAAACTTGCAGCACGCACAAAAAATTGCATTTTTTGTCTTAGAAAATATAATCCAAGATCTTTTAACCCTTTCGCAATTAGCCAACGTCCTGTACCTACCACATAGAAGATGTTAAATGTCTGCCATTGCGTTCAGTAGATCTAAATTCAATGTTTTCAGGGTGATTTTCTGCTAATAATACAGCCTGATTGCTAAAGAAAGACCGTTGTTGGTCAGTCATTTTTTCCACCCCTGGCCATGAATTTTCTGTACTTGTACTATTATTTATTCCGTGGTCAAAGTTAGGTAAATGATGAGTTGTCCATTAGTGTGTAAAGTGTGAATTTGGCCGCCCTCTGAACTTGCCGCCCGGGGCGTAGGCCCCGGCTTGCCCCCCCCTAGAACCGGGGCTGATAAGAAGTTAATACCAACCTCATTAATTGGATAAAGTAAAGTGGTCAAGAAGGCACTATGGAAAGTGCGAATTACTTTCATTGTAGTCATAAAAAATGAACAATATACATTCTTATGACCTCAAAAACTTTATACTTTCTACTAATACAGATAAGAATTAAGGCAATCCAAACAGCGGGACACAATCGAATGGAATTATTGAGATTGGCGTAAGTGGGCCACAGACCGGCGGTCAATGTTAATTTAAAAGATGTTTATAATGATTTATTGAATGGAGCTTTAATTGTATTATCTATTGTAGTTTGTTTTAGCCGGCTAACGTGCCCGGCCATGAACTTGCCGTTATAAGCGAAAGCATAGCGTGGGGCGGCGAGCGGTAAGAACAAATCTACTAAAATATTATGTGATTTGTATGAATGAATGTGATTAATCAAATAAAAGGTATGTGGCGTGGCATGAACAACACTCCGCCTGCCGACACCGCACTTCTTGACGTGACGCTTCACGCTTAGCCAAAATTCGTGGCCGGGTGGTAACTGGTAACGTGCGTAAACGTAAAGGTATCATTTTCCGTTATAAGAAACGTAATATTACCTACTAAGCAATTAAGTGTCTTATCCAACTTACTTTCCTTCTACGTATGATTAATATAAGTTAGACTTTGCGCATATTCATTGCTTTTTATAAATAAACAGAATGATTAAACCCCTTCATCCCTTAATCATGGCATTTATGTAACTTTGACTTACCTACCATTAAGGAACTTGATATACCTAATGTTCCACTTTGCCAGTTTTAATACCGAATTATATTAAAATAAACAAGAAAATAAGGTTTTCAAAAGCACAAAGTCTGCTTAATCATAATAATATTATTATGAATTAGATGAGAATTTTATTTTGTTGGTCTTTATTGTTAACCATAGTAATTATGTTAATTTAAATTATTCATCATATACATTTCTATAGGTTTTCTTTTAGAATAATATGGGAAAGTTCTCAATTTTAGAATGACATTCGTGTTCCATTAGCCTATTTCCCTATTTTCTATGCATCTACCTGCCTATTCATTAAAAATGCTGCGACGAATAAGGTGAAAACTGTACAATATACATGGGCTTTCTTCTCACGGCATATTAATGCCATGTGATCCGTATGGTAATTTACCATAAAGCGACACTGCATTCTTGGTCGCATTGCGGAGTCAAGAGTCACATAAGAATATATTATTTATTACTTTTTACAGTTATCTTTTGAAGTGGTATTAACTGCGATTTAATGTAGAATACTTTTACTTTTCCAAATATAAAGTTCTTGAGATGTAGGGCAGACACGTACCTCGATAGACTTATTCTTCTAATAGCAAGTTTCCCTGTGATTATTTTTTCGCATCACAATGGTGCTTTTGTTTTTGGTTGAATTTATAATACACACACACTATCCAAAGATTGTGTTGCTGTTTTAGTAATTAGTGAAAGCAGCAGAACTTTTGTCAGTTCAGGAAAGACAAATCCGGAAAAGATTTGCTAAGATAGAAACTGATTAGGTGTTGGATTTCATTAATTGACATATGCCTTCCAAGTTAACCCGTATTCATTTTAAAGGGCATCGTCACTAGAAGAAAGCTAGCAGAAGAAGAATAATTATAAGATGACAAACTTAAAACCCTTTATAATTTGAAAAGTTCAAATTATCTGATTATTGAAGCTGAGATCCATAATCTGAAACAATTTGGCTTCCATAAATAAGTAAGGCTCACGAACTCTACATTTTTATTTATACCACCGTTCACTCTACGTGCAATATGAACGATAAAGTAACACAAGAGGTCGATAGCAATCTTACGATCACGAAATATAAAACTTAGATTGTTAGCAAGTGTGAACTTTGCAAACAATGAAATCTGATTATGAACACAAAATGTTAAATTAACTAATAATAGCATTGATATTGACTTATACCAAATATTACATGTCAAAATAGTCGATTTATTATTTTAGAAAGGATAGTGCAGGGCGCAAGGCAAGTATTTTTACCAGCCAAAAACAAGTCTAAGCCTAAGTTCAAAGAAAACACCAATGCGGCAAAGTCGATTGATAACGAATGCTTAGGTTAGCACCTAAGTGCAACGTTCCGACTAAAAGGTTATAATTAAACAGTGTAACTGCTATCTGCAGTCTGCACCGACCAGAGACAGAAATACGAATAAGGAATCTTGTTTGATTTAGTGTCGTAATACCTTCTCGAGGTCATTTAATGTTTCTTACGGTAGAGTAACGGTTTGGTCGGTTAGCATTTTCAATGAGCGTATTGCCGGCGTTTAACTAAGATTAATCGGGGGTCTAAGTTAGTAATAGAGGGTTTTGACTAATTAGTTCAAAGATTAACGATTAAATTTATATTTCCTAAATTATTTAAAAGTTTCCTTGAAATTGGAAAAAACAAAATTTCCTACAAATATTACTCATAATATGATTTTGAGTTGATAGCGTCGAGTAATACTTAAAAAGATAAGTGAATCGAAAAAAATGTAGCTTTCATATGAAAACAGTAGGTACGCTACGAGTATGATAGCTAGTCGTAAGATTACGATATAAAATGAGACTATGCAAAATGATTGTTAAGAAGTTGTTACGATGATACGTGACCGCTGTAACTAAGATGATCTTGTTCGACTCATACTCAGCTTAGCTCGCAAAGCTTATCATTATTCATATTATAACCGCTAACGCCTTTCTTTTTAGCAGCTATATCGATATCGAGGTGCGATAAAATTTGAACGTTCTCAAGTTCTCACGACACCGGCGGTCATTCTATTGAGGTATAAATAACTCGAATTCAATCGGTCACGGCTTGTTTGTATGTTTTTGCGATTGCCGCGACTGGATGAATGTTAGTTTTGTTTTATTGGCACTGGTTGGCACGACTGCACTTAGTTTAATATTCGGACTTTCTGAGTTATTGGGTTTAATAGATACGGTTATTGTTATGTTTTTTATTGTATTTTTGAACTTATAATGAATATTATTGTGGTGTTTTCTCTCATAGGAGATTTGTTCTTTTACTACATCTATCGTTTAGCAATGTAGACTACAGAAATATCATGTTGTATTTTTTTAAATGGTTGTGATTGTGTGTGGTGTAGTGAGTGGTGATTCATCATTATCTGAATGTGTGTGGTGTAGTGAGTGGTGATTCATCATTGTCTGAACCTAACGCCGCGCGCCGCCGGCCCACTACTGGGCACGGGTCTCATCTCAAAATGAGAAGGGCTACGGCCATAGTCCACATGTGGAATTGCATTGGTAGCCATCATTTGCGGACTCCTAATTCTATATCTTCTAAGGTTGAGATTTATTGATCGACTGACTGATATCTGATTTTAATGTCGATTTAAAGCGAGACGTCATTTTCATTCAACCAATTTGTGATTGTGGTCTAGCAGAAACCTGTCTAAACCCGTTTTTTACTCAAGAAAGGGCTTAAATATTCCTTAATTCAATTTCTCAACGTTATTATGCTTTCAACAAATTTTATCCAACAGTTTATTTTCAAGAAGTTAATAATACGTCATTTATTACAAGAATAAAGATGGTTGTTTCTTTGCTTAGTGCCGTAAATAACACATCTTTCAATATTAACGTCTTATAAATTAGAAAGCGTGCCATCAATCTCAAAGTAATCTCTAACTGTTTGTATTGTAGGAAGTGGATGTATAAAACGCTATTCTATTCTTGGTTACCATTTGGTTAGGTCGTAGAAGGTATTTGAAAGATTTATTTCGTGACACGTTATAGTAGTGTGCTAGTGCTATGGAGGAAAGTTTTATGGATGTTTCACCATGTTTCATCATGTTGACGTGTGATTTTACTTCTTTAATTTTTTTTTAGCTGTGGGATGAGTTTCATAGGCTTTATGAAGTAATGACAAAATTCAATAAAGTCAGGAAAAAAATTTTAGATAAATCCTTTGGATTTGTATCAAATAAATGATTCGAAAATTTATAATTCGTATTTATAATATGTTTATTTAAGCAAATAATTAAGTAATGAGTTACGTTTTAGTTTTGCAATTTCTAATAGATCTTGTTGCGTCCAGTAAAAATTGATGAAGATGTTAAGACAATTTTATCATTACCACCATGTAAGAATGTACAAATTTGAATTGGGTTTTGGGACAACAGAATTCAAAGGGTTTAGTACCACAAATTAAGGAAGTATAGAAAGTTTGAGGTTTCACTGAAGCTGTTAAACACATATCCTGTAACATAGAGACAACATTTCCAAATATTTACTTTAGAAGGAAGCCACAGTATAGAGCTTTTAGAACGCGTTTTATGATTATCATTAAAGTTTAGTTTTATAACCCTGTGGCGCCGTTGGATCATTTTAAATACACCGCAACAGTTTTGTTAAGTCTTTGTTTATTACATCACATAAATATGTCTCTACATGTTTTGAAAAGTTGATTTTTGTAGTAAATATATTTCTTTATTAGGATTATGCAATAGTTTTAACCTATATACAAAGCCTGTTCTTAAATGTAAGATATAATGTCTAATTCGGATAACGTTTAATCTCGACACATGGAATGATTTCCTTGTACCTTAGAACATTAACATTTATTTAATGTTTCCTTTAGTTACATATTTCAACTTGATTAAGTTATGTTATAAGATTGTGATTTGTGATATTATATATCAAGTATAAAAAAAGCATAATCTTCGTAGTCATGCTTTTTAACATGTTTTGTAGCTGTTGTTGTGTGCGTTTTTCAACTTTATTGTACGTGATCCGATTGTAATGATTTTGGTTTGAGGTGTTACATTTTTTATCCTTGTTAGCAATTTATAAATTAGTAATTTACATGATAAACTACTGAAGGCTAACGCTAAAGATAATCTATTTATTAGCTCTTGGAACGGTCACGTTTGCTAAAAATGTTACTGAGATTGAAAAAGTGTGCTATAATTTCAACCAATGCTTTGCTCAGATGACTTTACCGGTAAAAGTTAAAACTATTCGACCGAGCGAAGCGAAGGTCTTTGAGTTAACTAGGGCGATTTGCACTTGTCCGTCCGTCCGTCCGTCCGTCCGTCCGTCTGTCAGAGCCTTATCGACCGAGCGAAGCGAAGGTCTTTGAGTTAACTAGGGCGATTTGCACTTGTCCGTCCGTCCGTCCGTCCGTCCGTCCGTCTGTCAGAGCCTTATAACTTTTGAATTACTGAACGTAATTACTTCAAATTTAGATATAATATGTAAACCGATGGCCTCCAGCCGAAAATGGCTTAAAAAGTTATAAAAATCTTTATTTCAGGGGGGCTCTCATAGAAGCGAATGCGAAGTAAAAAAAAAAATATCGCGTTACATAAAATTGTTACGTATCATTTTAAAGATAATTTTGAACTGAGTACAAAAATAATTTTTTTTTAATTTTTCCCTTAAAATTGACGAAATGGGGGGCTTTCAAAGTGGCGATTTTATACGCTCGCTTGAAGACGCTCTCTAGAAAAATCCGCTATGGATTTTCAAACTGATTTTATGTTTTTAGGTCACTTATATCCTGTACTTGAACAACAAATACTAAAATTATATGAATATTATAAAGAAACGAGATTATTTAATTTTTAATGGGCGTCAGTAATTCATATAGCATCAACATAGCTTCACAATAATGCTAATAGATGGCGCAGTCAGTAACTATTCCCATGGAACTACGAGTTAAATTCAATGTTTGATAAATAATTCAATGTTTTCACTAACGTTCCCTAACCTTTACGGGCTACCTATAAGTTAGGTGATTGATGTTTTCTGTCAACTTATTTATCACGATCCTGTACGGGACACCTAAAAGGATATTGGGACGGATGTTAGGACTTAGGATTGTATTTAGGAGCTACCTACGTTAAGAGACTCCTACTTAGGGGATGATTTAGGTATGTTTGGTGAAAACGGGCATAATAATAATGTCAGTTTTGGTTATCATGTATCGATTGAATGAATAATCATGGGATACCGTTACCGCGAGGTCTCAGTTCGGGGCGAACCACTAGTAACTTTTGAATTACTGAACGTAATTACTTCAAATTTAGATATAATATGTAAACCGATGGCCTCCAGCCGAAAATGGCTTAAAAAGTTATAAAAATCTTTATTTCAGGGGGGCTCTCATAGAAGCGAATGCGAAGTAAAAAAAAAATATCGCGTTACATAAAATTGTTACGTATCATTTTAAAGATAATTTTGAACTGAGTACAAAAATAATTTTTTTTTAATTTTTCCCTTAAAATTGACGAAATGGGGGGCTTTCAAAGTGGCGATTTTATACGCTCGCTTGAAGACGCTCTCTAGAAAAATCCGCTATGGATTTTCAAACTGATTTTATGTTTTTAGGTCACTTATATCCTGTACTTGAACAACAAATACTAAAATTATATGAATATTATAAAGAAACGAGATTATTTAATTTTTAATGGGCTTCAGTAATTCATATAGCATCAACATAGCTTCACAATAATGCTAATAGATGGCGCAGTCAGTAACTATTCCCATGGAACTACGAGTTAAATTCAATGTTTGATAAATAATTCAATGTTTTCACTAACGTTCCCTAACCTTTACGGGCTACCTATAAGTTAGGTGATTGATGTTTTCTGTCAACTTATTTATCACGATCCTGTACGGGACACCTAAAAGGATATTGGGACGGATGTTAGGACTTAGGATTGTATTTAGGAGCTACCTACGTTAAGAGACTCCTACTTAGGGGATGATTTAGGTATGTTTGGTGAAAACGGGCATAATAATAATGTCAGTTTTGGTTATCATGTATCGATTGAATGAATAATCATGGGATACCGTTACCGCGAGGTCTCAGTTCGGGGCGAACCACTAGTTATATGAAGATGCGTGATCTTAAAGAATGGATAGGATTATTAATTATTATCCTAAATCCTATAATTACCGATTATATATTGTTATAAGTCGTTTCCTTCAAAGGCAGGTTGAAATGGAAAACTGATTGAATAATAACGCCAACATTGCCGGAGCTTTATTGAAATGCCGCAGTTTATCTATGCTAATATTATAAGGGAAAGTTCGCAACATAGTTTCAGAACAAGCAATGTTCCATGGAAAGATCGTTTCGAATTCTATATCCTTATGTAACACTTGACAAAGTAATATAATTGTAGAAGTTTAAGTAAGACCTAGTAGTAGCTGTACTTAGTTAACTTAATGGCATTTTTTTATAGTAGTTTAATAATAATCTGGGAACACGGCATCGGCAGTGCCCCCACCAGGTCGAGCAAAAAAGCGGAACGGGTGCCACCGGTGGGAATGGGGCTGCTTTCTGTCTGCCCGTCTTAACATGAATTGAATTTTAGTACCTACGCTTTTTTTGGAACCTCACCTCATTGTGGAAATATTCTATTCTATTCTATTTTAACAAAGTCGCATGGGTTAAATCGGCATGGCATCCGGCTGCCCACAAGATAGTATAAAAACGTATTACAATGTAATAGCTGTATAATAATATTGTAAAATGATTATTTTGAAAAGATAATAATTAATATAATAAAATTGCCATAATTTTGCCAGTACGAGGATGTGATAATGTTTTTATTGTTAGGTTCAGAATTAAATCACCTTAACCGAAGAACTGCAGCAAACCTATCGTAAAACACCTTATAAAAATTTCGATGGTCATATTGATGAAGCATTATATTATTTATCTACTCCAACATCGAAAAGTTCCAATTTCGAATTTGACACCTGAATCGAAATGAACCCTCTTTCGGTTTTGCTTCTCATTTCGATGCAGCTCGTTGTATGGGAGCTGAATCGAAATGGTTATCTTCTTAAAATAGGATACCTAAAGCTAAGGCTCTGAGTTCTGGCACTTTTGTACCGTTCATATGACAGAGGCGCCACAGGCGGCTGGTGGCGGCTTACGGAGTTACTTTTTGTTGACAGAGGCGCCACAGGCGGCTGGTGGCGGCTTACGGAGTTCTTTTTGTTACTTTATTGAGCCTACGGCGTATTTTGTTAGTGATTTTATTTTCCTTGTCGTAGATAAAATCTTGTATGCAACTGAACGTAATTAGTCATTTTAATTCTCGTACTATCCTATTTTGATACTCGGCAAGCCTCGTATCAAAAAACAGCACTCGAATTAAAATTACCCTCATTACGATGCAGTTGCATAAATAGCTATTAATACTTTCTTACTCTTTATAGTCATTTGATTTTTACTCTTCAAATTCAACAGTATATCATACAGATAGATTTAGATCGTTAATTTTAAATGTTCAAGTTTCGCAATTGAAATTAAAATTTTTTGTATGACCAAATCATCGATGAATTTGTAATGTTCGCAATTACCACGGGCGCGGGTAATTTCGATTTCACTAACGAAATTGTTTGATCGATTCGCAGCTTTCTTTCTTTCAGCGAAACTTTTAATAAATAACCGGTTTTATCTTTTGCGTAGGTTTGTTGTGATAACATTAATAGTAGATTGTTACACAAGGGACGTAAGTAAGCTATTACAGAACAAGATCCAATTTGGCGCCAGTGCGAGCGCAGCTCGCATAGGGCGCTAATGGATCGCGTGCACCCGAGATATTTAGTCACACGAGCGAGCGCAGCGAGCGAGGGTGAATATAGTTCGAGGGTGTAATAGCTACTTGCAACCGAGGTAAGCATTCTACTTTATATCATTCTTGCGAGGTAAATAAAACATTGGTAATGCAAAATGAAATTTTAATTAGAATAATTAGCAAATTTAGAGAAAAAATAGAAAAAAATGGTTTCTTATTATATCCCTTTACGAACAAACTTCACAAACTTTCAGATCAAATGAAATGCCGCCATTTCCATTTTTTTTTCGTAAATAGTTTTCTATTTTTTTTTTTACGGCTCTGAGTTCCAAGGAGTTTTGCATAGTTTGAAATGTATGGAAATTAAATGCCGCCATGTTCAGTGTTTTTTTTTCAGTAAAAAGTTTTCTTACCATTTTATAAGAAAAGAGATTGTTTACCAAGGAGTTTTGCATAGCTTGAACTGTAATGTGAACATTACAATTCAAGCATAGTGCGACGTAATGTTGCCTTGAATTGCAAACACCAACTTACAAGGAGACTTTCCACCATAGTAATCCCTAGTTACTGAGCAAGTATGATATAAAATTACATTTTGTGTGCTTTTTTACTCTTTTATACTACACCTGCTCGGAAAGTACCGTCTGATTCGTGTCATATCGAGAAAGAGCGAGAAAGAAAATACGTCTTTACGTGGAGACAAATCTGCGGGCTGAAAAAATGTATGAAATTTCATTACTTACGTGCTTTAGCGGGTTGAAAAGTTGTATGAAAATCCATTACATACGTGGTTGTTTTTTTTTTAATTTTGGATAAAGTTCAGTAATAAAAATACTTAAAAAAATTGTGGTAAGCTGGCTACTTTTAAGGTACGCCAGCTACTTTAGAGATACTCCGTCTACTTTAGAGGTACGCAGGCTACTTTGGTGGTACGCAGGCTACTTAGAAGGTACGCAGGCTACTTAGAAGGTACGCAGGCTACTTTGGAGGTACGCAGGCTACTTTTAAGGTACGCCAGCTACTTTAGAGGTATGCCGTCTACTTTAGAGGTACGCGGTGGTACGCAGGCTACTTTGGAGGTACGCAGGCTACTTTGGTGGTACGCCGGCTACCTGCGTACCTCTAAAGTAGCCGGCGTACCTCCAAAGTAGCCTGCGTACCTCTAAGGTAGTCACCGTAGAGGTACGCCGACTACTTTAGAGGTACGTAGGATACTTTTCAGGTACGACAGCTACTTTAGAGGTACGCCGGCTACTTTAGAGGTACGCAGGCTACTTTGGAGGTACGCAGGCTACTTTTAAGGTACGCCAGCTACTTTAGAGGTATGCCGTCTACTTTAGAGGTACGCGGTGGTACGCAGGCTACATTGGAGGTACGCAGGCTACTTTGGTGGTACGCCGGCTACCTGCGTACCTCTAAAGTAGCCGGCGTACCTCCAAAGTAGCCTGCGTACCTTAAAAGTAGCCTGCGTACCTCTAAGGTAGTCACCGTAGAGGTACGCAGGATACTTTTCAGGTACGACAGCTACTTTAGAGGTACGCCGGCTACTTTAGAGGTACGCAGGCTACTTTGGAGGTACGCAGGTTACTTTGGAGGTACGCAGGCTACTTTGGTGCTACGTATGGCACGTACGGAACGTGACCATACGTACCTCATAGCATATTTAATTCCGCAATAACAAAACCTTGTAATTTATTTCAACAAACTTATAATAATATTAGTTCAGCAACTTCTGCACGTACGTAATATCCAAGCACATCTCTCCCCACCTTTATTTATAAAATTAATTAGTATATAAGATCTTTTGTAAATACGTAATATATGCCACTACCATTAGACACTGCAGTCTGTGTTTCTTTATTCCTTCACCGGTCTCTCTGCAAGAACACGCTATTACACTGCAGCCGCGGTGTAACGCAACAGTGGTGACCCCGACCGTGAAAAAACCTCAACGTGATTCTGCTCTCCGACGTACGAAGCAGTGATCCTCAACCGTGTCATCCGACGCGTTCATCCGACGAGATCGTACCCAACGTGTCCAACCAACCAACGAGATCGGCCAACACATCAAGACATCCTCATCATTGTGAGTCATATTTTTTCGTCATCATGGCTCGTCAAACACCTGTCAAAGGTTTCGGCGCTGGCAACTCTACAGACGAACAACTCAACGGCAGCACAGACTTAGTGGCATCAGTCTCAATAGCAGAGAGGATTCCGCAGTTCTGGACGGATTCACCGCGTCTTTGGTTCTCTCAATTTGACGCAATTGTGGCTCCGCAGAAGCAAAGTGATGAATACAAGTTCAACGCGGTCGTATCAAAATTACCCAAAGACGTCATCCATCAAGTCAGCGACATTTTAACGAGTCCGCCTTCAGAGAACAAGTACCACTGCATCCGGGAACGGCTCATCAGCTGTTATGAAGAAAGCGAACATCGGCGATTCCATAAGCTTTTGTCTGAGATGGACCTGGGAGATCAAAAGCCATCCCAACTATTAAGAAAAATGAAAGAAGCTGGCTGCGGCAAGATTAATGACGACACACTACGCTTATCATGGATGAGACAACTTCCTCCATCCGTAACCTCCGTGTTAGCGATTTCCGAAAATTTGGCACTGGACAAGCTGAGCGAAATGGCTGATCGCATCTACGAGAACAGTCGCTGCAATACGAACATATCGTCTTCGGCATCAGCTGACATTAATTTAATCACCCAACTGACGTCACAAATTGCAACGATGCAGTTAGAAATTGCAGCGCTACGCAATGACCGCTCGCGAACAATGCATCGACACGCAGCAGTTTTAGTCAACCTCGGTACAATAGACCTAGGTCAAGTTCACGCCTGCATTCACGATCGGAACTACGTAGCAATTTTTGTTACTATCATAAAAACTTTAAAGAAAAAGCTCGAAAGTGGAAAAACCCTGTTCTTGGGTAAACAAACATTCGGAAAACTAGATTCAGCACAGCGTGCGGCGAGACTCTGTGCTATTCTTCCCTCAAATCGCCTAACGATTACCGACTCTAACAGTGGTTATCGATTCCTCGTGGACACTGGGGCGAACATTTCAGTCATTTCAAAGCCATCACAGAGCTCAAAAAAGGCAAGCGAGTTGAAATTATTTGCCGCCAACGGAACCATTATCAATACGTATGGACAAAAAACCCTAACCTTAAATTTGGGGTTACGCCGCCCATTCATCTGGACCTTCATTATTGCCGACGTCAAGATGCCTATATTAGGAGCTGATTTCCTAGACCACTACCGACTTTTGGTAGACATACACGAGAAAACTTTAATCGACAAAACGACTGAAATCAAGAAACCAATGAATTCTATACGAGTAAATATTCCGCCCGTCCGCTCCATCGACTACAACTTATCCGCTCCTCTCAAACAATTACTGGAAAAGTACGAAAGTATTACAAGGCCAACATCGATGAAAGGACCTACGCAACACAATGTTCAACATCACATCTTCACGGAAGGATTTCCAGTATGCGCCAAAGCTCGTCCACTTCCTCCTGACAAGTACAAAATCGCCAAAAAGGAATTTCAAGAGATGATGGAGATGGGAATTTGCAGACCATCCAGTAGCCCATGGGCCAGTCCATTGCACATGGTAAAAAAGAAGAATGGTGAATGGAGACCCTGCGGTGACTACCGCGCCCTTAACAAGATTACTGTTCCAGACAGATACCCGTTGCCAAGGTTACTGGATTTTACATATATCGCAAATGGGAAAAACATATTCAGCAAAATCGACGTTCGGAAGGCTTATCATTCTATACCAGTAGCGGAACCCGAGAAAACCACGATCGTTTCACCGATCGGTTTATACGAATTTTTAAGGATACCCTTCGGTTTACGTAATTCAGGACAGACCTTTCAGAGATTCATGGATTCAATATTCCGAGATTTGGACTACGTTTTCATTTTTGTCGACGACATTTTAATCGCAAGCAAGTCCGAGGAACAACACTACAAACATCTGGAAACAGTTTTCAAGAGATTGCAACAAAATGGTATTACAATTAACATGAACAAATGCGAGTTCGCCAAACAAGAACTAGATTTTCTTGGTTATCATATAACGAGCCAAGGAATGAAACCAACACAAGAGAAAATTCAAGCAATCATCGATTATCCCAAACCCAAAACTGTGAAGGAACTTCGTCGTTTCCTGGGCATGGTCAACTTTTACAGACATGCAATCAAGCAATCCGCCAATCATCAAGCTCCACTCAACATATTTTTAATAAATTCAAGAAAGAACGACAATACGCTGATTAAGTGGAACACAGAGGCCGAGCGTGCTTTTCAACAGTGCAAGCAAGATTTACGTGACATTGCAACGTTAGCATTTCCTGATGAAAACGCACCGATCGCAATAATGACCGACGCTAGTTTAAAATGCGTCGGCGCAGTTTTACAACAAAAGGTCAAGCAAAAATGGATACCTATTGCATATTTTTCAAACGTCTGCACGTACGTAATATCCAAGCACATCTCTCCCCACCTTTATTTATAAAATTAATTAGTATATAAGATCTTTTGTAAATACGTAATATATGCCACTACCATTAGACACTGCAGTCTGTGTTTCTTTATTCCTTCACCGGTCTCTCTGCAAGAACACGCTGTTACACTGCAGCCGCGGTGTAACGCAACACTACGCAGGGTACCTGCGTACCTCTAAAGTAGCCGGCGTACCTTAAAAGTAGCCTGCGTACCTCTAAAGTAGTGGGCGTACCTCTATGGTGACTACTTTAGAGGTACGCAGGCTACTTTGGTGGTACGCAGGGTACCTGCGTACCTCTAAAGTAGCCGGCGTACCTTAAAAGTAGTGGGCGTACCTCTAAAGTAGTGGGCGTACCTCTATGGTGACTACTTTAGAGGTACGCAGGCTACTTTTAAGGTACGCAGGCTACTTTGGAGGTACGCAGGCTACTTTAGAGGTACGCAGGCTACTTTAGAGGTACGCCGTATACTTTAAAGGTACGCAGGCTACTTTGGTGGTACGCAGGCTACCTGCGTACCTTTAAAGTAGTCGGCGTACCTCTAAAGTAGCTGGCGTACCTCAAAAGTAGCCTGCGTACCTCCAAAGTAGTCAGCGTACCTCTAAAGTAGCCGGCTTACCTCTAAAGTAGCTGGCGTACCTTAAAA
This sequence comes from Oeneis ivallda, assembly GCA_029955525.1. Taxonomy (NCBI): domain Eukaryota; kingdom Metazoa; phylum Arthropoda; class Insecta; order Lepidoptera; family Nymphalidae; genus Oeneis; species Oeneis ivallda. The sequence goes on along the minus strand of JARPMR010000022.1, from coordinate 7,410,422 downwards.
GTAGCCTGCGTGCCTCTAAAGTAGCTGTCGTACCTTAAAAGTAGCCTGCGTACCTCTAAAGTAGTCGGCGTACCGCTAAAGTAGCCGACGTACCTCTAAAGTAGCTGTCGTATCTTAAAAGTAGCCTGGCTACCACCACAGTAGCCTGCGTACCACCAAAGTAGCTTGCGTACCTCTAAAGTAGACGGCGTACCTCTTAAGTAGCCAGTGTACCTCTAAAGTAAATTTCAATAATTAAAAAAATGTGTCTGTTATTTTCCTCGTAGGTGTAGTATAAAGCACTATGTATCACTCGGGAGAAAGTGCGATTCCTAACTCGGGCATATTGATACACTCGGCTTCGCCTCGTGTCTCAAATGACGCCCTCGTAAGTAATGGGTCACTTTCACCCCTCGTAGAACAATGTACTATTACTGTACTGTGGGCGATGAGTTGATGGCTTATCTCTGATATTAGGAATGCAAAACACCAGCCGAACACCATTCATATGAAAAACATAGCATATAATATGTATATGAACACATTTTTCCATTAGCTGTGTTTTTATTCGATGACAATTCGATCTCACCTAATCCAAATCTATATTCTAGCCAATGGTAGAAGAATCAGGCATTCCGAAGGATAGCTTGCTAGGGATATGATTCTTGGTGATGACCAGTGGTCCATGATGAAAATACTACATACATCAATAATTAAATCACTGCATCAATGTTTAAATAAGGGGTTTGTAGCAAGATCTATTAATATGGTCGATATGTAAAGCTATACTATGGCATGCCTCTCTCACGTTTTGATTTGTAGAGTCACTAAACAATCTTTTAAGTTCATTATGCATCTACTAATTACTATATTTAGATTTGCTAGACTAGACTTGAGCATGCGACAATAAATCTGTGGCAGTAATGGAAACATCTTTCATAATAATAATTATTATCAGTTGATTTTTTTTCTATGTATATTGTTTAAATTTTATGGGCTTAATTAGTTAACAACTGAAAACCTTAAGTTTGGTACTTTACTCTGTGAGAAATTCTTTTACCTACAATAATAATACTGTTAGTTTCCATAGTAGCCTTAGGCAACTTTTGATTTATAACTCAGCTTATAGTTATTATATCCATTATGTCTGTTGAGTGTAATGTTATTCAGGTATTATTGGTATTAACCAATTTAAATGCTGGACTGCTGTTTGTTTTATGTAAGCTATTCAAAGCATTGTAATAGCAATAAATATCTTGAAAGCTATACGTTTATTGTTTTGTATAACATTCTTTCCTTAAGATTCTTGCTATGATTTTTTTGATTTGATGTTAGGGGCTCATTGAGTTGTACGCATATTTTTATATGGACATATTATGTTTATGATTAATTTCATAATTCATAACTTTGTTAAGTTAAAAAAAATACTGAATTTATTAGCTTTCAGCTATTGTTGCTATAAGTACGTCTAGTAGAACATAGCGTTTTTGAAATAACTCATCTTCTTCATCCTTTGGAAAAAATTCCGCGGCTCTAACCTGCTAAATTTGGTTTTAAAAATTGTCATCAAGCAAGCAAAGCAAGTTCTAAGTATCATTCATCAAAAGTCCATGAAGCATATTCTTTGCGTCAATTAAGACCTTTTTTCCTAATAATTGTGAAACGGGAAATGTCAAGACTATTATAAGAAACACTTCATGATATCTTGAGTACGTAATGACGACCAATAGTGAACTAGGTTGACCAAGTAACCTTTTAACACCGACTGCACTTTCGTTGACTGCAATGGTTGCACAAACCATTGGTATGGTTCGACCCTATCCACCTGTCACCTTTCTGTTTATTACGATCGTTTATTATCTACCAGCTTTTAAAGTTCACGCTGTTCCCTTCGGCTGGGCTATCGATAAATTTGAAATATGTTCAAAAATAGTGGTTTAAGCAAAAAATTCGTGACTAGGTTTTTATTAGAAACGAATATTTTTTGCGCAGGAGTTTTCCTGATGTGTTTCGGGTCATATTTAACTAGGGTCTACTCTTTATATTCTTAAACCATTTTAATTAACAGACTATGTTATAACTGTGTAAGTATTAAAGTTTTTATACAGATCCATTGCCATTTTCATTTTTTGAGTTCTTGCTACACCCCAGGGTCTTGTGCCGTTTAACTAGGTATGACTAATTATGACTAAATGGTTTATGTAAGGCCTTTCCATCCGTATCATTATGTGAGTGTTGATGAAGGTTCTAAATGTGCTCTGATCTGAGAAGTATCTATAACAAACTCACCCAGGTTAAGTCACCATGAAATTGCCATTGCTGTCAATCCTGAACTATGAAAAACTTATGTTTAAAATACTCAGGAATCCTACTACACTAGCGGCACGCTATGATGGCCGGTTTGACACATTACAATAGTGATGTGGAATGTCAATTTATTCTCGAACAAAAAACAATTAAGTTTTGTTTTTGTACCTGATTAAATAGGTTTAATAAAACAAAAATGTATATGTTTATTTAATTTATTTGAACGAACTGAATATTTGAATGAAAATGAATATACATACTTTATATGCACACAAGAAACATATGAATACAAAAGATACCAAAAAAGGTGCCACAAAAGGCCATAATTAATCAGATTCGTCCATACTACTATTTTTAAGCGCATCAGCTACGCGTTCAACCACTGACGTTATAGGTAAAATTGGCCCTCCATTTTGAGCTTCACGATCGAAATAGTTACGAAGGCGTATTACGAACTCACGTGTCTGACTATTTAGAACAGTTCTCTGCGTACGTTCGGTCATATCGACGAAATCCACAACAAAGGGCTTGAACAGAGTCCAAATTAACGAGCAAGGGTCAACAGTAATGCAGTATCAATATTTGAAATCCAAAGCCAGGTCAAAACTATATCACAATCACATTGCACTGACAGTTTATACTTTTCGAAGCAACGTCAATTCGAAACTGCTTTGTTTTGCATTGAGCATTGACGCGAGTTTGCCGGAGGTAGTAGTTGTGCTAGCCAGCGATCCTATGTGACGATCGTATTAGATTCCATTTTTAAAAATTTTCAATTTAGAAAACCAAATGCCGAGTTGTGGTATATATCATATAAAAATAAAAATTTTACCTTTTGTATGAAACAGCTGATATTTTTTTGCGATTTCAGAGGTTTGTCCACATAGTGAAAATTGTTCATATTCACAAGTACATTCACCCCTTAAATGGTGCAAACTGCTTTTTCTACACTTGTATACATTTTAGAAATCAATTTAATAAATAAATTTTGAGTCCTAAACCTAAAACTACATTCGATAAAATTTATGAATCTCTGCACATCACTATCGTCAATAAAGTAATACAATTATTTCCTTCAAAGTCGTTATCAATTAATACGGAACTTCATGAGCGGACAAACGTCAAACCGGCCATCATAGCGTGCCGCTAGTATAATATTATAAATGTGAAAGTGTGGATGTTTGGATGTTTGTTACTCAATCACGCAATAACAGCTGAACGGATTTGGATGAAATTTGGCATGCATGTAGCCTTTGACATGGAAAAGAACATAGGCTACCTTTTATCCCGATTCCTTAAGGAGTTCCCGAGGGAAAATTGAAATTTTTTTACGAGCTAAGCCGCGGGCAGACAGTTTTGAAATTTGGTATGCATGTCACCTATGCTATTGAAAAGGCTATACTTTCTATACCGATCTCTCAAATGAACTATTTGTGGTAAGATTAAAAATTGTTAACGAGCGAAGCGAACCAGTAATTCATTTTTATATCATTCTAGCTTTTCGCCCGCAACTTCGTCCGCGTGTAATTCGGTTAACACGCTCTAAGCGTGTTTTCCCGTAGGAATAAGATGTTTTTCCGGGATAAACAGTAACCTATGCCACTTTTCTGACTACAAACTATCCCTATAATCCGCTATAATTTCAAAGCTATCTGCGCTATTTCTTCTATTACTTACAGCTATTTTTTCTATTACAGCGCAAGCGATAGCATGGGTGTAAATTTTATTCCATTTTTTATTACTTTCACATTTATCATTTTTTTTTGGATCCAATTCTGAAGTCCACGCAGACGAAGTCGCGGGCAGAAGCTAGAATATTACAAAGGTGAAAGTTTGTATGTTTGTTACTCAATCATGTCGCAACGATTGAACCGATTTGGCTGACATTTGTTACAGATAGATTGTAGTCTGGAATAGCACATAGGCTACTTTTTATCCCGGGAAATAAGAGAGTTCCCGCGGGAGTACAAAACCTTAATCCACGCGAACGAAGTCGCGGGTATCAGCTAGTTAATAATAATAATTATTTTTTAGATTAATCTTTGTTTTCAGTTTTCATCTCCCTGGTGTTCTTTACCTTTGTTGGTATATGTAGCCTTGTACTTGTAGTAAACCTTATCAATATTAATTGACTGTGCTCTACGTAATTACGTGAACTAATTTAGCAGTAAACGTAGCGTAGGTACTTATAATCGTATCATAGGGTAAAACTATAGTTAAATACTCCGCTACCGTGCGTGTGTATTTTACAGTTTATGCACAACAGCGCATTCAGGTCATATTAGATCACGGCACGCCCAAGTCTCCTTCTAAGATGTGACTGACTGACCTTTAAGTAATCTCAGTCACACTTGAATGAGAAATAATAACATATGTCTTTGTCTCAATTTTGTATAGAACTAGGTAAATTAAGGAAATATATCAGATTTTATTTTTAAAAACCTGCGAACGTCTTAAGATTCAATTGTCAAGATATACTTAACATCAATTTTAATGTAAACTGCCAAAAATAACATCAAATCAACTAAGTAAATCTGAAACACAAAGTAAACAAATTGTTTTAGTAAACGTTTAAGAAGAATCTCTGCAAACGGTTGCAAAGTGGGTCAATGACATGCTTTTGTGTTACAAGGATGATGTAATAACAGTACCGAGTAAACCTAAGAAAAACACAATAGAGAAAGCAAAAAGGCGCAGCCTAAACGGCAGCGATTTTGAAAACCAATAGAAAAGTTAAATAAAATGTGTAGTCATCTTGTCATGAATAAACTTACAGTTTGTGAACTTTGACTCTTTTATAATGATCGATGACTCAATCAACTAATATTACCTACACATGCGACGACACCTGCAATGGGAAGACGTTTAATGAATTCATCATCATAATTATCCTCATCATCAGCTAAACATCAACAGCTCACTACTAAGCGCAGGTCTGATGAAGCATGAAATTCGTACTGCAGACAGAATTAATTGTTTTTTTGTGAGAAATCTCCCGCACCCAGTTTGCGTTTCAGATTGACCAATAAAATAAGCTTTTAAATATAAACCTACACATGTTTAAGGTAACAGTAAAATTGATTACCTTGATAGCTTTTCAGACACATTTAGTGCTAAAACGAGTTGTCGCTATTGAAGTAAATAATACCAACTGGTCATAAGCTGGCCTTCGCATCGCTGACCGAAGTTATGCGTGCCTTACTGTGACTAATATTACCTACGGAGAAGATTATCCTTATATGATTGAATTCAAAACTTACTTTGACACACAAATCTATCTTCTCTACTATATAAAAATAAGTCGGGTTTTCCTTCCTGACGCTATAACTCCAGAACGCACGAACCGATTTCCACGGTTTTGCATTCGTTGAAAAGGTCTCGGGCTCCGTGAGGTTTATAGCAAAGAAAATTCTATCCACGCGGACGAAGTCGCGGGCATCAGCTAGTAATATTATAGAATTTCTGTAAAAATCACGTATCTGATTATAATCGTTCACCCTATGTGAATATATTATATTATATTTTTGAGTTTATTTATTTGTCTGAGGTCGGAACTCGGATTGTGATTATCATGTACAAATTTTTGATGTGTCAAATGAAGAGTGACTGAATATAGATTTGTCGATACTAACGAAACATTTTTTTGCTAATTCTGGAGACCCGCAATATCAGTCAAAACTTGGCTGCATTACAATTTACTTGTTAAATATTATATACGTATGTTGTTGCTTAGTTATTTTTTGCCTCTCCCGTAAAATGTTATCGATACTTCTTTTCACTGGCTCCTCAAGACAAACTTAATCTTATTATGCCAATATTTAGGTCAAATAAGTTCCGTGTAAAAGCTTAAACAAAATAGTGTTAAAGTGATATTGACTATTGAGTACATGTAAGCATTAGAAAGCTGGACAGCCGACAGGAAACATTCATTTTGTTGAAAGCCAGAAGCTTAGCAATCACCATATTTTATAATGTCTTCGAGATATTGTTTTAGTGTCTTTGTTCAGCTCGGGACTCGATTTTAATTATTATTTGTGACTTTTTCGGAACTCTTCATTAAGTTGAAGCTGCATGTTATGTAATCGTGATATTTTAGTATTCACTTTTATTGTGAGAAAATTATATTAAGAAACAATCCGGAAGAGTTATAGGTGGGATTGTTTTCAGACGGGCGAATGAATGCATAAAACTATCAAATAAATCATAAATATCAAATATAAAAAAAATATCAGCAAATTAAATGAATTTAATGACGCTTTAAATAAGCAAGTAGAGATAATCATTTTGATTTGATTCCATAACTTCTACTGTAGAATAGCACAGGACCAGCCCCTCGAGCCAAGTTACACTTTGCTGTATCTATTCTCTTTCTACGATAGTTGTCACTTGAAGTTTTGGCCAGAGCTAGACTTGATGGCGCTGCAGCTGATCAAAGACAGAAGTTAAATTGATAATATTTGGCGGCATTTTGTAGTGATTATTTTGGATTTTTTTTTATTTATTTATTTATTTATATAACATTTATAATACAAAATGCCGCGAAATATTATCAATACACTTCTGTCTTTGATCAGCTGCAGCGCCATCTAGTCTAGCTCTAGCCAAAACTTCAAGTGACAACTATCGTAAAAAGAGAATAGACACAACGAAGTGTAACTTGGCTACAGGGGCAGCCCCTGTAGCCAAGTCAAGTAACATCAGAAACACCCGACCCGACGACGACGTGACGCGGGTTTATTATAACGTGAAGTGTTGTTGATTCAAATCTGTCATGTAACATGTTCCTTTAGTCGCTAGTGGTGAAGTGTAGCCATATTAGCTTACATTCCATTTTTGCTAGTATTCAGAAACTATAAAAGACAGGAATAAACTTAAAGAAGGAAGCAGAAAGTTTATTTTTAGTTTTTATTTTTAACTAGCTGATGCCCGCGACTTCGTCTGCGTGAACTTAGCCTTTAAAATGCCTTGGGAACTCTGAAAATGTAGCCTGTCACTCTTCAGGTCCTCAACTATAGGTACCCCTGCAAAAAATCACGTCGATCCGTAGCTCTGTTTGGGCGTGATTGAAGGACAAACCAACGCACTTTCGCAGTTATAATATTTCACCATATAAAGTGTAAGTGCATATAGTCAACGTGGTTTTTAGGGTTCCGTACCCAAAGGGTGCCAATACTAAGCCTCCGCTGTCCATCCGTCCGTCTGTCAGCGGCCTGTATCTCGTAAACCGTAATAGATTGACAGTTGAAATTTTCACATATTTTGTATTTCTATTGCTGCTTTATCAACAAATAATAAAAATTAATTTAATTTTTTTGTAACGAAACCCTAAAAGAGTGAGGACCGACTCGCACTTGGCCGATTTTTTTTACACAGGTAAAGTTAAGGACCTGGAAAATAACACAGGCTACTTTTGTCCCGGGAGCATACATTTAAACGCCCGCGCCACTACAAAGTATATAATTTATTGTAGATTTTTTAAAAAACGCTCGACTGATTTCTTTAAAATTTAAATGGGACCACCTGGGAAGTATACCCTTTGAAACAAAAAAGAATTTTCCAAATCGGTTCAGGCGTCTTCGAGTAATAAAAAGAAATGATTCCGACGAATTGAGAACCTCCTCCTTTTTTGAAGTCGGTTAAAGTAATAATAAAAATTAGTTCAAATTTAACGAAGTTATGGAGTATAACAGTCAAAATAGTTCAACCCCTATCTCAGAGAACATACATCCATCCATCCGTATACGACATCTATACAAACATACATCCGTATACATCCACCCTCACAAACTTTCACATTAATAATAATATTAGTGGGATAATATGAGTAATAATAAGTAGGATAGGATATATTTAATGTATTTATTGTTAGTAGGAGGAGATACATACATATATACATACATGCATGCATGCATGCATGCAAGCATACATACATACGTACATAAGGACATACATACATACATGCATACATACATACATACATACACGCATACATACATGCATACATACATACACACATACATACATACATACATATATACATACATACATACATACATACATACATACATGCATGCATACATGCATGCATGCATACATACATACATACATACATACATACATACATACATACATACATACATACATACATACATACATACATACATACATGCATGCATATTGGCGCATGATTGAAGGATAAATATGTGAAAAGAAGCATACTAATATCCCGCAGGAACCGTTTGTTTTCCAGGGATAAAAAGTAGCCTTTGTCACTCTTCAGGCCCTTAAAACTTTACCTTTACCTGTGCTAAAAAATAATCTAAAACTTCAATCTAAAACTCCGTTGGCGCATAATTGAAGGATAAGTATGTGAAAAGTAACATACGAATATCCCGCGGGAACTGTTTGTTTTCCCGGGATAAAAAGTAGCCTTTTCACTTTTCAGGTCCTTAACTATGCCTATCAAAAAAACCACTTCAATCTGTAACTTCGTTGGCGCATAATTGAAGGATTAATATGTGAAAAGTAGCATATGAATATCCCGCGGGAACTGTTTGTTTTCCTGGGCTTTTCAAGTCCTCAACTATGCCTATCCAATAAACCACGTCAATCTGTAACTCCGTTGGCGCCTTATTTAAGGATAAATATGTGTAAAGTAGAACACTAATATCCCGCGGGAACTGTTTGCTTTCCCAGGATAAAAAGTAGCCTTTGTCACTTTTCAAGTCATCAACTATGCCTCTCCAAAAAACCACGTCAATCTGTAACTCCGTTGGCGCATAATTGAAAGATAAATGTGTGAAAGTAGTATACTAATATCCCGCAGGAACCGTTTGTTTTCCCGAGATAAAAAGTAGCCTTTGTCATTTTTCAGGCTCTTAACTTTACCTGTGCAAAAAAATCACGTTAATCTAAAACTCCATTGCGCGTATTTTGAAGGACAAATGCGTAAAAAATAGCGATGCTATCCCGCAGGAACTGTTTGCTTTTCCGGGATAAAAAGTAGCCTATGTGCTATTCCAGACTATAATCTATGTCTGTGCCAAATTTTAGCAAAATCGGTTCATTCGTTGTCGCGTTAAAGAGTAACAAACATCCATCCATCCATCCAAACATCCTCACAAACTTTCGCATTTATAATATTAGTAGGATGTGGTGTGCAATAAAGTGTTTTTCATTTCATTTCATTCATTCATTTTCAGAAAATGAAAAATTGTAGAAAAAATCTTTCAGTTTGCTTGAGAATACATTTTTGTACAATCCTACTACACTAGCGGCACGCTATGATGGCCGGTTTGACGTTTGTCCGCTCATGAAGTTCCGTATTAATTGATAACGACTTTGAAGGAAATAATTGTATTACTTTATTGACGATAGTGATGTGCAGAGATTCATAAATTTTATCGAATGTAGTTTTAGGTTTAGGACTCAAAATTTATTTATTAAATTGATTTCTAAAATGTATACAAGTGTAGAAAAATCAGTTTGCACCATTTAAGGGGTGAATGTACTTGTGAATATGAACAATTTTCACTATGTGGACAAACCTCTGAAATCGCAAAAAAATATCAGCTGTTTCATACAAAAGGTAAAATTTTTATTTTTATATGATATATACCACAACTCGGCATTTGGTTTTCTAAATTGAAAATTTTTAAAAATGGAATCTAATACGATCGTCACATAGGATCGCTGGCTAGCACAACTACTACCTCCGGCAAACTCGCGTCAATGCTCAATGCAAAACAAAGCAGTTTCGAATTGACGTTGCTTCGAAAAGTATAAACTGTCAGTGCAATGCGATTGTGATATAGTTTTGACCTGGCTTTGGATTTCAAATATTGATACTGCATTACTGTTGACCCTTGCTCGTTAATTTGGACTCTGTTCAAGCCCTTTGTTGTGGATTTCGTCGATATGACCGAACGTACGCAGAGAACTGTTCTAAATAGTCAGACACGTGAGTTCGTAATACGCCTTCGTAACTATTTCGATCGTGAAGCTCAAAATGGAGGGCCAATTTTACCTATAACGTCAGTGGTTGAACGCGTAGCTGATGCGCTTAATATTGGACAACGAACTGTTAGACGGATAACTAAAAAAAAATATGGCGAGACTGGCACAGAAGAAAATAAACTTCACACACCAAAAAAGAGAAAACGAGCAAAACCAGTCGTAGGCATCGATAGCTTTGATGCCGATGCTATCCGAAGACATGTTTACGGCTACTATTTACAGAAGGAGTATCCAACAAGAAAAAAGTTGGTGCATTCACTGAAGGAAGCTGGATTATTCTTCGGTGGGGAAAGTTCTTTAACGAAGATTTTGAAGACCATTGGATTTCGATACAAAAAATGTAACAAACGCAAAATATTGATGGAAAGATTTGATATAGCGATGGCAAGGTATACTTTTTTACGGCAAGTGAAAGAAATCAAAAATTGGCAAAATGTTGTGTTCTTGGATGAAACATGGCTTAATGCTAACCATACTGTAGGCCGTTCTTGGAACGATGACACAGCAGCATCTACTTCCAAAGTTCCTGTAGGAAAAGGATCGCGACTTATAATTTGTCACGCCGGAACCATCAACGGGTTTGTCGAAGGTTCTCTCATGGCTTTTGCGTCAAAAACCACTGGAGACTATCATGAAGACATGAATGGAGAAAAGTTTACTGAATGGTTTACCTCAATGTTGTGTAGCCTCCCTGAACCATCTATTATAATTATGGACAACGCCCCATACCACTCGATGCAAATTGACAAGCCACCTGCCCAATCCCAAAAGAAAGCTGATATCGTCGCATGGCTTCGTAAAAATGGCGTAGATGCAAACATGAATATGTTAAAAGCGGAATTAGTACGTCTTTTAAAAGAAAACAAACCAACCAAGATCCGATACGTCATTGACGAAATAGCATTAGAACATGGGCACAGAGTTATACGGTTACCGCCTTACCATTGTGAGTATAATGCGATTGAGTTGGTGTGGGCTCAAATTAAGGGATATGCTGCAAGACACAATACAGAACCCCCATTTACCACAAAAAAAATGCTAAAATTATTAGAAGAAGCTTGTGAACATGTGACTAAAGGAGACTGGGAAAAGGTTGTGAATAGAACTGTTAAATTAATAAGGGAAGATTATGAAAGAGATGTGAAAATAGATAATATTATAGAAAACGAACATATAATTATTAATGTAGGTGATGATAGCAGTGACGACAGTGAAAATAGTAGTATGGACGAATCTGATTAATTATGGCCTTTTGTGGCACCTTTTTTGGTATCTTTTGTATTCATATGTTTCTTGTGTGCATATAAAGTATGTATATTCATTTTCATTCAAATATTCAGTTCGTTCAAATAAATTAAATAAACATATACATTTTTGTTTTATTAAACCTATTTAATCAGGTACAAAAACAAAACTTAATTGTTTTTTGTTCGAGAATAAATTGACATTCCACATCACTATTGTAATGTGTCAAACCGGCCATCATAGCGTGCCGCTAGTGTAATAACGAGAAAAGACTTCTCCCCACACCCTGTTTACCTAAAAGACAACAATCCTACGAATCTTACTAACATTATAAATGCAAAAGCTTGTGAGGATGGATGTATGGATGAATGTTTGTTACTCTTTCATGCAAGAACTACTAGACGGATTTTGATGAAACTTCACAATATAACAGCTTATATATCAGAATAGTAGTAGTACTATAATAGGAAAATTAAAGAATTCCCTAATCAAATACCCTTAATCCGCGCATATGAAGTCGCGGGCATCATCTAGTAATTTGATATTCAGAGTCAACTTCTGCGACTTCACTCAAGATCACACCAACCTTTATCGTGTTGGTAATAAATAAAAGGAATGTAATAACAAGAAACGCTGTAAACCCATCAATACCTTATTAGCCAAAACTGCAAGGCAGTCAAAGTACCTTGAGCGTAAAGCGGTGTCTGATGAAGTAATTGGAGCTTGCTCCACGCCACATCGGGTGTATTAAATAACTGACATAATCAATGAAAATATGTAGCTAATTATTAATCAGTTACGTTGTTGTTGTAGTTTTTACGTTGAGTATACCTAGAACAGGTCTCTACGACCGGAACACTTCCGTCTCTAATTTATCCAAGGCCATTCTTTCATTCATCATTCGTTCATTTATTCAGATGTACGAAATACTTTTATGGCGATAAATTGGTTTTAAAAAACCACAACAAAAGATTAATTGCGATGAAATAATTGCGTATTGGTGCATTTCTATAGATAAACCCAGAAGTGAGGATACAAAAATCTTTATTAAAATCAAGGAACACTTGCATGCCATATAATTAACAATTGAACTTTAAAATTGCATAATATGAAGTTTTTCCTACGAGAATATGTGGTGTGGTTCGTTATTTTACTTCCGAAGAAAAAGTTTACGTTTATCCCATCCAACCAATTAACTGTGTCAGTAGACATAATATAACTTTCCGTGAGAAACAACAAGCTACAATACAGAATTAGATCAAGCATAATAACAGTTGCAGGTTCTACCTTCATTGTCAACGCATTCACAGGCATACCATATTCATGTCGACAAATGACTTGTCGGTGTAACTCTTACGTGCTTTCTAATCGTGCTCTAATGAGTTAACTTGATAACGATCTACAATTGGTGAGAGGATGAATGGGTTGCTGGTGGTTTAATTTATGGTTCTCTGGATTCATAGAGTCAAATTGTTATAATGAGTTTGTGAAGCTATTGTGCTCAGGCCTCAGGTCTACCGAATAATTTTAAAGTGTAAGCTTTGGCACTGCTTTATATGCTTTGATTTTTAGTGAATGTTTTAGGACGTTCGCTGAGAGTTGAGAGGTGTTTTCTGCATCTTTGTGTTATAGCCTGTAGGTTAAAGTTAAGTACATATTATTTTTCACTGGCATCTTGGAATTGTAGCGCAAAATAAGTAGAGCTAGGTCCATAACCTGTGAACAAACAATTTAAACATTCATTGGTATTCACTGCTTTGTCGTAACGGTTCGAATATAAGACGTGTGCAAAGAACAGAGTCCAAAATGTTCTTGATGGTATTGTTGCCACTTGCCGTTAATAGGACATACAATGGTTAGAATAATTTAATGACAATATTAAAGTTCAATAGATGTAAGTACGTATTTCAATGTATTTGTTTACAAGTTATCGTCAGATTGAGCGTCAAATGTGTCGAAATCATGATCATCTTAAGTGCCATTATCACTTCTCGCTCTAAAAAGTTCTCTAAATATAATTCACACATACGGACACCTTTCCATTCCGCTTGTTGACTGTACCAAGAGTATCTGGTGTCCTTTACGGCATGTCGGCATTCGAAGATGCGCATTGTAACCAAACCGGTTGCAATTTGACACCCACGTTGTTTCACCATTGTGTATCAGGTTGACGCATTGTAGGCACAATCGTGTCTAACTGTAACTTCTTATGTTTACCGCTTGCGTCGTTTTTATGGTACACTGTAGAGCATACGTTGAATGTATTATAATGGTTTGACATAAAACTGGTTATGATATTTCAATATTCAGTTATGTAAGATTTAGGGCACTGTGCTCAAGAATCAAGATCATTTAAAGGCTTTAAACATGGTTCACTTTTTTACTAGATCATGTTATTTAGATCGATGAACATCTCGTTTTTTTATTAATTATAGTAGCAAACATCGTTAACAATTCAATTGATATTATAATATGTAAACGATGTAGTTCAAATATACATGCCTCGGAGCGGTAATTCAAATCTTATAAATCATGCACAGGAGTGTCGTGAATCATGATACCGCGTGGTTGTTATGAAATGACTGTGGTCAGCGGTGATTCATTTGCTAGCCTAGACTTGGTTACCTACTGCATTCTTACTTCTCTCAGCTTTCTCACTACAAGCCGCATGTTTACTTAAGAAAGCGACGTGCGCCTCGTTGACTGAACCACTTTTATGAACACGCTGCCCAGTGTCAATTCCGAGAAACGAGTAACTCGCTTTCGGTTTTAATTGATAAGTTGCGGCTGGAGAGCGAGCTTAATGAAATTATTATTTTTTGTTTTATTTATAGTCTATTTTTATCTTTTTCGGTGCCATAGTTTAACTAAACTGGTTTTTTATCGATAAAAATAATTTATTAATTAATTTATTTCTGTCTTTCTATTTTCTTTTTAAATTCGTGAGTATTTATAACTACATAAGGCGCCTAGCTTTTCTAATGGAAGATTTTGGTCCACTTGCTTAGAACTTGTTACTATCTGGGCTCATAAAACGTGTGCAGTAATTTAGATTTGTTCATTATTATTAAGCTTTTTATTTTGCTTTTAGTCCTTCATATCTGTTTAATCATTGCAAAACATATTACAAGTAACATGCGAACACAATAATTTATCAGCGTGTATCTATGCCTCTAGAATACGAACTCAAAGAATCCGCACGCGTATCGAATATTTATGAATGGGAGTTGCCATGCCTTGCCTCTATACTTTTTACCTTGAATTTTTTTGCCGGTAACATCATTCACTTGGCAATCTATAGCTTTTTGTTCAGTTGTTGAACCTTTTTTTTATGATTTACCTTCAATATTGATATTCTTCATGGACTTAATATCTTCTTTACCTTTTCATAACTAAACAGCTGAAAAATATTGACATGGAAATAGCTTGCATCCTAGGAAAGAACATAGGATAAATATGCCTGAATATCAAGGAATTCCCACGGGCTTAAAAACCTAAATCGAGCGAAGTCGCGGGCTTCAGCTAGTATAAATGCAAAAGTAACTGCCTGATACTTTTTCATGGCTTAACCGCTAAACCGATGATCGATTAGAAAAAAAAAATTTGAGATCCATGTCTCTTTGATCTTGACATTGAACCTCAAATTCTTTATTTTATTTCAGAACACATTTTTAAGTCATCAATATTAAATGTACCTAGTATTTATTTTAACACATAATTGGGTATATTCTTCAAATAATACTTTGTTTTATCAATTTCTTTGATTCGGATTAGAATTCTTGACGCAGCAAAATGCCACAATTTATGGATTCTGTTATGGGCTATTTCTTGTAACCAGATTCAAAGCATTGCTTGCGTTCTAAGCTCGCTTTCCGGGTGTTTCGACATTATTAGCATAAAAAAGTAATTCTAAAGCAGAAACTAATTTAAATTCGTCTGTAGTCCCCGCGCTTTTAACGGCAATTGTCACGCGAATCCTTGCCGAACGTTTCAAATACCTTCGCAACAGCTTAAAACATATTGCCTATTTAAGTTGATTTGCCTTATTATTACGATTTTTTCGTTCATAGATTCGATCGATTATTCAGCGTTTCCTGGGTCTATTTAAGGTCAAAGTAATGAAAATCCAATTGATTTAGGAATGTTCATTGAATATTTTCATAAAAGTTACTGCTTTTCTGAAATTGACAATCAAATATCTAAGTTGGGAAACCATAGCGATAGGTTGGCCACTCATATAGGTTGGATGGTTGGCCTCATGATATCTATAGTAGGATGTAATTTCTTCGCTAACTTTGTTAATTTTATGGTGTATAAATAATTATTATTAACCTACCTAGGATATATTAAAAATAAATTATTGAATTCAAATCTTGTTTATCAGCCTTTAAATAACCTGTTCTTATTTGCACTCTAGTGCTTTTATAATGTACTTTCTATCACCTCTTGCATCCACTGATAATAATAAGAGTTCATGAATAGATGATATGACGTTAAATTAACATTTTCATAATACAAATAGGGCAGGTTACTGTTCTTTACTGTAGTAATAAAATGTAATAGCTGTTACCTCCTTGACCATTGGCCAGTAATAATGTTTACATTCTGAAGGTTGCGTGCAGCGACCCTAATATATTTGGGTTAAAGTACCAGTGAAATGGCAGTCATAATTTATCCTGCCTTTTTTACGAGCTTTTCCCCCCGTATGTTTAAATATTTTATCAGCAAGTACTGCAGTAAGTGTATTGAATTTACCGAATAAATATACCTTCTTATTAATTTTTGATATTCTGATAACACTTCTAAAAACAACCAGTTAAGTAGAATTGTAGCATAATTAAGATTGAAAACTTTAATTATCCAAAAGTAGAGTATTAGAAACATTTTAGAGATTTCAAAGCGATCCTTTTCCACTTTCAAACAAACCTCATAAACAACTAACCGTATTGGTAAAACAGAAACAAACATTTTCTTGTATCTTTTTCATCAAACGTTTTTCCCTTCAAATCTATTTTGAACTTAACCTCGTCTAAATAAGGTTTAATTTAGATTAGCTGTTTTTGACAACCATAAAACACTTTTTCTTCAATAAAGCGAATAGTTTACTCTCTATGGCGAGCCCTTTCAGGTGTCTAATAGACAAATATTATTGCTGCTACACTCTCGGTTTTATTATGAGTTATGACATGTGGAGAAAAGTGAAATCAAAGGTTTGTGAACTTGGCCTTTCTTTTCTGCCTCCATTGACGGTCATGCTAGAATGCAATTTAAAATTGTATTAACGATAATCTTTTGTTTGGGCTAATGTAATAAAGTAGTTACTAGTTATACTAAAGTGGTCATCAAATACAAACTGTATGTTATTATGTAAGCATAAAGTAATGAGCTATAAACTTCGCACCTTAGTACCTAATCTTGTGTAATTTGTAACTAATTATTAATAGAATTACTAAGGTCTTCAGCACATCTGCGCCCCGAAATAGTAGTAGATAAAATGCTGGATCTCTGGCATGACATGCAAAACAGAAGCAAAACTGTGCAGAGATCTCTACATTTATACTCTCCCACGCGATTTCGATGCTGTACTCAGACGCTAGTCCCATCTTCGCATTCGGTTCAGCTATATTTATTTCGCGACAGAGGTTTGCTTAGGGAATCACCAAAATCGCTGGAAAAAGGGAGAGATTCATAGTCATGCGTTGGTACTGACAGTTTCGCTTCGACGGGTATTATACAACGGAAATGTTGGAGCTTTAGAGGTTTATCGCGGGGGACGTCTGCTAAAAGCCCACTCTATAGTGTGTTTATATTTATGGTTTTTTCTAATACACCTCACAGTGCCTAATATCACCCCTGATGCATATACACTAACCCGTTGTTTCTATATCTGACCTTTTCTTGTTAACCCTAGAATAAACATCAAAAAGTCACACATTGCACAATTACCTAGGCACTTTGGAGCACATGAGCCTTAAATCTTAGACTTCTCATAGTCTTATAATAATACTAGATGATGCTCGCGACTTCGTCCGCGTGGATTAACGTTTTTTAATTCCCGCGGGAACTCCTTAATTTTTCGGGACAAAATGTAGCCTATGTGTTAATCCTGGATATGAGCTATCACTATTCTAAATTTCAGCCGAATCGGTTCATTCGTTGTGGCGTGAATGAGTAACAAACATCCATCCATCTATCCATACATCCATCCTCACAAACATTCGCATTTATCGACCGAGCGAAGCGAAGGTCTCTGAGTTTACTTGAGTGAATTTGCACTTGTCCGTCCGTCCGTCCGTCCGTCTGTCTGTCAGAGCCTTATATCTTCTGAATTACTGAACGTAATTACTTCAATTTTAGATATGATATGTAAACCGATGGCCTCCAGCCGAAAATGGCTTAAAAAGTTATAAAAATCTTTATTTCAGGGGGGCTCTCATAGAAGCGAATGCGAAGTAAAATATATTTTTTTGCATTTCATAGGGTTGCAGTTAGGGCTTGCAAATATTCGAAGATTTTGGTATTCGAATATTCGACTTTTTTTCGGGTATTATTCGAATTATTCGAATAATATTCGAATAATTAAAAAAAAACAAAAGTTGTTATAATAATCACGTTTTTAACTGCCAATCTCTTACTTTGAGTCTAATATCTCTAAATCAAAACAAAATCTTACTTAAAAATTAAAGAACTGTTTGAAATTTGACTGTTACTGCACTAATTCAGTCCTCCAAAAAATATCAAAAGTTGGTGCTTAACAAGACAACCACAACATAACTCAGTCTTATAAACCGAGATATGAGTGTGAGTATTGTAATAATATTTATATATCAATAAAATCAAATAATCAATTACAAAAACGACAACTTGCTTAAAATCTTTTATCATGTAACTAGAAATAAAGTACTATTCTAAACATTATTTTTGGTTCTTCGTACTACTTCGTATTACTTACTTACAAATTTTAAAAGATTTAAAAGAAAGATTTCTAACGTTGACAGAATACAAATAGGTAATAATTCAGTATTAGAAATTATGAATTTGGACCTACCTAGCTAGACTGTGTGTCCCAACTCCCAGGTATATTATTTACTCGTGCACAATGTCAAGTCCAATATTTTTAACGAGGGTGGAGTGGAGCATGAGCATTGGACATGATTTTCATCTTGCTCATGTTCATCTTTAGGCCCACGCTGAAAAACCGTGCTGAGATCGTTGAGCACTGTATTGAGGTCGCTCAGAGTCTGCCATAACGACTATGTCATTTACAAATCGCAAGTGAGTGATGTACTCACCGTTTATATTGATGCCAAGCCCGTTCCAATCCAGAAGCTTAAAGACGTCCTCCAATGCAGCGGTAAATAGCTTTGGGGAGATCGTCTCCCTGTCACACTCCACGCTACAAGTGGATTGGCCTCGTAGTCTGGTCCTGTATACGTACTGACATAGTGGCGTTTTCATACAAGCACTTCAACACTTGGATATACCGGTAGTCAATCCGGCATCTCTGCAGCGACCTCAATAAGGCCCAAGTTTCCATCAAATTCCAGGCTTTCTCATAGTCCTCAGACGCTAAGCAAAGTGGCTGTTAATGTTCTTCCATCTTTTGTATAACCTGCCGCAGCGTATGAATGTGATCTATGGTGCCACAGCCTTTTCGGAATCCGGCTTGTTCGGGAGGCTGGAAGTAGTCGAACCTACGAGCGAGACGATTCGTTATGACTCTCGAGAACAACTTATAAACATGACTCAGCAGCTAGATGGGTCTATAATAATTCTTCAACAAGGTATTATCATCCTTTTTGAAGAACAGAATCACCACGCAAATGTGCCATGCTTCCGGCGGATGCAGCGGCGTGATGATGGAATTGAACAATCGCTGAAAGATCTAAAGTACCGGTTTTCCACCCGCTTTCAGGAGTGCTGCAGTGACTCCATCATCACCAGGCGCCTTGTTGTTCTTGAGCTGCTTGAGCCATACTAATCTCCTATAGGCTGACGTCCGGGATATCTTCGGTATAGTGTCGGGTCAGTTTGGCTCTGGGATCAAATCCTCAACAGGTTTTTGAGAAAGAGATCAACAGCCGAATCCAACTCAGCTGGGCAGCATTTGGGAATCTCCGAGATGTCTTCTCGTCCAAAATCCCTCAGCGCCTGAAGACGAAAGTCTTCTAAGTCACTAAAAGAACAGTGCGTGTTGCCAGTGTTGACTTACGGATCCGAGAATTGGTCGCTAACTGTGGGCCTCATAAGAAGGCTCAGGGTCACTCAGTGGGCTATGGAGAGAGCTATGCTCGGAGTATCCCTGCGAGATCAAATCAGAAATGAGGAGATCCTTAGGAGAACCAAAGTCACCGACATAGCTCAGCGAGTCGTGATACTGAAGTGGAAATGGCCGCGGCACATAGTTCGAAGAGCTGATGGTCGCTGGGGTCCCAAGGTGCTGGAGTGGCGACTCCGCACCGGGAAGTGCAGTGTTGGCAGACCCCCCCCACTGGGTGGACTGACGACATCAAACGAGTTGCAGGGAGCCGCTGGATTCATGCGGCGCAAGACCGAGAACTGTGGAGGTCGTCTATCGGTTGACAAAAAGAAGAAATTATGAGATCAGAATCAGATCAATGTTACATTGCACAAAAATAAAATGCGTTTTAATCTTATCATCTAACTTTGGCTTATTATTATGCACTTACACGTACAACTTAAGAAACTTCAAGGCAAGAGTGAATAGGTATCTTCTAGGCAAGTGCGTTCCAACCTAGACCTCATCACTGCTTTCTTCTAAGCATAATTATTGTCTTCTACTTCTAAGCATAATGTTGCGCGCGGAGTTTAAAAGTAATGTTTTGTGCATGTCGCAGGCATTTTGTGTGATTCCGCCGTTTACATACGGCGTCGTCAGCTTAGAAACGCTCGCTGTTATGTAATAAGCCAAAGGCAAAATGACAACTCGTTCAATTGTTTTAATTTCACTGTAGTTTTAGATGTAGTCATTGCGAATCTACGCAATTCCCAAGCACCAGGGCCACGAATTTGCCTCTAAAGTTAGCTTAGGTTGGGGTTGGGGACATGAACAGTCAGGTGCCCGCTTAGGTTCCATTTGGCCAATATACCTATTTTTTTACGTGGGGATATCCATCATGGATACCACCGCCCCCGGGGTTACGCGACAGTTATGTCGGACTCTAACCGACTAAAACCCCACGGTGTTCCTTCTCATCGCCTGGTGACTGGGGAACGGGACCGTAATCACGTTCACGCAACCCAGCCAGCGGCGCCTGCCGATACAGAACATCCTCTCAAACACAGAGTTCTTCACTCATCACTCTATCTGAGGCTCACAAGGAACAAAGTGTGTCTCCCGGCCCGAGGACCTTACTCCCTCAGGCGACGGACTCCCCATATCCATCGTCTGGAGGCGATGAATTTCACTGTAGTTTTAGATGTAGTTATGCGAATCCACGTAATTCCCAAGCACCAGGGCCACGAATCTGCCTCTTAAGTTAGGTTAGGTTGGGGTTCGACATGAACAGTCAGGTGGTAGTTTCCATTTGGCCAATATACCTAAGTGTTCACCAGACTCTTCACACACACTTGACTGTTCACACTACCACCCGACTGTTCATGTATAACCTTAACCTAACTTTAGATTTTGGCGAACATAGTACTTGCTAGGCTTAAGAAACAGAACTAAATACTTCAATTTGCCGCGGCATTACATAACAGCGAGCGTTTCTAAACTGACGACGCCGTATGTAAACGGCGGAATCACACAAAATGCCTGCGACATGCACATCAATATTCCGAGTTTGGCTTTCGGAAAATTGGTCGAATATTCGAATATAGCAGATTTAATATTCGAATATTCGGACAAGAAATATTATTCGAATAATTCGAATATTCGAATATTCGAATGCAAGCCCTAGTTGCAGTACCTCATTTTAAAGATAATTTGGAACAGAGTACAAAAGTATTTCTTTTTTATTTTTTTTTATAAAATTGACGAAATGGGGGGCTTTCAAAGTGGAGATTGTATTCGAGGCTAGATCCCTAAAACCACTTTTTTTTTAAACTCGAAACTTACACATAATTTGAGTTATATTCTGTACTTGAACAACAAATACTAAGATTAGATAAATATTATAAAGAAACGAAATTATTTAAGTTTTAATGGGCATCAATGTTTTTAACAAAACTTCACTATACTGTTAATAGATGGCGATGTCTTTAATATTGTAAATACAGTTTTGCGTCAGCTATTCTTATTTTGTCTATTACTAATTATGTTATTCAATTAGCAAATTATTATCAATAAAAGTATCACATTGTTTTTGCAAAAGTAAATCCGTTTCTATTTACAATAATTAGAGGTTTTGACGTCATCAGATTCGGCGCGTTTTAATTACAATATAATATAGTTAAAACTACCTTATGGGAATTATGGGATAACGCGTTACGCGAGGTCTCAGTTCGGGGCGAACCACTAGTAATATTAGTAGTAAGTAAGATTTACTGCGGAGTACCTAAGCATAGCTTTAGTCCATATGTAAATCCATATAAATAAGCATCTTTGGTTTCCTGTCGTTTTTGTACGTTTTATTTTTATTACCTACACTTCACTTAAGTCATACGGATAAATATTGATTATTATCAAGTACTATAATCAGATTCACTTTAACGTAATCCAAATTTTATAACATCCTTTTACGTAATCGTAATGTTATGTGTATGTGTTAAAACTAAGAGTTTCGATACTTTAATTTTACCGTTTAACTTTCACGATGGTAACTTCTTGTTTAATAAAAGATAGCGATTTCTTTTTATCACAATGACGATGCGGCAAAAGTTGTAATGATTTTGCTAAAATATAAATGTATGTTTGAATATACTTTCATAAGTAATGTGTTGAGTATGGGGCAATTATCAAGCTGCTTGCATTCATTGATTGAGCCTCTTCGGTGCGTGGTCGCCATTCGAGCACCCTGGGACCCCAACGTCTATCAGCTTCTTCGAGTTACGTGTCCCGCCCATTGCCACTTCAGTTTAGACTTTAGAGAGTCAACAATTTATTATAATAATATGTATATTATTAGCTGGACTTATGATTTTTTACCAATTTGCCATTTTCATGTTTGGAACATTTCATTCTTAACTTAATAATGAAATTTTCAAAACATGAAAATGACAAATCTTAACTTTACGCTACTTGCTCGATTGTTCATACAAACTTATTATTACGTTTATAAGTATATTTATTATCGTTTTAGGTCCGATATATACATCATCTGATACTGAGTTCATCATCTACGTCTTATCGTAAACAAAATATTAATATGTGTCTTTATTTTAGTGCAAATTTTTGTAATCCTAGTCTGAAATAATTTAATTCCATAAGTTAAGTATAGGGTATGTATCCCACCCGTACAAGTTTATTGAAATGAATATGTGCCATGTTCCAGTTGTCGCTACAAGCGATCTTTAAAGGATTTCTCTCAGAAAATATATGGCTGTGCTTTAGTCTCTATCTTTAGCTGTAATCTATATTCGATACTAACGACCATGGTAACATAATGAGATATTATCTACCGAAAGAAATAGTCTATGACAAATAGAGACAGGCATTGTTTTATCTACAATATATGGTCCGTTATGTCACGAGGCGAAAGTGAACGGAAACGATTAAATTGTTGACGCGAGTACGAGATATTGGTTATATTTCATCGTTAATTACGAATGATGTATGGGAAATTCTTAGTTTAATAGTTCTGAATATCAAAGATAGCCAATCAGTGGTCACGATGGCGATAACTCTGAACTGATTTCATTTTTAGGGTTCCGTAGTAAACAAGGAACCCTTATAGTTTCGCCATGTCCGTCCGTCTGTCTGTCTGTCTGTCTGTCTGTCTGTCTGTCCGCGGTTTAGCTCAGAGACTATTGGTACTAGAAATCTGTAATTTGACAAGGGTATATATATCAATCACGCCGACAAAGTGGTGAAATAAAATTGTGAAAAATATTTTTTTTTTAGGGTACCTCCCCTACATGTAAAGTGGGGATGAATTTTTTTTTCTCATCTATCCCATAGAGTGGGGTGTCGTTGAATAGGTCTTTCAAAAACGTTGTGGGTGTGGGAACATCATTTTTCAATTCAGGGATCCGTTTGTGAAATATGATATTTTAAAGTGCTAAATTTTATTAGAGTCAAGTGTCCCCCCCCTCTGCCAGCTAAATGGTTGTATATAGGATACAAGAAAAAATTCACAGCAGTAGTATATATAATGAATTTTAAAGGAAAACTATCACGGCTGAGTAGGGTTCATTAGTGAAGGAGTTATATCGGTTTTTCTAAGTTAGATATTACACGTAGTGTAAGTTGCATATTTTGTCGTATATTATAGTATTGAAACCATGGAACTCATAATGTATGTGGAGACTTTCAACTACGGAACCCTACACTACACTTATTTATTTATCAAATTACACTTTAACTATAGTAGTGCGTGATAAACATGTCATTAGTAGACGTCATGTTGATAATTTGAGAAGTATAGGACTGTAAGGGCGTACTTTATAGTCGATAGCGTAATTCACAAGGCGTAACCCGAGCTTTACATATTTTGTAAGTGATTGCCAAGCTTACTACAAACCACTACTCGTGTGCTACAAACCGAGCATCGAAAAGCAGTACAAACCAAATTATCATGACGCATGGTGCCTCCTGTTGGCTGTTAAGTACTTAACACCATTCACTCTAATACAGAGCAGAGGTACCTCATGAATTGTACTACCTAATATAGTTTGCCGAACTGCGAGCAAATAGTTGTCTACAAAAAAGACTCCACTTACGAGTAAATCTACGTAGTCGTGTTTACTCCTAGTTCCCTGAATAATATATTTCATCTATTTGATATTTTGGCAGATTTTCAATATAACAACTGTCAGAACGTCCAATTTATTCCTCGGTTAAACGTTACTCGTCTTTGGTCAAATTGGCACTTAATATTTTCTATTGTAATAATATTAAGCAAAATATAATAAAATCCACTTATCTCTCCTAAAAGTCGCACCCATACTACGAGGATACTATTCTTCGAAAAGCATCATTTTGTTGTTTTTAAGATTAAAGGATAGGTGATAATCTTCCTCAGGAGTCGTTATACCAATTTATTTAAAATTACCGGCACAGCAAAGCAACTAAAGGGACCCAGTTAAATTCAGGTCAGTGATTCCCGCGTACCTATTTTGTTTCATAAAAAAACTTTCTTTTTGTCGGGCGGCTGCAATTCGTTTTGCTTTACAAGTGTTGTTTTGTGATGCTTTAAAACTTAGAGGGTGTTCTTTTATATCTTTTGTTAATATAGCTATAATATGATATCTAGAAGTTATGAAATTCTGGAAAGTAGAATAAAAACGTTAATTATGTAATTTTGAAATATATTCCATAAACGAACAAGCTATTTTCTTTTTAATGTGAGTTTATTATATGGAGGTACTAAAAGCCATTGTACTGTACTGAATTAAAATTATCTTAGTAATGAACTCTTGCAAAATATCAAATCTGTGAAACTTATCAAATCTTTTGCAAATGATAAGAAGTTAAAGCGATATAAAAAAAGGAAACGGAGAACATCTGATCATAACATTCAAAGGTACCGTTGAATCTTTAGAAGGTAATTACACTGTCGTAGAATGTAAAGCCAACTATGAATAAGCGTGGATTACAGATATTAAAAACCAATATAAAGCGAAAACACTTACTTTTTTAGCTTACTTACTACTTATACTTAGCGATTTTACTCTATCATAGAGAGTCTATGAAACCTACATCGAGAGAAATTATAAATCTAGCTAGAAAACCTTAATAGTTATTTTATTTGTCTTATATAAAGAGCGTATTGCAAAATATTAGTAGCGTCAGATAGGTACAGATTTGGGAAATCAACAGAGCTAGAAAGCTGAATGATCTGCTCAAGAATTTCGTAATGCCAAAATCCCAAATATATGGCTGCCTAGTTCCCATAGATCAACTTCTGGCGGTCAGATACAATTGGTGTATAATAATTAAGCTGAGATTATAAAGCTAATAGGATTATTAGAAGGCTGAGGGGTCACTGTTAGAGAGAAATGTCCCTTAAATATGAAAGCGGATTCTAGTATAAACCTGAACAAAGTTATGTCTCAAACAACGGTTAAGTATGAGTTGAGATCGGACACAGATAATTACGTATCTAATGATTTTAAATTATAAGCATGATTAAATAAATCTTATAGAAAATGAAAAATAACTAAATTGTATAATATTAATTGTAAATCAGCACATGCAGATGTGTCCCAAATTGGGCTACCGACTTTCATGTGATACTGATCGACCAACTTGTATTAGGCACCCAATCATAATAAATGTAAGGCGGCCTTTGAAGGCGGCACGCGACAACCTTAATTCAGATAAGTCGATATTGATAAACGTAGTTAAGATTAGATCTTATACGGAGTACCTGGACAGGCAGAAAATTGCAGGTGAAAAAATCGCACGGCGGGCGTACCAAGTGCAATCAAAATAACACACTGTATAATGAATGAAGTATCGGTTCTTCGTTTGTAAACTCAGTAGGTATTACGGCAATAAAAACATGGAACACCTGTATAAACGACATTGTAGGTCCATACCGTAATATCCTCTGATCCTCATAATTACACTATTGTAGCGTGCCACCCTCTAATAGGCGTGGAATAAAAAACCGGTTATGTTTTAAAACTTTGTCTTCACTTGGATATGTCTTCTATATTCAAGTTAGGATTATTTATGTATTTGAATACGAATAAGTATATTGCAGTATGAAATCAAAAAGTATTGGTCCGATAAATTTGTGATGATTAGACAATAGCCGCTGCAAATTAATGAGATATATGGAGATGAAGTTTAAAGCTAAGAGTTTTTGATTTGTGTGTGTTGTAAAAAGTGTCCAAATATGCCAGATATATCTTTAGAAAGCAGTATTTGACTCATTTGTTTAATAGTATGTTTAAGACCTATTATAATTATTGACAAGTTAATCGCTTGAAAAAGGTTGTGGGCGAGTTGCACCGGCAAAATATTCTTACTATCTATCGCCAACGTCGTTTTAACTTTTGATTGTTATTGTGCTCAATTATAATCTTATTGTTTTATTTTTAAATATTTGCTCGGTGTCAGTCCCAGGGGGTATTGTTATGCATCATTTTGTCAACATCACGTTTCATCACATAACGTTATATTGTCCAAAGGATCAAAATATATTTCTTGTACAACGAAACCACAAGTTATTACCCATGTTGCATTATAAAATACCTTATCGCATGGGTGTCGTTAACCGTTACTAGGAATTGTACTTGTATGGAGCGTTGGAGGTCCGCTATCTTTTTTGTTTGTTTTGGGCCCTGCCCTATTATTTCTGGAATTGATATTCGAAAGGCTTTGTTTTATTTGTACAGTATAAACAAATTATATTTTTATTGTTAGAAAGATATTAGATAGATAGAGAATACTTTAATGATGTTTGTCAAACTCCATAGTTTATTTTGAATGGGAACAATAATGGTTTAATAATATCGTCTCAATGCTCTGAGTCCATTGTTAAAAATTGGAATATGCCGTAATTTTTTTAGAGTTGTACTATTACAAAAAACTATGATTAAGAATGCAAATTGAGAGACCGTAATCTAAATATATAAAAGGCAAAGGTGACTGACTGACTGACTGACTGACTGACTGACTGGTCTATCAACGCACAGCTCTAACCACTGGACGGATCGGGCTGAAATTTTGCACACAGATAGATATTATGACGTAGACGTCCGCTAAGAAAGGATTTTTGAAAATTCCAACCCCAAGAGGGTTAAATGGGGGTTGAAAGTTTGTATAAAAGTCCGTCATTTATCAAATTATTTTTCATGTAATATCCATGAAACTTTAATTTTTGGGCTTTCAATAAAAAAATAAGTAATACGTGTTTCGCAAATTTTGAAAATTCCACCCCCAACGATTTCAAATAGGGGATGAAAATTTGTATAAAAGTCTAGATTTTTAAGTTAATTTTCAAGTAATATCCATCAAACTTGGTACTTTAGCTTTCATCTAAATATATAAAAGGCAAAGGTGACTGACTGACTGACTGACTGACTGACTGACTGACTGACTGACTGGTCTATCAACGCACAGCTCTAACCACTGGACGGATCGGGCTGAAATTTTGCACACAGATAGTTATTATGACGTATACGTCCGCTAAGAAAGGATTTTTGAAAATTCCAACCCCAAGAGGGTTAAATGGGGGTTTAAAGTTTGTATAAAAGTCCGTCATTTATCAAATTATTTTTCATGTAATATCCATGAAACTTTAATTTTTGGGCTTTCAATAAAAAAATAAGCAATACGTGTTTCGCAAATTTTGAAAATTCCACCCCCAGACTTCAAATAGGGAATGATTTGTATAAAAGTCCAGATTTTTAAGTTAATTTTCAAGTAATATCCATCAAACTTGGTACTTTAGCTTTCATCTAAATATATAAAAGGCAAAGGTGACTGACTGACTGACTGACTGACTGACTGACTGACTGACTGACTGACTGACTGGTCTATCAACGCACAGTTCTAACCACTAGACGGATCGGGCTGAAATTTTGCACACAGATAGTTATTATGACATAGACGTCCGCTAAGAAAGGATTTTTGAAAATTCCAACCCCAAGAGGGTTAAATGGGGGTTGAAAGTTTGTATAAAAGGCCGTCATTTATCAAATTATTTTTCATGTAATATCCATGAAACTTTAATTTTTGGGCTTTCGATAAAAAATAAGAAACACGTGTTTCGCAAATTTTGAAAATTCCACCCCCAGACTTCAAATAGGGAATGATTTGTATAAAAGTCCAGATTTTTAAGTTAATTTTCAAGTAATGTCCATCAAACTTGGTACTTTAGCTTTCATCTAAATATATAAAAGGCAAAGGTGACTAACTGACTGACTGACTGACTGACTGATTGACTGACTGACTGACTGACGGGTCTATCAACGCACAGCTCTAACCACTGGACGGATCGGGCTGAAATTTTGCACACAGATAGTTATTAGGTATGACGTAGACGTCCGCTAAGAAAGGATTTTTGAAAATTCCAACCCCAAGAGGGTTAAATGGGGGTTGAAAATTTGTATAAAAGTCCGTCATTTATCAAATTATTTTTCATGTAATGTCCATGAAACTTTAATTTTTGGGCTTTCGATAAAAAAATAAGAAACACGTGTTTCGCAAATTTTGAAAATTCCACCCCCAGACTTCAAATAAGGGATGAAAATTTGTATAAAAGTCCAGATTTTTAAGCTGATTTTCAAGTAATATCCATCAAACTTGGTATTTTGGCTTTCAATTGAAAATAAAGAAGTACGCGTTTGACAGTTTTTAAATGTTCGACATGGAGTTAAATAGAGGGTGAATAATTGTTATTAAGTCTGTCGTTTTTCAACTTAGGTATAACCATGAAACTTGGTATGTTGGCTTTTTACGGAGATACGAATCGCGTTAAGTTGGATTTTAATTACCAATAAAAATCTTAACTCAAACTTAACGTGAGCTAACCAACCACTAAGAAACCGTTTTGAAAATTCAACCTCTAAGGGGGTAAAATAGGGGTTTGAAAAATCAAACTTAACGTGAGCGAAGCCGCGGGCAAAAGCTAGTGAATGATAAAATTAATAAAAGATATATAAAAAATCGGCCAAGTGCGAGTCGGGCCTCGCTCTTTTAGGGTTCCGTACATATTGCCATATAATTTTTTTTAAACTAGATACATATGTAGGTATCTTAGTTCTTAGAAAGTACTAAATTAGTATATGGGAGAAAAATGCTCGTTTGTTTTGGTCACAACATACAAACCAGATTATAAATCGGTGTTTTCAGTATTTGTTGTTTAAATATACTATATAAGTAGTACATAATATACCAAAATTTCAAATTCCTAACTACAAAGTTTAGTTTTTGAGATAGACCCCCTAACAAAATTGGTCTAAAACCGAAAACTTTGACGGCCCCCCATTTTTGTAGCTAATAAATAAAAAAAATATATTTGAACTCCACTTAATGAGCTCTAGACAATGACACCCCACATGCCAGGGTAAAAAAATAAAATTTTATTTCGACTCCTTTTCCATGTATGGGAGCCCCCTTTATTTTATAATTTAATTTAATTTTTATTATTTGTTGTTATAGCGGCAATAGAAATACACAATATGTGAAAATTTCAACTTTCTATCTGTTACGGTTTACGAGATACAGTCCGCTGACAGACGGACGGACGGACGGACGGACAACGGAGGCTTAGTAATAGGGTCCCGTTGACACCCTTACGGTACGGAACCCTAAAAAGGAAACCAAATGTTATGTAATCCAAAATATTGGCAAACACTTATGAAATTTGCATAGCAGTATGAGTTAAAGCAGTAGAGTAGTTGCTTAGAAACAAAATGTTGTCATTAAGATACTGTACAAGTGTGCATAATTAGACCATTTTAATATTTTTTTGTAGTAAAAATGCTTTTATTTTGTAAGTTCTATCATGATAGATATATCCGACATCACAAAAACAGTAATTATTTCTGTCAGACATGTTGAAATTTTTCCATTCGAATGATTAAAAATTACTTTCGTCATTTAAGAGGAGTGTCTATGGTCGGAATTTTAATTCGATTCCAGATTTGACAATTTCAGTGTTGCAACGTTATGACAAGTACTAAATAGTGACGTTACGAAATTATTCGATACGGAAATGGAATATTTCCGAATCGATTCCTCTCGTTTATAGTAGTATATCTAAACAACAAAATGACAGTAGCTAATGTCAAACGTGGAATCGAATTATAATTCCGACTTTAGTTGAAAATTTTCATACAAAAAGCGATAACGTTTTGCTACCCGTAAATGTTGTCCAATGTTCATAATTTTTTGAAATGTTGCAGATACAATGAAAAACTATGCCCGTACGTTTTAATTTTAAAGAAATATTGCTTATGTTAAAAGTTATTAGTGACTAAATATCCATATTTTTGACTAAAAAACTTCCTCGACTAATTTTATTTTTTTAAATTTAATTAAACTGAAATACTAAAAAAATGAAACGTACGAGCCTAGATTAAGGTGTACTGAATCTAATGAGACCAAAATTGACTAATTTTGTAAACGTTAAGGGGGGTAAAAACGTTATGACCCGAAACAATATTTCAAAAATAAAATTTAGGCAAATAACTCCTGGACTTGCAACTCTCTCTATCGCACGATGCGGGTCGGGCAGCGAAGCGTTGTGAAACAGATAGCATTTTGGAAAATACCTACTCGCGTCGCGTTTCGTCAGTTCGTCACTAGACACTACTCTTAAATTTGAATTTTGTGTATCACAAAATCAGCATTTAAAATCTATCTACATTCTCTTAGCGGTTGCGACTTTGGAGTATGTATTTATAAAAACGTACGTAAAAAAGGTTTTAAACTTTACGTAACAGTTTATTAATGAACGATCATTGAAATGGTACTGGTACAGATAAAACGTATTGAGGTTATTGCTGGTACAGCGTATCACAAAGAATGATCGCTAAGCACCGTTGAATTATGCTGGATATTACAGGGTGGCATTTACTTCAAGTCCATCTGCGATCATCATCATTGAGATGACGGTCTCAGCTAATAAGAGTAATGTGGCTGATGATTATAGTAGCGTAGCTAACAGATAAGTGGACATAGTGTTTAATTGTAAGGCCAACCAAACTGATAATACTATAAATACTATCAGACATTATCTCATACCATAGAGTATATCTTTAATGAACACGGGCGCCTATTAAGGACATGGATATAAAAGGAAAGCTGCTCAAAAGTTTTATTCAGTCTCTGTTTGCAAACTTTTCATGCCATTCATGCGATTGTGCAAGAAAATAATATGTTTGAAAGTTTAATATGTATACTAATACTAAACATAGTTTTGTCGTCAATTTTTTTACACCATCGCATGGCTAATCAGAGTGCTATTAGCATTCAGAGGCTCCAGTGTTACTATTCAAGTCAGCATGAGTCATGACTCATGACACAGTATCAATAAATTTGTGTCTCTTACATAGAAATCTCTTAATGTCATTCGGACGATTTCCAATATCGATTTTTTCAAGATGCCGCTTTTATAGTATCAACATAATTACTATAAGTAGGCTAGCATGATTGATTGTTGGACTGAATCTTCGAGATGACTACTATACATCCATTTTGTATTCACAACGATAACGTAGCTGTTATTCTGAGTGGTACATTTTTATTCTCCACTCACTGTGTTAACTTGTTTTTACTCAGGGAAAGTCTGCTTTTTTTTTAATTTACTAGTTTCTCTTTGTCTGTGACTGTTCGTATTGTGCCCTTCGTCCTAATTTATCACCGATGTAAACTAATTGATTATGATATGGACATACAGCTACTTAAATATATAATACATAATTATGTTGTTATTTGTTCTGCATTATTGTTTTTTATTTTACATTTTCGCTAGGAGCACTGTCTATAGACGTATGTTAGCTCTTGGAAGTCGACGTCGACTCGTACTACAGGTACTGATATTAGATCTTCTTGTAACGTGAGATATCTAATAACCTTATTAATTACTCGTTGCGCCAAAGACCACATCAAAAGTATCTTAATCATTAATCACTGTAACCATTGATATACGCATGAATCACGTAATTTCTACTGAGGCATCATCGGTCGCAATCTTCTTTTGCTTCACATCGTTGATTGCTTTCCCAGTTCCCTAATTACTCGAATTTCCTCTTTACAATGTATTGAATCTCGTTAGTCTGTCAGTTACGCGGCTTATTACAAATTTGTGGCGACATTACATAATACGGAAGGTTTACTATTAATAATTTCAACATCCTCTGCATTTACAAGTGGCAAATTATTATACTGCTTACCTCTATCATGTCTTTACTTGAACATAAGTTGTAGATTAAGTAAATTGCTTGCCACGATTAAATTAAATGCAAGATCCCTTGCTGTGTTATAAGTTGCAGCTACCTTCTTTGGATTAGTGCTATTAAAAGATTACCCTTTCATTTAAGGCAGCAAAACTTTATCGTGTAAAAAGGGCTGTTTACAAGTAGGTAATAAGTAAGTAAAATACTAAAAAAGTGAAGTTTACTCAGTATTTTTCTTAATTAGACTCATCAACCGGACGACGAAATCGCACTCAAAAGTAAATTACTTACAACAATTTCCAAAAATCAATAAACAACCTTAGCGGTAGTTTCGACATCATCCACTTTGCTTACATTATTCCGATCACGTGCATCACTATCATTTACGAGTACGTACTCTCAACTCGTAAACCACAATGCGCTCCCCAATCACTACAAGAAGAGATTACAATACGTTTGCGGGGGTCAATTTGATCAGTTTAAACCGATCCATGGATTATTAGAAAGTAAACGGTTTAAGCGGCGTGCTTTCCATACGGATCATTGTCGTGCTTGATCTGAATTGGCACCAGCTGAGATAATTTGCTCCTTAAAAGTAGGTTAGTTTAATGCTAAATTACCTTGGAAATTGTGTGGAATGTGGTTACCCTGTGTAAATTGATGGTTCGCTTGACAACTATCGATTAGATGGTATCGTTTATGCTTTACTAACCTGTTGGTTTGTAGGCTGATACGAGAGATCATCAGGATACTTCCCTACTTTAACGCGCAACCTTATAATTATTCAAATATTCTTGAAAGTGGTACATAGTAGCTATAATGTATTGAATTTAATAATAGCGGTGCACTTATGTTTTGAAATAGATAAGCATAATAAGATAGGTAAGCATATTGGCATAATGTTTGGTTACCTTTTGTGATATCTCCATTAGTTTAACTTTTATTGGTAGATTTTTTTTATTAGTTATCCTTTGATTGTGCTTTTATGGGCTCTTACTTGGTAGAGTTTGGTTTAATTACACGAGAATCGACGGAGTAGGTATCTGTTAACTATTGTCTAATAGTCTGACGTTTTGAAAGATTGCCGATACAAAAGTGTCAAAACGTCAACTTTATTCGTCGGTTAAAGTTTACTTGTGATAGATAGTGAAATAGGTCCTAAAAGACACCTAAAAATTAAGAAGATCGTTTCTGCTTTTGCAGAAATTGTTTTAATTATAGAAGTGTATTTTTA
Organism: Oeneis ivallda; assembly: GCA_029955525.1. Classification (NCBI taxonomy): domain Eukaryota; kingdom Metazoa; phylum Arthropoda; class Insecta; order Lepidoptera; family Nymphalidae; genus Oeneis; species Oeneis ivallda. The sequence goes on along the minus strand of JARPMR010000022.1, from coordinate 7,376,662 downwards.
AACGATATTAACAAAACTGTTTATATTTGTCCAACGTATTAATGAGTATAATTATTATGCAAAAACGTGGGATTTTATGTTAGGACATTAAACGTGAATGTTACCATGATTAAAGAGAGGTCTCTCTCGGTCATTACTCTTTGTCTGGTTGGTTAGATTAGTTATTTTTTATTGTAATTAACCATCGCCTTAACGCCTACACAGGGGAAATTTGAGCTTATCTGAGGATTGTAGGGCATAATAAAATGATTGCCTTAATCTTTATGAGGAATAATGATACATTTTTTCAAAAAGAGTTGGATCTTTTAAGCTGTCATCATAAATCTATTGTTAATTACAACGCAAACGACTTGTAAGTTGTATCAGCTTTAGATGATCCATATAATTAAGAATTTTTAATTACTATTGATCTTTGCTATTTCAGTTCCGTAACACTTTGAGCCATGTCCTGGTTGACCCTGGTTCTTCTACGAATCTCTTTCTTCTGATTTTATCGCTTAGAGAAACTTTCCATGTCTCATCTAAGCAGCGACCGATAATGTCTCAGAGCCAGCCTTCTGGCTAAAGCCTAAATCTTCACTATAAATTTTGATGTAGACTTTATTTTTTCTGTTTCTTCTTTTTCTTCTTCTTCTTCTTCTTCTTCTTATTTATCAACCTAAACACGTCCACTGTTGGACAAACTTCCACAGGCTTCAGTCTTGCGCTGCCTGAATCCAGCTGCTCCCTGGGATCTTATTTTTTAATAATCAATAATTACGATAAGCCCATGAACGTTGTATGATATGGATAGTACGCCGTTTTGGATAGTTCAATAAACAAATCAATAGACATAGTAATAATATACTTAGCTGTACACTGAAACGTTTTTGAAGCTTCTTAAATATTAGTTTCATAATATGAGTTTTTTTAGTGTCAAAAGTACTTAGGTGCCTTTTCAGAAGTTTTTTTTAATATTCAGAGGTAATTATTCACCTTTGTTAATCCTTAAGTAAAGTAATATATAAAAAGTATTTTAAATTTTTCTTGACAAAAATGATTTAAACAAAATGGTCTTCAAAATCACGAGATAAAAATATACACATTCCGTAATCAAGTATTTCATTATACACAATTCTTTTGTCTTTAATCTGAGGGGAAGCAGGTGCAAATTGGTATCATCATGACGACGGTTATTATGAGATGTTGTCAAACTGATAAAGAGTGTCGGTTAAGTTGACGTAATACACGCAACTGTAGATGGAAGTTAATTAAATATGCCTACCTACATCCTACCTAACGGCCGAATACTTAAACGTACTCGTACCTTAGTGATACTACGAGCGCGGCGACGCAAACGCTAAGTGAGTGTTTGATGACATTTGATGTATGGGCAAAATGTCAAAAATCAGCTGTTTAATGTTATTGAAGTTCTTAACTTAATTTAACCATCAAATTCTAGTAACATTTTTCTCGACTGTATTATAATGTATTTTTTTCTAATTAAGTTTTCCGAAAATTTTCTTTCCTACAAATCTTGTCCTGACAATAATAATTATTACGAACACAAGAACAAAACAGCCAATTTGGTCGAGCCCTTCTGAAGTGATGATCTTTCATACATGCGGCTATTGATTTTTATTTACATAGCCTTAAGGCCCGAAGGTCCGATTCTTTTAACGTCCAATACGTCCATTACGTGAACGTCTAATCCCTGAAAGTCCCTTAAGGTCCAAATCCCCGAACTTCCAATGTGTCTGTTCGTCTAGTCTATAGATCCAATTATTCTGCGAATATATCCAGAAGCCAGAAAGCTATCTGTTGTCATTTCAAGTGCAACCTAATGCACCAACTCCTGAGTTTTCTCCACAGAGCGCGTGATATAATTTCTCTCAATGCGTCCACTTGTCTAACTTTCCGAGCCCTCGGTTAGCCTCGTTGACCCAGAAAGCCTGAAACTCTACTTGTTCTAAACTACATACATTTATGGGAAAGAAATCGGGGCCGCATTTCTCCGCCGTAAGGGTCGTTATTGCCTATTGTAGTAACTATTTGTAACCAATCACAAATTCTATCGCCTTTATATTTATACAGCCATCTTTTATTTTTATTTATTTATTGACTCAACAAAAAAGTGAACAAAATTTACACCATAATTATAGACCAAAACATATTAGACAAGAAAAAAAAACTGAGACTCTGGTGATTGCAACTGGCAGCCCAAAAAGACCGATGCCAAATAGATAATAGATAGATCTTTAGGATTAAGCATGGTGTTCACGCGTTGGAATTTACTAATATGTGTAATTTGTTATTTAATATCTGGGTGACTGGTTTTTTTTTTTGGTAAATCGTATTTTTTTGGAAATTATATATTAAAAAATAACAATAAATAAAATAATAATAATAAAATTCATACGGGAAAATATAATCGTCTTGGACTCGAACCGGGGTCTTCTGGTTTCGGGACCGCCCGACAAACCGTCGAACTATCGGGAATTTATAGATGACGGCGAAATTTACCTTCGTATTCTAATGATATTGTAAGGGGTTTTTCATTACCTGAAAACACGGATAAAACGACCTTTTCTAAAAATGAAACCTAGCTAGATCGATTTATCGCCCCCGAAACCCCCTGCATACCAAATTTCATGTAAATCGTTGGAGCCGTTTCCGAGATTCAGATTATAAATATATATATACAAAAATTGCTCGTTTAAAGATATTAGATATGTTTATGCGAATTGTTTCCAATTAGCCTGCTTCACTAGATTTCTAATTTTTCATACGAAGACTTTAGCAGTCTATGTATGTGCAGCCGTAGCGCCAAAACTACTGAGACGATTTTGATAAATGAGGTGTCAATCGATTCGTAATTACGGTCCGGGTAACATACGAGTATGCTACATTTTGTATGCTCAAAATCAACATGACGTATGTTACACCCATTTTTCCGTAGTAGGTAGGGTTACAGTTTTTAATTTTATTTCTTGTGAGCGTCCAGAAAGGTTTAAAGTTCGCTTACGTTTCCTTAATTAAAAGACCTTGAAGACGGCGCCCTAATTCTGCAGTATTTTTCATTTTCCTCCAATCTTGCACATTATCATAATTCGTTTTAAACCTAACTTCCATATGAAAGTTTTTTATTTAAGCCACTAATAATTATACCTATAGTACGAGTTACAACTTACATATTTTAAGATTTATGGCGATAAGCTTTTTTTTAATGGAAATTTAAATAAACTAAAAAAAGTAAGTAAGTTTGTTGTAAAGGATACATCGAATTCCATGTAGCTACTAGCAATTATATATTCTGTGCTACTAGCTAGGTACCAATTGTACTAAAGACCAACAGCTTTGGTACAAAAAAGAAAAGTAGTTAACATCCACAAGGATTCAATCAATCAATCAATCATCTCAGCCTGCGGACGTCCACTGCTGAACATAGGCCTTTCCCAGAGAACGCCACCACACCCGGTCCTCAGCCTTCCTCATCCAGCCACTTCCCGCCACCCGCTGGCCGCTTTATATCGTCAGTCCAACGTGCTGGAGGGCGCCCCACACTACGCTTACTTGTTCACGGTCTCCACACTAGGACTTTTCGGCCCCAACGGCCATCGCTTCTGCGACAAGCATGGCCTGCCCACTGCCATTTCAGCTTGCTAATGGTTTGAGCTATGTCGGCGACTTTGGTTCTCTTACGGATCTCTTCATTCCGAATCCTGTCCTTAAGAGAAACTCCTAGCATAGCCCTCTCCATAGCTCTCTGAGTGACTTTGGATTTGTGGATCAAGCCTTTTGTTAGTGTCCACGTTTCAGCGCCATAAGTGAGGACGGGAAGAACACACTGATTGAAGACTTTCGTCTTCAGGCATTGAGGTATTGACGATGAGAAGACCTGACTTAATCTTCCAAATGCCGCCCAGCCCAGCCGTATCCTTCTGTTGGCTTCTTCGTCGAAATTGTTTCTACCCAATTGTATGGTCTGACCAAGGTAGTTATACTCTGAAACAATTTCGATTCCAACATTTTCGACGTTCACGGGTATCGGGACAACATGTTGATTGAACATAACCTTGGTTTTGTCCATGTTTATCCCGAGACCAACTCGTCTGGAAGAGCGGCTTAGGCTACTCAGCATCTGCTCCAGATCTTCTGGAGTCTCTGCCAGGATAACCACATCGTCGGCGAACCGCAGGTGTGAGATGTATTCGCCATTTATATTAAAGCCTCGTCCTGTCCAGTCCAGCGTTTTGAAGAGGTCTTCTAGTGCACTATTAAACAGTTTTGGGGATATTACATCCCCCTGTCTAACCCCCCTTCTCAAGTTGATTGGTTTTGTTTGCTGAGACTGTACTTGGACGGTCATTGACGCAGTATCGTAAATACATCGCAGCACCTCGATATAACGCCAATCGACTTGGCATCTCTGCAGTGACTCCAGAACAGCCAAAGTTTCGATAGAGTCGAAGGCTTTCTCGTAGTCCACAAAAGCAAGGCAGAGTGGTAGATTATACTCTTCGGTCTTCTGTATAATCTGCCTTAAGGTGTGGATGTGGTCTACGGTGCTGTAGCCTTTTCGAAACCCAGCCTGCTCCGGAGGTTGAAAATCGTCAAGTCTTCGGGCGAGGCGATTTGTGATCACCCTCGAAAACAACTTATAAACATGGCTCAAGAGTGATATCGGCCGATAGTTCTTCAGAAGCTCCTTGTCACCCTTCTTAAAGAAAAGAATTACCACACTCTTGCTCCATGCTTTTGGCGTAGGCTCCACAAGGATTATTTTAATAAAAACTAAACAAAACGCACACAGTATATTGTATAGTTCGGTAAAAGTGGCCCGAAGTACTGTAAGGGTCAATCAAGGAAGAAAGGCGTCAACTCCATCATTAAAGTGAATCATCCAATTAAGCAACGAACAACAATGTGTTCATCAAATCAAACATTCCTATCGGAGATCGGAAGATACATTAACACACGCTGAGGGGCTTTCTACGACAAAAACAAAAATCAATTGTTTTCTCCGAAGTACGCCACGAAGGGCAAATGACACTGGAGTGCGTAGAAAGCCGCCATTTTCCTCTTAGTTTCACAATTTGTGTTTTTTTTTACAACTTTAAGACAAAATTGTCGAGACGCAAACGCAGTAAGACTCTTTCATTCTGGTGCAATGTATGAATGAAATACTCTTTAGATATTTTACACCAAATAAAACTTATAAAATATAAGAGAAAAATAAAATAAACCCTACGTTAGAACCGATCTCTATAGGTAACCACGTTGCAAGTTATTAGAATTGCTCAAGAAGTACCAGCTTTTGACTTGATAACGCAGAAAAATAGAGGTAGGTTTCCTACATCGACTTCTTGAGGAAGACCCTTTCTTTCTTCTTGCTGGGCCGATCTTCTCACATAAACCGTAAGAGGTAGACCTCCAATACATAATATATTAAGTAGAGAGGCTAAGTTGTTCTGCACTGTTATGGTTCCTCACTTAGCTTAATACAATTTTGCTGCTAAGGAACCTAAGCATTCTGAACACCGTACCTACCTTTAGCGGTTTATTTTTTGTGCAAACGCGCTTGATTATATTGTAGCCCACTCAACGAAGCAAAAATAGGGGAAATAATTCGTGTAAAAGCGATTTTTGGCATAGTTGTAGGGAATGGTGTCTGAAGCAACATACTCAAAGTACTGATGGATGGGGGTGAAGCTAACGGGGAGGGGGGGGGGGGGGGTGTAAAGTTCCCTTTTTTAAGTTTTTCTTGAATAACTCGAAAACGGTGGCTTATAGCAAAAAAATTTCTTTTATTCAAGTAATCTACATAAGATTCTCTATAAAAAAGGTTCTATACACTTTTTCGCTGGGATCAATATTTAACGAGATATTAAAGCAGAAAAGTTAATTATGATCAATTCTCGCGTTTTAACGCTAAAGCGTTCAAACTAATGGCGCGCACGGCGCGCTCCTGTGGCGTCGGGACATTTTAGTCAGACCTCGTCGCTTCTGCTCTGCTCGTTTTGTGCTGTTGACATCAGTGTAACCATCAAAAATCACCATACAATTTGGACCGTAATGTTTCTGTACGTAGGTAATGTACTGATGGCAAATCGAAGAAACGTTGGAGGATGGTTTCCATTTCATACGGTGTAGTAGGAAACCACCATCAACCACATTGGTGGTTTGGTTGAGATCGAGAGCTGCGTTCTCTACTGGCAAAACATCGTAGAGGGATGACTTCTTCCCTTTTCGCATTACACCCTCGTGGAACAGAGCCATAGGGAATGGGGTTAGTTCATAAGTCAAAAGGTCTGCAACATCTTCTTCGTTCTTTTTTGCTATGACAGTTCTTTGGAAAATTGTCAAAGGGTTAACAGTAACTGTCTCACCATTGATTTTAATGGGACTGCTCAAACTGGCTAGTGACAAAACCACATTCTTCTTAGACTGCTTCATGTCACTGAATTTGCTGCCAATAAAACTTTGCATCGTTTTGGTGCCAATATCGAGGGCTTGGTGGCAGTTTACTTAGGAATTTCCCAGGATGCCCGTTGACAGGGATATTAGCGAATTCAATTTTGGAAATGGAGGATGTTCACTGAACCATTCTCGAATCTCAGCTCGATCTCGTGAATCTCTCTGTTGCCGTGACAGCCGGAAATCAACGTGCTGTTCTCCACTAGCAAAAACCACTTCGGCGAACTCCTCCAATGAAGTGCAGATGGCGGTGCATCCCGGTGATCCGCAAACCCATTTGGCCAATACAGAATCAGTAATTCCTCTCCCTCGCGTCAGGCCACCTGAACTTTTCATGGAGCGCATGAGAGTTTGCTCTATGACCATATCCAACCAAACTCCTGCCCAAGGTGTACCTGTGCGATTAATGGTGAAGGAGACTTTTTCTGCAAACTCCTTGTACGTTTGAGGATGGCTGTTTTTCAGTAGCATCATGTCTTGCACGTAGAGATGGGCACATTTCGCGTATTGGAAGTGTCCACATGCATGGAACAATGGGATTATCTGTTGTACACACGACAAGTGGCCGTCCCAATCACCACAACGCTCAGAATCAATGTACTTCTTCATGAGGATAACCATATTGAAATACTGCATCCACAAAGTAGCAGTAGGCCCATTCTGTTTAAGGGTTTCCAGATGGTTCTGAAATTATTTCAAAGTTAGCATCAAGGAAGCATTCTCTTTATATTTGTCTGGAGTAAATTCTTCCATGTTGGTCAATAAAGTCGAGATGTCCTTCTTCTCTTCTTCTGAGACATTGGCTCCATCCAGAATAATATGAGCTAACACAAGCTGAATGAGCAAATATCCTCGAACGGCTCGGCTGTAGGCATGTCCTGTCAACATCTTGTCAACTGAATTAGCAGCAAAAATTTGGCATAGTACATTTTTCAGTCCAGATCCAGCCATTATGTGGCCAATGCAACCCAAAAAGGACATTAGACGGTGAAACCCACCAAGTCTCACCATAATGGTCCCAAACGTGATTTCCCTGGCCTTTAAATACAAAGGCTGATCGAATGTTACGAAACAAATGGTGGCTCCTACCTCCTGACTCTTTTCTAAAGCATACTGTTACGCTGTGCGTATAGTGCTATACTCATTTGGTAGCGAATTGATAAATGGAAGAAAAGTTACCGAAGTTGTTTCGTTGTTAGTTAATTTACTCGGTAATTTCATAAAACCTTTCCATTCCGGAATGGTAGGCACCTCCAAAGTAGGTTCCACCTCCTGGAGCCACTTACCACTCATCCACAAGAGATCTTTAATAGTGGGTGTGAATATGTCAGAGGGGATGGGCTTCAGCAAGCTCAAGTCTTCTATCATGATTTGCTGCAATGCGTTGGTTCCCCTACCCTCAAATGTTTGCACCTCCAGAACTCCCAGCTGGCCCACTTCTTCCTGGCGAGGAGCAGAATTTAACCTTTTGACATTTGTGGATGCATAGAGAGTGTTGGCGGGTGTAATACATTTGATACCTCCCATGCTGTGGAAAGTATTCCGGCCATCGAGAGTAGATACATTGAAGTCAGCATTGTCAAAGACGAACTAAATAAACGTTCCAATTGGAATAGGCTCTTCCGTATGGTGGATGGTGGAGAGCTCTAGCCGCTGAGCTTCGTAATAAGAGGCACTCAATCCCAACTTTGACAGAAGGTCCACCAAGTTCTTGGATCCATATTTTCAGTATATTAGCAGAGCGATGCTGGACAAAATAGGGGATATGAAACATCTAGGGCGACCAGCAGCAATAAGTGTATGAGTTATAGTTGTCATTTTTTTTTCACAGTCAGACATGTTGTGGTGTCACATAGAAAAAAAAATCACTACTTGGACGCGATGTACTCGTTTTATAACCTCTGACCGATTTAGGTGCGAAACTCGGCGCACACACAACCACTTCACTTGCGGCGCTAACGTTACCACGCTCTCATTCATTCCTTTGATTGGTCGGGCCATCCTTGGCGCTCACGCTAGTCCACCGGTGCGTCGTGATTGGTTGGCGGTGTCCGCGCCGCCCGACCCTTGCGCCCGACGCCACAGGAGCGCGCCGTGCGCGCCATTAATTTGAACGCCTTAGCGTTAAAACGCGAGAATTGATCATAATTAACTTTTCTGCTTTAATATCTGGTTAAATATTGATCCCAGCGAAAAAGTGTAGGTATAGAACCTTTTTTATAGAGAATCTTATGTAGATTACTTGAATAAAAGAAATTTTTTTGCTATAAGCCACCGTTTACGAGTTATTCAAGAAAAACTTAAAAAAGGGACCTTTACACCCCCCCCCTCCCCGTTAGCTTCACCCCCATCCATCAGTACTTTGAGTATGTTGCTTCAGACACCATTCCCTACAACTATGCCAAAAATCGCTTTTACACGAATTATTTCCCCTATTAGGCAGTTTTTGGTCTTCATTGAGTGGACTATTGTATGAACTGCAATCCAAATATACAAGTAAATTATATATTGTAAAGCTAAAATCTAAATCAGCGCTAAATTATATATGATTGGTTCTCATATTACTCAGCGAAAAGTAGAGCGGCCAAATAGATTTTTAAATTGAAATTTTATATAAATAGGCAACCTGTTTTTGGATTGTCATGAGACCTAATGAATATGGTACATGTGAAAATTTGCACGAAATTATCTGACCCACAATCGTGACTGACTGACTAACCGATAGACAATGCACATTCTAAACCGGTTGGCCTAATAGGTGCTAAATGTTTCTTGAAAACCCTATCTGTGCTATAAGGATTTCTGAAATAACATCCCTAAAGGTGTAAAAAACCGACACCACCGACACCATTTCCACCGAGCGACTCAGCTTTCCGGTTATAATATTCCGAGCCACGTGGCATCGATGAACAGATTTCTGTTGCTTTAAGATCTACTCCTTATGCCTATAGGCGCCATCTTATAGCATATAGGATATATATCTAGGTATACATAGAAGGGCTATTTTTAATCTACGTATAATTGTCTTTTAGAAATAGGCTTGCGCTTGACGACTGCTGAGGTCAAGCTTGGAGCACACTTACCTAGAAGATGCCTATTCACTTTTGCCTTGAAGGTACTCAATTTATACCTTTCAAGAAACACGGATGCCGGAAAAGCGTTCCACACCACAGAGGTTCGTTTCATAAACGTTAAACTAAAGCGTTTTGCTTTTGTGCAAGTGGAATGGATTTCAACTACATATAAGGATGCTAACGCTCACGACTTCTCGCAGTTGAGATGGTAGAACGGTGAAGGACGACCGACGACCTTCCTGGCTCAGTGGTGAGCGCTGTTGTCTTATAACTGGGAGGTCTTGGGTTCGATTCCAGGCGGGGTCAATTTGGGAATTTATAATTTCTGAATTGTCTCTGGTCTGGTCTGGTGGGAGGCTTTGGCCGTGGCTAGTTACCACCCTACTGTCAAAGACGTGCCGCCAAGCGATTTAGCGTTCCGGCAAGATGGCGTGTAGAAACCGATTAGGGGTATGGGTTGAATGTTCACTGCCATACCCCTTCCAAGTTAGCCCGCTACCATCTTAGACAGTATCGTCACTTACCATCAGGTGAGATCGCAGTCAAGGACTAGCGTGTTTTCGAATGAAAAAAAAAGGAGGAACAAGGTTGTGCAGTTCCTGAGCGCACTCTTCATGGCAATACTTAAATTAAACCGAAAGCAGTCCCATAAATGTTACTCAAAGTAATATTATAGATATCTCTGTATAAAATTATTTCGCTCTCGATTTGATTCTATCTACTTAGTTCCAATATTTATTGTAAGTAAACTATCATAAATAACCGCTTGGATAAATGTAACTTAAATTGCCGTTTAAACGAAATCTAGTTTTCAAGGCAAACAACACTAAAATAAACTGTTGTTATTTAAGATCAATTCACTGGTATTTATTGTGCAGTATAAATTGGTAGAGATGAAACCACAAAGTAATGCCTTAAAAAATTTTCGAAGATGGATGAAGCGATACCAAACAAGAATTGATAACCATGGAAATGACGCATAGCAATATTTATTTTAGGTATGAATTTGCTTACAGGATGAGTATTTAAAGACTTTTCTTTCTTTTTTCCAGGACCGGATCAGTAAAACACAACAAGCGCAACGAGAAGGCAAAGAGGCAACAAAAAACGCAAAATGTGACCACCGACCGATGCACCAAAAGCAAAACAGCCAATATAATATAATCTTCAAATTCATGAATCTTGTGTCAAGATTACATGATTAAGAGCACACTATTTATTGTATATTTAATTTTAACATAACGAATCTAGTCGCCGTAGTTCTTTTAAAACGAAGCAATTTAGACATTAATGAAAGCGTAAAGCAAGACTTAGTACAAAGAGAAGAGACAGTACAAAAGACTAACGGGAAGCCTAATGTTGATTTAAGAAATAAATTGATTGAATGAGAAAATTCCCGGAGACTCCAGTCAAGATGTCCACAAGTAAGTAATAACTTTTTACTTATATGACAATATTCAATTTAATGAAATTTTAGGTTAAGAAGTGGCCTCGTCCTTTTACATTAACCTTAATGCAGTCGAACCGGAAAATGATTGCAATTCGAAGGTGAAAAAATGCGAGAAAGATAATTTAAATAATTGTGAATATTTTAACGATATAACGCGTACCTACTACAATACAATCATATTTAAGAAACTGTACATGATGATGATTTGAGCAAAAATAGCTTAGGTTTTTAAGGTCAACGTTAAAATAAGTTAAAGTCAATTTAATTGAACACATTATTTACAAATAGTGTTCTTAGTTAATTTTGACCTCGTTACACTTGCCTAAGAAACACCAAAAATATATCCCGTAGTAAGCAGAAAAATCTGTACTCTGGTAAAGTCAAAGTACTAATCCTCAGAAACTGTTATCATTTATACGAGTAGATGATAGGAAAAGTGATGCGAAAGGTGATCAAAATAACGAAACAACACCGCAAAGCCGTTAAATCTCTTGACATTTGCGATTGCCCATATATCGAACTTCCCGATTTTGAATCTATCCAATGAAAGGATATTCTGTCTTCCGTCCGGTTTTAGATAATAAAGTCCTACCGGGCTATTTTCATCTATGTCTCAGTGGTTATGGTATTTACTTGGTTATTACGGAGTGTCAAGCAAAATAATAGACAATTTTATTATTGAGTTACATATATGTAGATACATTGAGAGTGATACAAAATGACGTCACGTGATCAGCACTGAGTTCCGACGATGAATTGAGTGGCAACCGTTGCGCAATCATGGCACTAGGATATGAAAAGACTAGATGATGCACGCGACTTCGTCCGCGTGGATTAATGCTTTTTGATTCCCGCGGGAACTCTTTAATTTTCCAGAATAAAATGTAGCCTATGTGTTAATCCTGGATATTTTCTATCTCCATTCTAAATTTCAGCCAAATCGGTTCGTTCGTTGTGGCGTGAAAGAGTAACAAACATCCATCCACACATCCATCAATCCATCCATCCATCCATACATACAACCATCCTCACAGACTTTCTCATTTATAATATTAGTAGGATAGTAGGATATAATGTTAGGATTTATGAGTATTTATCTATACATATAATAAAACTGTAACTGGAAGATTTCTGTACATTTAATACATTTTGAAAATTTTAATTGGGGGATGCTTTACTATCGATACTGAGCCCAAAACAGATTTTTATTTAATTTTTGTCTGTTTGTCTGTTTGTTTGTCCTTCTTTCACGTAAAAACTACCGCACAGATTTCTACAAAATTTTATACCGTGGTAGCTTATTACTCAGGTCAACATCTGGGCTACTTTTTATCCCGGAAAATCAAGGAGTTCCCGAGGGACTTTAAAAACTAAATCCACGCGGACAAAGTCGCGGGCATCAGCTAGTCCATAATATATTCGAAGTAAGAGAACTAAATTAACCAAAACTAATTCACGTTTCAGGTTACGAGAACTCTGCAAATGTTTTGAAGAGCAGCTTCTCGTTGTCCTCGCTCCGATCTGCGCCCGCGCCGCCTAACGGCACCGGTGACCAGCTAGAGCGACCGTACCACAGTCTCACAAAAAAGAGGTAAGCTCGTCTACCTCTGTGATCATTCTATCATTGATGAAGATCGATGACAATATGAAATGAGATTCTAGAGGGTTACAATCGCAATATTCTCTCGTTATTGGCTAAAATGCACTATAGCAGCCAAAATCCCATAAATTCATCAAATCCAGCTTTCCAGTTGAGAATTAATCCTACTTTTCCGTAATTGACTAGCTGGTTCGATCCCAGCCTTGAATCTATTAAATGCTAGATCGGAGACCATGAACGGTAAGAGAAATGTGGGAAGAAGACAATCCTTTCGCTGCAGACTGGTCCGATAATATTATCGTCTAGCTTGTGGTGCTTGTATGAGACGGGCACAATATCGCGTAAGCGTGAAAATGAGGCTTATGTCCATAGCTGGACGAAATAAAATAGCTTCTGTTGGTGCCCTATTTTGCAATATCTCTCCTAGACTTACGAAGAATTACGGAATGAGACTTCCCATAAGATTTCTTTGGTCTACGATCAAAGTGCTTTTAAAGTTCTCCTCGAAATTCCCGTCTCCTATCAGACCAATTAGAGCATTAAAACTTTGTACTCACACTGCTTTTGGAGGAACCGTCACTTAGCCAATATGTAGTACAGTCGTATTTTTGACACGCTGAATCCACAAAATTCGCAACATGGCTCCATAAATACGTACCTACCCATATCTAGAAAGCTTATATTATGTTACACACACCTTCCATATGTGTCCCACGATTTAATATTATAATCATAGACTTAGAATTTTTTCGCTACTAGTTATGATTCATTTTGAGATGTCTTAGAACTAGCCAAATTTCTCAATCTACAGTTACGCTAAATCGTATAAGGTTTTAGTCCTTCCTCCAATCCCTGTTTTTCACGTTTCAGGAAGGAGCCATGTCGGGAAGCGTGGCGGCGCAGTTGGGGCAGCGCTGCCAGCGGCGGCAGCGCGGCCGACGATCTGTGGCCGCTGCTGCAGCACCACTACGAGTACATCATGGACAACCAGATCATCGACTCGTGTAAGGTAGGTCGCAGCCTTGTTGCAACAACCAGCAATGTCGGGAAGGGCGGTGTCATAGCTGGAGCAGCGCAGCCATCGCACACAGAGAGGAGGCACATACTTGTGCACTATAATATCAAAGAGAAATGGCTAACCTCTGCGGAGTTAAGCCGCCATGGCTGGATTCGGTCCGGAGGACATTATTTATTATTATTAGCGCAGTCACACCCATGCTGGGCATCATTAAGGAAGCTGCCAGAATATTACAGCTGGGCTAAGCAGCTTTTGGCGAGTTGAGTCACGTCTTCCTGTAGTCAGTACCTCAATGATTAAAGAAAAAGTCACCAATCAGTGTTTCCTTCCCATCGTCTCTTTATTGAGAGGGCTATGTTAATTTCCGTGAAACCTAATATCCGGAAAAGATCAGCAGGCGAATCAAGGTCATTGAGTTGATCTTGATTCCTGACCGAGCCTAAGACCGAACCATTGGCAAAGTAGCAGTGGGTAGGCCAGGCTTGTAGGAGGGATGCCGTTGGAGCCTAGTGAAGATCACGAACAAACAAGCACAGTGCGGGACGCACTTCAGCACATTGGATCGACGATTTAGAAAATGCGGCGGAAAGTGGTTGAGTGATGTTATGTGATGGCGCTCATCATGGAAATTCTATGTGGTTGTCTACAGGCCATTGTGATAAATGAGAGGTTAAGGATATCCGACGACATATTTGACCTTACATACTATGTTTCTTGGCTATTGTCATTACCGTATTCCTTTCTCGTTACAGGAGGCAAACGGCGAGCTGTTGTCAAACAATTCGTCAGTCTTGCAGAACAGTCCGCGGCTCCTGAACCCCACGTCGAGCTTCAACCGACAGTGGTCGCTGAGTCAGCTGATATCGGAGTTCAATGAACTCTGCCGGTGGCTCACGCACGTGCAAGAGGAGATATATTCTAGTCCCGAGAACCTGTCCAGCAGAAAGTTGAGAATGGTAAGGATTGTACCAATTTTTTTAAAAGAAACACTAGCCACTTTGAGCTTGAATAATCTCCTCTCTCGTCTAAAGTAGTGGGAAGATTGTGTTAGGAGTGGGTATGTCAATAGTGCAACGGGTGGGAATCAAACAGTTGACACATTTTAATATGTAATTTAATTTTTCCTCAAGCTAATTGAGTCGCTGAGTTAGTTGTCATTGGAATTTAGTGTGGTGCCGGTGGCTCGAGTGATCTAAGGCTGAGATCTATAGATCGTAGTCTGGCTCTGCTCAAGGCTTAAAATAGAGTTAAAATGAGACACAAATATGTTTTGACATAAATATGTCTAAGCTGAGTGAGAGTGCCATCTATAGATCTCACCCTAAGACAACACTCTCACTCTGCTCAAACTCAAGACATAGTTAAATACGGTAATAAGGAATACTATGTCAACGGGTGCTTGTATAAAGAAGCAGGTTTTCGGTACCGAGAGGTCGGTGCCTGGTCGGTACCGATCTGTGCGGGTACATTATAGCCCCGTGTTATCATATGCCCTCTCACATAAAGAGACAGGTTGAAACTTATCGGTTTTCAACTACTGCTTAGGAGATCATTTAGGTATGGGTGATGAAATCGGGCATCAGTGATCTATGGTGATGCCAAATGTCTGGAAAAATCTTCAGTTTTAAGTTACGCAATGCATTTCAAATGCAATAATTCTGTTGTTTGTGATGTTTCAGAACCGCATGTCAGAGCTGGTGTCGGTGGAGCCTCGCCGCGCCAAATTCATGGAGCAGGCCACTGCGATTCTCGACCGTATTCCAGAGGCGGCGGCAGAGGTAAGAACATCCCCATATATTCTTCTTTACCTCTGAGTTGTAGTCATTGTGGAGGGTCGTCAACCCTGTCAGATAGTGGAATGGGGTAAAATGCGTCCAAACTGCAAATTGCACATTGGCAATTGACACATAACATTTGGCTCGTTGGTTAGACTTTTGGCAACACATAGTGTGTGTGAAACTGTGCATACGACTTTCTATGCCAGACGCTGCAGAAGTAATTTAACTATCTTGTTCATTTCGGGGAGTTAATTGAAGAATGTTCTCTTACACTAGCGGCACGCTATGATGGCCGGTTTGACACATTACAATAGTGATGTGGAATGTCAATTTATTCTCGAACAAAAAACAATTAAGTTTTGTTTTTGTACCTGATTAAATAGGTTTAATAAAACAAAAATGTATATGTTTATTTAATTTATTTGAACGAACTGAATATTTGAATGAAAATGAATATACATACTTTATATGCACACAAGAAACATATGAATACAAAAGATACCAAAAAAGGTGCCACAAAAGGCCATAATTAATCAGATTCGTCCATACTACTATTTTCACTGTCGTCACTGCTATCATCACCTACATTAATAATTATATGTTCGTTTTCTATAATATTATCTATTTTCACATCTCTTTCATAATCTTCCCTTATTAATTTAACAGTTCTATTCACAACCTTTTCCCAGTCTCCTTTAGTCACATGTTCACAAGCTTCTTCTAATAATTTTAGCATTTTTTTTGTGGTAAATGGGGGTTCTGTATTGTGTCTTGCAGCATATCCCTTAATTTGAGCCCACACCAACTCAATCGCATTATACTCACAATGGTAAGGCGGTAACCGTATAACTCTGTGCCCATGTTCTAATGCTATTTCGTCAATGACGTATCGGATCTTGGTTGGTTTGTTTTCTTTTAAAAGACGTACTAATTCCGCTTTTAACATATTCATGTTTGCATCTACGCCATTTTTACGAAGCCATGCGACGATATCAGCTTTCTTTTGGGATTGGGCAGGTGGCTTGTCAATTTGCATCGAGTGGTATGGGGCGTTGTCCATAATTATAATAGATGGTTCAGGGAGGCTACACAACATTGAGGTAAACCATTCAGTAAACTTTTCTCCATTCATGTCTTCATGATAGTCTCCAGTGGTTTTTGACGCAAAAGCCATGAGAGAACCTTCGACAAACCCGTTGATGGTTCCGGCGTGACAAATTATAAGTCGCGATCCTTTTCCTACAGGAACTTTGGAAGTAGATGCTGCTGTGTCATCGTTCCAAGAACGGCCTACAGTATGGTTAGCATTAAGCCATGTTTCATCCAAGAACACAACATTTTGCCAATTTTTGATTTCTTTCACTTGCCGTAAAAAAGTATACCTTGCCATCGCTATATCAAATCTTTCCATCAATATTTTGCGTTTGTTACATTTTTTGTATCGAAATCCAATGGTCTTCAAAATCTTCGTTAAAGAACTTTCCCCACCGAAGAATAATCCAGCTTCCTTCAGTGAATGCACCAACTTTTTTCTTGTTGGATACTCCTTCTGTAAATAGTAGCCGTAAACATGTCTTCGGATAGCATCGGCATCAAAGCTATCGATGCCTACGACTGGTTTTGCTCGTTTTCTCTTTTTTGGTGTGTGAAGTTTATTTTCTTCTGTGCCAGTCTCGCCATATTTTTTTTTAGTTATCCGTCTAACAGTTCGTTGTCCAATATTAAGCGCATCAGCTACGCGTTCAACCACTGACGTTATAGGTAAAATTGGCCCTCCATTTTGAGCTTCACGATCGAAATAGTTACGAAGGCGTATTACGAACTCACGTGTCTGACTATTTAGAACAGTTCTCTGCGTACGTTCGGTCATATCGACGAAATCCACAACAAAGGGCTTGAACAGAGTCCAAATTAACGAGCAAGGGTCAACAGTAATGCAGTATCAATATTTGAAATCCAAAGCCAGGTCAAAACTATATCACAATCGCATTGCACTGACAGTTTATACTTTTCGAAGCAACGTCAATTCGAAACTGCTTTGTTTTGCATTGAGCATTGACGCGAGTTTGCCGGAGGTAGTAGTTGTGCTAGCCAGCGATCCTATGTGACGATCGTATTAGATTCCATTTTTAAAAATTTTCAATTTAGAAAACCAAATGCCGAGTTGTGGTATATATCATATAAAAATAAAAATTTTACCTTTTGTATGAAACAGCTGATATTTTTTTGCGATTTCAGAGGTTTGTCCACATAGTGAAAATTGTTCATATTCACAAGTACATTCACCCCTTAAATGGTGCAAACTGATTTTTCTACACTTGTATACATTTTAGAAATCAATTTAATAAATAAATTTTGAGTCCTAAACCTAAAACTACATTCGATAAAATTTATGAATCTCTGCACATCACTATCGTCAATAAAGTAATACAATTATTTCCTTCAAAGTCGTTATCAATTAATACGGAACTTCATGAGCGGACAAACGTCAAACCGGCCATCATAGCGTGCCGCTAGTTTAGTTCTGTGGCTTGCGCTTAAAAATGCTTCACTGAATCAAACCCAACTTGCATTGCGCCAACGCTTTGACCAAGATGTAGGATGATTTACCACATATGGGCTGCCTTGTAATGTCTGCAGAGAAACAAATCATACTTCATACTAATATTATAAATGCGAAAGTGTGTTTGTTGTTTTGTAGGTTTGTTTTTAATCACGCCGCAACAGAGCTACGGATCGACGTGATATTTTGCATGGGTATACTTAGTTGAGGACCTGGAGAGTGACATAGGATACTTTTTATCCCGGAAAATCAAAGAGTTTCCGAGGGATTTAAAAACTAAATCCACGCGGACGAAGTCGCGGGCATTAGCTAGTTAAATATTATTCTCTATAATGCATTTTAGGCTACGAATAAATAATAAGTGATTCGCAGATGTTAGGGTAAGGTTGAATTTTATGATGTACAACCGAAACTTTGGCAGAGATCTATAGGGTTACTACGTGTTCTGACTTAGCTCGGACATAAGACATAGCAAATCTGCTCTGACATCAATCTTTGTCATATTAACTGTGACTGAGCTGATAAGAGTGTGATCTATAGATTACCTTAGTGCCTGTTATGCCTTAGTTTCTCTTTCTCTCTCATCTCTCCTCTCTCTCTCTCTCTCTGCATCTTTATCCTCATTACTGAGGGTCGCGATCCTTAGCATGGGTCACCTCCCGTACGATGTTTCTCCAGGTGGTTCTATTCTCGGCATTGTGTAGAGCGGCGTGGAATCATATACCGAGTGCAGTGCTGATCTGATCCGACCAACGCATGGGTGCTACGTCCTCTTGGCCTTTTCTTTTCCACCTTGCCCGTAACCATAGTTTTCTAAATCTTCAGGGCTACGGCGGGCAATGTGTCCAAAGTATTCCAAGTTGCGCCTGGTTGTTATTTTTAGCCCGTTCAGGATAGATGCGTTGGTCCTGAATGCAGTCCACGGTATCTATAGCATCTTCCTCCAGCACCACATCTCGAAAGCATCAATGCGTTTGCGATCTGTAGCCCGAAGAGTCCATGTTTCAGAACCGTATAAAAATATGGAGAAAACCAGAGCATTTACCAGCCTTTGCTTGCCTTACTTTAGTTTGATGTGTGTTTCCTGATTGGCAGGTGACGTGGCGGATGGAGCACCTGAACGTGAAGTGGGAGAGCCTGCGCCTGCTGCTGAGTCCCGAACAACTGAACCGGGACGGGGAGTGTTCCGACACTGTCGGTTAGTTTTACTGCTGCCGTGTTGGAGAGCTGTATTTATTGGTGCTGAAGCGTGTTGCAGACCGAAAACTAAGCTAACTTAGTTTAGCCTAGCTCGCATAGCTGACGCAGTTTTTCATACTGGTTAATTAACATAGCATAGTTTGCAGTCTGCACGCAAGTATGAAAAACTGCGTCAGACTGCGTCAACTGCGTCAAAAAAAAAGCTAAGCTTAAACTAAGTTAGCTTAGTTTTCGGTGTGTAACCCGCAATTAGGGATTGCGAATGCGTATATTCGCAACAGACGATGCAAATATTAAGCGAATTTTAGCTGATCCAAAATAGCCGAAAATTTACGAATTGATTATAATAAATATTTGATGGACCTAAGAAAAAAATGTAGGATCTTACAATGCCATAATTATATTCTAAATTCAAATATTCAGAGTATTTTTGCGGATTCGTTCTTTTGTCGTTGCTTGCGAATGTGATGCGAATGTACGTGTGCTGATTCAAAAATACCCGGAATATTTGAATCTATACTAATATTATAAAGAGGAAAGATTTTTTGTTTGTTTGTACCGAATAGGCTCTGTAACTACTGGACCGATTTTAACCATTTTTTCACCAATAGAAAGCTAAGTTATCAGGAAGTAACAAAGGCTATAATTTATTTTCAAAAAATTTGAGATCTTTAAGAAAATTGCAATAATGTAACCCAAAGTAGCAAAATTTTGCCTATAAAATGCATTATTTGGCGTGTGCTGAGAAAACTATTGATGATACATAAAAATTATGTACTACATGATTAAAGTACTCATTATTCTCTACAATAGTGTCCCCGAGAGAATATATCTAACTATCATATTTAAGTCACGATAGTAGCTTTGGTGTTCTACAATTTAATTAGATCCCCTTTATTATCTACTAATACATAATAAAAATGCGAAAGTGTGTTTGTTTGTTGGTTTGTCCGTCAATCACGCTGCAATAAAGCTACGGATTGACGTGATTTTTTGGATAGGTATAGTTGAGAACCTGGAGGGTAACATAGGCATCCCGGAAAATCAAAGAATTCCCGCGGGACTTTAAAAACTAAATCCACGCTTACGAAGTCGCGGGCATCAGCTAGTTTCAAATATAATTATGGCATTGTAAGGTCATTGTAGTCAGAATAGATATACATCTATTCTTAGGTCTAACAATTAATATTTATAAATCAATTTGTCAATTTCGCCTATTTTGGGTCAGCCTATATTCGTCAAACATTCGCATAGTTTCTTGCGAATGCGAATATTCGCACATCACTACTAAGAATGTATACAACATAATAATGCCTCGCTATGACACTAGAGGAGTTGAAACAGTCATCTCGTAGTGTACGATTAGATTGGAATCGTTGAAGCCCTGAATTCCTTTTACGTTGATGTCGTCACTTTATGTATAATAAACAATTGCATCAGGCTAGAATTAGTAATTTAGTAAGTTTTTACTAGTAATTAGATAATTTAAGCGCCATCTAGTTTGCGATTTTGGAACTCGAACAAGGTACGTACCTTGTTCGAGTTTCAAACTAGATGGCGCTCAAAATTATCTAATTTACTATACACTACAGTGAATAATTCATGCATTTTAAATGCTAAAAAAACATTTATAGTACAAAATGTCGCGAAATGTTATCAAGACACTTCTGTCTTTGATCAGCTGTAGCGCCATCTAGTCTAGCCCTAGCCAAAACTTCAAGCGTTGATGATCGTAGAAAGAGAATAGATACAAAGAAGTGTAATTTGGCTAGAGGGGCAGTTTAAGAAATTAGTCAAAATATCGACTAATTTGAGAGTAACTGACGTCCAACTCGATATTCTGACTAATTTCTTAAACTGGACACTTAAGTTAAGATTTTTTTATATAAACCTGTTAAGATGATACTGTCATTGGCGTAATTAGAATGCCATAGGCCTACTTTGTCGTATTTACAAATTGCGAAAAACCAAATTAAATTTGAATTTCGCGGGCAGACCCGTATCCACCTAAACCATACCATTTTGTTGGTAGACACGGCCCACGAGCTGCGCTGCCTGCGGCGATGGCTGCACGGCATGGAGGGTCGCCTCCCGCCGCCGGCCTTGGGAGCGGCGCGCGCGGCCCCCTACCACGAGCTGCTGCGGAAGCTCAGCGAACATCAGGTCAGTGACATTGTCCTTTATATCGTGCTCGTGAATGGGTTCCACCGGTGGGAATGGGGCTACTTGCTGTATGCCTATCGTAACATGACTGTATTGAATTATAATTAGGTTACTGACTAATTCTAGAAGATTAAAAAAATCATCAAAAACCGTTAAGGACATGGGCGCTGAGATCTACAACCGAATACCTCTAATGATCAGCAATGCATCCAGTTCAATAATCTTTAAAAATAAGCTGAAGACCCGGCTTGTCGAGAGGTCCTTCTATAGCTACAATGAATTCTTAGATTGTAAAATTATTTAGCAGTATAATAATGTTTATTATAATAATAATAATTTTAAATACTTTTTTTTTATAACATACAATTGTTTTTATGTTTTTAAACATATGGGCAAGTGCTGTTCCTATGGACGCTTGTAACTGTGGACACAATCGATTCTGTCGGAACTAGCAACCCTAAAATTTTAATTTGCGACCGTAAACCTTTGTCTATGGTTGAAGTAATAATTGAAATAAGTTGACTATTGACTATGCTTAAATTTCCCTTCATTGTGGAAACACTGCATACATAGCATAGTATCTATTGTATTGTAAACTTGTATTGAAAAGAGCAACCGCCGAGTTTCTTGCTGGTTCTTCTCGGCAGGATGATGTCGATGATGAGTCTACCACTGCAGTGGTAGACTCATCGACGATTCAAAAGTACTTGTAAAAAAGTTTATTTGAATAAAAAATATTTCTATTCTAATAAATTATCCTTACTAATATTATAAAAATTGCAAGATTATGAATAGTATTATCGCCTGACAAAAATTCTATAGCAATATCTGCTTTATGTGAATCGGCAACTGCCTAAACATAGTACTTGTTTTGGTAGTTGCTTTGTCCTATTAATATTATATTAATATTAATATTATAAATGCGAAAGTTTGTGAGGATGTTTGGATGGATGGATGGATGTTTGTTACTCTTTAACGCGGCAACGAATGAACCGATTTTGCTGAAATTTGGCACAGACATAGATTATAGTCTGGAATAGCACATAGGCTACTTTTTATCCCGGAAAAGCAAACAGTTCCTGCGGGATAGCATCGCTATTTTTTACGCATTTGTCCTTCAAAATACGCGCAATGGAGATTTAGATTAACGTGATTTTTTTTGCACAGGTAAAGTTAAGAGCCTGAAAAATGACAAAGGCTACTTTTTATCTCAGGAAAACAAATGGTTCCTGCGGGATATTAGTATACTACTTTTCACACATTTATCTTTCAATTATGCGCCAACGGAGTTACAGATTGACGTGGTTTTTTGGAGAGGCATAGTTGATGACTTGAAAAGTGACAAAGGCTACTTTTTATCCTGGGAAAGCAAACAGTTCCCGCGGGATATTAGTGTTCTACTTTTCACATATTTATCCTTAAATAAGGCGCCAACGGAGTTACAGATTGACGTGGTTTATTGGATAGGCATAGTTGAGGACTTAAAAAGCCCAGGAAAACAAACAGTTCCCGCGGGATATTCATATGCTACTTTTCGCATATTAATCCTTCTATTATGCGCCAACGAAGTTACAGATTGAAGTGGTTTTTTTAATAGGCATAGTTGAGGACCCGAAAAGTGAAAAGGCTACTTTTTATCCCGGGAAAACAAACAGTTCCCGCGGGATATTCGTATGTTACTTTTCACATACTTATCCATCAATTATGCGCCAACGGAGTTTTAGATTGAAGTTCTAGATTATTTTTAGCACAGGTAAAGTTAAGGGCCTGAAGAGTGACAAAGGCTACTTTTTATCCCTGGAAAACAAACGGTTCCTGCGGGATATTCGTATGCTTCTTTTCACATATTTATCCTTCAATCACGCGCCAATATGCATGCATGTATGTATGTATGTATGTATTTCTGTATGTATGTATGTATATATGTATGTATGTAAGTATGCTTGCATGCATGCATGCATGCATGTCTGTATGTATATATATATGTACCTCCTCCTACTAACAACAAATACATTAACTATATCCTATCCTACTTATTATTACTCATATTATCCCACTAATATTATTAATGTGAAAGTTTGTGAGGATGGATGTATACGGATGTATGTTTGTATAGATGTCGTATACGGATGGATGGATGTATGTTCTCTGAGATAGGGGTTGAACTATTTTGACTGTTATACTCCATAACTTCGTTAAATTTGAACTACTTTTTATTATTACTTTAACCGACTTCAAAAAAGGAGGAGGATCTCAATTCAACGAATCTTTTTTTATGTATGTTCACCGATTACTCGAAGACGCCTGAACCGATTTGGAAAATTCTTTTTTTGTTTCAAAGGGTATACTTCCCAGGTGGCCCCATTTAAATTTTAAAGAAATCAGTCGAGCGTTTTTAAAAAAATCTACAATAAATTATATACTTTGTAGTGGTGCGGGCGTTTAAATGTATGCTCCCGGGACAAAAAGTAGCCTGTGTTATTTTCCAGGTCCTTAACTTTACCTGTGTAAAAAATCGGCCAAGTGCGAGTCGGTCCTCACTCTTTTAGGGTTTCGTTACAAAAAAATTAAATTAATTTTTATTATTTGTTGTTATAGCAGCAATAGAAATACAAAATATGTGAAAATTTCAACTGTCAATCTATTACGGTTTACGAGATACAGGCCGCTGACAGATGGACGGACGGACAGCGGAGGCTTAGTAATAGGGTCCCGTTGGCACCCTGTGGGTACGGAACCTAAAAACCACGTTGACTATATGCACTTACACTTTATATGGTGAAATATTATAACTGCGAAAGTGCGTTGGTTTGTCCTTCAATCACGCCCTAACAGAGCTACAGATCGACGTGATTTTTTGCAGGGGTACCTATACTTGAGGACCTGGAGAGTGACAGGCTACATTTTCAGAGTTCCCAAGGCATTTTAAAGGCTAAGTTCACGCAGACGAAGTCGCGGGCATCAGCTAGTATATACATACATGTACATTCCTTGCTTCACTTAGACCTGTGCTAATGTGTCTTAAGCTTAGACCATTTGGGTTAAATGGTCTGGTCTTATGACATTTGCGCATCTGTTGTGTTGTAGAAGTGTAGTAAAAGTGGACGCGTTTCATTTAAAATCTGTTTGTCTGTAGCTGTGTGAAACGGTAAACAAGTTGGTTCTCGCAGAAAGGTGTAATAATTAAATACAACACTTAAGAACATCGGAATGTGTTCTTCGATTTCTTTACCTTTTAAGACAACTAAGCATCACAATAGTTCGAAGAGCTGATGGTCGTTGGGGTCCCAAGGTGCTGGAGTGGCGACCCCGCACCGGGAAGCGCAGTATTGGCAGACCCCCCACTAGGTGGGCCGACGACATCAAACGAATCGCAGGGAGCCGCTGGATTCAGTCGGCGCAAGACCGAGACCTGTGGACGTCCATGGAGGTTACCTTTATCCAGCAGTGGACGTCTATCGGTTGACAAAGAAGAAGAAAAAGAGATTGACTGCGAGTGTAACACTGCGATGATATTGCTATTATATTTTAGTGAGGTTCCCATAATCGTAGAAAATAATATGGTAAATGATTTCATTAAACAGTTTTTTAAGGACCTAAGCACGCATAGGAGATAGGCGCTTGACGTTACATGCCACATTCGACGTTATACGATACGACCAGCATTCTACTGTTATTTGTTTTACCTAAATAAAATCCCTGTCTTTTTTTTATTCAGAAAATTTGTCTAAAAGTTTCTTCAAAAGATTTTGATTTTATTGTATAGTCTTCTGTGAGTTTGCTATTCAGCTAATGTAGTTTTCATATAGCATGAAATGGTGACTTAGTTTTTAACATTACTACTTAGTTAAAATCACTTACAAATTTTCGAGATAATAGATTGTTGTTGTAAATCAGCGTTATAGAACTCGTTCATTAAATAACTTCATTATTTTATTTATTCTTAGAGAATTTGCATTGTGTTAAGTATAGTAATAAATTAATAATTTTTTATTCTAAATAGTATATTAATAATATAGTTTATAATAGCTAATTGTGTACAAAGAGAAAAGCAGGTTCACATTAAATTACACATTGTATAACACATTGCTACAATGTAGATTGGTATCGTTTTGCGTATTTCTTCACAGGCATTTCACTTGTATACCGATCTTATCAATACACTAGTTTTGTTTCTCTCGATATAATTTATGCACAGGCACTATACGAGTAGGTACCATACATACCTGCAGAACTAGGGTATGTCCAAGCATGCTTTTACTTTTGTCATGCAAACTCAATGTTATATAATGACTAGTCACTAGATGATGCTCGCGACTTCAACCGCCTGGATTAAGGTTTTTAATTCCCGCGGGAACTATGTAATGTTCCGGGATAAAAGTACCTAGCCTATGTGTTTATCCTGGGTATGAACTATCTCCATTCCATAAATTTTAGCCTAATCGGTTCATTAGTTGTGGCGTGAAAGAGTAACAAACATCCATCCAAACATCCTCACAAACTTCCACATTTATAATATTAGTAGGAGTAGGATTCTAGCTTTTCCCGTGACGTCATGCTTGTGGAATTAGATTTTGGATTGGAATTTTCAAAAACTGTGAAACACACTTATTTCTACATTTTTAATTTAAAGCCCAAACACCAGGTTTTATGGATATAACTTGAAAAACGACGGCTTTTCATACTTTTTTATTTATTTATATATTGAACTAGCTGATGCCCGCGACTTCGTCCGCGTGGATTTAGTTTTTAAAATCCCTCGTGAACACTGATTTTCCGAGATAAAAAGTAGCCAATGTCACTCTACAGGTCCTCTACTTAGTACCCATGCAAAAAATCACGTCGATCCGTGGCTCTGTTGTGGCGTGATTGAAGGACAAACGAACAAACAAACACACTTTCGAATTTATAATATTAGTATGATTAGAATATTCAATGGCATAGGAAAACACTGTAGCATTACGTCCATACGATGTATTACATCCATACCTACTATGTAGTATGTAGGTATAATGATCGTTTGGCAAAATCTGACGCCTTTGGAGTAGTTTGACTTTGACAAAATAGGGCTACCCACGATGGCTATATACGATAACTAGTAGGGCGCGTGGGTGCGCGGCCCGCAAGCGGACCGCGGTTTTTCTATCGTCAAGTGGACTTTCAGGTCTTGATCATTTTTTACCCAAACACCACTCTTTCATCTTTTATACTCTCCGAGATAGACGCCTTTGAAATTTGTATGGCAGCCATCTTGAATCCGCCATTTTGAATTTTTTTTCAGCTCACTGCCAATTGCATGACGTTTGGAGTGACTTTTGTTCTAGCACCCCCAACCTATCTTCAATACCCTGGCCGTGCTCCTCACCCACCTTCCAAACCCTCGATCATCATATCTCATCATTTGTCAGATTGAGAATTCTTTTATAAAAACAAATTTTGAAAAGGAACCGTATCAAAGTCTTGCATAGTTCTCAGCTTCTAGCCTCTTCAATATTCGCCATATATTTAATATGGAAAAAAAAATCCGCCATCTTGAATTTTTTTCTATTCATCGAGTAGACCTTTAGGTCCTGATCATATTTTGCCCAGAAACGACTCTTCCATCTTTTATCCTCTTCGAGATAGACACCGACGAAGTTTGTATGGCCGCCATCTTTTTTCCGCCATTTTGATTTTTTTTCAGCGCACGGCCAATTGGATGAGGTTTCGAGTGACTTTTTTTCGAGCACCCCCACCTATCTTCATTACCATGGCCGTGCTCCTCACCCACCTTCCTAACCCTCGATCATCATATATCATCATTTGTCATAATGAAAATTCTTCAATAAAAACAAATCTTGAAAAGGAACCGTATCAAAGTCTTGCATGATTCCCGGCTTATAGTCTCTTCAATATTCGCCATATATTTTGTATGAAGAAAAAAAAATTCCGCCATCTTGGATTTTTTTTCTATTCATCAAATAGACCTTTAGGCCCTGATCATCTTTTGCCAAGAAACCCCTCTTCCATCTTTTATACTCCCCGAGATAGACACCGAAGAAATTTGTATGGCGGCCATCTTTTTTCCGCCATTTTGAATTTTTTTTCAGCTCGCTGCGAATTGGATGAGGTTTCGAGTGATATTTGTTCGAGCACCCCCCACCTATCTTCGATACCCTGGCCGTGCTCTTCACCCGTCTCCGAAATCCTCAATCATCAGCTCTCTCCATAATTTTCCTCCGAATGAATTTTTGTCTTCTGTACGAAACAATCAGTGAAAAAAAATTTTTTCATACAAAATTTTACAGGAGAGGTGATCAATCAGTCAGTGAATCAGTGAATCAGCACGAACAGCTATATATATATTAACTAGTAGGGCGCGTGGGTGCGCGGCCCGCAAGCGGACCGCGGTTTTTCTACTCATCAAGTAGATCTTCGGGTCCTGATCATTTTCTATCAAATAACCACTCTTCCATCTTTTATACTCCCCGAAATAGACACCGACGAAATTTGTATGGCGGCCATCTTTTTTCCGCCATTTTGAATTTTTTTTCAGCTCACTGCGAATTGGATGGGGTTTCGAGTGACATTTGTTCGAGCACACCCCACCTATCTTCAATACCCTGGCCGTGCTCCTCACCCACCTTCCAAATCCTCGATCAGCATATCTCATCATTTGTCAGAATGAGAATTCTTCTATAAAAACAAATTTTGAAAAGGAACCGTATCAAAGTGTTGCATAGTTCTCAGCTTCTAGTCCCTTCAATATTCGCCATATTATATTTTGTATGAAGAAAAAAAAATCCGCCATCTTGGATTTTTTTCTATTCATCAAATAGACCTTTGGGTCCTGATCATCTTTTGCCAAGAAACCATTCTTCCATGTTTTATACTCCCCGAGATAGACACCGACGAAATTTGTATGGCGGCCATCTTTTTTCCGCCATTTTGAATTTTTTTTCAGCTCACTGCGAATTGGATGAGGTTTCGAATGACATTTGTTCGAGCACCCCCCACCTATCTTCGATACCCTGGCCGTGCTCTTCACCCGTCTCCGAAATCCTCAATCATCAGCTCTCTCCATATTTTTCCTCCGAATGAATTTTTTTCCTCTATACGAAACCATCAGTGAAAAAAAATTTTTTCATACAAAATTTTACAGGAGAGGTGATCAATGAGTGAGTGAATGAATCAGTGAATCAGTCAGTGAATCAGCCCCAGCAGCTATATATATATTAAAGTACGCATGCCAGCTTAAGATGAGCCGTACATTCAAAGTATCCTGTAGATTCCGGGGTTCAATTTATTTGGACCTTATACTGAAGATTGTGATGTCTATAATTTCTGAACTTCTAAATTGACGACCTTGAAATAATTACAGGACAATCTCTAAAGTACCTGCTTTCTAACAAAAAAAGAATGAATGAAATCGGAATACGCCTTAATGAATTACAGCTAAATACACATTTTGACTTTCATCCCCTCTCCCAAGGGAACCGTGCTGAATTTCGGGATAAAAGTATCCTATATTATACGTCGTAGTATGTACTTAAATCATGCCAAGTTTCATTTAAATCCGTCCAGTAGTTTCGGCGTGATGCGCGGCCAAGATACAGACAGACAGACAGACAAAAAATAAAAAAAAAATTGTTTTGGCTTCAGTATCGATTATAGAGTGCCCTCAAACAATAATTTTCAAAATATCTTCAATGTACAGAATTGGACCTGTTACAGTTTTATGATATTATAGATAGGTACACAAAAAAATGGACAAAATACAATAACATTAGAAATTAGGTTCCAAGTAACAACTCTTAATAATGTCTTCTTCTTCTTCTTCTTTATCAACCGATAGACGCCCACTGCTGGACAAAGGTCTCTTGCATGGACTTCCACAGGCCTCGGTCTTGCGCCGCCTGAATCCAGCGGCTCCCTGCGACTCGTTTGATGTCGTCGGTCCACCTGGTGGGGGGTCTGCCAACACTGCGCTTCCCGGTGCGGGGTCGCCACTCCAGCACCTTGGGACCCCAACGACCATCAGCTCTTCGAACTATGTGCCCCGCCCATTTCCACTTCAGTATCGCGACTCGCTTAGCTATGTCGGTGACTCTGGTTCTCCTCCGGATCTCCTCATTTCTGATTCGATCCCGCAGGGACACTCCGAGCATAGCTCTCTCCATCGCCCGCTGAGCGGTCCTGAGCCTACTTATGAGGCCCTTAGTTAGCGACCATGTCTCGGATCCGTAAGTCATCACTGGCAACACGCACTGTTCGAAGACTTTAGTCTTCAGGCACTGAGGAATTTTGGACGAGCAGACATCTCGGAGCTTCCCGAACGCTGCCCAGCCGAGTTGGATTCGGCGGTTGATCTCTTTCTCGAAATTGGACCTACCTAGCTGGACTGTGTGTCCCAGGTAAATATACTCGTCGACAATTTCGAGTGCAGAGTTCTCAACAATTACTGGGTGGAGCGGTGCATGAGCATTGGACATGATTTTCGTCTTGCTCATGTTCATTTTCAGGCCCACCTGTTGAGAAACCCTGCTGAGATCGTTGAGCATTGTATTGAGGTCTCTCAGAGTCTCTGCCATGACTACTATGTCATCGGCAAATCGCAGGTGAGTGATGTACTCGCCGTTTATGTTGATGCCAAGCCCGTTCCAATCCAGAAGCTTAAAGACGTCCTCCAACGCAGCGGTAAAGAGCTTCGGGGAGATAACGTCTCCCTGTCGCACTCCACGCTGCAAGTGGATTGGCCTCGTAGTCTGGTCCTGTATACGTACTGACATTGTGGCGTTTTCATACAAGCACTTCAACACTTGGATATACCGGTAGTCAATCCGGCATCTCTGCAGCGACCTCAACACAGCCCAAGTTTCCACCGAATCGAAGGCTTTCTCATAGTCCACAAACGCTAAGCAAAGTGGCCGGTTATACTCTGCCGTCTTTTGTATAACCTGCCGCAGCGTATGAATGTGATCTATGGTACCAAAGCCTTTTCGGAATCCGGAGGCTGGAAGTCGTCGAACCTACGAGCGAGACGATTCGTAATGACTCTCGAGAACAACTTATAAACATGACTCAACAACGAGATGGGTCTATAATTCTTCAACAAGGTATTATCACCCTTTTTGAAGAACAGAACCACCACGCTCCTGTGCCATGCTTCCGGCGTTGTGCCCTCGTGGATGACGGAATTGAACAATCGCTGAAAGATCTTAAGTACCGGTTTTCCACCCGCTTTCAGGAGTTCCGCAGTGATTCCGTCATCACCTGGCGCCTTGTTGTCCTTGAGCTGTTTGAGAGCCATTCTAATCTCGTATAGGCTGACGTCCGGGATATCTTCGGTATAGTGTCGGGTCAGTTTGGCTCTGGGATCTTTCGCCAAATCTTCAACAGGTTTTTGTGTCGTGGTATATAACTGTCCATAGAACTTCTCAACCTCTCCCAAGACCTCAGGTCGAGAAGAGACGAGACGGCCGTCATCAGTTTTCAGCCGCGTCAGCTGGCTCTGTCCGATAGACAGATCTCTCGCGAACACTTTTGAGCCTTTGTTCCGCTCCATGGTATCTTTAATACACTTGGTATTAAAGACACGGAGGTCGCGAGTTTGTGCCTTAGAGATCTGCCTATTAATCCGCCGGTAGGCAGCCGCGTCTGCCGATGACTGCAGCCTCATCTCTTGTCTCTCCTTCATTAGCTTGAGAGTATGGTCAGAGAACTTTTCGGTTCTTTTCCTGCGATGGGTCTTAAAGAATTTAGACCCCACAGTATGGACAGTTTCCACGAACCTGTTGTTTAGATCGTCCACAGAAACGCAGTCTGCTAGGCACTCGAATCGGTTCTGCAGTTCGAGTTGGAAGTTTTCGGGATTTTGGATATGAGCACGAGAAGGTCGGAGAGTGGACTTCACCAGTCTGGCCCTTTCCAGCTTTACATTAATATTCAACGTGCCTCTTACCATCCGGTGATCGCTACCGGTTTTCACCCTATTGATCACAGAGACATCATTGAATATATGCCGCTTGGTCGACATAATGAAGTCGATCTCATTTCTCGTGGAACCATCGGGACTCAACCATGTCCATTTTCTGTGTGGCCGCTTCCTGAAGAAGGAGTTCATCATAAAGAGGCCCTCCTTCTCCATGAAGTCGGCCAACATTTGGCCCCTTTGGTTCCTTCGCCCATACCCAAAATGCCCCACTCTCGTCTCTGCACCGCTTCGTTCGCCCAGCCTTGCATTGAAATCCCCCATCACAACACTGTAATGAGTGGCAGAGGCGTGTATGGCTTTTGATATATCCTCATACAGCGCCTCTACCTCCTCGTCAGAATGTGTCGATGTCGGTGCGTAGACCTGTATAACCTTCAGCGAATACCGTTTGGTGATTCTGAGTATGAGGTACGCTACCCTACTCGACACACTCTCGACTTGTACAATGTTGTTGACGAGGGACTTGTGGACGATGAACCCGACACCACCCTGGGACTGTTGATCGCCCTCCCGGTAGTAAAACAAGTTGCCGGAATTGAGGATTATCGAGTCCTCCCCCTCTCTTCGGACTTCAGACAATCCTATAATATTCCAGCGCAACTTGCTCACTGCTTCTTCCAGCTCGATGATCTTCTCGTCGGTCCTCAAAGTGCGTGCGTTATACGTCACCAGGTCCAGTCGTCGGGGTTGGCAGCGGAATCTCGTCCGGAGATTCTTAGCACCCCCTGCCCCGCCATTACCGTGACCGCTGCCAGGGTCAGGAATAGCGAGGCCGCCGGGAACTAGGGGCCATGGTTTTCTGTGATTATCCATTAAGGTTTTGCCCATAATGACCACGCTGGGCAGGCGTGTTGGTCATCGCAGGGCTAGACTGATCGCACCAGTTTCGCTGCTGCCCGACACCGGCCTGTGCCATTTGCTCAGTCTAGCCAGTATGAAATGGTTATACCGCCATTTGTCGGTCGTCATAGCCTCGTCAGTAGACTAGCAGGGGGCACCACGGGCAGGTGAGGTTGACGTTTGGAGCGCTAGATGGAGTTGCGCTCCCTTACCCCCTTACCATACTACTACTATTACTACCCTTACCATAATAATGTCTACACAGTAATTATAAAATTTATGCTTTGGGTATATAGAAATCATAGTTATTTGAGAACATTATGGAGAACTCTCAGGTGTGCAGGTTTCCTCTCGATGTTATCTTTCATCGTTGAAGCATGATATTTAATTGCTTAATCGCACATAATTCCGAAAAGTCTGAGGTCGAACCCGGGATCGAACCTGCGACCGCCCGAATATGAAACAGGTTTATATAAAAATCTTTACTTAAAAGTGACCAGTTTAAGAAATTAATCAAAATATCGAGTTGGACGTGAGTTACTCACAAATTAGTCGATATTCTGACTTTCAAGTAAATATTTTTATATAAACCTGTGGAGATAATACTGCCACTGGCCCAATTAAAATGCTATAAGCCTATTTTGTCGTATTAGTTTACAAATGGCGAAACACCAAATCAAATTTGAATTTCACGGGCAGACCCGTATAATCAACCTTAAAAAAAGAGTTAAAATGAGACACAAATATGTAATGACATAAATCTGCCTCATTTTAAGTCAGACTTGAGTCTGAGCTGAGTGAGAGTGCCATCTATAGATCTCACCCTTACACAGCGCTGATTTTTATCTGATTTCCAACAACGGCTGAAATTACCCCTTCCAAGTTAGTCCGCTACCATCTTAGACTGCATCGTCACTTACCATCAGGTGAGATCGCAATCAAGGACTATCTTGTCATAGAATTAAAAAAAAAATTAAAAAAATTAGTGGTTTTACGAATTTTAATCGCTTCGCGCCCTAGTCTAGTGTGATAAGGCCTTGCAGCAGCGATGCAGCGGTGGCCTTAATTAGCACAGATTCCGGCGAGAGCGCTTTGTTCGGTATCGCAATTATCGGCCCCCTTTGTGCGATTGAATCATTATATTCGCACGTGAACCCGCATTGTGCTGTTTGCAAATGTGTAATTAAGAGATTATGTCAATAGATATCTGAATATTTGTTTTTAGCTTGTTGGTTTTAGCTGTAATTCCATGAGTTTTACGTAACAAAAACATATTTTTATTTTAATATACTAAATAAATATTTAGCAATGCTGTGTTTGAGACCTACTGCTTGTTATTAATTTGTAGTGTTTACTCCATAGTTACGGAAGGTCGCAGGTGGAGGACACAAAGAAAGTCCGGATACATTTAGAATTAAATGTATTATCTAAAACTTACAATTTTCTTATAATATAGTTTAAACCTAAAGTGACTTCGCTCGATGTTAGAGACGAAGCCACATCCTAAAGCTAACTTACTAGCTAAGGCGTGTGACCCCGCCCGATGGTAGGTACGGAGTATGGGAATCCATCGGGAACCCGAGCCGGTGTCTTATGACTGTGCTGATCGCCGGTGTCCAGTCGCTGAGAACACGAATTGTGCTTGCGTTTCAGTTTCCCCTAGGGCTGTCGATTTGTCCTAGGGCTGGCACGTAACACCATCAATCATGTAGGTAAACAATAAGATTTCTGTTTATCTAATATATAAAATTCTCGTGTCACAATGTTAAGTTACCTTACTCCTCCGAAACGGGTGGACCGATTTTTATGAAATTTTGTGTGTACATCGGGTAGGTCTGAGAATCGGCCAACATCTATTTTTCATACCCTTAAATGATAAGGGTGACCAACCACTAAATATTTTTGTTGGCGGTACGTAGTTCGCTGGGTCAGCTAGTTTACTTATAAATTCAACCTTAGTAGGTTGTACCATTATAAAGTCTGTGGTTGTACGAACTGCGATATAGGTACCTCGTAATCGTACTCGCAAAAGACTCTTTTGTTTCTTTGCAATAGAATGTGTGTCATATGCCTACTTTACACGCCTAATAGGTTGGTTTAAAAGCCTAATAGGTATGTAGAATAAATACTATGCGTGCAATTGTTTTTAAGGATATCCTCGAGGTTCCATTACTTAATTTTTAGAATATAGGTTTGTTAGTTGCTTAGTTGTTTTCTTTTTTCAAAAATCGTTCGCATTTTAAACAACATACGATATGACTGAACGTGGATTTTACAAAATATGCTTGCGTCCGATATATGAAGTGATTGATTAATAGGAAGCAATCGGTTCCGCCGACTTTCTAGCACGACGTCTACATTTACCCCAGCGCGTTGAGTTTGTGTGACATGTCTTTATCTAGGGCGGGATTGTTTCCTCGATAACGTAAGAGTATCGTGGGGCCACGGCTGTGTCGCATGTGTACGTTCCACCTATACAGTAGTCGAGAGCGGCGAAGACGTGCTTGGTTTTTTATGTGGAGGTGTCCTCTATGTTTAAAACTCGCTGAGGTTGATCTTATCTTGGGCACATACAGGAAACAGTCACAGTTTTCATCATTAGATTTTTTAAGTATGCATATTGTTTTCGTTAATTATTTATTAATATAGATTTAAAGATTCATTTTAATAATTGCAACACTTTTTATTAAATAATAATATGTACACATATTATTACCTCCTATTATTAGTATGCCACAAAATATGTACATGAGGAAAATAATACTAAAATTGAACAAGGGGCAATGTAGCCTGTAAATATTTGATTAATACAGGCGACACAAGACCAAAGACTGTGGTAGTCCTTACTTCTAGCAGTTGACGTAAAAAATACACAATTGACTATGGCGAAATTCCATCAGGAGTAAACACCTGAGCAGGGTGTAGCGTGAATTCACCTTTAATTTACCGCTTATGCGAAAAAGCAGTGGCCCTTTGGTAAGAAAGCGAATCGTGAGCATTACTTTTAAGTACTGCAGATTGCGTAATTAGTATATTAAGTTTATGGAACAATTAAGTTAAAGGGGCCATTAAAATGTGCCGATAAAACCGCAAGCACGCTAAGATTACTTGGGTAAGCTAATTACGTCCTACGTACATGGGATTTTGCCAACTAGTCAAATATAATATTAATAATAATTAATTATTGTTTTTTATATTCAATGACAAGATAGTCCTTGACTGATCTCACCTGATGGTAACTTGGAAGGGCAGTGAACATTCGGCCCATACCCCTAATCGGTTCCTACACGCCATCGTGCCGGAACGCTAAATCGGAATATCTTTGACGGTAAGGTGGTAACTAGCCATGGCCAAAGCCACCCAACAGACCTGAGACAATTCAGAAATTATAAATTTCCAAATTGACCACGCCGGCAATCGAACCCGAAACCTCCCAGTTATAAGACCACTGTACTCACTTCTGCGCCAGGGAGGTTCACTCCGATACTCTCTCCTTATTACCTGCAAAAGACGAGGAAATCACCTTTGGAACATGATATTTAAAATTTATTACAGCGTTGATTGCTGTTGAATTTGAATGTTTCATTAATACGATGTACTTACTTTTATAGTATAAAATACAATTCACATCTAAGGCAAAGCGTTGGACTGTAGCAAAGAGTGTCACCTTATATATAAATTTAGACTACCCACAGAGACGCAAGAGTCGCCAAAGTTTAAGGGTCGGGCGCATCAGCCGCACCGACGGAATGGTTATGACTTTAGCAGAATAAGCGTTAACGTTATCTCTGGTCAAACATGTATGCGGTGCTCCCGATGCTGCTGTCTCAAAAATGACTGAAAATGACTCTTCTTGAACTTTAAAACTAAAATTATTATTATAAAAATTTCTTAAATCCGACTCGTCAATCTGTGACAAAAAATCACTTGAGAATTTATATCACCAACATAATGTTTCCCTACAAAAACGGAACTGCTTTGTTATCTCCGCATTATATTGAGCATGTAACATAAGCTTTTAATCTTTCCTTCGAGAATAATGCACGTCTTATTTTAACATATATAGAGCAAGATCCCAGTGCCGCCAGACCTAAGTTATTTTCTCAGCCATGATTTGTGTACGATATAATAGTGTTCGTAAGTCCTTTCAGTGTATGCGTACCTGTTAGCTTGTGCCGACGGCCAATTTCCAGATACCAGGTGCTAAAGGTAGGTAAAAACTAGCCTAACTTATCTTAAATTCTCAGGGCTGATTTTCATATATGTTTTAAAGAATATTGTAAAAATTAATAAATTAATACTGCCAGACGCTTACCGCCGGCGGTAACTTTTGCCAGACGCTTTGAAGCTCCCAAAAAATAATTTAAGTTAACTTATATTCTCAGTTATGATTTTTATACATAATACTCAGAGAACTATTGCAATATCATCTGCAAGCTGCCAGACCTATTGGAGGGGTCAAACATCCCCCCAGACACACATTAAGTGTCCCTACGAGTATGAGTGCGAGAGTGATTTGATGGTTTTATAATACATAATATAACTTTATTAAACTTTATAACGGGTATTATAGGAGTCTTAAATAGTAATTAAATAATAGTCTGAACTTTTGATTATTTATTCACATAATAACTATAGAAATTAAAAATATTTAAATTTTTAATGAAATATTTGTACCTTTGTGTATTTTGTAGCCTACCCGTGCGAAGCCCGGTGGGTAATTTATCTTATTATTTATAATAAAGAATTAGTACTTTTAAATTCTTTTGAAATTATTATAATCAATAATAATTACTAATATTGATTAGTATGAATCACAACATAGGTACTTATAAGAGTATGTTGTGATTTTTTAATCTTCATTTTCATCATCATTGAAATTTGAAAACGCATCATCCAGCCAATGTTGAAACGGAATATCCAAACTATCGTCGTCTTCATCCTTCATTTGTTCTTTTGTAAAAAAAAATGACCACATCGAACCAGTTAAAATGATATCGATTATCTTCCAACATCCACCCATTGTTTTCAGGACTGACAATACCAATTTGCTTCAAATGCGCGTTATTCCATAGATAGCATAGATAACTAGCTGATGCCCGCGACTTCGTTTGCGTGGATTTAGTTTTAAATCCCACAGGAACTCTTCAATTTTCCGGGATAAAATAAAATCACGTCAATACGTTGCTCTATTGCGGCATGATTGAAGGACAAATCAACAAACACATTTATAATATTCGTATGATTAGTATATGACACTTATAGCTGATGTGATGCTAAAGCAGTGATAGCCTAGTGGTTCGGACTGTGGTCTCCTATTTGGGTGTCGCAGGTTCGATTCGAGTATAAACGAGTAGTAGAATAAAAACCGGCCAAGTGCGTGTCGGGCCACGTGCAGTGTAGGGTTCCGTAGTTGAAAGTCTCAAATATTATTGCTGACCTAGGATAGTGCTTTTGTTTTATTAATGTATATTGAATACATTTTGAGTTCCATGGTTTAAATACTATAATATTCTACAAAATATGCAACTTACACTACGTGTAATACCTAACTTAGAAATAAAAATTCTTTTATAAAATTCATTATACAGGGTGGGCCAGGCCAGGTGGATAAAAATTTGGTCGGGAGGACATTAATCCTTTAATGATGACTGACGGTATCTACATTTTTAAGAGAAAGAAAAATAAAACAATGTTTTATTTTTCCGAATTTCGGCCACGGCGGCGGCCTATCTTCAGAGAGATTAGCCATCTGTGCGGGAGATATTAAAGTGCACAAATGTGTGCGCGAACACAGGTGCACTCTCTGTTTCTTTACTCTCATAGCCCGATAGGACGGAAAATTCGACACGATCGGAGAGAGATTAGGCGCAGGCGGAGAGAGATTAGGCGCAGGACCAACGGCTTTACGTGCTCTCCAAGGCACGGGGGTGAAACAACGCCAACTTCCTAACTCCGGGCTAGTACTGAGAATTTCTTATCGGAAAACCCCAATACTTGGTATGGTCCGACCCGGGACTCGAACCACGGACATCATCGGCCGCAGTCGAACACGAGAAAAATGAGGCAGTTAAAATTAAAGGACATACTGCAGTCTCCACAAACAATTAACATTTTTTTCAATAAGGTCGTTATTTACACGTATGAGGAATGAAGACTTTTGAAAAATCATAACTTTTTATCCGGCACATTGACATACAATTTTTCTTTTGGCAATTGAAAGAACATAAGTTGTTACATTTTTAAAAAAATCACCAGTGCTATGAACCTTTTCTTTTATTTTTAATGGAATTTTAAAGTTTTCTGTTGATTTTGGATGAACTTAATTTTCTTGAAATAATTTAAAATTTAATGCTCTTAAAACCAGCTAACCAGACTGGAATTTTTTGCTAAGAGAGAACAGTTATTAGGTAAAGATATTCCATAAAAAATTGCGGAAATTGTCACCGGAAAAATTAAAAAAAATTAAAAGTTCGTCAAGGCAATGATTTTCCAAAATTTTAAATAAATTTTTTTTTCTCGTAATCTGGTGGGAACCGATATTTTTCCTTACGGTTCCTGGTAGGCCCCTACGTGAACAATCTAAAAAAAATTTTATATCCACCTGGTCTGGCCCACCCTGTATATACTACTGCTGTGAATTTTTTCTTGTATCCTATAGACAACTATTTAGCTGGCAGAGGAGGGAGACACTTGACTATAAAAAAAAAATAATAAAATTATAATAAAATTTAGCACTTTAAAATATCATATTTCACAAACGGATCCCTGAATTGAAAAATGATGTTCCCACACGCACAATATTTTTAAAAGACCTATTCAACGACACCCCACACTATGGGATAGACGAGAGAAAAAAAATTCATCCCCACTTTACATGTAGGGGAGGTACCCTAAAAAAAAATATTTTTCACAATTTTATTTCACGACTTTGTCGGCGTGATTGATATTTATACCCTTGTCAAATTACAGATTTCTAGTATCAATAGTCTCCGAGTTAAACCGCGGACAGACAGACAGACAGACAGACGGACGGACATGGCGAAACTATAAGGGTTCCTTGTTTACTACGGAACCCTAAAAAGTAGTAGAAGTAAACGAGTGAATCATGTTCTAGCGCTCATACATATGGGTCGCTTAATGTGTGTCTGGGGGGATGTTTGACCCCTCCAATAGGTCTGGCAGCTTACAGAAAATATTGCAATAGTTCCCTGAGTATCATGTATAAAAATCGTAACTGAGAATATAACTTAACTTAAATTATATATTTTTTTGGGAGCTTCAAAGCGTCTGGCAAAAGTAACCGCCGGCGGTAAGCGTCTGGCAGTATTAATTTATTAATTTTTACAATATTCTTTAAAACATATATGAAAATCAGCCCTGAGAATTTAAGATAAGTTAAACTAGCGGCACGCTATGATGGCCGGTTTGACACATTACAATAGTGATGTGGAATGTCAATTTATTCTCGAACAAAAAACAATTAAGTTTTGTTTTTGTACCTGATTAAATAGGTTTAATAAAACAAAAATGTATATGTTTATTTAATTTATTTGAACGAACTGAATATTTGAATGAAAATGAATATACATACTTTATATGCACACAAGAAACATATGAATACAAAAGATACCAAAAAAGGTGCCACAAAAGGCCATAATTAATCAGATTCGTCCATACTACTATTTTCACTGTCGTCACTGCTATCATCACCTACATTAATAATTATATGTTCGTTTTCTATAATATTATCTATTTTCACATCTCTTTCATAATCTTCCCTTATTAATTTAACAGTTCTATTCACAACCTTTTCCCAGTCTCCTTTAGTCACATGTTCACAAGCTTCTTCTAATAATTTTAGCATTTTTTTTGTGGTAAATGGGGGTTCTGTATTGTGTCTTGCAGCATATCCCTTAATTTGAGCCCACACCAACTCAATCGCATTATACTCACAATGGTAAGGCGGTAACCGTATAACTCTGTGCCCATGTTCTAATGCTATTTCGTCAATGACGTATCGGATCTTGGTTGGTTTGTTTTCTTTTAAAAGACGTACTAATTCCGCTTTTAACATATTCATGTTTGCATCTACGCCATTTTTACGAAGCCATGCGACGATATCAGCTTTCTTTTGGGATTGGGCAGGTGGCTTGTCAATTTGCATCGAGTGGTATGGGGCGTTGTCCATAATTATAATAGATGGTTCAGGGAGGCTACACAACATTGAGGTAAACCATTCAGTAAACTTTTCTCCATTCATGTCTTCATGATAGTCTCCAGTGGTTTTTGACGCAAAAGCCATGAGAGAACCTTCGACAAACCCGTTGATGGTTCCGGCGTGACAAATTATAAGTCGCGATCCTTTTCCTACAGGAACTTTGGAAGTAGATGCTGCTGTGTCATCGTTCCAAGAACGGCCTACAGTATGGTTAGCATTAAGCCATGTTTCATCCAAGAACACAACATTTTGCCAATTTTTGATTTCTTTCACTTGCCGTAAAAAAGTATACCTTGCCATCGCTATATCAAATCTTTCCATCAATATTTTGCGTTTGTTACATTTTTTGTATCGAAATCCAATGGTCTTCAAAATCTTCGTTAAAGAACTTTCCCCACCGAAGAATAATCCAGCTTCCTTCAGTGAATGCACCAACTTTTTTCTTGTTGGATACTCCTTCTGTAAATAGTAGCCGTAAACATGTCTTCGGATAGCATCGGCATCAAAGCTATCGATGCCTACGACTGGTTTTGCTCGTTTTCTCTTTTTTGGTGTGTGAAGTTTATTTTCTTCTGTGCCAGTCTCGCCATATTTTTTTTTAGTTATCCGTCTAACAGTTCGTTGTCCAATATTAAGCGCATCAGCTACGCGTTCAACCACTGACGTTATAGGTAAAATTGGCCCTCCATTTTGAGCTTCACGATCGAAATAGTTACGAAGGCGTATTACGAACTCACGTGTCTGACTATTTAGAACAGTTCTCTGCGTACGTTCGGTCATATCGACGAAATCCACAACAAAGGGCTTGAACAGAGTCCAAATTAACGAGCAAGGGTCAACAGTAATGCAGTATCAATATTTGAAATCCAAAGCCAGGTCAAAACTATATCACAATCGCATTGCACTGACAGTTTATACTTTTCGAAGCAACGTCAATTCGAAACTGCTTTGTTTTGCATTGAGCATTGACGCGAGTTTGCCGGAGGTAGTAGTTGTGCTAGCCAGCGATCCTATGTGACGATCGTATTAGATTCCATTTTTAAAAATTTTCAATTTAGAAAACCAAATGCCGAGTTGTGGTATATATCATATAAAAATAAAAATTTTACCTTTTGTATGAAACAGCTGATATTTTTTTGCGATTTCAGAGGTTTGTCCACATAGTGAAAATTGTTCATATTCACAAGTACATTCACCCCTTAAATGGTGCAAACTGATTTTTCTACACTTGTATACATTTTAGAAATCAATTTAATAAATAAATTTTGAGTCCTAAACCTAAAACTACATTCGATAAAATTTATGAATCTCTGCACATCACTATCGTCAATAAAGTAATACAATTATTTCCTTCAAAGTCGTTATCAATTAATACGGAACTTCATGAGCGGACAAACGTCAAACCGGCCATCATAACGTGCCGCTAGTTTAGTCTAGTTTTTACCTACCTTTAGCACCTGGTATCTGGAAATTGGCCGTCGGCACAAGCTAACAGGTACGCATACACTGAAAGGACTTACGAACACTATTCTATCGTACACAAATCATGGCTGAGAAAATAACTTAGGTCTGGCGGCACTGGGATCTTGGACCAATACTGACGGGTCTGAACAATGCCTTCGATATTCGATACGAGCTTGATTGACAAATACGGAACATCGAATCCGCCAGCTTTCTACGTTGCGTCGCGTCGTGCTTGCGAGTCTGTGTTATCCCCTTCTAGTAAGTTTTCACGACATGCCTATCCATCGGGGCGAAATAATTTTCGGTACTTAACATGATTGACTGATGTAGAGTAACTTTCTCTAGCTTACTGGCAATATTAACCGTGGTTAGGCAATTTTCATGACACGCTCAACTACTGGTGATCAACTAATCTGGTCTATACATTTCACCTTGGTTAATTGCCTCGCCTCATCGTTTTTTATTACGCAAAGGATCAGCCTAGCTGTTCAGTTTTGTGCACGCGAGCATCATTTAGATTAGGTTTGGTATTAAAAAGAAATAGGTTTTAATATGGCAAGTCGCAAAAGCCTTATGGGTTTTTCTGTTAAAAACTATGAACTAGCTGACTAAATACTGCATCGCACTCCGTTTTAACATGCTTCAAGTAAAATTCAACAATATTCAATTAAAACGAGCTAAATACTGGTAACGAAAAGACGAGCGGAATTCGGCTCCTTTGACGCCGTATCTGCCATCTGCTTTTTCGAGAGCCGATTGACGTGTTGTGTTCACTGTTATTCCTTTATCAACTTCACAAACTGAAGTGTAATCTCACTTTTTGTCGCATAGTAGTTGATTTGATTTAGCCCTACCCTAACGAGTCGTATTTTGTTTCTTTGTAACGAATATCAGTTTCGACAAATGGCTGAGCTTTATCCAGTTTTGACTCGGGTCAAACTCATAATGTCTAGTCGATTTTCGTGACAAGCCACATCTATCTCGACATAACAGTTTTAATGGATACTGTGATTGACAAATATGTACAGAGTATCGATTTCGCAAAACTTTCTACGCTTAGTTATGCTCACCGTTATTATTAACTTCTAGTCGATTTTCATGACATGCCCATCTATCTGGATGGAATAGTTTTGATACTTCGCGTACATGTTTAACAGGAAATGTCTAGTTACTAACTTTCCGTATTTTGTCATGCTCATGCTGAAATGAAAATCACCATTGTGTGTATAGTCCAAGTCTTTGGCATAAATCTTGAGTTTGATGACAATCTTGCCTAATCGAAAACAGTGATATTGCTGAATGTTGGCAGGAGAAAGGAGGTGAAAATCATTAGGGCCTAATATTGGTAAATATAGACGGTATCAAGAAAGTAGTTATGAATCGTCCTTAAAAGTCCTGACAAGCGAACTTTGCAAGAGACCTGGGTCCTGCAGTAGACGTATATTACGATTGTAATCGATTTAGATGGCGAAGAATTTTTGAACCCAGGGATTTAGAAAACCTCCATGCCTACGGCCTTAGAAATGGAAGTGCTTAACCTTTTGTGCAGAATACATATTTTAGAAAACAAATACTACTGTATGTTAATATACTTAGATAAGAAATCAAGTTACGGCATTCCATGGGCAATCAAACGTCGTGACAAACTTACTGTTATAATAATATGTGTCAGCTATGCTATGTATAGGTCATGCGTTATGCACTTCGTTATATGCAATTTTCTACTCGTTACTCGTGACAGACCAACAAACGGTTCATAAATCAGACAGACGTGCGTTATGATTGCGCTCGGTGAAATACTTGATTTGCCTTTGTTAACTAGCCGTCATGGTTTTACTGTTTCGCTTTAAAGTGAACTTTCGTTTTAAAGGTTGAAGAGTTAATTGGTGATGTGTAAGTAATCATTTCTGTTTCGTTTTCGACTTCGTCGTTGCCAATTTTCTTTTTCTCTTTTTCAACCTCTTAAATGAAAATCACGCTTCGATTCTCAAAAGACGAAAGAGCCTCCAAGTGTCGCAGTACCGAAGAAACGTTAACCTGAAACATCTGTTCGCGCATGTTACTGTCAAGTCGTTACTATCATTTTCAGTATTAAAAAAGCTCTTGCGAATATTCCAGGCGGTTGTGTTCCCCTTATGTTAATTAGAACATTGATTGGTACCACAGAATAACCTGCCCCTATAGCCAAGTAACACTTCGTTGTGTCTATTCTCTTGCTACGATAGTAGTCACTTGAAGTTTTGGCTAGAGCTAAACTAGATGGCGATGCAGCTGAGCAAAGACAGAAGTGTATTGATAATATTTCGCGGCATTTTGTATTATAATTGTTTTAAATGCTAAAAAAACACTACAAAATACTTCTAAACTACTAAAAATTACTAAATATTGGGGCTGTACTTACATTCGGCGTTCTGGTTTCAATTCAATCAAGTATCGGCATCTCAGATCGGTTTTCGGTCGCTATAAATCAAGATGTAAACTAGATCGATTATGTCAAATCGAATGTGTATATCGTTTTCGAATCAACGCTTTCCTGTAATTAAAGCATTATGGCATTATTATTAGGCGCGGTTCGCGTTGAGAAAACAAACAGCAACGTGCAGTTGTCGGGGGTTATTAATGAATTTATCGACGTGTAAGATCTGTGTGGTAGCCAGCTTTCGCTCCCGGAGGCAATTCAGTGATTTATACGTTAACTAGCAGTTCACCGAGTCTTCACTTACCTTGCGGAAGTCTATTTAATTTGTAGCTAGACCCTTATTAGACCTTAA
The DNA here is from genome assembly GCA_029955525.1 of Oeneis ivallda. Classification (NCBI taxonomy): domain Eukaryota; kingdom Metazoa; phylum Arthropoda; class Insecta; order Lepidoptera; family Nymphalidae; genus Oeneis; species Oeneis ivallda. The sequence goes on along the minus strand of JARPMR010000022.1, from coordinate 7,332,091 downwards.
CTTGCTACTGTAAACTATAATTGTAACAGTCTTGAAAATGGCTTAGTTGTAACTAGTAATAGAGTTCTACTTTAAATTTTCAAGTCAACTTTGCGTAAATCGGTGATTTGATTGGACAGGAAAGAGACGGAGAATTTTTGCAAGCTTTTCCCGTCGTTACTAAATGACAGATTTACGCAGTTAATGTATAAAAGTTAAGTTAAACATATACACTAGGCGCTCAGAATGCAGGTCATTTTGCGAAATTGACGGTATTGGATAGGTATTTAAGCTTCTTGGACGTTTCTCATCGATTATTATTTATTTATCAAATGATTCCCTTCTATTTCAAACGCGTCACTTTAATCTGTCCTAGATTGGTAGTTTTTACTGAGATTGTGTTTCGTATCAGTTTAGATTAATGTAGTTTATTTTCCCTTTTTAGGATTGAAAATCATAAACAGTTTTTCGTTTAGGTTTTTTGTTTTCTTAAAATTACTTCCCCCTTTACGCTTTACGTAATTAATTATAACATTTTCTCTTTTCTTTTTTATATGCATGTACATTGTACATATTAATGATAATTACAGTACCCATGTTCATAATAATTACAAATTGTGTACACACAAGTAATTTAAATTTAAATTAATTTATGAGCACTCTAAATTGAGTTATGATGAACGCGTGTTTAAAATTATAGGTTTATGAAGACTTAGTTTTATTACATTCTTCTGTTGTGGATCTAGGGAAGTAGGTATGTGGGTTTTGAAATTCCAACTGCGGATGTTAATTTGTTTTATCGTTTGTTGTATTTAAAGTAGGCATGTTATTATATAAATATGTAGTTCGCAATTATTAATTATATTTCTGATATATTTTACTGCAAAAAATTAAAAATTGACAGTTAATAAACTTGTAAAGGTTGTTCAGAACTACGCTAAAGTTGATTAGGTATTTCCATAACTTAGTAGAGTAGATAAACAGTCATCATCATCATCATTATCAACCCATCATCAGCTCACTACTGAGCGAGGTCTCCTCTCAGAGAAGGGTTATATATAGGCCATAATCCACAACGCTGGCCCAATGCGAATTGGCGGACTTCACACACCTTCGAGAACATTATGGAGAACTCACAGGTGTGCAGGTTTCCTCACGATGTTTTCCTTCACCGTTGAAGCGTGTGATATTTAATTTCTTAAACGCACTTAACTTCGAAAAGTCAGAGGTGATGAAGTGAAGGTGAGGTGACCCGGGATCGAACCTGCGACCCCCCGAATAGGAGACCACAGTCGTAACCACTAGGCTATCACTGCTTGTAAAAAAAGATAAACAGTGCTATATGCAAAATTTCGTATTACAACTATTATAGAACTTAGTCGAATGGATCCCGATAATAATTCTAACGCGTCATCAGCATAGATACTATCGTATCGTGCTGTACGATATGAACAGCTGCGCGGTTGTGCTGCTTGTCGGAATTGGTAAAGAGACAATTACTATTTTTTTATTTTTTTTTAAAGGAATAACAGTCAAATTTAAGTTGACTAATATCCTCCTATCCCCTCCAACTAAGCGGAAAGCTTGTGCTAGGAGTGGGTACGACAATAGTGCAACGGGTGGGATTCGAACCTGCGACCTTTGAGTTTTCAGTCCGCACCTTTAACCGTTGGGCTATTATTCAGTATCGGCGGATTATTTCACGCCCGTAATAAATTAAATATAGTAAGTAACCTACTCACAGTAAATTGCTACTCAGTGCGTTTGTTTACTCACATTAAAAAGGAGAAATGAGAACAGTTTTGCTAACGGAGACAGTAAAGCCAGTAAAAACTAAAGTTAGTGACTTTATTGTAGATTAAATTGATTGTAACTCTATGGAAATAAATTAACCTAGTGAGCGGAAATCAGAGAACTTTAATTACTGTAAGCTAGTAACTTGAGACAGTAAAGAAAGATGTGAATAAAGTCTCAATTCCCATACCGATAATGGTGTGGTGGAAAGGGGAAACAATGTATTTTCCAACGCGTCCAGTCAATTAACTTTACTTGGAAACAGCTACAGTGAAATCTTAATTACGGTTAGAGCGTAGGTATAGATAAAATGAAGCTACTTGCTTTTACTGACAAAAGAAAATACTGAATAATATGAGTAAGCTTGTGATTTGTTGTATAATTTGAAAACTTAATGTGTAAATATCTGGGTGACCGAGCTTTGCTCGGTTATTTTTTTTTTTGTAAATCGTGTTTTTTGAAAATTATACCTATACTTATTAAAAAAAAATAATAATAAAATTCATAGGGGAAAAAATAATCGTCTGGACTCGAACCAGGGTCTTCTGGTTTCGGGACCGCCCGATATCCTAACTGTGCTACTGGGATTTTACAGCTAATGGCGAAATTTACCTTCGTATTCTAATGATATTGTAGGGGGTTTTTCATTGCCTGAAAACATGGATAATACGGCGTTTTCTAAAAATGAAACCTTGCTAGATCGATTTATCGCCCCCGAAATCTATATTATTAATATATATATAGCTGCTGGGGCTGATTCACTGACTGATTCACTGATTCACTGATTCACTCACTCATTGATCACCTCTCCTGTAAAATTTTGTATGAAAAATTTTTTTTTCACCGATGGTTTCGTATAGGGGACAAAAATTCATTCGGAGGAAAAATATGGAGAGAGCTGATGATTGAGGATTTCGGAGACGGGTGAGGAGCACGGCCAGGGTATTGAAGATAGGTGGGGTGTGCTCGAACAAAAGTCACTCGGAACTTCATCCAATTCGTAGAGAGTTGAAAAAAAAATCCAAAATGGCGGATTCAAGATGGCGGCCATACAAATTTCGTCGGTGTCTATCTCGGAGAGTATAAAAGATGGAAGAGTGGTTTCTGGGCAAAAGATGATCAGGACCCGAAGGTCTACTTGATGAACAGAAAAAAAATTCAAGATGGCGGAAATTTTTTTTCTCCATACAAAATATGTATATGGCGAATATTGAAGAGACTAGAAGTTGGGAACTATGCAAGACTTTGATACGGTTTCATTTCGAAAGTTTTTATTGAAGAATTCTCATTGTGATAAATGATGAACTATGATGATTGAGGATTTCGGAGACGGGTGAGGCGTACGGCCAGGGTATTGAAGATAGGTGGGGGGTGCTCGAACAAATGTCACTCAAAACCTCATCCAATTCGCAGTGAGTTGAAAAAAACTTAAAAATGGCCGATTCAAGATGGCGGCCATACAAATTTCATAGGTGTCTATCTCGGAGATATAAAAGATGCAAGAGTGCTTCTTTGGCAAAAGATGATCAGGACCTGAAAGTCTACTTGACGAGTAGAAAAACCGCGGTCCGCTTGCGGGCCGCGCACCCACGCGCCCTACTAGTAATATATATATAGCTGCTGGGACTGATTCACTCACTCACTGACTGATTGATCACCTCTCCTGTAAAATTTTGTATGAAAAAATTTTTTTTCACCGATGGTTTCGTATAGAGGACAAAAATTCATTCGGAGGAAAAATATGGAGAGAGCTGATGATTGAGGATTTCGGAGACGGGTGAGGAGCACGGCCAGGTTATCAAAGATAGGTGGGGGGTGCTCGAACAAATGTCATTCGAAACGTCATCCAATTGACAGCGAGCTGAAAAAAATTTCAAAATGGCGGAAAAAGATGGCGGCCATACAAATTTCGTCGGTGTGTATCTCGGAGAGTATAAAAGATGGAATAGTGGGTTCCTGGCAAAAGATGATCAAAACCCGAAGGTCTATTTGATGAATAGAAAAAAAAATCAAGATGGCGGATTTTTTTTTCATACAAAATATATGGCGAATATTGAAGAGAGTAGAAGCTGAGAACTATGCAAGACTTTGATGGGGTTCCTTTTCAAAATTTGTTTGTATAGAAGAATCCTTATACTAACAAATGATGAGATATGATGATTGAGGGTTTGGAAGGTGGGTGAGGAGCACGGCCAGGGTATTGACGATAGGTTGGGTGTGCTCAAACAAAAGTCACTCGAAATATCATCCAATTTGCAGTGAGCTGAAAAAAAATTCAAAATAGCGAATTCAAGATGGCTGCCATACCAATTTCATGCATCTATCTCGGAGAGTATAAAAGATGTAAGAGTGATTTTTTGATAGAACATCAGGACCTGAAAGTCTACTTGACGAGTAGAAAAACCGCGGTCCGCTTGCGGGCCGCGCACCCACGCGCCCTACTAGTATATATATATATATATATATATATATATATATATATATACAAGAATTGCTCGTTTAAAGATATGTGTAGTATATAAGTACATGAAAAAAGATCAACGTATGTGCAGAAAACTGACAATGTTTCGCTGCATTGCATTGGTGGAAAACGAAACGATATCTTAGAATTAGATCGATCTGTGGTGCTTCGCAACTATTATTATTGATCTCAGAATTGATTTGCATTTTTGATTTTTCAGCTGTATGATGTATTTGCCAACAGTTATGTTTTCATCTTTAATATTTTATTCGAGTCATTATTAATCAACCACCTATAATATAAATATTTAAATATCTTTTATTTTGATGTTTCATCAATCCGAAACTAAACGCTACGTAATTTAAATTAATATGAAGCAATAAATCAGAATATAACCGATACACTAAATAAATAATCGCGGAAGCACTTCTAGCTCTCGTTAATTAAACTGAAATGGTTCTTATTAAATAGCGAGAAATAATTTTATCAGATTGAGGAGTATCAAAAGAGAAAATACACTCGAGCGGAACCAGGCTCCTAAGCAAATATTGTTATTGAGTGAAAGTTTAAATTGTAAGCGAAAAGCGAGTGTTTGTACGTAAACTGCAAAGGGCATGGTGTGACGGGTAGCTTATAGGCAAGGTGACCCTTCACCCCGCTGCCGCGATGGGATGAAGATACTTTGTCGGCGATAATTGAAGGTCTGCCGGAGCAGGTTCAAATAGAGCTCAGTTCTAACAACAGACACGCAGTCGAATTAGAAACCGAACTGGAGGCGAAATGAACCGTAATAATTTGTTATGTTGAAGAGTCTAGAATCTAAAGGCAATTTGATGTGTATAAAAGTTTATGTTAGGTGATTTACCTAGAGCTAATAACACTACAAAAATCGGCCAAGTGCGAGCCGAGCCTTGCTCTTTTAGAGTTACTAACTACTACTACTAGATAATATTTTGATATCTTAGTTCTTATATAGTGCTAAATTAGCGTATTATGGTGAAAAAATGCTCGTTTTGGTCACAACTTACAAACCGCATTTTAGATCGGTGTTCTCAGTATTTGTTGTTTAAATACACTATATAGTACATAATATACAGAAATTTCAAATTCCTAACTAGTTTAGTTTTTGAGATAGACTCCGTAACAAAAATGTTCTAAAACCGACAACCTTGACGGCCCCCTATTTCTTTATTTTTGTAGCCAAAAAATAATTGAATAGTTATTTGTGTTATATGGGGCCAAAGGAATTTTTTGTTCCCCGAGGGCGTTATTTTGAATTCAGAGCAAAGTGAAGGATTCCATAGTAGACTCCCGAGCGCAGCGAGGGATTCTAAAGTAGAATCCTGAGCGTAGCGAGGAATTCAATATACGCCGCCCGAGAACAAAAAATGTTGGCCCCGAATGACACACACTATTTTTCATCATTACCTATGAGAAAAAGCTAGGAGTATATCAACCTACTATGTATAGAGTATAGACATTACCAATACGTATATTGAAAGTTTAAATAAAACACAAATAAATTTTTATGAAATAATTAAACATTAATATTTATGTTGGAAGTATGGGCGTATATGTCTAATCGACGATCACGTGACTTATCGTAGACAACAGCTTCTCAAACATTTTTGAATTTCGACACATTTTTGAATTCTCCAACCAGAAGACCAATCAGAAGAGAGAAATGAAAAGTCCCATGGGGTTAAAATGAAATTTTGCTCCCGCTGTCCTCTGAAGCCAATATTCGTTTTTGAATAGGTATGATGAAAAATATATTTGAACTTTACTTGAAGAGCTCTAGAAAATGCCATCCCACATGCGAGGGTAAAAAATAAAATTTTATTTCGACTCTTTTTTCATGTATGGATCCCTTTATTTTTTATTAATTTATTGGAACGTAGTTCCTTATCGCGCGGTACGGAAGGGGGCTAGACGGAAAAAATTAAGGAAACCGACACGACACATTTTTGAAACGTCATTTTTTGTTGAATGTGAATTTTGCATTGTATTCGGTATTTTCGCCTTAGAACTCGGCGTCTGCATGGCCAAGTGGTTAGGAGAGTCGCCTATAAATTCAACGTCGATGGTTCGAATCCCAGCTCGACAGACTGAATTTTCTATTTTCAATTTTATTTTAAATAATTTCTGTATGTGGAATTTTTCCCTTATTTTTTATTGTATAAATTGGATAACGCCATCTGTGAAAAAACAGTAACTCCACCAGAGTAACTCTTTGGTGTTGTATCAGTGCAATAGACATAAACTAAAAATAATTCATCGTAGTTAATCAATTTAATACTAGATGACACCGCTAGTTTATTACAATTTCTTCACTTAAATACTACTACTAAGGTACTACGTTCCATCCGGGTGTCCCTTGACACGTCTCTTTTTTTTATTATTTATTGTTATAGCGACAATAGAAATTAAATCTGTGAAAATTTCAACTGTGTATCTACTACGGTTCACGAGATACAGCCCGCTGACGGACGGACATACAGACAGACAGACGGACAGCGGAGGCTTAGTAATAGGGTCCCGTTGGCACCCTTTGGGTACGGAACCCTAAAAAGTGGACTGTATCAAAAAGTGTTGTAGCAGCTGATACGGCAAAATTGGAACGATCCGATTTGAAAAATAAGATTTTATTTTATTAGGCTGAAAACGGTAATGCAGCATTGAATTTTTTTTATCTTATACGTTTTAAAGATCGTAAAGGACTCATTGCTGAAGCTTTTAATTTAGATTTGAAACGGTTCACTCTCAGAGACAGTTAATACTTCATTATTAGTTTTACAAAAGATAGATACCTGATAATTCGTTAATTACTCATCAGGCAAAATTTAAGGTTCATCTCGTCGTCATCAGTAAGTTGTTTAGTTTTTTGTTACACAAATATTAAAGACTTATGTATGATGCTTGAAGAACGGTAACCTATAAAAGCTATAATGAAATGACATTCGTGTTCCCACAACAGTAAAGCGTCATAAGGAAGTAAATAACCTGATCAAGTGATCGCCTGTGAATCCATAGACGGATCATTTACATTACACGTTGCACGAACAAGCATAATACCGTGGTGGTTAGATATTACCACAGTAAATGGTATAAGATCGCATAATCAACAGACGACTGCGAAGATCAGTAGGAAGACCAAGACCTCACCAAGCCTGTTATATATCTGAGTGGATACCTATGTCATTTAGATGTACACTACGATAATTATTGTGAAACAAATAATTATTGTGCTATGCAATGGTTTCCGTCTCTATCGCTTCAGTGCTTATGACGTCATTTCGATTGGTCGTTGAAGTTAAGGCTGACGTTACCCATTGAAAAAAATATGGAATTTCATAGTTATTATTTTTGAGATTTTCTGTAGTGTATAAAATTAAGTATACATAGAGATAATCACTGATGTTGCATTGATGGAAGCGATTGCAAAGGGCTGATTGATGAATCGGGTAACATCAGCAGAAGTCAGTGCTGACGTGATCTCTATTAACGCATTATACAGCGTGCTCGATGCTGCTTAAACCCCAAGCATTTCCAGGGCTGCTTAGAGAGTGATGGCTCTAGTATGCGATCTCCTTAAATTCTGTTGGGGTTTCTGCGCCTGGCTTTATGGCATCGCCTTCGGCAACGCAAGCGGGTATTGTCGGAGATTTTTGCCATATTACGATATCGCATACTGCATGCCAGAACGGAGAACCGCTTTCACGGTGCTTTCTAAATTTGCAAAAGATAATTTATGCGGCTTGAGGCGATTTTTTGTGTTATGACTGAGCTAATTGGAAATATTGGGACAGTATCAATTTCGCCCTGTCGATGCTGTCAAATTATGGCATTATTTATAGTATCAATTAAGATGATCTATTTTGTTTAGTTTACTGTTTGTTGACTTGTTATCTTTCGATCTATAGCTATATTTTTTGCTAAAATGTTCTATTGGTCAGTCCTACTTTTTTCATCATCGTTGATATTTATTATATTGAGCTTAACTACTATATAAAATTATTAAATATAGCTTAACTTGTGACTCCTACGATAAATAATTTATGGCCCAACCACCGCTTTGGAAAAGAAAAAGACCCTAAAAAAACAGCGTCCGATTTAGCAAATTTTACTAAAAAGTATGCTGTTGCTCTTTTTAACTCCACAAAAAAGGCGAGTGTTATAAGTTTGACGTGTGTATCTGTGTTTGTCTGTCTGTTCTTTTGTAGCAGCCTACCCAATGAACCGATTTTGATGCGGTTTTTCTGTTTGAAAGCTAACGTAATCGAGGTGGATCTTAGCTATAATTTATGACGATTTGCTCAGGCGTTTAAAGATCAACAGCTTACAAGCTTTCACAGGTGCGACTGAATTGTTATATTGTATAATATATTGTATAATACTTCGGATTATTTCCAAGGCATGGTTATCTTGAGCTGATGCTGCAGCGTCAAGTAATCTGCGGGATACCCAACTCCTCAACAACTTACAGCAATACAGTGTGTTTGAGCTCATTAGAATGGTCTCAATGAGTAGGTGTTAGATGATGATCGAGGATCGAGGAGGAAAATCTGATGATGGAGCAGAAAACTGGGTAACAGGATGTCAGTTATATTGTACATAGTTCGGCCATAGATTCACATGTGGAGGGTGTTTTAAATTTTCAATTTACACTTGTTCAGACACATACATCATATAAGTGACTACCTTGTCGGCAGCTGATTTCAAAGTTGTTTGCTTCCGCATGCAATTTTGTCTCCGATGTAATAAGTTTTTTTTTTCACATCATCACTAAAAGTTCTATATTATGATATAAAACACATAGCCCCAAAACATTTTATATAATAGGTGATCTTGTAACAAAAAGCTTGTTTTCTTGATTAATTACATAGATAGTGATATAGAATTATACTTATTACTCTTGAATTTGTTTTAGTCATAAGCTTACAAGTTAGTTAACTAGGTACTAAGACCAACATTATTATAAACCTGTTTCTCTGTAGTTTTATTGCTTATTCTCACTTGGGGGTCGATGGTATCATTTTGTACGCATTATTGAAGCTTAACTAGAATTTATATAATCGACAGGAAATGTTTACGCATTGTAGTATTCAGATAAGTTTTACTGGTCTGTAAAGGTGAACGCATATTATTAGGAGATACAAATAAATCTAAGAGGACTCATAAGCCGCAACAGGAGTAAAATACATAAAAGTCGAGCGCCATCAATAATAAAAGCCAGTTATATCAAGCGGATCGAAGATATGACATCAATTCAGGTCAGCGCTGCGGAAAGGTCTTCAGCTCTCATCTAGGATTCTTTTTTTGAATAATAATATGATGGCTTTTATTTAGATAAATGCGTTATAAAAGCCTCGTTATTTTTTACCTACATCCATCCAACGCGTTCTAAGTGGAATGTTTTGTCTTTTCACTTTTGCCGAACTAGAGCTTTTACTACTACGTGCAGCCTTCCACTAAAGAGGAGTGGTAGTGTCCTGAGTGAGTGAACTGAGAGTATTAATAAATTGCATGCGTTAAATTGGCTTGGCATCCAGCTGTCCACAAGATAGTATAAAAAACTTATTACAATGTAATAACCATTGAATTTTTATGTACTAAAGAATGGTAATAACTACATAATAATATTGTGAAATGATTATTTTGAAAAGAGCAACTGCTGAGTTTCTTGCCGGCTCTTCTCAGCAGAATCCGCTTTCCGAACCGGTGGCAGATGGCAGAGTCATGACGTGTCATAAGAGCCACAGGTTGGCCTACGTGAAATAAATAATTTTGAATTTTAATAATTTGGATTTTTTTTAACCAGCTTCTTTTGGCCATTGCGGCTCTTCAGTAAGCTTTTCCGAGTTGCTGAAGCGTATGCGATCACTTTATACTCGTATATACATGCATTATTATTGTTGGAAGGGTGGACGACGATAGCGTTATCGTATCGAATATCGATTTCTCCAGCAAATTGTTTATTCAGCGGCCCTTAACCCAATAACGTACCTAAAGTACGATGTACTATTATTATTACCATGACACCCGATAATGATATCGGAAAAAATATCGATTCTGCTGCCGTAGGTAATTTATGTGATCTGACACGGGAAATGCAGGTCATGTGATACATATCAGTATAGCACTTTAGTAGGGCGTGAAGGAACCTAGATATGCGAATAATAGGACTGATTATGGAAATAACAATTTCAAACCATAAAATGGCTTTATAGTGAAAAACTAACTTATGTTGGACTTGCTTTAGCGAGCGGAATCATTTTTAAAATCCCGTGGGAACCATTTGTTTTTCCGGGTTACAAAGTAGCCTATGTTAATCTCGAGGTCCTTAATAATACCTATTAAAAACACATAAATCGGCAATCCGTTGCTCTATTGCTACACGATGGAAGGATAAACTGTTGGATTATCCTTCCATCGTGTAGCACACAACAACACACTTGCATTTATAATTTTAGAGTACTTAAGGATAGGAGTAAGACTACAGTAATACCTATCCGGCAGAATATAATCTAATATATAAAATTCTCGTGTCACAATGTTAGTTACCTTACTCCTCCGAAACGGGTGGACCGATTTTTATGAAATTTTGTGTGCATATCGGGTAGGTCTGAGAATAGGCCAACATCTATTCTTCATACCCCTAAATAATAAGGGTGACCAACCACTAAATATTCTTGTTGGCGATACGTAAGTAGTTCGCTGGGTCAGATACTATTAGATAAATATGGCTACGAAACGACAAAGCGTTAAAAACGTAAATGAGTGACAAAACGACACTACAACACCGATTCGATTCTCAATGTTTAATGTATTTTTGTCCATGATTTCCTTTTTTATTCTACATAAGCATAGCGATGCTAAATTGATTTTTATAAGCCTATTCAATAAATAATTAATTACGAACGATCATGAATATTAAAATTATTTGTATCTAGACTTAGGTCAACCAAGGTTAAGAGAAAAATGAAAATGTTTTACTGTATTGTATAAACACCAAACACGAATAACAGGTTATTCTAAACAAAAGTTTCTACTTTTACTTTTCTAAAATAATGCATAAAATGATGTCGAAGATTGTTTTGATGTTTTTGTTCGTTACTTATGTAATACCAATAATAATACTCGTACTTGTTTTAATATTTCAAGCACATGTTTCATCATTTTTATATTGTTCTGATGTTTCTTTTTTATGTAAGTGTCTATTCAGATATATCACAGCTACTTCACAGCGGCAAAAATTTCGTCACTCAGTGGTCGTATATTAAATGCTTTTGCTGCAGCTACCTGGACTAATGTAACCTTTCAAGTTCATGTTAACTGTACCACAGAATATAATTATAATAGTACTACGTAACTGTACGTAAATCTGTCAATTAGTATGGACGAAAAAGATATGAATAAATTCTAAGTCACTTTTCCAAATTCCCACTCACTGAATGGAAGATTTACGCCTAGTAAATGTACATGGCGCCACAATCGACACGACGAAGACATATTTGAGTACACGAAGGGAAATGAGAGGGAAATCAATTGGGTGCCACCAGCGGCAATGGGGCTACTTTCTGTCTGCCCGTCTTAACATGTGTTGAATTATAATTAGAAATAATTACCTATGCTTTTGTGGAACTTCCCCTCATTGTGGAAACTCTGCATACATAGAATAATATCTATTAAGTATATTGTAAAAGTATTTTGAAAAGAGCAACTGCCGAGTTTCTTGCTGGTTCTTCTCGGCAGGAACGGCATTCCGAACCAGTGGTAGACTCATTGACGATTCATTTCTATTCTATTCTATTCTATTCTAATTTGATACGTAATGTCAGTTCAAAAAAGGTGGCCGCTGGATTCAGGTGGCGCAAGAACTAAACAATGGAAGGTCATGTATGAGACCTTTGTCCAGCAGTGGAGGTTGTCGCTCGAGAAAGAAGAGGAAGAAGATATATCTTTTAATCTTCGTTTTTCTTCCCTCTAATTTTGTGGTGTGATTGTGGCACGTCTGAGAGGCCCCTTACGGTACTTATGTGTTTTAACATTTGAAGCACGTACCCATTCCTTTTATCTTTTATGCTCGTTTTATCAACAGTACTCATAAATCTGCGTACTTTCGTGTTGCTATCGTGATCTGTATTAGCCAGACCATAATTCAACGCGCCGTTATATAATTACCAGGGGCTCCCGGAAAGTTCGCGTAATAACAGGCTACGGTTTAATTGACGTGTAATTGCTTGGATCTAGGCCCTTGATGGTTGAAAAGCGTAGAGGTGTCATGTAGGCGCCTACTAGAGGTGGTGATGTCCAAGAAAACGGTCCCAATCTAGCTAGTGAACAAAAAAACCGGCAAGTATTCTGCATCTCAGGTGGCATGTGCTCTGTTTTTTGTAAACTAGGGAAAGTGGCCATTAATTCATTGCGTCATGGTGTTTATGGCAGTTATCATCATAACGTCATTTTCTTTATTCACCGGAATTATCCACTAAAAAAATCGGAGTTTGACGGATTTTTGTTTGAAACTTTCTTTAATTTCGTCCAGATTAGCTCTGGGATTGTCTAAAAATAATTGTTACAGTGTAGCGATCGCAATTACCTCTGATTGGCTGGTATTGGCTCTCTCTTAACCAACTTCGAAAAACGAGGAGGTTAACAATTTATCGGAATCTTTTTTATGTATGTTCACCGATTACTCGGAGACGCCTGAGCCGATTTGGAAAATTATTTTTTTGTTACAAAGGGTATATATTTCCCAGGTGTTCCCATTTAAATTATCGAAATCAGTCGAGCGGTTTTTAAAAAATCAACAATAAATTACATACTTTGTAGTGGCGTGGGCGTTTGAAGTCGGTTTTGTAAAAAAAAATTTTTGTATTAAATTTTTTGTACGTGTAATTAGATATTCTACTTATTCGAAGATGTACGGGCACCGTATGTCTAGGGTCTACAACTCAGTGGAAAAGCGTTTCTGAAACAATGTACACATGTTATTACAGTAATTCCAAAGTTTATAGCCACTTTATCTCACTAATTTATAACGTCACAATATTACAAATGCTAGAAGCTGTTCAGGAAGGTGTCTGTTCAAATTACGTGATATTTTATGCTTGATCGTAGCTATTACTATTATGTCAGGAAGGTGAACCAATTACGTTTTAATCAACGTAGATTAACTAATGCATCGTACGGAACTTAGTGCGATTTCAAGAAAAACTTAAGTTTCACTAAAGTTCCACTGACCGAATTTATTAAGTAACCCACTAGCTTTTGCTCTCGACTTTGCTTCGTCCGCGTGGAGTTCGGTCTTAGAAATCCCGCAAGAACCCTTCGTTTTTCCGGAATAAAATGAAGCCTATGTCAATCACGAGCTCATACCTAACTATATTTACCCATGCAAAATATCAAATCCCCTTTCTCTCTGTTGCTGCATGATTGTATAACAAACCCACAAACCGTCACATAGGTCACAACATACACAATCTTACTATCCTAACCTAAATATCTCTTTGATGTTATCCCAATAGGCATTAACGGAAGAGCAATCCAGGTAAAGATTAATTTTCGATTAAATTAAGGGCTGTTTCTATGTATTTAATTTCTCATTTATTTAACTTCTCCTAGATGTTATCACAAAAGGCATTTGATTTAATAAAATCTAGATCTTAGACTCGGTTCCAGTGCGACCTAAATTGTTTTGACCGCCTCTTTACAATCTTGTATCGCAGCCGACCGTCACAATCAAGCGATTATTTCTCATAGTTTATTACTTACGTAGATCGACGCGAATGGTTCGATAGAACCGCCGATTCTGCTGAGCAAATTGATCAATGCATAGATTGTTTATGTGTTACCTTAATATTTTACCTTAGCTGTATGGCAGACAAATCGCAAAAACTTTTCAGAAAAAGGCATACCTAAGCGACGTGAGGCGACGTGATTTGATGGGATTTTCGATTAGATGTTCTTAATGGATGGTTTTTCGTTTTGTATCGATCTCATTCTGAGTTTTCGTTAAGAATATCCTAAGTGACGCTTACGCGCTTCTACAAGATGCTTGTTTTAATTTTATCTCGAGTGCGCTTCATACAAACCAAATTTAATTGTTAATAGAATAAATCAATATTATTGCATATTAACCAATAAAACGCAATGAAAAAAGATACGGTCTAGAAACGAATGTGTGTCTGTTGTTTGTCAGATATCTGTAAAAACATGTACTTAGTTATACTAAATGAATGTTTCTACGAAAGATGCAATGAATGTGTGACCGATGTATGTAGCCACTTCTGTGCTCGTGTACTTTAAGTACACGCGCACAGAATAATCTTCCTACTACCAAAAAATAACTTCAATACAGTGTCCATACCACCCTTGAGCTTCATATCGGAATAAGGAATCGAAATTCAGTGCTACTGATGTTGAATTGGTTTCTTAACGAAGTTAACCAATAAGAAGTTAGAAGCGAGCCTAGGCTATAGGTACCTTGTTCGGAACTTTTCGTAGTACACAATTAAATATACACAGCGATTCGAAGAAGGCCTACAGGCTAGTTGAGCCTCCACTTGAAACTTAAAGGATTTTACCAGCTACTGAGTGTTTTAATTCTCCTTAGCAAAGTTATTACCTATTGTGAATTGCTATAATTTTACACGGCCTTTAAACATAAGTTTATTTTTGTTTCTTACGAATGAGGAAACACTTCAAGTATCGCTTTGCGGTGTAGTTTGTTGCATTTCAAACCCAAGTATGCTGAATAGGTAAGGCTGAGTATGGGTTTGCTTATCATTGTGCTGCATTTACATTAATACGTTCGACTGCATTTCGTCAACATCGTATCAACCGAATATTCGTTCACTGCTGGAAATCATCATCTCCACCGGTAGACGTCCATTGCTGGACATGTCTCTTGATATAATCGCAACAGAACACGGTCCTTTGCCGCTTGTATCCAGTGGATTCCATCGACTCGCCTGAGATCATCCGTCCACCTAGTGGGGGGATCTACCAACGCTGCGCCTCCCGAGCCCTGGTGCGGGGTCGCCATTACAGTTTTGACCCCAACGTCCATCGGTTCTTACTTCTTTTTTTTTTTTAATTCACTTTATTGCACAAAAATAGTACAAAGGGCCAACCTTGAGATGTGAGACAACACTTGTAGGTGTGCAAAAGAGTAGGGGTTAAAAAGACAATATTAAATTTCTTCGAGCCATTGCCACAGCTTTACAACTCGAAAAGTTATGTCGTTAATTATGCTTTTTACTTGCTGCTTGCTTACGGGTACTGTAACATTTTAGTTAGAAGAATTTCTTAACATGTTTAATTTCGTCTTCACTATTTATCAACAACAATCGGCCGTTTACCTAATCGTAGTACAAGGTTAAACCCTTTATGATCCGGTGCATCCGGTGTAGAAGTCATTGTCCATGCATCCTGTCTCTCCCCGATTCAATCACGTTTACGACTTATTACTTGTCGATTGATGACTATGGGTTCCTCTGTACTTATTAATTTTATCGTAGTTACTTTTTTTCTGAAGTCTTTTGCTAGCGTCGTATCATGATGGAATTTATTTACATTGCTATCTTTGATTTTATTGACCCATTTGGCAGAGAGCAGGCCTAAGAGTTCTCCATGATGTTCCCAAAGATGTGTGAAGTCTGCCAATTCACATAGGGCCAGCGTAGGGGACTATGGCCTCCCTTTTTGACGGGAGTCCTGTGTTCAGTAGTGGGCCGTTGATAAGTTCTGATGATGATGATGGTTAATTTACTGATGGTGATGATGATCGGAAAATTTACAGATCCATAAAGCGTAGAAAAATATAAATATCTGGTACCTAGCCATAATCGGGACACGAGTTCATCATGAAACAGATGATAAATAAGGTGCGATTTCCTTAATTTCAACCCTTAAAGAGGCTAAAGGGGGTGTGAAAGTTAGCATAGGGATGTTTTTATATTATAGCCATTAAGCATCCGTGCTACTTTTTGAATTTTTTTCATAAAAATTCGTCAGACGAAGTCGTGAGTGACTGCTAGTACTTAATGCATAAAAAACAACCAAACCCGGGTGCTCGGGTCTATATTGTTCCAACCTGAATACGATTGACCAACAGTCATTTGTCGGCAATTTTCCGTTAGCACGCAGTCATCATAGCGTAATGCGCTCACGCATATGTCACCCGGTTCTGCTTCGTTGCCTTCGGATTATGCCGTTATAATTAGGTTTGTGGTAATACCTAGCCACTGTGCTTTACCGTGTGGCTAGTGATTAACTTGTGTACCTAATGCGTGCTTATACGCTGTTATTGTGTTCTTACATAATATGTAATTTGTTAATGTTGATCTCTTCCATAATCCGAGAAGTTGCCTGTTGATATTATACTATTGAGCTATGAATGATTAAAATTATGAATATATGAATGAAATAAAATGAATGAATAAAATGAAATAAATGACCGAAATGATCGTAATGAACGCATTGAATGCATTGAACGAAATTATTGAAATGAATAGGAATATTCTTTAATTAGAAAACCTTACAAACAATAATAACAAAAACAATATAAGTAGGTATGCTCAGGCAATTATTTTCTCAATATAAGAGATAAGAGAAGAAAAACTTACTATCGGAATTAAAATTATGTGGCAATTTTTTTTTTATTATTACTTTTATTCTTATTCATCCCAAACATTAAGGAATTATGAAGTTTCATAGAAAATGCACGAGAACAATAAAAGTTCAAAATTCGAACAGTTTCAGTTTGAATTTAGAACAATCGCTTTATACTCTCCAACTATTGGAAAGCTAGATAGTAATTACTTACAGTCATATTAATAATCAAAATGTATCTGAAACGTTAGCACCTGAGGAAACCAGTTTAGAACTGTTTGAACACCTTTAACGTATTATTTGCTTTAAGAAAAGCCATTCAAAAGCCATATTTGTAGATGGGAGGCTCGACAAATGTTGTTTATAGAAAATTTGCATCGACTCGGGCGATCACATTGAAAACGATTTGTGGAATGGTTAACCTTTCAAAAGGCTATTTGCTTCCTTTGGCTATAGGTATTGTATAAACATTACAGTTTTCAATTGACTATTTATTTCTTTCATGGAAAACGTACAGTTTGATTTTATTGTTATTTTTATAATGAAACTATAAAAAATAAAGTCATCAAGATTTAAATTGTCACACTGCTGTTTACTCGGTTCTGTTATTATAATTTGCACTTTTAACTAAGTATTCCTATTGTAACTATATTTAAAAGACCTTCGGGTTTTTGTGCATAAAGTCTTTTCAGTAGTTGTTGCATATAAAAACAGCTGTTATGCTTTATGATTTAATACAAAAGTAGCATTATGTTTTTTGTATTTATTGTGGTCACTTTAACTCTATCAGATTTTTTGTTTTTTGTTGAGGTTATTGGTGTTGGCATTGCTAAGAACTTTTAGAAAAATGGCTTACCATTAGTTGTCAGTGATGACTTACGGATCCAAAACATGATCTATTAGTTTGGGCAACTTTTCAGCGGGCGATGGAGAGAGCTAAGCTCGGAGGTACGAGATCAAATCAGAAATGAGGAGATCCGTAGCTACCGAAAGCTCATCGAGTCGCAAAACTGATTGGAAATGGGCTGGACACATAGCGCAAGGAACCATTATGGTCCCAAGGTGGTTGAGAGTGGCGACTTCGCACCGGAAAATGCAGCGTAGAAAGCTCCTCACCTACATCTCTATAATTAATCTATGATTAACACTGGATTTGCTGTCCCTATACAAATGACAGCATAATTATGGATCAATTTGAAGCGCCACATTTGACATAAGAGTGTCTCTGGAACTAATAATATTGCAAATATTACACCGACCTCTATAATTAATCTTTCGTTTCATATGAAATCATAGATGATTATCATAGATAGATCATTAAATAAGTCGGTTATGAAATCATGGATTGATTATTGTAGAGGTTGGTGCGCTATTTGCAATATTATTACTTTCAGAGACACTCGTTTATCTGCTTACGGCGTCAATTAATTTCAAAATGGCGTCAATAAAATAAGTCCAAAAAATATGACAGCAGCCTCTCCATGTGTTAATCATAGATTAATTTATCCCCACTCAGTGTCCCCACTACTAGGCCTACTACTACAGCCACTGCTAGTACAAACGGTATAAGATCGTAGTCTTCGATCCTAGAGACCTATGCCCAGCAGTGGACGCTTATCGGCTAAGAAGACGACGACAGTCTATCGCTGTTTAAGAGTGCTTTATGTTTTTCTTTTTAACCGACTTCAAAAAAGGAGGAGGTTATCAATTCGTCGGAATCTTTTTTTTTATGTATGTCCACCGATTACTCGAAGACACATGAACCGATTTGGAAAATTATTTTTTGCATTTGAAAGGGTATACTTCCTAGGTGGTCCCATTTAAATTTTATCGAAATCGGTAGAGCGGTTTTAAAAATTTGTAGTGCCGCGGGCGTTTGAAGTCGGTTTTTTAAAAAGTATTTTTTATATTAAATTATTATAAATTCTTTTGTCGTTCTTTAAAATACCTACTTAGCTCTTATCAGCATACAACACTTTCGAATTTCAGTAGCAACGATAAATAAATGCCAACAATTACAGTACAATTTGTTTAACAGCCACGCACGCACGAGTACTTGCTATATTGGTACTCTCTCTTCAAATACGAGAGTGTAAGCAAAATATAGAGCTCTCTTACACAATAACGTTGTTTCCTTGTTATTAATGATACCTTAATTCGGCACGGTGGTTATAAACGCATGGGGTCTGCTTTATGCAAGTTTTCCGCGTTCGGAGTTTAAGCCTGCAGCAAACTCAACGTGCGACGATAGCGTATCCAACGCGGCTTCGAGAAGTTAATGTAACTACAATTTCGTTTGCTCCAAGTAACTGATGACAAACCCTCTTTGAAGCAGCACGTATTTTTTCGACGTCATGCGCTGTACTTTCACGTGGTTTATACAGTTCTTGGTATTACACAACTTATAAGCGCACCTACCAAAATCTAAATTCTGAACCTATACCTAAAACAGCACAGTAAGTCGTGACTGACTGACTAACAAAAAATTCACAGGCCAAGCCTGTGGACGTGGTGAAACTTAAAGGAAATATTCCTTGAGTAGTAGAGTACTTACAAGGATAGATGTTAGAAACTTCACCACCCTCCTATATCCCTTAGAATAATGAAAAGGTGTGTGTGTGTATTGTGTAAAAAAAAGTTTTCTTTAATTGTGATGACAAGACCGGGACTAAGGATTTTTCCATCCCTTTTCCATCCATACTAGTTGACATATTTACGCACAGTCGTAAGTTTGCTTGACAAGTAGCTGTATGTAAGCTTGAAAAGTTACACTAGGGCATCTGAAGTGCGATTGCCGCCGGGCGTCTTGTTTGTTTCAGCCTTTAATGATTAGCCACGCCCCTGCTTTCCAGTTGCATCGGTTCCTGATGCCGAGCTGTGCGTTCTTACGTTTATCTCTATTAGAAATAATGGCTCCTCATTAAAATAATCCTTTCATTTATGTAATTGATGCCATCAACTTGATTTGCATTAAGTATCGTCAATTAAGTTTATGTAATTTTGCAGCCTATTACTTTTCTATGCGGTGTGTTCTATTTAGAATGATAAATAATAGGCTACTATAGAGAGATGTAAGATTAGATTATTATTTACATTTCTTAATAAGAAAGGGATTTACTATTTATTAATTTGTTTGGCACCTATCCATCAAAAGGAAAGGGGTTTTATCTATATAAATAAAAATCTATGTTTGTTTGTCATCTATGCATTCCGAAACTATTGATCAGATTGTGAACTTTGATCCCTATCAATGTTCTGTGGACGCCCGCGCCCGCGAGGGTTCCTGGCCAAAAAAATCTATAATATAATTTCTTTATACTTTTACGTGGCATTGCAACGCATGCCTTGTAAGGCTAGTTTATAATCTAGGAGCCCTACGCAAGAGATACCTTGAGATAATTGTGAGATTTATAAATCGTTACAACAATATTGCAAATGATGCTACATTAGAATATTTAGAAGGCCCTTTTACACTTAGAGCAATGCCATCACGGCAGAGACGTGGCCCTACAGGTCTACGTACAAAAATCTATAGTATGCCACACGGTGCCAAATGTCGCTTGTCACTATACTTTTATAGATACAACACACACAACATAATAAAATATATAAAAATTCTTTAAAAAAAAAAAAACCGATTTCAAACGCCACTAAAAGTATGTATTACATGTATGTATGCATGTAAAGTAGCTATTATAGTAAACGTATTTGCAACTACGTAGGCCATTATGTTGTTCATCATCACTTCGACTTCACTAAGTTGTGCTTTTCGAAAGTCACTATACTCAAATCGCTTCAAGTGTGGCTATAAAATTCGAAGTCTTCCCTCGATTTCTCCAGGATCCCATCATCAGATCCTGACCTGATGACCATTAGACTTGGGAAGTATACCCTTTCAAACAAAAGAAGAATTTTCCAAATCGATGCAGGCGTCTGAGTAATCGGGGAACATACATAAAAATCGCACAAGTGCGAGTCGGGCCTCGTCCTTTTAGGGTTCAGTACAAATTACCAAATCATTTTTTTAAAACTAGATACATATCTTAGTTCTTAGAAAGTACTAAATTAGCATATGGAGAAAAAAATGCTCGTTTGTTTTGGTCACAATTTACAAACCGCATTGTAAATCGGTGTTTTCATTATTTGTTGTTTAAATGCACTATATACCAAAATTTCAAATTCCTAACTAGTTTAGATTACTTAATGAGCTCTAGACAATTAATGGCACTCCACATGCCATGTTAAAAAATAAAATTTGATTTCGACTCCTTTTCCATGTCTAGCCGCCTTTATTTTTTAATTTAATTTAATTTTTATTATTTGTTGTTATAGCGGCAATAGAAATACACAATATGTGAAAATTTCAACTGTCTATATATTACGGTTTACGAGATACAGCGCGCTGACAGACGGACGGACAGACGGACAGACGGACAGCGGAGGCTTAGTAATAGGGTCCCGTTGGCATCCTTTGGGTACGGAACCCTAAAAAAAGATTCGGATGAATTGAGAACCTCCTCCTTTTTTTGAAGTCGGTTAAAAATAACAAAGCGGCGCCGCATTACTGCGTGTGCCGTCGCACTTATAACGGTTATAACTTTTATTTTTTGATGCAGTGAAAGCGATATGTATTTATAATTTTAGCTTTAAACGTTTGATATCAAGAAACCACGAATCAGGTTGAATACTCGATCGAGAGTTTCAAACTAAATTCAATGGTAAGAAGTAGGTACTTCACCTAACAATGTTACACAGATGTGTAGTCACTTATCCACGTCTATTCCAAGAAGCAATTTTCCTACCGGCTATAGGGTTGGATATAAATAGGTAGATACAGACACGACCCCAGTGAACCTCACGATCCTGGCAACTGGCAAGCGTTGCATTTGGCAACTGCGGGCATGCGGACGTGATTGTCGGAATATGTTCGATTATGATAATTATGTCTATTGATAATTTTATTAGGCTGTGTTTTTTAGGGTTGCGTACCCAAAGGGTACCAACGGGACCCTATTACTAAGCCTACGCTGTCCGTCCGTCCGTCCGTCCGTCCGTCCGTCTGTCAGCGGGCTGTATCTCGTAAACCGTAATAGATAGACAGATGAAATTTTCACATATTATGTATTTCTGTTGCCGCTATAACAACAAATAATAAAAATTAAATTAAATTAAAAAAATTAAATTAAAATGGGTAGGTGGGTAGATGGAAATCTTTTAATTTAATTTTTTTTAACGGAACCCTAAAAGAGCGAGGCCCGACTCGCACTTGGCCGATTTTTTAGGTTTCCGTAGTAAACAAGGAACCCTTATAGTTTCGCCATGTCCGACGTCCGTCTGTCTGTCTGTCCGCGGTTTAGCTCAGAGAGTATTGATACTAGAAATCTGTAATTTGACAAGTGTATAAATATCAATCACGCCGACAAAGTGGTGAAATAAAATTGTGAAAAATATTTTTTTTTAGGGTACCTCCCCTACATGTAAAGTGGGGATGAATTTTTTTTTCTCGTCTATCCCATAGTGTGGGGTGTCGTTGAATAGGTCTTTCAAAAATATTGTGGGTGTGCGAACACCATTTTTCAATTCAGGGATCCGTTTGTGAAATATGATATTTTAAAGTGCTAAATTTTATTAGAGTCAAGTGTCCCCCCCCTCTGCCAGCTAAATGGTTGTATATAGGATACAAGAAAAAATTCACAGCAGTAGTATATATAATGAATTTTAAAGGAAAACTATCACGGCTAAGTAGGGTTCATTAGTTAAGGAGTTATGTCTGTTTTTTCAAAGTTAGGTATTACACGTAATGTAAGTTGCATATTTTGTAGTATATTATAGTATTTAAACCATGGAACTCAAAATTTATTCAATATTCATAAATAACATAAAAGCACTATCCTAGGTCAGCAATAATATTTGAGACTTTCAACTACGGAACCCTACACTGCGCGTGGCCCGACACGCACTTGACCGGTTTTTTTATTATTATTCGATGACATGATAATCATTGACCGCGATCTAGCCTGATAGTAAGTGACGATGCAGTATAAGATGGTAGCGGGATAACTTGCAAGGGGTATGGGCATGGTACCATGTCCATAATGTACATTCAAACTAAACCGCTTATCTGTTTCTACACGTCATCGTGCCGGTACCCTAAATTGGCGGCACGTTTTTGACGCTAGGGTGGTAACTGGTAACTAAAGCCTCCAGTCCAGACCAGAGACAATTCAGAAATTTGAATTCCTAAATGGCCCCGTCGGGAATTGAACCCGATAGGAGACCTCTCAGTTATAGACCACTGCGCCAGGGAGGTCGTCTAAGTTGGGTCAGTTGGGTAAATAAAGCTAAAAACTGCGTTTTACTAAACGCAGAAAGTGTAGGCACTACCTAAAAGAGTTTATTACGTTAGTAACACGTGACTAGTCAGTGAAGTTATTTGCGACGGGTATCAAGCTTCGCCTATTAGCAATTTTATATGGTTTATTATAAGCAGAACTATAGATTTTTGCAACTATTTCTTATTCATTGTCATAAAAAAATATTAATTGGTAGATATAGAGTTCCGAACACACAAAATTAAAACATAGATAATTCACAAGAACTGAACTTTTTAAAACTAAGGAGATCCTGAAGTAATGATTAATACCTACTCATGCGGCGATAAATACTTAAGAACGAAATTTAAAAGTCTAATGCGTAAGTAAAATAAGTTTAGTAAAGTTTCATGAGTTCATAGCTAAACAAACTTGACTCCACAGCTTACTACTGTACATTGTTCTTAATCTATCGTTGTTTAACATGATTTATGGTTAAAGACAAAGCCATTGATAGCAATGGCGACACCATTACCATTGAATTACGTAACGTGTCAACATAAAGCCTTGGACACAATGAGCGCGACACGAAGTGTCCAACGTGGATCCTTGAAGTTGTAATACGGTTGGTTGCATTAGCTAAAAAGAATGCTGAACGATTGCAAAGGGGTAGTGTCGAATATGCATTTAGTATTGTCCTCATACTATATATAATACCGCTGTCACGCCTCAGATTTTTCTTTTTTCCTACACGTTTTGTCGATGCTGAAAGAGTCACCGAAAGTTTATGCTATAATAATTAACTGATTAGGTAATCGCCTACTACGCGGTACGAGATATGCAGTCTTTTTATGTATTAAGGTTTTTAAATTCCCGCGAGAACTCCTCAATTTTCGGGATAAAATGTAGCCTATGTGTTAATCCTCGGTATGAGCTATCACTATTCCAAATATCAGCCAAATCGGTACATTCGTTGTGGCGTGAAAGAGTAACAAACATCCATCCATCCACCCTTCCATACATCCATCCTCACAAACTTTCGCCTTTATAATATTAGTAGGATGAATAATTATTGTTTTAAAGTGACAGGTGTTAATGCTGCAAAGGGCGCTTTTACGAGTAGGTGCCGCACTACTGCAATAGCGTGGCAATCAGTTTCACGCTCTGAAGTATAGAAGCGTCTCCTACAATTATTCCTTGTATTACGAATAGCGTACGCGCGCAATCTGTGTGACGTCATACATTACAACTGTCGTGGAGCTTTTTATTCGTCCAAGCCCTTATTTATTCGGATTCGTATCTCGACTGGAGGATTTGACAAGAGAAACCAAACGCGGAATCGAAACAGGCGCGAGGTCAATAAATAACACAGGCGATAATAATTCATAGTGACCATAGAGACCTAAAAGGATAGATCTGCTATTGGTTCTATTATTCATAATATATGGGATAGGGTAAACAAATACCTGAAAAGGCAGCAACGAGTTTTGCCTTACCTGTCAATGTGGTGGACTGCAAATGATGGCGGTGATCGATCAAGATCGGGCGAATCACTTTTACAAAATGTTATTTTTAAATTATTACAAAGGTAAAAAGTGTACTTTTACAAAGTGTACCGACTTTTATAAGGGTTATTTAAAAGTTATTTAAGGATTCATTACCTTTGAGTTAAAAAAAAAAATTGTGTGTGTCAGCTACGACTCACGACTGGAGTTTACTTTATACTAAACGTTGAAATTTCTACCCTAACGTTGAGTAAATAAGGTTGGTTTTCGCTTGAGTTGTCGAATGCCCGCGCTACGCCTTTCACAACGATGCTTTCTGCCCCAACGTTGAGTAAACAAGGTTGGCTTTCGTTCACATGTACATCAGCGCCATCTTTCGGCTCATGTGTAAACCATTTCGAATAGCAACTGTAGAAATTTTGAAACTGTAGAAACTGTAGAAAACAACAAGAATTCCGTTGTACGGATTGCTATTCGAAATAGTTTACACATAAGCCGAAAGATGGCGCTGATCCACATGTGAACGAAAACCAACCCTATTTACTCAACGTTAGGGCAGAAATTTGCATCGTTGCGAAAAACGTGAAGCCGGCATTCGTCAACTCAAGCGAAAACCAACCTTATTTACTCAACGTTAGGGTAGAAATTTCAACGTTGTGAAAAACGTGACAGAAAAAACGTAACGAGGTCATTGATAAATTGATTTTACTGCCCGGATTTTTCTCATACCGGGCTGCTAAAATCGATTCTTAAGGAGTAAACTCCAATAAACTCCAAAAAAGCAAAAACAGCGTATCGGAGGGAGCAGATTATATTCTGTGCTGGTATAGTTGGAAAATCCATACTTAGGCGGGCAGCTAAAATTAGCGACCCCAAAAACTAAAAAAGTGGGTCAGTGTTCGTAGCTTCTTGATAAGGGTTAAAATTAAAGTAAAAGAATATTGAAGTAAATACTTCTGGAACCGAAAGTAGTTTTTTCATGGTCAGAACTGACTTTAACAATTAATAAAAAAAATCAAAACCCTTAAATAATAGACGCTCAATAGGACAACTGGACTGACATCCGAAAGATCGACGGTTCAATACACACCCATTGCATTACTTGGAGGGTAGGTATTTAAAAAAACTATCGTATGCAAATGTGTCTAAGGGCCTGTATTACCAACTTCTGATAAGTGTCGGATAGCCTAACCGTAAATTTTGTCACTTTCTTACTTTATGTCAAGTGACAAAGACAAAATATGCGAAAAAGCTATCCAAAACTTATAAGAAGGTGGTGAAAATGGCCCTAAAAGTAATAAAATCATACTATGCCGTTTAATCCTATCTGTCATTAACTTAACGGCGGGATCTTCGACATCGACCTATTTTTGATTGAATCGTAAACAATGAAATATTCTTTGTTTTGATCGGTTAAAAATATATGTTGTAGTTTAATGCATGTTCTTAATTCTTTTGTGATTCAAAACTCTATATTTACAACTTCACCCGATCAAAAATAATTTCGAAAACAGTGTAATTTTTATCGTTTTTCAGGTCGTGTTCATAGAATATTAAAGTTAGACTAAAAAAACAAATTTCATAAAATAGGCAAACACTTTTAGAAGATTCTTTTCTGATTACTTTTTCTCTAAAAAATTTGTATTTTTTTAATCACGACGTTTTTACTTTTTATATAACAAAGTGGCTCGTGCGCTTCACTTCAGTAGCCCGCAAAGTATCATCGAGTTAGGACGTATCGCTTTCGCTGGCTCGCTGCGATCCCCCGCTGATCAAGCGATCTATTGCATAGATACCTATTATTCTCATTCCGTATTCATTTATCATAGATTAAATCAAATCAGAGGGTTAATATTGTTGTAATTTTTAGTATTTATTAATAAATCTGTAAATATTAGTATTATAGGTTTTAGGTTTAGAGTCTTATTGTATAGATAGTGTTAAACTATAATATAAGAATAATATAATAAAGTAAATATGGGGAATAAAAATGGAAGAAAGAACAAAATATCTTGATTTAAATTACGAAAACTTTCGAAATTGATGTCTGGGGTTCCCAGTGCTAATAAAAGAGGAAACCATCATCAAAATAAGAAAAAAAGGCAGCCATTTTCTTTTTCTTTGTTATTGGATCGATTTCTTTCAAAATTGATATCTGGGATTCCCAGCGCTAATAAAAGAGGTATCCATCGTCAAATTAAGAAAAAGTGGCGGCCATTTTTATTTTTGTTATTGGACCAATTTCATTCAGAATTGATATCTGGGGTTCCCAGTGCTAATAAAAGAGGTATCCATCGTCAAAATAAGAAAAAGTGGCGGCCATTTTTATTTTTGTTATTGGACCAATTTCATTCAGAATTGATATCTGGGGTTCCCAGTGCTAATAAAAGAGGTATCCATCGTCAAAATAAGAAAAAGTGGCGGCCATTTTTATTTTTGTTATTGGACCGATTTCTTTCAAAATTGATATCTGGGGTTCCCAGTGCTAATAAAAGAGGAAACCATCATCAAAATAAGAAAAAAAGGCGGCCATTTTCTTTTTCTTTGTTATTGGATCGATTTCTTTCAAAATTGATATCTGGGATTCCCAGCCCTAATAAAAGAGGTATCCATCGTCAAATTAAGAAAAAGTGGCGGCCATTTTTATTTTTGTTATTGGACCGATTTCTTTCAAAATTGATATCTGGGGTTCCCAGTGCTAATAAAAGAGGTATCCATCGTCAAAATAAGAAAAAGTGGCGGCCATTTTTATTTTTGTTATTAGACCAATTTCATTCAGAATTGATATCTGGGGTTCCCAGTACTAATAAAAGAGGTAACCATCGTCAAAATAAGAAAAAGTGGCGGTTAATTTTTTTTTTGTTATTGGAACAATTTCTTTCAAAATTGATATCTGGGGTTCCCAGTGCTAATAAAAGAGATATCCATCGTCAAAATAAGAAAAAGTGGCGGTCATTTTTATGTTTGTTATTGGACCAATTTCTTTCAGAATTGTTATCTGGGGTTCCCAGTACTAATAAAAGAGGTAACCATCATCAAAATAAGAAAAAAAAGGCGGACATTTTCTTTTTCTTTGTTATTGGACCAATTTCTTTCAAAATTGATATCTGGGGTTCCCAGTGCTATTAAAAGAGGTAACCATCGTCAAAATAAGAAAAAAGCCGGCCATTTTCTTCTTCTTTGTTATAGTACCGATTTCTTTCAAAATTGATATTCGGGGTTCGTTCCCAGTGCTAATAAAATAGGTATCCATCGTCAAAATAAGAAAAAGTGGCGGCCATTTTATTTATTTTTGTTATTGGACCGATTTCTTTCAAAATCAATATCAGAGATTCATCATACTCATGAAAGAGGTCGCCGTCGTCAAAATTAGAAAAAGTGTCGGCAATTTTTTTTTATACTATAAACATTTGTCAAATATTAAATAGGTGTTTTTATTATTCTTTGCTATTCCGATAAGGAATTTCATCCCAAATAGGTTGGGGGAAAAACTTTTCCATTTTTTTGTTCGGGCAACGGTTACCACTGTGTCATAACAGGTAAATGTTGCCAAAACTTGCCCAGGGATCTTCAGATATTGATTTTGAAAGAAATCAGTCCCATAACAAGAAAAAATAAAATGGCCGCCACTTTTTCTAGTTTTGACAATGGTTACCACTGTTATGAGCACAGAGATCCTCAGATATCGATTTAGAAAGAAATCGGCCCCATATTAAGAACAAAAATGGCCGCCACTTTTTCTTGGACAATTGTTACCGCTTTTATGAGAACAAGGATCCCCAGATACGGATTTTGAAAGAAACCTGTCCAATAACAAAAAAAAAGAAAATGGCTGACATTTTGGCAACGGTTACTATTTTATAAGCACAGGGAACCCCAGATATCGAGTTTGAAAAAAATCGGTCCAATAACAAAAAAATGGCCAAGGAACTTCGTCCCAAACAGATTAAGGAAAAACTATTCTATTTTTCTAATTTTGACATCGGTTACCACTACTATGAGCACGGGGATCCTCAGATATCAATTTTGAAAGAAATCGGTCCCATAACAAGAAAAAAAATGGCCACCACTTTTTATTATTTTGATGATGGTTAACTATTTAATAAGCACAGGGAACCCCAGATATATAGGTAGAAATAAATCGGTCCAATAACAAAAAAATGGCTAAGGAACTTCGTTCCAAATAGGTTGGGGAAAAACTTTTCCATTTTTCCAATTTTGACATCGGTTACCACTGCTATGAGCACAGGGATCCTCAGATATCGATTTTGAATGAAATCGGTCCCATAACAAGAAAAAGAATATGGCCACCACTTTTTCAAATTTTGACGATTGTTACCGCTTTTATGAGTACAAGGATCCCCAGATATGGATTTTGAAAGAAATCGGTCCGATAACAAAAAAAGAGAAAATGGCCGACATTTTGGCAACGGTTAACTATTTTATGAGTACAGGGAACCCCAGATATCGAGTTTGAAAGAAATCGGTCCAATAACAAAAAAAATGGCTAAGGAACTTCGTCCAAAATAGGCTGGGGAAAAAATTTCCATTTTTCTTATTTTGACATCGGTTACCATTACTATGAGCACGGAGATCCTCAGATATCAATTTTGAAAGAAATCGGTCCCATAACAAGAAAAAAAATGGCCACCACTTTTTCTTATTTTGACGATGGTTACCTTTTTTATTAGCACTGGGAATCCCAGATATCAATTTTGAAAGAAATCGGTCCAATGACAAAAAAAGAAAATGGCCGACTTTTGGCAACGGTTATCTATTTTATAAGTACAGGGAACCCCAGATATCGAGTTTGAAAGAAATCGGTCCAATAACAAAAAAATGTCTAAGGAACTTCGTCCCAAATAGGTTAGGGAAAAACTTTTCCATTTTTCTAATTTTGACATTGGTTACCAATGCTATGAGCACGGGGATCCTCAGATATCGATTTTGAAAGAAATCGGTCCTATAACAAGAAAAAAGAATATGGCCACCACTTTTTCTAATTTTGACGATGGTTACCGCTTTTATTAGTACAAGGATCCCCAGATATGGATTTTGAAAGAAATCGGCCCAATAACAAAAAAAGAGAAAATGGCCGACATTTTGGCAACGGTAACGTATTTTATAAGTACAGGGAACCCCAGATATCGAGTTCGAAAGAAATAACAAAAAAAAAAAAAACAAAAAAAAATAAGTAGGTAAATGTACCTATGTACGTAATATGCAAAATAACAATCACACTTATATAATATAAATGTATGAATAAAAAATAAAATAAATGTTTCTAAAACTTACAAGTGTCCCTGTACTGTTAGGTACAATAAAGTTATTTAATCTATGATGTAAAATTTGGGGTGAGTGAGTTCATTTGAAAAGCGCCTACGCGCACCTCACCTCGCGGGGACTGAGGTTGCTCTAAATGCCTACTGCGCCCGGAGATCCTGCCCTTAACGTGTACACATCTTTGATAGCGACAGAGGTGTTGCATGATGGATGAGTGTGCCACGCCCTTCTTTTGAGGTGGACGCTAGCAGAGGATGCTATTTTAGAATTTAGCATTAAATAAACACTGCCGGCCTAGAATAGACCATTCAGATGCCACTTTAGATGTATTAATTGAAGTATCCGCGACATCGGCTTAGTACAAGCTGGTGCCCACGACTTCGTCTGTTTGGATAAAGTTTTTAAAAATCTCGTGAGTCGATTTTGAGGGATAGAACGTATCCTATGTCCGTCCTTTCTCAGTGCCGTCAAAAACACACAGGAAGACATTTAAAGTAATTATTATTATTAAAAGCAGAACCTAATTAAATGATGCATTTATTATAACTTTAATAAACTTTTTAACTACATACTTGTTTATAGGTGATCTCTGTTCGCACACTTTCAAGAGCCGTAAGAGGCTTAATGCGCAGTGCGGATTACCCTGTACTAAATACTAAGCCTGTACTATTCTTCTATTAGTATGGTATACTGCGTTTTAAGTATAGAAAGCCACACATGGCCAGCGTGGTTGACTATTGCCTAAACTCTCTTCATTCTGAATTTCTGAGAGGAGACCCTTGCCCGGTATTAAGTGATACGGTGATGAGATGATATTACGAGTATATAGAAAATACTATATTATACTGTTTTGTCTGATATAGTTTTTGGCCGTGGATTATCACCACCCTACCTTCAAGGACGTGCCGGCAAGCGATTTAGCGTTACGGTAGGTACAGTGGCATATTTTGTGATTGGGGTGAAGGACATAAACCTTCTAAGTTAGCCACAAACTGCATCATCACTTACCATCAGATGAAATCGCAGTCAAAGGCCGTATTTTTATCGAATAAAAAAGTATCTAAGTTCATTTGTATAAGTATCTGTAACTGTTTCATGAGCTGATTCGTAATAATTATGCATTTAATATGCGATCAGCTTTAGCAATCAAGCACAATCACATAAAAATTGAACGTCTTAACAAGTTTAAATTAAACAGGTTTGAATCAAATATTTAGGGCAGTTTTTTTTACGTAAGCGGAAAGTTAATATGGAATTCGGATATTTACGACCAAACTTCCATGATTTTCTCAGAAGGTGGTCAAAACCAGTCTGACAATTAAAAAATTCTTGAAAAAATTATATCAACTGAAGATCGCGAGGATTTCTGTATATCACTGGAGAAGAAAGGAACTTTTTTTAGGCAATGAAAAATAATAGACATTTACTGCGATCTCACCAGATGGTAAGTAACGATGTATTCTATGATGTTTGTGGGCTGACTTGGAAGGACAGTGTAAATTGAACTCATACCTCAATCGGTTTCTAAACGTCAACTTACTGGAACGGTAAATAACTTGGCGGCACGTCTTTGCCCGTGAGGTGGTAACTAACTAGCCACGGCCAAAGCGATGCACCAATAATTAAATAAGTATAAAAAATTCTTTTTAAAAACCGATTTCAAACACCCGCACCACTACAAAGTATATAATTTGTTGTAGATTTTTTAAACGCTGCTCGACCGATTTCGATAAAATTTAAATGGGGCCTCCTAGGAAGTATACCCTTCCAAACAAAAAGAATTTTTTAAATTGGTTCAGGCGTCATCGAGTAATCCGACGAATTGAGAACCTCCTCCTTCTTTGAAGTCGGTTAAAAAGAAGTGCTCAGATAGGTATTTATTTTGGTCTCTGCATATCTTCATCGCTGATCTGGCGTGGTATATTGCATCGCTTATATCTATTCAATGGTATGAAAACAGTTAAAACATCGCGATAGTATCTCGTAAATTAGAAAATAATGACTTTCATTGTATTGTTACAGGTACGTTGCACAATCGGCTCGTAATCTTAAGTATGGGTGAGTAGATTTAATTTTCCGACTAGGTGCATACCTACAACGATACAACATAAACGAAATTGCTTTATGTAGATACGCGGCATCACTTCTGGGCGGATTCTACGATATTAGTTTAACTTCTAAAGACCATTATAATGCCTATACACCATATTAAGGTGTTTCGATATTCGAAATTCAATGATTTCTAGCTAACTCGTACTAACTTTATACTAACTTTACGCAAGAAGTGCGTATAAAAGACCTTTTATGTTTAATCGGATTACGTTGGCTTTATCTGTCTAATCTTGGTCGGTAAACTTTTGTTTAATCGAGTAGCCTAAAGAGACATTATAATTACAGAACAATGAACGTATTGTGACTGGTCGACATTATAGTGCGGTCTCTATTCCTTTTGACATACAAGAGAATAGGGCAAGAGTCAGTGGGAAATTATGAGGTACTTGATAAAAGCTTCCTACTCTCAGTAGGATGTCTACGATTTAGTAAGGGAATGTAAATTGCCTCTACAGTCTACACGAATTATCCTTCAAATTGTTGCTAATGAAAGTATGTATAGTCTACCATTTGACTGAAACGAAGATAGCTGCGTAGTGCGGGAGAGATGTCGGGCTTAACTTTTACGTCAATAGTCCAGTCCTGTCCCCCTACCCAACCGATAACCGAAGACTCACCTAGAAATCACCACCCTTGCACCACGCTACCTAAGGAACCTCTGAAGAAGGACTTTCTCAATTAAACGGTAAGCCAAAAGCAGTTCTTCCTTAATCTAATCTATATATATAAAAGAAAGTGGTGTTAGTTACACTATTTATAACTCAAGAACGGATGAACCGATTTGGCTGAAAATTGGTGGAGAGGTAGCTTAGAACCAGGAGACGGACATAGGATACTTTTTATCCCGTTCGACCGCGTTTCCGTCAAGTCACTATAAAACGTGGTATAACAAAAACGCATCTGACATGGAATGACAAAACGCAAATGACAGTGGAATAACAAAACGTAAATGACAGCTAAACGTAATTTTGTCTTTGGTTAAGTATGGCAAAAAATTTGACAATTATAAAAAGTGTTAAGTATAACAAAGCATTACTGATATTATAAATGCGAAAGTGTGTTTGTTTGTTGGTTTGTCCTTCAATCACGTCGCAACAGAACAGCGGATTGATGCGATTTTTTGCGTGGGTATAGTAATGGATGTAGTAGTGGTTCCTCAGACCGGAAGAGCTACTTTTTATCTCGGGTAATGAAAGAGTTCCCGCGGGATTTTTAAAAACTAAATCCATGCGGACGAAGTCGCGGGCATCAGCTAGTAAATTATAAATGTGAGCCGAATAAGTTACTCCTAAATACTATATGTCACTCAAAAATTAATTTCCATTTTCCCAAAATCCAACATCATTTACTGCTTTCACGTTTCCATCTAAGTTACCTTAGCGGTACCGTTTTATAAAGATCGGAGTCTTATTTTAGGATATAAGTATATATTCTCTTGGTTCTCTCTTATTTGATCAAGCACCTCCTTAACATTTTTCACCTGATCTTATATAATTTTGATAAATGTGAGATAAGCCTATAGCATCTCAGTTGATAATGGTGTCATTGTTGCGACACAAGGTGTTGGTTTCATAATTCAGATTTAGACCTTTATCATAAATATCAGCTTTATCACGTCTTGTTGGCAGCTTCCTAGCTATCATGCCTCGAAAAGGGATTGAAATGTCTATTACTGTCATCTTCACATAATAGTGGTAGTTGCTCAGTGCCTGCGTGTATTGTTCGTTTTGAACCTTTAAGGTTTCAATGGGCCTAAAGTCATCGCGCATGTACCAGGATGCGCCGTACGTGTACGCATTGTTATGTTTCGAGAAAGGATTGAAATGTCCATTACTGTTATTGGTACCTACTTGGAATTGGTAGTTCCTTATCGCGCGGTGCGGAAGGGGGCTAGACGGAAAAAATTAAGACAAAATTGAACCGACACTTTTTTGAAACCGACACTTTTTTGAATGTGAATTTGGCATTGTGTTCATTATTTTCACAGTACAATATAAGATCTCGAAGATCGAGAAGGGATTGAAATGTCTATTATTGTCATCTTCATAACAGTTGCACAGGATTTGTACCTATTGTTTTTGTTGTACCTACCCATTGTTTGTGTTGAACCTTTTTCAATCTAAATGTACGTTTACCACGACGCTCGTTACGTACTGTAGCTTTGTTTTACAAAGCTTAAAAAATTGCATATACAAACTTTAAAGGTAGGTACACCCTGAACAATGGCAATAAGTTTGTAAGTTTGTATTGAATTTCATGCAAAGATTTCAAAAATAACAGTCAACGGCCAAACTGTAATAGTTATTTTGAAATGTGGTTTCATTAGTCAGAAATACCGATTAGAACAATTTCAATACTGTACCGTTTTGTTACGGAACAATTCGGCGTTTTATTCTGCTAAATGGCTTTTCAGAGAGAAAGTTGCATGGTAGTAAATTTAATGTATGTCCGATTACTTAACCGCGTTGTGGGTCCTGTTATTGCTCGACCAGTGTTTATCGCTTAACAGTACATGGTTTAAGCTTAAACAGAAGTTAGTATTCAAAGGTCGCTGTTAACATGAGTGATTCACACTGTTTAGACGCCTGCACGAACTTACTTTGCGTTCCGGTACATGATTCTTCATGGAAACTAATTAACGGCCTAACATTTAACGAAACAACTTATTTAATCTACAGATTGAAGATTGCTCATCCAGATATGTATTGCAGCGTTTCCAAAACTTTCGAACTTCAATATGGAGATTTTGGATTAAGTACATAGGTTACAAACTTAAAGTAAGTGATTTATAGTTAAAAGTGCAGTATGAGATTTGATAAAAGAGAAGACATTTCGAATAAGAAATGTTCGAAATCAAAGCTATTTGAAGAAAATGCAGCTGAAAAATCTTAAACTTTGAAAAAAAAAAAACACGTAGCAAAAATTACCAAGTGGTACCCAGTTCGAGTTAGGGAATTTGAAACGTTTATAAATTCGGTAGCGACTGCATCTGCCTTGAATCTGTGATGTTTGTTTGTATTTGATAGTTTTCCATTAAAAGCGACAACTTTGATATCGAAACGGAAGCTTCAGTCCGCACGTATAAGTCATTAATCCCGCATTAACTGTTACACCTGTGTTTATCCGCCGACCGCCCGTGTTATCGCCGGACGCATAATGTAATTAGGACCTAGTTTCAAGATATAAACTGTTTACGGTCAGGCTCGCGACTTGCGACGATATACGAGTGCGTATCGACAAACGGATATAGTGTAACCTTAATAATGATGTTTATGAGGTTTACGAGCTATACTTAGTTACTTAGCTTACTTAGGTATACTTATACAAATGAAGAACAAAATTATATGTTGTAGTCAATCTGGGAATTCATATTATAAATGTGCTAATGTGTTTGATTGTCCTTCAGTCACGCAGCAACGAACTGTAGTGGTTTTTCGCATGAATATAGTTGAGTTTGAGAGCGACGTAAGCTACTTTTATACAAACTTTCGAAGGAGTATCGCTTGCCTCAGTTTGTATGATACGTCAGCTATTTCCTGAAATGGAAGCTCATGCAATATTCCCGACAATCCAAACAAAAAAAAAACTTAAATTACTTCTACCTGAGCACCGCCCTATCTGCAGTATTAATAAATTCAATCACAACACGGTTATACTTCGTGCACTTTTACGTTGCTTATGTACCCACTGTGTTTGTGTTCTTTGGCTATATTCTCTTCTATTTAGCATAATATGTTAGTTTACTTATCGCTACTACACTATCACCTGCACCACCGTCTGTCACGTCACGAGTGATCGACGACGCGTCGTTCCGTGACACCCCGTGACACCACAACGATCTGACCCGCTCCGTTCCGCCTGAGCTCCACACATTTCGTCTTTGCCTCCACAACCGTTATATTACGTGCTCTCGTCTCTGTATATGTATCGAGTACTTTGTCGATGTGTGCAACGCTTCAGGCTTTAAGGATTCAGAAGTCAAATGTTACGTTGCCGTTTGTTTTGCTATACTGAATTAAGGTTTGTTTGGAAATTAATAGTGAAAGTTGAGATGTGACTGCCAACTGACTGACTGCATCATTATTGTCTTGTGCACTTCGAGTTGAAATTTCATTTTTAGAGTTAAACTTACTTTAAACGCCTGATATGATTATATTGGTTGTCTTCCAACTAAGTAAGTATAGTAAAAGCTTGCACTAAAAGTAGCTATGGCAATCAATGTAGTGGTATTTGAACTAAAGACCTGCCTAGTTTCAATCCGACATATTACTTGTATTAAGCAACTTGTATTAAGGCATACACTTATTTTAAAACTTTTTGTTGAATCACGCGTTTTATTATGGAATCACCAAATCCAGCACCTCTCAACTCCAAATTAACTATAACTTGGGACATTGAAACCAAAAATGAATAGTCATTTTCTAGGCAAGCGCGCTCCATATTAGGTGTGATGGCAGTAAAGCGCTAGTCTGTATATTTAAACATAAAAAAATCTGTCCTTCACACTTGTTGCTACTTCAGTTTCGTAACTCGTTAACACAATTCAATAATTTACCTCTATTTTTTCTTTTCCATAGACGCACCATCAACATGAGGTTTCGATTAAGTAATCTAGCATGATAAAACAACGCCACACAGTGTTGCATCAGACGTCAGAACACCCACGGTCCGCTGGCTCCGTGAGGAATTACGCGACAATGCCTCGGGCCAAATGGATTTCCTATGGTGTCTTTTATTGCGGCCGATTTACTTGGGTACAATCTATTCAAGCAAAAGACGGAAATGGTTAAAGACTGTACAGTTTGTGTGGAGGGAAGGAAGTGTCTGTTTAGTGTACAGGTCAATGAAGACAATGTATTCTTAGTAGTGTCTGATTGTTACTTTTCGGTGAAATTCCTTGCGAATTTGATTTTTAGTAGGGTTTCTCTTTCTAGTCAGGACATCTGTCGATAGTGTATGACTTTCGACAGTTTTCTTGGGATATTGATTGGTCTGTCAGGAGTGTAAGGTTGGCTTGTTATTAGGAAGTACTTAGAGGTTCACCAGAGAGGGGGACTTTTTGAAATTCTTTAATGGATTAAAAAGTGGTGTTATAGTTTTTAGAAGAAACAATTTTATGAACTGAATAAACTTAAAATCGTGCGTAGGCAAAGACAGGCTTAGTGATTGTCTGATCCTTCTGGAGCTCTTCCATCATGTTTAACATTTATTTACCATATGTTATTAGTAGATAATTATGTTATTAGTAGTTAGTAGATATGTAAATTGCAAGTAATATCCTAAATTAGCGACTTAAATTAAATCGTCCTTTAATGTTTCAGCACCAGGTGAGGTTCGAATGCAAACCTGTTATCAATAAAAATGTAATCAAGTGTGCCAAATGAGTCATCAGTCATCACTGTACAAGAGACGAACACAAGGCTTCATTCTATTTAGGCGCATCTCATGCAAGCCGCCCCCGTAATCGCCCACGTGCTATACTAATGACGACGCAATATTATTATTATTGCTTTAGAAGTAAGGCCAGAAGGTTATTAATCACACGAAATATATCCATGTTCGGTAATTCATTACCTGGGAACTCGACATCCTGTCGACGGTTTTAGGATAGGGGAGAAAAGAACGCTGCTCGATATCGAACTAAAAAATTGTAACGGATTCGGCTTCCATTGTTTAATCGATAATGTAAGTAATGTAAAGGTTAAATGAACTTAATTTTGAAAGGCTTATAAAGCAGTCTAGGCTGAGATATTAAGAGCGTGCTCTGTCTTAGCTTAGATTTAAGATAGAGACGAGACACAAATATGTGCCGACATAAATCTGTCTCGTTTTAACTCTCCCTTGACTCTGAGCAGGGTGAGAGTATCTTAAGTCAAAGATTGTTTTAGGCATGATCGGCTTATTGTAGCGTGCTTGCCTAAAAGATGCCTATTCGCTAGCTACACGTGAAAGAAAACATTGGAACATTGAACATATTATCTTAGGTAGATTCAAAAGCACTTTGTACAAATTTATTTGAATAAAAACTTTTCTTTAGATGGAGAATTTTTTAATGTAAATTTGTGACTGGAGGGATAGCAATGAGTTTCATAGACCATCCTGGCACAGCCTAGCTGCTAATGCTGGAGGCTATTTTGCAGCAATTTTTGTTTGTGATCACCGATTGACATTTTTCACAGCAAATCTAGAATATGAGTTCAGTGACTCTGATCATGATTGATATTTTTCACAGCGAATTTGAAAGTGTTTACAATTTCCTGTAGACTAGATATTGGCAAATTTCCAAGGCAAAGTATGAATTAA
Source organism: Oeneis ivallda (assembly GCA_029955525.1). Taxonomy (NCBI): domain Eukaryota; kingdom Metazoa; phylum Arthropoda; class Insecta; order Lepidoptera; family Nymphalidae; genus Oeneis; species Oeneis ivallda. The sequence goes on along the minus strand of JARPMR010000022.1, from coordinate 7,293,725 downwards.
AGAGCAGGTGAATGACTCCATTCAGCTGATTTTTTATACACTTGGCAATAATAAGTGTTGTAAGTTTTATTTTTGTATTTCTTCATTTTGCTTTTTCACATCTCTTCCTTCCTCGTATTTGCTCTGTCACTTTTAAATATGTATTTGAATTTCTTTTCACTGTTATAATATTATTCTAGTGCGCATAATTAACATCTTAAGAAATGTTGTATCTCTTCCATTTTAGACGAATTTTTTGTCTTATTATTTTGGATATAATGTATCCAAAATAATAAGAAAAAAAAATGTATAATATTTATCAATTTTACTCGTATATATTTGCTAAATAAAACAATAAAAAAGTTTCGTGAATTTGTTTCAGACCAAATTTTAATTTTAAATTGTTATCGGTAGATCTCATAACGATTATACGGACTAATTAACATGGTGCAATTTTTAATAATTAATTAGCCCTGCAGCTAAATTATGTGACAAACTTTTTAACTAGCTTTGACCTAGTGAAAAGTGTATCATTGAATAATGAATTATTTAATGTTCATTATAAAATCTAGTTTAGACAGGTTAGGTAAGTATTAATTTAATGCCACAACACGTGAGCTGTGCGAAAGAATTGGAATGCTCTTTGAAATGCATCATCTACATAAAGTGTAACCATATATGCAACACCATAAAATATGATCATTCATCATCATCATCAGCAACCCATCAACGGCTCACTACTGAGCAGAGGTCTCGGTTATAGGCCATAGTCCACCGTGCTGACCCACTGCGAATTGGCAGACTTCACACACCTTTGAGAACATTAAAGAGAACTCTCTGCAGGTTTCTTCACGATGTTTTCCTTCACCGTTGAAGCATGTGATATTTAATTGCTAAATCGTACATAACTCCGAAAAGTCAGAGGTGCCCGGGAGCGAACCTGCGACGCCCCCCGAATAGGAGACCACAGTCCTAACCACTAGGCTATCACTGCTTCGATGTACCTACAAAATATGATCATAAAAATTATTAAAATATTATTGCGCCCAAAGTCGTCTCAACAGCAGCGTCACTGCTGGATATACTTAAGTCTTTTGAACTTCTCGGTCTTGTGCCGCTTGAGTCCAGCGGCTGTCTGCGACTTGCTTGATGTAGTAGTCCACATAGCGAGGCGGTTTACCAATAGTCATTCTTTATTTATTTAATACGTCCAATACAACATGTATTTTAACACTGCTCATTAGAGAGGAGAACTGTGCCCTGGTGTGGGTCGGTGATTGTTTGAGATGATGATGACGAGTGACGACATGTTTCTCGTCTGTGACTATGATGATGACATGTTTCTCGACTGTGACTATGATGATGACATGCTTCTCGACTGTGACTATGATGATGACATGTTTCTCGACTGTGACTATGATGATGGCATGTTTCTCTACTGTGACTATGGTATATGATGATGACATGTTTCTGGACTGTGACCATGATGATTCCTATTAACCACAACATGCTCAATCACTACATTTGTTTAGGGATAGTGGAGACGGTAATCTGACTCTCAGACGTACGGGGGTGTATCTAACACCGCCAACTTCCTTACCAATTCTACTACTGCTACTGGAACTTATTGATGGAAAACTCAATTTTGTTTTTCTTTACACCTAACCAGGCCTCGAACAATTTAGCCACTAGACCCATGAGAAAACTCAGTAAATTATAACCATAATGCAAAAAGCCAATCTAAAATACCGTTCGCACATCAACCGTCAAGTAAAGACGGAAGTGCGAGTGCAACGAGAGCAACACCGGAAAGCGAAGAGTAATTGTAACTCGATATAAATGAGATAAACCGATTGTACTGTGTTAAGGCCTGGGCAGACACAAAGCGTTTCGGCAAAAGTGCGTCACACTTCACTATGAATTTGTGTGCGATTTTTATAACGAGGAACCGTACGAAGTACGTCAGCGCTCAGGCGCTCCGTAGTATGAATCTTCAATACATCGTCGTCATTTCAACCGATACACGTCTACTGTTAGACATACATAGGTCTCTTGGCAAAAATAACCACAGAATACTACTAATTGGGGATCGTTACACCAAAAAAATTGGCTTTGCGTCCACTGTATGAGGTCTTTAAAGTTACCTTTTCCGGAGAACATCTACTTACCTACGAGTACCTTACCTTACTTAAGACCTCGCAATAAATAATTGCTGAAAGTGAATTCGCTCTGCGCTACAAGAAAAAAATAATTGTGTTTAAACTTTGGCCTTAAAAAATTGCTGTGACTCGGACGCTTGGAACGTAAAGCGAACGCACTTTGAGAGTTGATTTCCTGGCCTTCGCGTTAAAATTCATTCCAATACGAGTTCCTGAGCTGCGTTGGATACGCTGTCGTTGGGCGTTGCATCTGTCCAAGCCTTTAAGGAAGGATAGTCATAACTTCGCCGTTTCGATACAAATTATCATAGAGTGTGATCGACTGATGACTAGGAAGTGTATTGTCTTGACTTTGTTACAAATAACTATCTAAGTTAGCGATCTTAGACACGTTTCTCACAAAGTTATTTGCTCCTAATTAAAAATTATTAGATAACAAGCGCTCACAGCAGAAACAATCCAGTAATAGAGTACGCTATAAAATTGACGCAACTGAAACCAAAACAAGATTAATTTGTCATTTTTGTAACCTTCTTTTTACAGAGTCACATAATAGTTTATTGGCTACTTATGACAACAGGCACTGGAACCAAGGGAACCTGTGATAGTATGATCGGAACTTAAGTTAGTTAATCAGCATCTTTTCAGTCTGATAAGACAAGAGGATGAAAATATTGCAAATACATCATAATCATATTTTGCAGTGCATATTTTTTTATATTTTTCTCAACATTAAGTTGTACATGCACGTTATTTTTTCTTAACACATGATAGCATCCGGGTATCAATTTCACTAGCTTCGTTTTGTATAAATTGTTTTCGAATGTTAATACATAATAATAGCTACACGGTAGCTACTTTTACATTTCTCTGCAATTATTTCGCTTTCAAACTTCATAATTTGAAAATTATGCCTCTGCGCTTATGTCCCAAATTCGTGTCCGTAATCGATACATAGGTGTGTACAGAGTGTAATGGCCCTAATAGTTTTACGCTTTGTGCTTCTAAGGGCCAAGTGAAAGTTGGTACATCTTTGGTAGATCAGTTCTTCCATTGTGAGCCCCGATACAGATTCGTCTCAAGCATCAATCTCTACTACGGTCTGTTTTGCTCTCATTGTTAGAAAGCGCATGACTTTGAATGTCGTCGTGCTGCTATTATGTTCTGTTATTTAATTAACGTAGAAATACAATTGTACCTTTTGCTATTGTTTCAATGAAAGTTGCTTTAGAGAGATATGGATGACCTTTGTTGCATTGAAGGCATATGATTTTACTTTACATTGTTTCATAATGCTCATTTCCTCTGTATGAAATGTGGAAATTTTACTGCCCATAAACAAAAGCAACACTCTATGGTCATATGTTTATTACGTATCCAGTTTATGAGAAAGATAAAGAAGTGTATACATAGAAAGTTTAAACGTTTCCTTATTAATTTAAATTAGTTATGCTTTTCAATAAAACTAAACACTTATACTTCATAGTTTACTTCTAGAAAATCTATCGAATGTATTTTATAAAATTATGATGCTTTAAAAACACTATAGTACCTATATTGACTCGTATCATTTCCGATTTCACACTGAATGAAATATTTTCTTTGTCTTTGGTGCATTTAACAATTTCCTCAATACTATAGAGAAAGCTAGATATAATATAGTCGAACCAATTATGGTCTTTGTGTTCTTTGTCATTATCATTTCCTCAAGCCATATCCATATCTTACGTAACTTTATATTTTCTGTCTTCTGAGTATGCTTTTAATATCAATTGCTTTTTAGGGTTCCGTACCCAAAGGGTACCAACGGGACCCTATCACTAAGCCTACGCTGTCCGTCCGTCCGTCCGTCCGTCCGTCTGTCAGCGGGATGTATCTCGTAAACCGTAATAGATAGACAGATGAAATTTTCACATATTATGTATTTCTATTGCCGCTATAACAACAAATAATAAAAATTAAATTAAATTAAAAAAATTAAATTAAAATATTTCCATGGATACATGAAAATATTTTAAGTTAATTTTTTTTAACGGAACCCTAAAAGAGCGAGGCCCGACTCGCACTTGGCCGATTTTTTATTTGACACTTTCTCTACTTCTGCATACATTTTTATAAAATGTAAATCCACTATCTTTAGGGCTTGTTTCACCACTTGCTGATAAAGGTCTGATAGCGTATCCACAATTTATCTGCATACGGATAGCATTTAGATTTCTGTATAATGAGTATTATCTGATAAGTCAATCCGGCAGTTAAATTCAAAAAGATATATACATAGATTTATCCAGCAAATATTTTATCTCTCTCTTAGATATATATCAGGCACTTTATCAGCAAGTGGTGAAACAGGACATTAACATCTTAATTTTTTTATATGTTCAGCAAAAGAGCAAATGTTTGTCTTTTGTAATGTTTTCTAAAGAATAATTAATGGCTGGCTTTCGATAATATTGTTCTTCCTCCTAAAGTAGTATTTGTATCAATCATCAAAGTTTAGTATGAATACCAACGAAGGTTTCATAATTTGCATTTACGTTGAAGGAACGATCCCACAAATTTAGAAATCCGACAAGCATAAACATAGACGTTTATATGTACCAGCAGTTAATCTGTACCAACAGTTAATCTTCAAATTCTTGCGGTAATAGATGCGATTACGCAAAATCTAACCCAGTTAATTAAAAAGACTGTAAAACGAAATGATGCAGTCCAAAAGTAGGTTTCGGGACATCATGTTTGATACGCGATATGATTGATTGAAGATCTCTTTAGATAGCACCTGAATTGAGGCCATCTTTGAAATACGGTAGTCAACATTTCTAACATTATTTTTCATTATAATTCTAATGCACTACAGTTTTAAGGAACAGATTACAAGACACTTATTCTGGAGCTTCTGTGCGTACAGCACTTAATAGTCGTGTTGCAAATCTATTTATAAAAACTGGCGTCAATTACTTAGATAAATTCACGCAACAACAGTAAGTACCTGCGTGATTATCTGTGATTACTCATTAGATGTGAATGACGATCGATGAATGATAGGAGGATGGTCAGCTTTTAGTTTTACAAAGTAATAAATTACAATCACTTAAATCTGTTAAAAGCTTTATGTAATGTGAATGTAACGAAGTTATATTAAATTTTGAAATCACATATCACAGTTACTACGCGAGTCAGATTTAGCAGTAAGCTGGGCAGTGACCATTGAATTATTATGTTCTAAAGGCAGTGACCTTGATTTATATAGAGTTTATAATTAAGTACGCAAATTATCTCCTGACGATTGTTATTTTAAACCGGCTTCCGAGAATCTTCACTCAAACAGCATTGCGGCCAGAGTTAAATGTCGTACTGTGGCATTTATTTGGTTCAGATTCAGAATGTGTGTTGACTGTTGATATCAAAAATAGAAGTCCAAAACTTATTGAAAGTTTCGAACATCCGACATGAACAGAAAAAGTCCTGCAAATGCACAAAAAAAAAACAATACTCCCGACTCCGTTTCACTCTGACTAATGCTTGGAAACTATTCACGTCGCTGTTAACTTTATCCTGCGATAACACGACCACAATGCGTAAATAGCCGCCGTCCCTTTCATACGCTGTATATTTTCGACTGGTGAGGGAGATGGAAAGGTAGGGCGGCCGCGTGGCCGTTGATGTTCGGTTCGAAATGAAACGGAACAGTTTGCAAGTCGCCGGCTACGCGCATGGCCGACTCAAGCAGACAGTCTGTTCCGCTCAATTCGTGAATTTATTTTAACTCATTTTAAACAATTTCAATTTTTTAGTTCTAAATAAAACAGTGCCTTACTACTGGATGTGTCTTATGTGCATGGAGTATTGACAATAAAAAAATAAACGTCGATGAAGATTAACAGTGTGTGATATTTGGAGCATCTTGCATTTTGTCCTTTCGGTATATTGCGTTGCGATTAACTCTTCTTGATGTTCTTTCTTATTCTTTCGCTTTGTTTGGTGATTTGTGCCCGGTGCCCGCTACGCTTCGTGTATTGGCACGAGCCTTTAATAATAATAGTGCACCGAAACCAGTTTGCGAGTGCGGTCTTTAGTTTGTGGTTATCCTGATTCCCGAGTGTTATGCGGGCGCCTTTCTTATACAACAAAATCTTTTGCGTCTTCAAGGACTTCATCTAAACCTACACTTGGCTGTTGAAATTCTTATTCGTATTTAATCAAAATATTCCTCAATTGGCAATCAAAACAATCTTGTGCCAAATATCCTTCTTCATATGTTCTTTAAATTTTATCAAATGGCTAACAAGTAGCGGTACTGATTCACCTTGACCGTTTCTGCGATTAATGCTGTCAGCAACTTTCCGTTGCGAGGTTAGTCAAATCCTTCGCGCACCTTGAGTCTGCCAGTAGACTGTTGTAATTAAAGAGGAGTTTTGTCGAGCGCGCTCCATACAAAAGAAAATTGATTCTAATAAATTAGCTTGAAGTTTCTCATTAGCAAATATATAATATAGCTGTATAGCACAGCATTTATTTGATTCTTATTTCAATTTTAACCAATCAAAATCTATTTTGTGGTTGTATTTGTATGGGGCGCGCTCGTAAGTGCTTGAGAATGACTTTTCTTTAAAACTTCATTTTAAGGAAATTCCTCTTAAATTACAATTTTGTCATACTTGTCGGTACAAATCAACACGATGTAAGGTTTCTAAGTTTATTATTAAGGTATTGTCAAGTATTGTGGCTAATTTTGTTGCAAGCAATCTATATAAACTAAACCAAGTTGATAGGTCTAAATCTAGTGTCATCCTTTTCCGCAGGGAGCATTATAAAAGGGATAGCATGACATTAAGACTGTTTGCTCCTAATAGTTGCAGGCAACCCTAGTCACCTTCAACTTTTTGTCAGCATTTCTCGATTAGGTAGCAGGTCCTGGCGCCAGTTTAGTCACTAAGCTACTTCATTTAATTGGTTCAGAACCGTTTTATTGCTACTCTAATACCGTACATAGGCACAAACAAATCAGATAGCTGGTCGCAGTCTGTCTGCATCGATCTCTTTAAAGGCCGAAACATACCTGCTGATCAGTGGTAGATTTCTGGAATCGATGATTCGAAGGCACTTTAATTACAATGAATTAATGAATGAAATACGTTTATTGTATAATACAATAATAGTACAAGTACAGTACATAATACATAATGGTACAGGTACAGTACAGTACATAATACATAATAGTACAGGTACAGTACAGTAGTACAGTACAGGTACAGTAACAGAAAACAAGGAAAAAAAAATATTCAAAATAAAATTGAAAATAGAAAATTCAGTCTGTCGAGCTGGGATTCGAACCATCGACTTTTAACTGTTTAGCGACTGCAGAAACCACAAGGCTACGGAGACCCAATATTGTACCGCGAAAATACCGAACACAATGCCAAATTCACATTCAAAAAAGTGTCGGTTTCAAAAAAGTGTCGATCCGTCTAGCCCCCTTCCGCACCGCGCGATAAGGAACTACGTTCCAAAAATTAACAATGAATAAGTACAATTTTCGTTTTTTTTTTGAATGAACAAAATGCTTGTCTATTCCATTATATCGTGTGTGTCGGTCCTAAATCGATTTGACGAGAAGCAGCTTGTTTTCTCGCCACTTGTTGCACGCTTGGATTCATTTGGTAAACGTGACTTCATCGCCAACTTTTTTCACGCGATATCAGCACGAATTTTCTTATCTAACTAAAACTTGCAATCATGTTTCAAATTACCCAATTTCGCTGTTGAGATTGAGGTGTTTTTGTGTGTTTTTGTATCACCGTCACGCGGTGACTCCGATACATAATTTGACGTTGTTTGTAATATAAATTTTCCATTTGTAACAATTGTTCATGATGTTTTGTTGTGTTAAATATGTACACCTAGGAATTCCTAGATTTAGACGTTTGAATTTCCGTTGCCTAAATTTTTTTTAATATCTCACTTTTGAAGGTACTTTCGTCAGTCACTGACACAAGTGTCAGAATATTCACTCGTAACATCTTAGGGATTTTAAGACTTAATGGTAAAAATAAAGTATTCCTTACGGCCATACGAGAATTAAACAGTACAACATGAACAGGTTTAGCCATACTAACGAACACAAATTGATTTTTGTATGTATGTGTATGTTATATGATATTATTATAGTAAGATTATTATTAATAGTAAACACTACCTAAACATAGTGAGTTTCGATGTCTGTGGATTGTAGACAAGATAATTATTAAAATACAGTTATAAAAAAGTAAGAAACAAAAAAGAAACCTTGTTATTTCATTATTTCTGACTCAACTAACTGATTATACTACCTACTCGTAACAAAAAATATTGACGTATTTTATAGACTATAAATGCTTATTTTTATTTACTTAATTATACATATTATGTTTTTATTTCGTTTTAGTTTAATCCTAGGAAATAATTCAGTTTTAGAAGTATTATTTTTTAAACTAGCTGACCCACTTTGGCTTCCCTTGAATTCAATTTTAAAAAAATCCTTTTTGTGAATTTTTAAGAGAGAGAGAGAGAGAGAGAGAGAGAGAGAGAGAGAGAGAGAGAGAGAGAGAGAGAGAGAGAGAGAGAGAGAGAACTCCCTCCCATCTGTTTGATGATTTGTTGAAATTTCAGTCAGTCTATTTATCCATATATGATTTAACTATAATATGATAGATACTTAAATTACTTAGGCTCAAGTCGAATTGCGGATGCCAGAGGGACGTGTTCGTCTGAACAAAAATTTTGCTAAGGTTATCTTCAATCCTCTACTTAATTCAGCGATCACTAAATAATAAAAATCATCGCTTAAGTTTCATTCTGCCGCAATGTGTCGCGAGCCTTAAAATAAAACTCTAATTTTGAAATGGTCGAAAGGACCAGGCGCCCGCATATTCACTTGAATGTTACAAACCCTGCCTATAAAAATATTTTATGGGAAGGGAATGGTTTATTCTATTGAACCGGCATGGGATCATTGAATCCTAACAAGTTTTTTTACCGTAGTTTCCATGCATGTTTTAGACTTTTGTGTTTTTAGTTTTTTTATTAATTTTGTGTATACCGAAAGGACTAAAACGAAGATTTTTTTAGACCAACGATCGAAGAAAAGTGAAACATAAAGTGCTCTTAAATTAAACATAAGTACAAACGTTAAAATATATTTTTGATACAATATTTTGATTATCTAGTGTACCTACCCACCACTCGCTACTAAATTCATTTCGTCACAACCCACAAGTTAATACACTGGCTCACAGGATTTGTCTGAAACTTTCTACGTGATACACGATGATACAAATTAATAGGTAAGTTTTGGATTTTGTAATAAAAATTATCCTTATAGCTTATAGGTAAGTCATAGTGAAAATCTCGAGTGTGTCACTGGTAGCCGTTGGACATAAGCGGCACAAGAACGTGGCTGGTGGTGAAATCTTTACAAGATGTTCAGCAGTCGATTCCATATGATCATCTAAATATGTATTATAAAAAGAAAATATATACATATATCCTATGACTATCAACGCACAGCTCAAACCACTGGACGGATCGGGCTGAAATTTTGCATACAGATAGTTATTATGACATAGGCATCCGCTAAAAAAGGGTTTTTGAAAATTCAATCCCTAAGGAGGTAAAATAGGGGTTTAAAAATCGAACTTAACCAGAGCGAAGCCGCGGGCATAAGCTACTGTATAATAATAATTATTGTATTACGTACGACGCGCATCAATTTGAAAAAAGTTGTCTTACATGATATAATTTTCCTTAATAAACTAGCTGACCGAGCGAACTTCGTACGGCCAACAAAAATATTTAGGGGTGGGTCACCCTTACCATTTAGGGGTATGAAAAATAGATGTTGGCCGATTCTCAGACCTACCCGATATGCACACAAAATTTCATATAAATCGGTTAAGCCGTTTCGGAGGAGTTTGGCAACAAACTCCGCGACATGAGAATTTTATATTTTAGATTATTTTGTGAATTGTGACTGATATCGTTTATAAATAATATAATATATTCTATTGTCAGTGGGGTGAAATTGTAACCAGACGTAAATTTCCATTTAATAAATGCTCATTCGCAGGTTTCGGCCTGTCCGGATGTAGTTCTGTAGTTGCGATCTCTTCATGCTCCAGTTGCGGCGCTCACTTTACGTTTTGTTGTGCTTCAGCTCTATTTTTAGGAGAATTTGTAAACGAAAACGGGTGATCGTCATTATTCATAGAAGCATTTCCATAGCAAATGTTATTACCTAAGAGTAAGTTGCATATTAGGGGGATTATTTAATCTACCGTTAAAGATTTTGAGCTCACCAAAAGGTTTTATAACTATTACCGTTTGACCCTCAATCTTCACCTTTTGCTTGCTTCTTGAAGGGCAAGATAAACTTAAAAGAAAACTAAGTTATACTGGATATAGGTGTCTTTACTTTTTTCGTATGACCTGCTTTAATGTAGGATTTACAATTGGCTCTTAACTTATCTGAGTTTTCATTTTCATCATAATAATATAATGACTACATAACACACGAACGAAGACATAAATGCCACATGCCAATGTCTTCGTCGTTTACTTAATTTTCTTTACTGCGCGGTACTTTACGGTTTTACTTTTCCTATTAAACTTCCTTTTTAGGGTTCCGTACCCAAAGGGTACCAACGGGACCCTATTACTAAGCCTACGCTGTCCGTCCGTCCGTCCGTCCGTCCGTCCGTCCGGCCGTCCGTAAGTCTGTCAGCGGGCTGTATCTCGTAAACCGTAATAGACAGATGAAATTTTCACATATTATGTATTTCTATTGCCGCTATAACAACAAATAATAAAAATAAAATTAAATTAAAAATTTAAATTAAAATATTTCAATGGATACATGGAAATATTTTAATTTAATTTTTTTTAACGGAACCCTAAAAGAGCGAGGCCCGACTCGCACTTGGCCGATTTTTTACTTTATGTATACCATCGACTCCGCGCTTGAGTGGCAATTTTATCCACACTCTCAGGACTTACGACAGCCATCAAGAAAATAAAAATTTTATACGGTTATTAGCCGTTATATTTATAGCTTTTATGACACATTCCTTGTGCTTAAATGCGTTCTACTCTCAACTCTATAATATTGCATTTATTTTCTCCTTGGACTTCTACGACTTATTTTTTCTTTTCTATTGAGTGGCGATTTCACCAACGTCGAATGACCCTTAAACCGAGGAATAAATTGGGCCAAAATCCGCCAAATTATCAAATTTACGCTCGGATAAGACTCATTTTACGTTGGTGAAATCGGCCCTGAGTAATATTAAAATTACTCTTTTGGTTATTTGAACCCCAATTCGCTTCAAGTCCTTAACATTCTATGTTTTGTTTTGTATATTTACAAAGTCATTATGTTACGTACAATGTAATGTGTATTTCGTAAACGGATGTAAATGTTCTAGATTTTGCGGAACTCTTTTCTTAATTTAACTATAATTAAAGTTTGCAACATATTATTATGTATTACAAGCATGTCAAATCGGCACATCTAATTAGTTACGTAACAAGTAAATTAAATGGTCTAAATATCCTCGTATTTTACAATAAAAGTAGTTATTTTTTTAAAACTCTGTTATTTATTCTTTATTTTCAATGTATGTAATACCAGGATATTGTAGAAAATGATAATAATTAGTATGTAAGTACCAATCCACAACAATATTATAATTGTTAACTTAATGTCTTTAAACTTTTCACGGTCTTACCGCTGAATCGATCTTGACGATTTTGACTCTCCGGAGTTATCTTCAACATCTAAATCTCATCTTTAAGCCTCAATAGCCCAACGGTTAAAGGTGCGGACTGAAAACTGAAAGGTCGCAGGTTCGAATCCCACACGTTGCTAGTGCAACGTGCACATTACATGATTTCCAAATAGTTTTGGAAGGGAGAGGATGATATTATTTAAAAAAAAAAAGCCTATCGCCGGCCTACTACTGAACGTAGCCTCCTCTCGGAATGAAAAGGCTTTAGACCATAGTTGTGTCACTTCATCTCTTTATCTATCGTTTGCATTTGAATGGTGCATTCGAAGCATAAAACTTGTAAGGTTCCATGCTTCCTCTATTTCATCCACATCATTTTCGGCGCAATCCGTCGATTAGTCCAACTGGCTGTTTGCAAACTAAAAAGCGTATGACAATGGCCCCCGAAAGTAGAATCGGGCGAAATGTAATCTAAGCTTACCGTTAGCGTTGCAGTCACTTGATATCCGGACTAGGTCATTTTTTGTTGCTAATGGACTCTCCTCGGATGATTTTGAGTCTCTTATACTTTCAGCAAACCATTTATCGCACGTATTGGTCACCTTTAATAACATTGTTGTGGTGGATAGTGAAGAGATTTACGTTATTGTTGGCTTTTTTTAATTGCTAATCGAACAATTGCATTTTGATAATAGCTCCTAGGCATACCGATTTTTTGCAGGCTAGAAAGAAGAAATTTTACTGCAATTCAGGAAAAGCAAACAGATATCACTTCAAAGACCTTAGCCATTAATATTTCGTTGTTTATTGTGGAGTCATTAAGAATAAGGAGTCCTTAAAGTGGAAAATGTGATATTACATGATGATACGCATAATAATATTAAGCCTATGAGTGCGTTGTTATGTTAAGTTGTCATGAAAGTGAAACGTGAAGTATATCTGCCCCTTGCGTTGTTTTTAGGTCAACTTTAATGTGGTCAAAACACGCTTTCCGCTCTTCCAATTCTCAGTAACTTAAAAATTAAAGAGGTCACCCTGCATAAAAAGCAGGTTAATGAATTAAAGCTAGATATTTTTGTAAGTAATACTAATAAGTCACGCTTATAAACTACTCGACAGTCGACACAGCTATATAGAGCAATACGTAAAGTTTAGAAATGTGGGCGAGTGGTTCACCTATCTAGATCATTTAAATAATAAAATATTAGTGAAGTTATTCATCCAAACCTATGCACAATCCTCCAGTTAGAAACAATTAGAAAATACTCGTAATGAAATAGAAGAAAGTTAATTTGTGTAGGTTAATTAAGGATAGTTTTCTTTATAAACAACAGATTGAATATATTCCCCGAAGTAAGACATCAAGCCCCTGCGTCTATCACATTTGTCTATTCAGCTATTCTTAACCCGCCTGTCTCGGTGCATAAATCTATCCTGTCGATGCTACGGTTATAGGAGACCAGTGACAAGTTAATAGTTTCCTCTTTTTAGTTGACTGTTCCACTCCATTCACGTTTCCTGCTGGAGCAAATTGATTATCTGCTCTTGTTATTTGAGCCACTTCGTTATTACTTCACGACATTTGATTTAAGTGCTATATTTTCTTGGCAGTTATTTTTGTTATTAAAGAAATTGATTTTACTTTTAAAGTTTTAATTATTTACTACAGTGATAAATTGTGCAAATACGCAAATGTTAACATCAGTTACTTGTAGTATTATCATCGAGTTTAACCATAATTTCTTGGAAACAAACACGAAAATTCAGTTTGTTCACCGCGGTGATTTGGTTCTAGCTCAGGTTTCCGCTATCTCTTGTGTTTAAATGAGTCAGAAACATAATCTCTGTATGCCACCATCATCATCATATCATTATAGTCAAGATTTAATATATGGAATAACATAATTTTGGAGACTAATTAAAATTGAGAGACTTAAGAGAAGGTTTAATGAGGCAGCAAACCAAGAATGCTTCAAGCATTCTTGGTTATCTTAAATATTTTTAATGATTGAACTTATATTATTAAAATTTTTAATATATAATTTGAACTCTTTACTCTTTCCCTCACTGACATCATTGATCATAGCAAGTATTCTACGTGATCATGGTAGAAAATTCTATTTCTGGTCGCCATAAAACATAATCAGAGTTATCATATTTGCTTATCGTCAGCTGATTGTATGTCATTATAACTTGCTGCTAGCGATACACAATAGTACGATACCAGAGGTAATAAAGGAAGCCCTAGGAGAAACTCCGATAAAGTGTGAGGAGGCAGTACTGCTCAGTCATTATTTTGTGAGCTATTTGAGTGAAACTTGGAAATTTCAATAAAATTACCGGTTGTAGAGCTATGGTATGGCCCGGTAACTCGCCGTAATACGGAAATTGTGCCTATGGGAAAGGAATGTTATAGCATTGTTTATTTTCAAAAACTCGTTATTATTACGTAACTTTGATTATATTTTATGACTTCCATATGAATACCATTCAGCTGGTGATGTTTGAACTTAACACGTAATCCTACTTATAGTTAATAAAATTGCGATAGTTTGTGACGCTGGATGCATGATGAATGGACGGATGGATGTTACTCCTTCACGCCATAATGAATGAACTCATTTTGGCTAAAATTTAGAATGCAGAAATGTCATACCCAGGATTAACGAGTTCCCGCGGGAATTAAAACCCTTAATTCACGCGGTCCAAGACGCAGATAATCTAGTAACTTGAAAATGTCTTTTTGATCGATGGTGTTTTCGCCCAGTCTGAGGCTAAGAGCCTCTAACTGGCTAGGTTAGGAGATATTATAATGCACAAATGTGAGCGCAAACATAGATGCATTCTAGATTCTTTCACTGCCTTAGTCCGAAAGAAAGGCAATCCGATACGGATTTATGTATGTTCAATGAGGTATATCATTAGGTGTCCCAACTCTGGGCTACTATTGAGTATTTCTTGCCAAAAATCGGATACCTGTTTTGTGGCTCGAACCTGAAACCTCAATATCCACAGCCGAACAATCTAGTCACTAGTGGTTCGCCCCGAACTGAGACCTCGCGGTATCTCATAATTCCCATAAGGTAGTTTTAACTATATTATATTGTAATTAAAACGCGCCGAATCTGATGACGTCAATCGTCATCTGCTTTCGTGGATGGGATGCATATTTACAATATTAAAGACAGCGCCATCTAGTAACAGTATAGTGAAGTTTTGTTAAAAACATTGATGCCCATTAAAACTCAAATAATTTCGTTTCTTTATAATATTTATCTAATCTTAGTATTTGTTGTTCAAGTACAGAATATAACTCAAATTATGTGTAAGTTTCAAGTTTTAAAACAAAGTGGTTTTAGAAATCTAGCCTCGAATACAATCTCCACTTTGAAAGCCCCCCATTTCGTATGGGAGCCCCCCTGAAATAAAGATTTTTATAACTTTATAAGCCATTTTCGGCTGGAGGCCATCGGTTTACATATCATATCTAAAATTGAAGTAATTACGTTCAGTAATTCAGAAGTTATAAGGCTGTGACAGACGGACGGACGGACAAGTGCAAATCGCTCTAGTAAACTCAGAGACCTTCGCTTCGCTCGGTCGAATAGATCAGTATATAATAGAACTATTTACATAGCAGATAAAGGTTATGGAGAAACTTTAATGGCTGTAATATAATATTGCACAAAATGGTAATCACCCGTATATTGGATATAAGTCCTTGCCTTTATCAACACACCTACGATATGCATGGTTATTGGTTAAGGTGGGTTAGACAAATCGTTTCGCCCATTGGCCTGACTCTAACACGCGATTTAGCTGATCGTTTCGGAAGATTTGCATTATAATGTGTTATGTGGACCTGTGTACGCTCGCGGCTGTTTGCGTGACTAACAACGGTATTTTTGAATTATTGAAATACATTGGTGGTTGTTATTTTACGATTGACCCGGTTTGATTGACGCCGACTTATCAAACACTTAGGATAATAGTACATTATTGTCGAGGCTCGGAATAAAGCAATTTATGGACGAGCAACATTGGAAGGCCGAGGCGAAGCCGAGGACTTCCAAGTGATTTTAAAAGGACGAGGCGCTAGCCGAGGCCTTTTTAAGTAAACGAGGCCATGAATTATTTGTAAAGTGTGAATTATTTGTAAAGTATTAAAACACTCGTTACTATTATGAAACTCGCTGCGCTCGTTTCATAAACTCACACTCGTGTTTTAACACCTTTCATTATATGACAGTTGCATAAACTACTATTAATAGGAATATGAGCGATCGTAGAAATAAATAAAATATATCAAATATTAAAAACCAAAAAAATCTGGTTAGAAAAGGGTATTTAAATTTATATATTTATTTGAAAGCGATGTTGGTGTGATCTTTTTGGTGGGCTCTCACACACTTCTCTTGATCCAGATTCCAGCTCCTCGCAGGTCCACATGGAAAGGCAGCCTTACGAGTATCTAATTAGTTGTAATCCGATAGCATTTCAATGGATCACCTCAATGCTTGTAATTAGACGTTACTCCTCGGTTTCAATGCAACGTTATTGTGCTCAGAGTGTGTGGGTTGCTTTTAAGTATTGATACCGTTAATGCGATTGTCTTCTGACGGATATGATGAGGATGATTTGTGTTTACTAACATCTTCAATGTTATAAATGGTATTGACCTTTTACGGCGTAGGAAGTGAATTCAGCTTTATTTGTTTCAAACCAGAGGTTTAGGGTGCGCTTTTGGGGTTTTTATTTTGCATTGAATAACCCATAATTATTTATTAATGAAAAAGTAACTCTGTTTTTCCTTTTATTTGTTACCTTTTCGCGACTCCTGAGAGGATCATGATGATATTGGATAAAGAGATAGCTTAGGTCCGGGAGACGGGCAAAGGGTATTTTTATTCCGGAAATCAAATAGTGATTAGTTTTACATAATAATATATAATTTTAGTAATGATGATAAATTTTGTTGGGGATTATGTCATTACTACAAAATTCCTATCTATGGTTAGTATTCTGAAGTTTCCAACATTGCTGCTTCCTGAATACTTAAGTTATTTGCTTATTTTACAGTGCAATACAGGAATTTATTAGATCGATGTATTTATAACTAGCTGATGCCCGCGACTTCGTCTGCGTGAACTTAGTCTTTAAAATGCCTTGGGAACTCTGACTTTGCGGGATAAAAAGTAGCCTGTCACTCTCCAGGTCCTCAACTATAGGTACACTGCAAAAAATCACGTCGATCCGTAGCTCTGTTGGGGCGTGATTGAAGGACAAACCAACGCACTTTCGCAGTTATAATATTTCACCATATAAAGTGTAAGTGCATATAGTCAACGTGGTTTTTAGGGTTCCGTACCCAATGGGTGCCAACGGGACCCTATTACTAAGCCTCCGCTGTCCGTCCGTCCGTCTGTCAGTGGCCTGTATCTCGTAAACCGTAATAGATAGACAGTTATAATAAACTTACATTACACTTACTTACATTACATGCATGCATACATACATACATACATACATACATACATACATACACACATACATACATACCTACATACATACATACATACATACATACATACATACATACATACATACATACATACATACATACATACATACATACATACATACATACATACATACATACATACATACATACATACATACATACATACATACATACATACATACATACATACATACATACATACATACATACATACATACATACATACATACATACATACATACATACATACATACATACATGCATGCATGCATATTGGCGCATAATAGAAGGATAAATAATATGTGAAAAGAAGCATACTAATATCCCGCAGGAACCGTTTGTTTTCCAGGGATAAAAAGTAGTCTTTGTCACTTTTCAGGCCCTTAACTTTACCTGTGCTAAAAATTCTTTTCAAAAAACCGACTTCTAACGCCACTACAAAGTATAAAAATAATTTTAGTTTGTCCACGTTTGTTGAAGTCGGGCGGGCCTAAAATACAAACTATGAAACCGACTCGCTATGCTCGCTCGACTTCTACAAACGAGTCTATCATATTCTGTAGCGTCGCGCATTTGTAGTGGCGTTAGAAGTCGGTTGTTTGAAAAGAATTTTTATTTTAAGCTTTTAAGTGTAGTATCCTATGATTGAGGAGCTAGGACCTGGAGCTCCATGATGTAGTCCATACTTGTTACCTACAATATCAATTCGTAATCGAAATTTCCTAAATCGCCATTGTTTTAGGTGAGCAACATCCCTGCAGCATCAGGCTTGAGGAGTTGAAGGTTAACATTTTTATGGGACCATTTCGCAAACATCCTCTGTCGATTAAAAAAAAATCACGCGAATCGGTCCAGTAATCCCGGAGAAATCGGTGGACATACATAGAAAAAAAAAAAAAGATACCGGCCGAATTGAGAACCTCCTCCTTTTTGGAAGTCGGTTAAAAAATAATCTAAAACTTCAATCTAAAATTCCGTTGGCGCATAATTGAAGGATAAGTATGTGAAAAGTAACATACGAATATCCCGCGGGAACTGTTTGTTTTCCCGGGATAAAAAGTAGCCTTTTCACTTTTCAGGTCCTCAACTATGCCTATCAAAAAAACCACGTCAATCTGTCACTTCGCCTGCGCATAATTGAAGGATCAATATGTGAAAAGTAGCATACGAATACCCCGCGGGGATTGTTTGTTTTCCTGGGATTAAAAGTAGCCATTGTCACTTTTCAAGTCCTCAACTATGCCTATCCAATAAACCACGTCAATCTGTAACTCCGTTGGCGCCGAATTTAAGGATAAATATGTGAAAAGTAGAACACTAATATCCCGCGGGAACTGTTTGCTTTCCTAGGATAAAAAGTAGCCTTTGTCATTTTCCAAGTCATCAACTATGCCAATCCAAAAAACCACGTCATTCTATAACTCCGTTGGTGCATAATTGAAAGATAAATGTGTGAAAAGTAGTATACTAATATCCCGCAGGAACCGTTTGTTTTCCCGAGATAAAAAGTAGCCTTTGTCATTTTTCAGGCTCTTAACTTTACCTGTGCAAAAAAATTATGTTAATCTAAAACTCCATTGCGCGTATTTTGAAGGACAAATGCGTAAAAAATAGCGATGCTATCCCGCAGGAACTGTTTGCTTTTCCGGGATAAAAAGTAGCCTCTGTGCTATTCCAGATTATATTATATGTCAGTGCCAAATTTCAGCAAAATCGGTTCATTCGTTGTCGCTTTAAAGAGTAACAAACATCCATCCATCCAAACATCCATCCTCACAAACTTTCGCATTTATAATATTATAGGATAGGATATAGGATAGGAAGGATAGCATAGGATAAATAGGATAGGATAGAATCTACACATGACCAGTCATTATAATATCTAGTAATGTACTCACTATGACTGGACAAATCGATACCTTGTACTATTTGTATTATTTATTTCGTAATCCATCCCTAATCCCTAAGAAATTTTCTATTGCTAATGAAAAACTTCAATAACTGTGTTGCTGAGTTGGAATTTTTTACTTATTCTCGATGCTGCGGATAATGTAAGCGTGATTTAAGTACAATCAGCGCCATCTATCTGTGGTTTTTCAAAATCCCGTGGGAACCTTGGATTTTTCCGGGATAATTTGTAGCCTATGTGTTATTCCAGGGTATAATCTATCTCCATTCCAAATTTCAGCCAAATCCATCCATTAGTTTTTGCGTGAAAGAGGAACAAACATACACACAAACTTTCGCCTTTATAATATTAAGTAGGATAACTATATCTTTAGCTCAGGTGACGGATAACTTTTTACGTATCAAGTTATAAAACAGTATGATATCGTTATGGTTGCCCACCGATAAGATAAGTTAATAGATGCAGTACATAATTTCATTCAGTATTTAAATCGACGAAGATATAGAAGACATTCATAAGCTAATTTGATCATTAGACAAACCAATTTCATGTAATCTGATCTTGTCTCAAACAGACATCAAATAAGTGTTATCTTAAATTAAACGATAAAAGCGACGTTTACCTTTATTATGACAATGAGATCCAGTTTCATTGGCCTTTAATATTAAGTTTCATATCGAATACGTATAATGAATAAAAGTAACAGGTAAGCGTGGGATGGAATAACGACCAATGTGTATTTAATAATAATGATATCTTACTAGATACGCAAATGCATTTTAGAACTATATTCTGTTGAGATGACAAAACTTCCCAAAGGCATGTGTGACAGAGACGGCACTCTACGAAGCCAAGGCTTGCCGATTGTTTCTTTCTGGAGCTCGATTTGTAAGTTGGGCGAGCGAAGACTATCCCACAACCTGAGCATTTTTGTGGTACACTTTACTGAAAAACTATCACGCCTATAGATTTGTGCTTTAATATAGTAATTCAACTTCATATCCAGATGTGTTATCTGTCAAAAAAAATATAATTTTATAACCATTAAAAAAATGAACATTAACAATTTTGTATTCATTGGATAGAATGTTATTGTACTACTAACGCCATCTGTTAGAAAACCAAAGAGTTAACATAGCTGCAATAGAACTTATTACACGTTAGAAAAACTACGCGAGCCCTCACAAAGCTCAGCTTTTTGCTAGTAATTACTACTATGTTCTTTCGGGTACTAGGTATAATCTAGAATGTGGCTCATACGCTTATTGTATATTTAAGTACATATTTATGAGAATTCAAATGAAATTGCAAATTTTTTTATTCTTTTATTACTTAACTGACAATAGAATAAAACTATTATTACAAGGTGTGGGAGATTTTGTTGGAACTTTTTCGTCAGTGTAATTATTTAATTCATAGTGGTAACTGGTAACATTGGCAGAAAACGTACAAATTATTGCTATTAAAATGGATAAAGTATCATTAGTACTTCATGAACAATGAATAGAGTCCATGAAAAAGAAGTATTCGGTTTCATGTTTTGAAAGAAACAGCCTAAGGAACTACAGGACTAAGCCCTTTCAAGTAAAGATTTTTATATAAACCTGTGAAGATGATACTGACATTGGCGCAATTGGAATGCCATAAGCCTACTTTGTCGTATTAGTTTACAAATTGCGAAAAACCAAATTTGGATTTGGCAGGCCCCCTACCAGGTGGACCGACGACATCAAACGAGTCGCAGGGAGCCGCTGGATTCAAGCGGCGCAAGACCGAAGCCTGTGGAAGTCCATGCAGGAGACCTTTGTCCAGCAGTGGATGTCTATAGGTTGATATAGAAGAAGAAGAAGAACGGCAGACCCGTATAATCCACCTTAAGTTCGTACAATAACAAAGACATAAATACGAACAAATTCAATATGATGGATTTTACATCCAATTTTCCGTAGTTGGGTTACAGGTTTTATACTTTTATACTTGTTATATATATATACCTGTGTATATTGTGTACGATGTTTTTACATAGCCTCTACGTGATGTAGCTCAAGTGTTCTGTTTATCGGGCTATCCTTATCGTGTATGATAGGATTGTCAGCAATCAAAGTTATGTGCATATTTTATGTATGTATATTACTATGTATGTTCGATTGAATAGGTTTTATGACAATATTCTTCCTCTTTGTTTCAGGTAAGCATGCTACTAACTCCTATACGATCAATGGACCCTGCATTTGTTTGTATGTATCTTATACACACAATATGATTTAATATTTAGTCTAATCTTCTGGTGCTTTGTATTTCTCATGGTAAGTATATGAGATCTAAGTGGTCTAAAATAGCAAAAAAAAGAGGATGGCGAATTTTGACCCAGCATTTTTAAAAACCGTTCAGATTCAGAAATCATTTAATTTTAATTAATATTTTTCAGAGTACTTTTCTGTGTAAACCCGATATTTTTAGAAGATGGGGATCAAAAATAAAATTATTCACAAATACACATTATAAATAACCGTTACATGGCAATACAAGTGAATATATTTTTTCTCCCAACTTTATTTGATAGACTTTGATGAACTTTTTTGTTAGACTGGTTTACTAGAACAAGCATGAGAAGTTTGATTCGTGAACGTTGACTTGAGGCTCACGGTTCAGTTCGTCTGGGTCAGAAACTCTATGGAATTCGCCAATCTTCTTTGTCAGAAAGAGTAAAACTGTAAAAGGCGTGGTTATTCTGTGAAACAATTTTTTCAACAATTTTGAGTCAGTTATATTTTCTTCGATGATACAAGTAGTTAAAAAAATATACGCGGCGAATTGAGAACCTCTTCCTTTTTTTTTCGTCAGTTGATTAAAGTAGCTACGTAATTATTACTTATAATAATTTCAAATTCATGCTCATATTTATAAGAAGCACCTATTTAAATGCAATCGACATATCAATTCATGAACGTTAATAATAAATGTCGATTCCATATTTATTTGCACAATTGGTCTCAGTTCAGCTGTTTTACTGACAATTTTGAAAATAAAAATAAAGTGTCGAAGTCTGGCTTTCGTTCGAAATTTTGTTTAAATAGGTATGTTTTGTTTACTCTTTACTGTTAGTTCTCGTTTATGGTTGACTCTGTCTCACAGGGGCGTGAGAAAGACGATAAGACTGTAACGAGATCGCCTGCATAGTGGCACATACGAGCACTTTGTGTTGACTTATCTATGCCGCAGCTACTTCGATGAGATTAGCCGGTGTGACCTCTTTTTTAGCTAGGGCAAGTACGTGCGTGAAGTTTAAGTTGACGATGTATTTTTACCTTAGAGCATTCAACTATTATATCGTCGTTGAAGTGCCAGCACCTCTTATCAGCCATTTGTTGTGAAGCTTTGACTTTTTGAGCTTTATGAAAGATCACATTTGCATTTTTTTTTTCAGTATGTATTAGTAGTCTAGTAGTATTCCGAAGTAATTTTAATCATAACAGCATTTATCGAATTCACAATTTCCACATTTAAAAATTATTTATTTGTCGAGTTTAAAGGATTTTTTTAATGTATAAAATGTTGATGTTGGCTGGCAAATAGGAGGTATTGGCACTTCAACGACGAAATACTTTTAGTACATATTTTTATTACTTATATTTCTTTTCATGTTTCCGGAATTTGTATTACACTATTTTGTGTTCTTTCTTTTTTCTTGTTGGGCCACTCCACACACAAAAACCGGGTCTGATGTGTTCGATTCCTATATCTTTTGGTTTGTTTTTAATAAGATCACCAACTTTATTTGCTGCCAGAACAAATTATCCATCATAGACTGCTAAAGCACTGCGATAACAGAAATAACTTGGTAATACTTTTCTTATTTACGATCACATTCTAGACTTTGATACGATGCGATGTGTTGTTGGACTGTAAATGAGGTGGGTCGAAAAATGTTCATTTGATACAAGGTAAAGACTTAGCACATATGTATGAAACAAACCTGTATATATATATGTATGTGTTAAATGAGCAAAAATGAAGGAATGTTTTAAGGAACTGCGCATTTAGGTAAATGGTTCAATTTCTCCAGATAGTAATACAATATTTCCCGAAACCGATAGCACAATGAGATAAGAAATCCGTTGACTTTCTCGATTAGAAATGTATAGTGAAAAATATTCCCGTTTAGCTTTCGATTTCCTTCGTCTAGGACAGTGAAACCGAACTCCCGTTTTATTACCGACATTAACTTTCAAGTTAACGCGCTGCACATAAAGACCAGAGACCACATAGACGTGGAAACAAAGTAACCCAAACATCTGAGACATTAAAGGCTTGGACAGACAATACGCACGACGGAAACGTGTTCAACGCAGTTGCTAGGAGTTGTAATTCAAGTCCCTGAATAAACATTCACACTGCGAAAGGCGTGTTGGATCCGAGTACATAATATAGTTAGTACATAGGGGATTCTTCCTTGGTTCTTCCAACAATACGAAGTTTGATTCTTGTTTAAATAGGTAATAATAAGTCTATTAAATGTTGACACTAGAAACTAATATTTGGCATCTTAGTTTTCCGTAAAAAAGGTCCAAGTAATCAATTTAAAAAAAAACATCTTTCGGAAAGTAAAACATGCGGAAATCTTCCGAAATGAATGCTTTCTAGTTTGCCATGGCGGATACATTATACCTTGCGGGCCTAACTTACTATACAATACAATTCTTTATTTCCATAATATGTGTTAATAAGATAGTAAGTGTAATTGTTACTGAATCCGACTTTTGCTTAAAAAAATTATGTAACACCCGTTCAACATGACTTTCTTCTTTCTACTCGCGCATGTCGTCCGTGTCGCCGCGGCCGTCACGCTTTGTTTGTGCCCAGGCCCCATGCAACCCAAACATCTGAAACTGTAAACAAGGCCCGGCGGAAGCGGGCAGGACACGTGTTCGATTCCCAGTCCCCCTCCCATTGCTCATTAACTGGGTAGAACTAAATATGGAACGGACATTGTTCTGAAGCGGTGCATTATTGAATTGCTCTGGATCTTGTCTATTTTATTTTGTTATTTTCGACCGTTATGATCGCGGTTATCAAGTATCTTCTCAAAATACCATTAAATATTAATTTATTTGCGAGAACTTTCTTTTCGAGAAATGTTGGGATCTACTTATATGCGTGCAGTGTTTGCTTTAAAACGATTTTGCATACATTGTGCATGAGAATTACTTGTAAGTAACATAAGTCTTACTTTGTAAAAATCACTAGCAAACCTAATTAATAAATAAAATAAAATAAAATAAAATAAACGCGTTGGGTTAAAGCACAAAATCGTATGAGTATCTTTTGAGATTCAGATGTTCTTGATTTTTGTTTAATTTTTTTTAACCAAACTGCTCCTGAAAGCGACCATTTTGATTTGGGTATTACGAAATATTACAACTTTTTTGTATTCTTTATTTGATATTGAATCCTATACAGGAATGACGCAAAGAAGGGTCGTTAAAGAAAGCACTATCACACTGCTTCCATCACATCAGTAGTATATTTTCACTTCCGAAAAATCACTTTGATGTGCCGGAAACATAAGCCTAATGGTGAGTTTCCTTGGGTTAAACTTTATTAGGGGCATGAAACTTTACAGTCACAAGTCACAACTGACAGTATACCTATATTTTACGAAGAACCAAAAAAAGGTTGATAGCCACGTTTAATTTAGCAGTTCATTTTCAGGAAACAATGATTCAAGTACCGTATCTAATTAATTTTCGAGACAGCAATTTTCGTGCAACTGTTTGTAGAATTCATGAAACTAAAGAAACTGGCTTTATCGGGGTGGATTTTTGTGTAACTAAACGGTATTTTTGCCTTTCCTATTAGATTTTTTTTAAATAATTATTCATGACAAGATATATCTATCTTGTCATGACAACCCTTCAACCTTTCATTCAACCCTTGACCCTTGACTCCGATCACACCTGATGGTAAGTAACGATGTCGAGATGGCAGCGGATTAACTTGGAAGTTCCAAGTTGGAACGGGGTATGGCATTTTTTATTAAACCTCAATCTATATCGGTTTCTACACGCTATCGTACCGGAACGCTTAATCACTTGGCGGCACGTCTTTGACAGCCATGGCCTCCCATAACAAACCAGAGACATTTCAGAAATTATTTCTGAAATTGTCCCCGGTGAAAATCAAACCCGAGACCTCGCCACTTTAAGACCACAATGCTTACCACAGCGCCAGACAAGTCATCATCGGTTTATTTCTTACTGGCTGATGATGCTATCAAGGGTTTTTTTCTGCGGGAATTCTTAAATATTCCGGGATAAAACATATGATGGTAGCTGTAAGCTGTGATAGCTTGTAAGGTTTCGTCAAAATCTGTCCAGTAGTTTTTGCGTCAAAGAGTAACTAACATCCATCTATCCATACTCAAAAACTTTCGCATTTATATAATAGGTACTAATAGGATTAGTAGGATAATAATTATTTCCTCGGAAGAATTAATGTTACAATCCGAAGAGGTGTGATAACACATCACCATACAGAGGGCGTATCTGTGAATAATTATGTAGATTAAACAAATAATCGTGCTGGAGGACAAGATAAGCCCTTTGAAACTGAATGATCGTTGTGAATCCCGCTTAGAGATTTTCTTTGCCCCCTGAACCCATGGCTGCACCTAGGCGAATAAATAATTGTTCGTGTTTACTACCACCATAATTATTTGCCTGGTTCATGTAAATTATGCAACGCACGCGGAGTTGTATATTGTTGGCAAGTTTTCTATGACCAGGAAGAAAGGAAAGCTGTAATAAATAATAATAAATTACTTAACTACACTTAAAAGCCCTATTTATCTAGAGGTCCGAGCAGGTTGAATTTATGAGATCAGTCGGGGTACGGGTACTGGACTTGGTGTTGAGTGTTTTATTAGAAAGGGAAGTCTTTTTGCGGCTAGTTAAAATAAGTTAGTAAGTAAAAGGACATTTCATCGTAAACTTAGTGAATATGTAAATTCGCTAAATGCAAGCATTTGTATATTTTCTTTAGTATTCCAAAATAAACTATCTGCTTCTATCTATATGTATACCTATAAAAATAAAACAGTTATGTATTGACTGATAGAAAGCTTAAATCGGTGAAAATAGGATCTAATAAATAGTTACGTGAGAGAAAATATTCCGTACCCAAAATGTGTCCACTTCGTTGAAATGAAAGGTGAAAAAAGGTACAAGTACCTAGTTGTAATAGAGAAACCTTTTATAAAACCTTCTTCTGAAGCCTTTTATTCCAAAGGCATTTTAAGAATATCAATCCAAGATATTATGTAACTAACCTCTTGTATTGCCGCTCACAGATAGATTTTGTTATTAAAAGAACCGTAAATATCCAACCAAAAAAAGCAAAATCTTAGAACACGGTTTTCTATGCACTCGAAAATCGCTCACCGCAAATTAATCTCACCGGTGACCGGAGTCCGGAATTGAGCAATCAATGATAATAGAGTATTTAATTCTTAGGTTAATTTTAATTTAATGACGCCTGTTTTTCAATAGCTCTATAGCTATAATAGTGAACTATTATACACTTGCGTGCAAAAAAAGTCGACCCACCCCGCGCATTTCTATTTGGAACAAGATGAGTAATGAGTATCTCGAAAATATTCGTTAATAAAAAATAACTTTTATTACCGTTTGATAGATGAAAAGATAAGGTTTCAATAATCGTATTGCAAATTGGAACTGAATATTGATTACCAACTTTACAAGCTTAAAACGAAAAACACCTTAATCGACACTAATTTTTAATCACTGATTTCAAAAACATAAAAGAGTTTTCATGTGGAAAAAAAACACAAATAAACTTGTTTCAATAGCACGTACATATTGGTGGTATTGCCACCCCTTGCCCTGATTGCAGCCTCCATCCGGTTCTTCATAGACCTTATCGATTCCTGGAAAACCGTCCCACTCCTCTTGGATAGCCACTTTAAGTTCCTGGAGAGTTCCTGGGTGGGGTATGAATTCTGCCCTGACCCTTCTTTTAAGCTCATCCCATAAGCAGCATTAAAATTTTGGAAATATCGTGTTTCAAATAGAAAAGCGCGGAGTGTGTCGATGTGTTTGCACGCAAGTGTATGTATTTTATATTATTTGGTACACAGAAAGTGACCGCACATGAATTATTGATTCCTGTGAACGGACGAGAGTCACGCAACACGCTTGCTTCCTTCCAAAATAGGTTCTACTTATACGTTAGGTACCTAGGTACTTTAATTTTATTTATGGACTCAGAAAAACATGAAAACGCCGCGGCACACATACACATTAAATTGTAGTTCCATAGGTTTATTCCATTACTTCGCCTTAAATCTCAAACTTCTTACTTACCTAAAAATAAACTAACTCTTATGGAATTTGTAGGATTTCGCACATTTCAAATGCCCCTTCCATAACTCTGAAGAATTTTAAATGGTTCATCAAATATTATAAATTATAATATCTACATCTTTGTTCGGGGTTACAACCTTCCACTTTTCAGGTTTCAAACATAGATTTAATAAAATGCGATCGTATTTTCAAGTCTTTGTATTTCTGTACATTTGACTGTTACTAATTCATGACCGAAGGCCGTTACATTGGTTCCACTGCCATTCTTGTCTCAATAACCTTTTGTGTTATTGTTAAGGTTCAGTTTTTATGTTAAATTTTGCGAAATTGTGCCAACATATTCTTTTTAACAATGAAAATCTGAGATAATAATAGAGCAGAAAATTATGTATATAAAAAGATGTGTAAAAAATGCACTTAAGATTGAGAGTTCAAGTAACTGCAAGTAAATTTAAAAGGACCAAAGGACTAGACGTGATGCCAGCGCCTTGGTCGGCGTGGATTAAGGTTTTTAATTCCCACGGGAATTCTTTAATTTTCCGGGAATGTAACCTATGTATGTCACCTTGGGTATGAGCTGTTTCCATTCCAAATTTTGGCCAAAATCGGTTCATTCGTTGTGGTGTAAAGGTACCACACAACCATCCTCACAAAGTTTCGCATTTATAATATTAGTAGGAAGTAGGGTAGTAGCATGAACTCTAAAGCTACGAGTAACGGTCTAGTGTCGAATCTTATATTTTAGGTACGAATAGTTGAATTGATTAGATACGAATTGCAAAAGATTCTTGAATACTACTTAAACAGCTTTAATAGCTACTTAAACAGCTTTAAAAGTGATGAAGTGTGAAACGATAACTATGTAAATGGAATGATTCAAATCCTGTAAAATAAAAATCTTAGCGGAATACATAATAATTCGTCGTATGATATTCGGTTCCATAATTTGATACCTTTTAGTTTGCAGACACAGTAAATTAAGCTCTGTACTTGTACCATTTGATACTTAAACGAACAACTAACAATTTTAATTGGCCGTACGATTAGCATATTGATTACCGCGAACTGATACCAGCATCCGACTGTGAGTCACGGTTTAAGTTTATTTTAGAATAATTAACATTTCTTAGGTTTTCGTTAATGAACTTGAAACCAGCTTCTCAATGTCATGAGATAACTTCTTTGTTCAAACCGTTTTGTGTTATCCTTGGCTTGTCTAAACGTTGCACTATTGTCATAACCTTTCTTTGCACAAGACACTCAGCGCTTAGCTGGAACTTGGAAGGTTGGATGGAAAGTTTTCATGTTCATAATGTTCTTAAAAAACAGTTAAAGGCGAAAACATTGTGTTTTTATGATCAGACAGAAACTTTAAAGGAAGATAAGTTCATTATGATGAAAATTGTTAATACTTTTTCTATTCCATTATACCTACAAAATGAAATATAGGATTTGAAAATACAGAAGATCAAATATAGAATTACTTCTTTTAACGAGAAAATAAAAACTACATGATTGTAATATTGAAAATTTCAATATTATCTGAATTGATTTATTATACAGACAAAGGAAAACGGACGTAAATGATGAAACGCAGAAGGAGATAAAACCTTTTACTTAGGAAACAAAAATCCTATTTTGTAAGAATGTTCCGCTTAAACAAATTATATGAATTTGAATGTAAGCTGTACCTGAACAATGTTTATCGCGAATCATTTCGGTGTTTCCGAGGCACTTGTTAGTGTTTCACCAGTCGGCCATTTTGACCACAGGTTATTCACCTCTCAATCATTTTAGCGACTAGATTCTGCACCGAGGCTCTTTCTGCTATGGAATTGCTTTTTAAGTTGCGGACGCAAAAAATTAATCTCACTCGAGATGAGTTGTAGGATCACGGATAACCTATCTACTCGTTGGGACGGAACTTTAGTGAACAATATTAAACGGGTACGTTCATTACTTTAAGAATAACGATGGATGAAAGATAGTATCTTGGAATAGAAGCTGCTAGTAGATTCCCGGTTGGAGACGCAAAATAATCATTATGGCGCTGCTGTAGAAATGATTGCATTAACAATATTTGTACCAGGCTATAACGATCCTAAATTGTTTGGGTCGTACGAGTGGGATAAAGCTATATATTTTGCAGTGCTAGGAAAGAGATGGAAATTATGGATTCAGGGGTCGGGAATTGAAAAAAATCTTTAAAATTGATTTAAAAAATTATGGATGCCAATAATCAAAGAATTTTTCTCACCGCTTTTAGTAATTATTTATATCAACACAAATAAAAAAAATAGCTGGAAAAAAACCTACCGTTTCTGTTTAAACAAGGTTTAAACCTAAAAAAGGAGATTATTGGATCAAAGTTTGGGAAGACTTTCTATCGAGAATTTTTTTTCCAATCGTGTTTCTATCTCTAAGCGAATTTAGTTAAGATACCCAAATTACATATTGCGTTGAAATTATTCAAATTGGAATTATAGTTTTCAATTTGTAAACCTCACAGAGCTCACCGAAAATCGCCTGTCGCATGCTTTTACCACCTTTTACACCGCGTAAAACTAGTAGTCTGAAATATTATGGAATAAGAATAATTTAATATACATCATACTAGTGGTTCGCCCCGAACTGAGACCTCGCGGTATCCCATAGTTCCCATAAGGTAGTTTTAACTATATTATATTGTAATTAAAACGCGCCGAATCTGATGACGTCAAAACGTCTAATTATTGTAAATAGAAACGGATTTACTTTTGCAAAAACAACGTGATACTTTTATTGATAATAATTTGCTAATTGAATAACATAATTAGTAATAGACAAAATAAGAATAGCTGACGCAAAACTGTATTTACAATATTAAAGACAGCGCCATCTATTAACAGTATAGTGAAGTTTTGTTAAAAACATTGATGCCCATTAAAACTTAAATAATTTCGTTTCTTTATAATATTTATCTAATCTTAGTATTTGTTGTTCAAGTACAGAATATAACTCAAATTATGTGTAAGTTTCAAGTTTTTAAAAAAAGTGGTTTTAGAGATCTAGCCTCGAATACAATCTCCACTTTGAAAGCCCCCCATTTCGTCAATTTTAGGAAAAAAAATAATAAAAAAATACTTTTGTACTCTGTTCCAAATTATCTTTAAAATGAGGTACTGCAACCCTATGAAATGCAAAAAAAATATATTTTACTTCGCATTCGCTTCTATGAGAGCCCCCCTGAAATAAAGATTTTTATAACTTTTTAAGCCATTTTCGGCTGGAGGCCGAACATGGCATGGATACATATCATATCTAAAATTGAAGTAATTACGTTCAGTAATTCAGAAGATATAAGGCTCTGACAGACGGACGGACGGACGGACGGACGGACGGACAAGTGCAAATTCACTCAAGTAAACTCAGAGACCTTCGCTTCGCTCGGTCGAAAATACCTAAAAACAAAATTTAAAGATAGCTCTGATGATGAAGAGTATATTATTTCGCTTTAACGATACGGTGGTAACTGGTAACTAGCCACGACCAAAGCCTCCCACCTCCCCAGACCAGAGACTATTCATAATTACAAATTACCCCGAGATCGTCGTCTTATAAGATCACACTACGTAATCAAGTCTAAATAGGAAAGTTGTCAGTCTTCTGTCAGAACAAAGGATCTCTATGATGGAAAGTGGCGAAATAAAAAAAAAACAATATAAGTTTGAAATTTTAAGTAGCTATAAGTGAGTGTAGCGTATTCAAGCAACGTCGATATCTGCCTGTCCTTGGAGAAGGGAAGCATTACAAAATACACGTTGAACGCGGTACGTGACTCCTACGCAAGCTTTGTCCTGTGGGTTCAAGGTTTCGCAACTAAGTCAATTGAACGACAGAGCAGCATAAATGACACTTTGTAGGCAACAAATAAGTAAATAATAAATTACCAAACTGCTCGGCGAGTTTATAATATGCCGTAAGATGATCGATAAAGGGATCGTAAAGTGAAACAACCTAACTTTTACTCATCAGTACCAAAGAAGAAATTGTCCTTAGGGTCCCAAGGGAATTGAAGTGCTGAGGCAGACCCCCGGTAATACGTGGACTCACGACATCAGACGAGTCTCAAGGAGCCGCTGGATAGAGGCGGTGCAAGACTGAGGCTTGTGGAAGCCTATGCAAGAAATGTCTAGAAGTGGACATCTATCGGTTGATAAAGAAGAAGAATATATGATCAAAACACGTGAGAATATAATAATATTATGTTTCTAGAAATCTAAGTTTTATAGATTTAGATTTACATAAGGTTAGAAATCATTTTCATTATTTAAAATTATGAAAATGATTTAGTTATTCGTATAAAAATATCACTTACGGTCTTATATAAATATAAATTGAACATTTATACAGTTGCAGTTGTAGGTTCAGGATATTCTCGTATTTCCGGTTTCGGATTAACGTACATACATCAAATATATTACCGAATATCTAATTCCATGTATTTGGTCGAGTTTGCATACGAACCAGATTGCGTTGTTTATATTCCTGTTCTCGGTACTATTAGTCTTATTCTCTAGCGGTAAATAGCGATATTATTATTAATCCGATAGAGGAAATTTGGTTTATCAATGAAAGTGGATACGCTAGTTAAACTAAAGATAGGTATGAAACAATAGATTAATAATTGTCTCTGGAATGCACGCTACTAGTTACCTAATCCTACTTAACTTACTTAAGCAACTTGTTTAAATCTGGGCTAATTCTTTTACATTCTACACACTCCCCATTCTCTACATGTTTACAACATAAAAAGGTTATTTATTTATAAATTGCAGTTTTGTCAGTACTGGCCACCTCCATAGGTTTATCGAAATATAGATGTACCATCTTATAATTTAAACTATATATTTAGGATTTTGTCTTCATTGAGCGCAGTGGACACTTATCCTAAGGCCGACTTGCACCAAACTGCTTAATCATGTTTAGTTAAATTTTCTATACCTGTCCTTCTCATGTCCACTCTGAAATAGTATTGTCAGAAAGTGACAGCATTACAAAATTTAACTAAACATGATTAAGAAGTTTGGTGCAAGTCGGCCTTAATCTATGACCATCAGGTGAGATTGACTCAAGCTTTGAGTATCAAGGGCTTCTTGTCATCGAATAAAATACAAATCTTTTTACAATCTTCACCTCCTGTAGCGTCTTGGAGCACAGAGCTGTTATTAATTAGCCATAGTTATGGCGAGTGTGAAACACATTCTCGTATTAATTTACACGCCATAAAAACGCGTCCTTGTTCCCATTCGCAGCGAGAATGATAACCGTGACTAACGATTGTTGGATATGCACTAGCATGATCCATATCCATTGAATGTTTATTTTGGTTACACGTTTCATGGAATTTTACACGTTATATTTCAAAGAGTATGCTCAAAAACTATTCAAATTAGTTCCCGCATCACCCTTCAGCTATCAGACGGCGAGGCATCAAATGCACCGCTAAGGCGCGCTTGCAGAAATGTCGAGTTATCCTTTTAACCCAGAGTTAGCAGCTAACTCTGGGTTAAAACCACAGATTTGACAGATTTCGTACAAAGCTTCTGTCAAAATTACAAATTTATTCCTGGGTTAACTTACTCGGCGTCTCTGCAAACGGGTCTAAGTGGTCGAATTCGCACAGACATGTACTAACCGCTTTGATCCTCGTCACTAATACGCGCTCAACTATACCATGAAGTAAAATCAATTGCGGCGTGTTTAAAGAACTAACCAACATCGCATTCTTATTCCCATGTTCTTAAGCAAAAGATTCCATATGTTATCCTTATCAGCATCACGAGCCTTCCTTACATTTTCAGTGGGGTTGTTAAACATCTAAAAGAACCACGAAAGTCGTTTACTGTGAATAGGCATAGCGATATCTAAATAGAAATAGGTCATAATAGCAGGTTCCATTTATCTGTGGAGTCAACGACCGGCTGTCCCACATAAGGGCCTGCACCCTCTGAAATCAGGGAGTAAGTAATTGTTCTTCGTCATTAACAGTTGTAAACTCTTATTGGAAGAACAAATAGGGGAGCGGTGTTCAGGCTACACTACACGGCACAGGGTTTCCGGTGTTGAAGTTTTTAAAAACATTTGTTTCCCCTATATCTTCGTTATAATTTTTAAACGACTTCAATAAAAAAAAGTCGAATTGATAACCTCCTCGGTTATCAATTCGACTTGTATTTTTTTTTTGTTGATTTTACTCCATAACTCCGTCAAATCAGCAGACTAGAATCCGACTTGGGGCGGTCATAGCCGTGCTTTAAATCTAGACCATGATAAACTTAGTATTACTTACTACAAAGATATAGACGTCTATTGAGAGTTTAGAGGTTAATCTTTTGTATTGTGGTTGGCAGTTGAAATTTTTCGCAGGGACTTTCCCTGCATTTGTAGAATCTAAACTTGAGTTTAATATACACTGTTGCGATTAGCTGAGAGTTTCTTGTCTGCCTTTTCAGTGTTATCTGCTTCCCGTACCTTTGTTAGAATCTTGACACGTATCAAAAGCCTTACGAGCCTTTTTTGAACCATGCATTGGGCCTATTTACTTAAATTCTATGTAACCCGATTACAGAACACGATTACAGTATATTCTTCTGTTTTTAGTGTGTAATTAAAAAGTGGTATCATAGCCCTTTCCAACCCCGGCCTAGTTTCATAGCGCACGCCATCGCGTTGTAAAATTCAAATGAACGGTAATGGACAGAGCACACATAGCGTTCCAATATGCTGCGTACCATGTATTGTGGAATAAAACAAGAGAAGGCGTGGTCTACACCTCGTCACGCCATACGATGGCAGGTGTTTGTTGTAAGGGATGGTTCATAATGTAAACTTTGAATGAGGAATCGAAAAAAAACACTATTTTACTGTTGTTTTTCTTTTGATTTTGTTAGTTCATTTTATCATATCTCCGTCTATCTCATTAGTCACTTCATTAGTTTTATCTATTTGTGTCTATTCGTCGTCGTTTTATAGTTCTCACGATTGACTCTCTGTTTTTTAACACCATATACTATGACTATTACATGGATCAAAACTACATGAGTCAGCATTCAGCATTCCTAGACTTGACTGCTATAAAAAATTATCGTGTTCCATTGAAAACATACGTGTTACATCTGTAAAATATTGTCCTTAATAGAGGCAAAAAACTAACCTCATCAAAACCAAATTCTTATTAAATGCCAGTTTGTATAATGTGCCAGCCTTTTTTTTGATTTCCCCTAAAAATGTTTTGAAATCACTAATAGGTGCATAGATAGGATCTGAGAAGAATAAATCATTACTTCGTGCTTCATCCTAGATTTCTTAGACAAATTGTATCACTTGCTCCACTTACGAATTCGTTTTATTAGAGAAAATAGGGTACTTCCCAATTCGTTCACTAATTCACGGCGTACATTCACGTTTATACATCCTGGTACTCCCACAGAGATCATAAATCGCTGTAATCTACCCATGAATTAGTCTTTTGACTCTGGCTTCGCTGTTATTGTTGTCTAGGATATCCTTATCGTGTTAACAGAAATTATTATGCTTTGTTAGTGCTTCTTAACTGTAAATATAAGCTGTACAAATATAGGAATCAATAGTGATATCTCACATAATGCTATCGCATTATGTGATCAGTAATTGTCTCTTATGTTTGCGTCTTCCTGCTTTTCGATGCATTGTAAAACTTTTAGCAAAATTTTAGTACTAAGCTCGAACGTTTTCTGATCGTGTTCATTACTAGTCCTAAACTTGCCTATCATTCGATTCGTGCGTCATGTCCTTCGTTTGTGCTCGGATAGCCTAACTTTAAGCTTAATTTTTCCCAAATAAGCTCGAGTTCTTGTGAATCCTAATTCCTTCTTTACATTTCGATCCTGTTTTGTTTAAAACCCAGGTTAAGCTAGAGGCAGCGGCTGTCTTTCTCATGATTGTTAACACAACTCTTTTAGGACTTATCTACATATTTTGCACTTAGTCAAAGCCAATTTTATCGCCATTAAACCTGCTGTAATTTTACCATCATAATCTAGGAAAAGAAGCCTTCGATTTGGATTTCGTTGGCTAAATAAGTACTAGTGATTCGCCCCGAACTGAGACCTCGCGGTAACGGTATCCCATGATTATTCATTCAATCGATGACGACATGACGACCAAACCTGACATTATTATTATGCCCGTTTTCACCAAACATACCTAAATCATCCCCTAAGTAGGAGTCTCTTTACGTAGGTAGCTCCTAAATACAATCCTAAGTCCTAACATCCGTCCCAGTGCCCTTTTAGATGTCCCGTACAGGATCGTGATAAAGAAGTTGACAGAAATCATCACCTAACTTATCATAGGTAGCCCGTAAAGGTTAGGCAACGTTAGTGAAAACATTGAATTAATAAGTACTAACGAGTGAAAACGGGTTAGGGGCATCTGTACAAATCGTCATCTATCGACGCGAATAGAAAATATACAAAATGCAGTAAGTAATTAAGAGTTTATTGAAGTTTGATATTTAACTAAACAATAATTTTAATTGAATAATAAGTTATTATTAACCGACATCCAAAAAGGAAGGGGTTCTCAATTCGGCCGGTATCTTTTTTTTTTTTTGACGCCAGAGAGCGTCTTCAAGCGAGCGTATTAAATCTCCACTTTGAAAGCTGGGGGGCTTTCGTCAATTTTAAGGGAAAAATTAAAAAAAAATATTTTTGTACTCGGTTTGAAATTATCTTTAAAATGGTAACAATTTTATGTAACGCGATAATTTTTTTTTTTACTTTCGCATTCACTTCTATGAGAGCCCCCCTGAAATAAAGGTTTTTATAATTTTTAATGCAATATTCGGCTGAAGGCCATCAGTTTATATAATATCTAAATTTGAAGTTATTACGTTCAGTAATTCAAAAGTTATAAGGCTCTGACAGACGGACGGACGGACGGACGGACGGACGGACGGACGGACAGACGGACGGACGGACAAGTGCAAATTCACTCTAGTAGACTCAGAGACCTCGCTTCGCTCGGTCAACTAAGTTAAGAAAGTCATAAATTATAATTCAAAATAGATTAACGTTTTATAAATGCACCTCGTGATACTTCATGGGGCGCAAACGTACCTACACGCGTAAATTATTTATTTATTGTTTTGGTAGTTACCATAGTCCATAATATACTTACACTAGAAAAAGCACAATATTATGATTATTATTTTTATTCTGTCATAATCAAGTCCCCGGCCAATTACGTTAGTAATTAATTACGACCGCTAACGTTTACGTTCATTAATCGAAAGTAGTTTTCATATAAATTACTTGCATACTTGTCTATTTAATTTGAATTTATTGATGACATTGATTTTTTTTAATTTTAGTAATTATTATTTACTTCAAGTATCGAAATAAATTAAGTTGTTCTCAATTAATTTGATAACTGTTATTTAATTCGTTAAACTGTCTCGAGGTGAAATCGAAATAGTTCAAGCAAAAAAATTCTTAGAATTTTTATCAGGAAATAAAAAGTGGAAAAAAATTAATTGAAATTCAATGAACTGGGGTAAGGAAATGGACTAGAATTTATTTTAAACTAGCTGATGCCCGCGACTTCGTCTGCGTGGATTTAGTTCATAACATCCCGCGGGAAATCTTTGTCACCCTCCAGGTTCTCAACTATACCTATCCAATAAATCACGTCAATCCGTAGCTTTGTAGCAGGAAACATTTGATCGTCTTGCTCGCGGCATTGTTAATGATGATTCAAAGAGAAAACATATTACTGATGATATTATCAATTACGTTAAACTATAATTTTTATAATTGTTTCTACCATAATTTTCTACCATAATTAACCAAATACAAAATTACGTTTAGCTGTCATTTATCTACGTTTTGTTCTTCCACTGTCATTTTCGTTTTTTTATTCCATGTCAGATGCATTTTTGTTATACCAGGTTTTATATTGACTTGACGGAAACGCGGTCGAACGGGATAAAAAGTATCCTATGTCCGTCTCCTGGTTCTAAGCTACCTCTCCACCAATTTTGAGCCAAATCGGTTCATCCGTTCTTGAGTTATAAATAGTGTAACTAACACCACTTTCTTTTATATATATAGATAATATTCTTTAATATAAAAATCTTTTTAAAAACCAGCTTCAATCAAACGCTCGCGCCACTACAAAGTATATTATAATTTATTGTTGATTGTTGATTACCTAGGAAGTATACCCTTTTAAACAAAAAGGAATTTTCCAAATCTGTTCAGGCGAGTTATCGGTGCACATACATAGAAAAAAGATTCCGGCGAATTGAGGACCTCCTCCTTTTTGGAGTCGGATAAAAATAGGTTGCAGCAACATTATGAATGAGTAATCAATGATTGATGAGTAAATGATGATCAACAGTTTGGTTATTTATTTGATATTAGAGATATAGACAGTATTTTCAATACAAAAACTGTCAGAATGCCCAATTTATTCGCCACTCGACGTTGCATTGATGAAATCGGCACTTATAATGAACAGATTATAATTTTAAGCTATATCTGATACAGTGCATGTATGATGTAGTGTGCCATACATAATATTATTTTCTTTGCGATTTATATGCAAAGGGGCTTGTTCCTGGTATTTATAATCCTATAGTGCCCACATTAGGTCAAACGGTACAAGCACGCTATTATACAGTAAATGACCAGTATTCCATTTATTACTTCATACATTACATCGAGATATCCGGCGGCAACTGTATTAATTAAACTCCAGTATTCAAAATACTGCATTATGTTCGTCGTAACTTCGTCGTGCTTATTTTTGTTATTCCATGAATAACCAATATGCTCTCATTTTCCATGTGTTTCCAAAAAATCCGGTAAGTATTAATGGTTAGGTTGTGGCCTATGAAAATTGTGATAGGCCGGATTGTGACCTATGAAAATAGTGACAGCAGTGACCCATGAACGGTCATGGGTTGCTGATGATGATGATGATGATGATGATGATGAGGTTTGTCCACGTCTTAGTCCATGTAGATTTAGATTTTCTATGCAAATTCCACTCTCTTGGAATGATACTTCGAGATCTTTGCATCTTCATTTTTCATCAGTGTCTTTCGCTGGTAAACTCACTTTTGCATTATGTTGGTCACGCATTGGAAAAATTGCGCACATAACTCATTACTAAATACTAAACTGTTGTTTTCTGAAATGATTTTACCTAGTGATACTACACTATTAGATGGTGGTATCGTTTAACTTTAAAATACCCACTGTACCACCAAAGGTACGGCCAGGGGTAAGGTGGGTCTGAAGCGAAATTAACAAGTAATAAGCAAGGATTGATAACAACCAAGCGACATCGGTGCGATCAGTTTATCCCTGCGATGACCAACACGCCTGCCCAGCGTGGTCACTATGGGCAAAACACAAAATGGAAACTGGAGGTCCATGCAGGAGACCTTTGTCCAGCAGTGAACATCTAAAATTGATAATGAAGCAAGGATTATTTACGATTTCTTTTAATACTTAAAATTTCAGTAAGCTCAAGTATTATTGAACGAAAAGTTTTCAATGGAAACCATAATACCTCTCAAAGGAAACATTAGGAAGTTGTCACGAAGCGCAAACTAACTTGGAAAGGCAATTACCTAATGAAGCCAGGAGCCTAGGCAGTCTGAATCAACACTTGCGTGCCTCACCATTGTAAATACGGGCCTAGCCCTCCTTCGTTCAGGGTTACCGCCCCAGCTTTGGCGTACCAAGTAATTTTGTCTTAACTTTAAACCAAGGGCTTTCAGCTCCGCGACAATAACAAAGATGGATGGTAAATATCTGGTGGGAGGGTTTGGCCATGATTAGTGACTTACTACCGCCTTATCGTGAAAGCCATGTGGCCAAACTATTTAGCGTTCCGTCACGAATCACGATGGCGTGTAGAAACCGTTTCGGGTACGGGTTTAATTAAAACTGCCAAATCCACTGCCAATGCCTTCTTAGACTGCATCATCACTTACCATGAAATGAGATCAGAATCAAGGACTACCTTGTCATGAATAAAAAATACTCTCTTAAACCCAAGACCTGGTGATTCGCAGTCAGACAAGCTAAGATCTATAGTTGTCCTAGATATATGCCATGTTATCACATTAACAGCGTCGATATCAAACAGGATTTAAGTGGAAACCCTGCCGTCGCCTGACACTAACCGCGAGGTCGTTCACCCTGACCTGACCAACCTTGGCACTTGAACTATACCACTATACTGTACCGTGTTACACACTCCATTAAAGCAAATAAATTGCTAGAAAACAATCGATTTTACATTATAGCTCTTATAACGAAAACAATAGAGCCGACTTTCGAAACAAGATAATGAATAAAACACCTAATTTCACGACCGTTACGAGCAATTAGAAAGCTCTAAGGAGTCTTTGTTCTAGTTGGTATAATTAAGCGTTTAAGCGGATATTCATTCATCACTGTTGAATAATGAATGTGTAAATATGAAAAAACACGTGTCATTAACTCATTACCCACGTTTAAACGTCTCAAAGTATACATTATTGTGTATATTATAAATGTATTCTTTATATAATTAGGAAAGAAATCTATTTCTTTGACTCTATTTTTAAACTGAAATTTATCTATAAATCCAGTCATTAAGAGTTTTTTCTTAGTTAAATTGTTAGTAATTTTAAAGTATGAACTAATAACTGTATTGAAATTACATTCATAATTTATTTGTTGCATTATGCACTTCTATAAAGTTATGATAGGTGTAGACCTAGACTTTAAGATCTTAACTAGATCTAATGTTAGATTCGTACGAAAGGAGTATATATGCCTTCCTGGGTAAAATATTAAACAAAGAAGAATTAAGAAGTTCTTAGTTTAAAATACTTAACTACTTACGCCTAAAATTCATAGCCCGGGTATCGAAACAAATCTGTTCATACGTATATTTATTATGTATATATATTATCATTTATCACTAATGAAAATATTTTGGTCACATCAAAGGAGAATTTTAAAATATTTCGTGATTCAATCCAGTGGTGACGCCGACTGCCGAACAAACCCTCACCGAACGGAAGTGTTAATAGGTGTTTCATTTCCTTTCCGTGAATTTGTTACCTATGGCTTCTATTAAAAATGATCCTTTTAATGTTTGTTTTGATAGATTTTCGGAAGTTAGGGAGTAGATAAGTATTTATTGTTTTCATCATATTGTATTTTCGTCCATGGTTTTGTAATTTTATCTTAATAGATAAGATAAGAAATAATTCAAATGGAACCTTGGATTATCGAAGTAAGCTTCGATTCCAGTGATGATAAAAATAGGGGGATTTCAATATACTATTAAACATCCTTACCGACTTTTCAATTTGTTACCATAATGTGTCCTAAAGTATTTATATTTTATATTTATATTTATAAGTATTTACATTTAATTTACTTGTATGACACACGTTAAAATATTAATTATATTAATAGTATTTTATGAGTCACCTAGGAGAGCGTGAGCTATACAAAGTTGCCCACGGTTTCGCTCACGTTATTATTTTACGCCTTCAGGAATTGAAATTTCAAATATCCTTTCTTGGCGGATGCCCACGTAACTGTACGTATAGCTAACTGTATGCCAAACAGTCCGATCCGTCCATTGTTTTAAGATCAGTCAGTCAGTCTATCAACTAGCCGAATCCCCTCGGTTTCGCAAGAGTGGCCTGTAATATACTTTATCTACTCCAGCATCGAAAAGATCCAATTTCGAGTTTGACAGCTGAATCGAAATGAACCCTCTTTCGGTTTTGCTTCTCATTTCGATGCAGCTCGTTGTATGGGAGCTGAATCGAAATGGTTATCTTCTTAAAATAGGATACCTAAAGCTAAGGCTCTGAGTTCTGGCACTTTTGTACCGTTCATATGACAGAGGCGCCACAGGCGGCTGGTGGCCGCTTACGGAGTTACTTTTTGTTGACAGAGGCGCCACAGGCGGCTGGTGGCGGCTTACGGAGTTACTTTTTGTTACTTTATTGAGCCTACGGCGTATTTTGTTAATGATTTTACTTCCTTGTCGTAGATAAAATCTTGTATGCAACTGAACGTAATTAGTCATTTTAATTCTCGTACTATCCTATTTTGATACTCGGCAAGCCTCGTATCAAAAAACAGCACTCGAATTAAAATGACCCTCATTACGATGCAGTTGCATAAATAGCTATTATCTACTCCAGCATCGAAAAGTTCCTATTTCGAATTTGACAGCTGAATCGAAATGAACCCTCTTTCGGTTTTGCTTCTCATTTCGATGCAGCTCGTTGTATGGGAGCTGCATCGAAATGGTTATCTTCTTAAAATAGGATATCTAAAGCTAAGGCTCTGAGTTCTGGTACTTTTGTAC
The DNA here is from genome assembly GCA_029955525.1 of Oeneis ivallda. Taxonomy (NCBI): domain Eukaryota; kingdom Metazoa; phylum Arthropoda; class Insecta; order Lepidoptera; family Nymphalidae; genus Oeneis; species Oeneis ivallda. The sequence continues at coordinate 7,251,594 of JARPMR010000022.1, read as the reverse complement.
CGTTCATACGACAGAGGCGCCACAGGCGGCTGGTGGCGGCTTACGGAGTTACTTTTTGTTACTTTATTGAGCCTACTACGGCGTATTTTGCTTTGTTATTGATTTTATTTGAGTTTACTCCTTAAGAATCGATTTTCATATATAAGGCGCCCGGTATGAGAAAAATTCGAGGAGTAAAATCTACTTATGAATGACCTCGTTACGTTTTACACAACGATGCAAATTTCTACCCTAACGCTGAGTAAATAAGGTTGGTTTTCGCTTGAGTTGTGTCTATGGTTCGAATGCGAAAGATCGCTTCGGGAAGCCGAGCGCGTACCGATCGGGTCCGAGCGGCGCCGAGACGCAGCGAGCGCCGCGAATGCATTACGACCGATGTTTAGACAATCGTATTTAAGGAGTAAACTCCAGTCGTGCGTCGGAGCTGACACACACACTTTTTTTTCCTTGTCGTAGATAAAATCTTGTATGCAACTGATCGTAATTAGTCATTTTAATTCTCGTACTATCCTATTTTGATACTCGGCAAGCCTCGTATCAAAAACAGCACTCGAATTAAAATGACCCTCATTACGATGCAGTTGCATAAATAGCTATATAAATACAGCAATAATTACTCTTTTCGTTAACTTTCTAAATGAACAAAATTCCGTCAGTCGCCTTTTAGAAACCATTTTCAAACAGATTGACGTAGCGGGTTGATTAACTTTACACTATGCGGTGACGATGATATTATTTTTCACCGTCGCCGTCTGATATCAAAAGTCTTATCTTAAGATGAATAATGAGATAACAATATGTAACATAGGTATGTGCTGTATGTTCATCACATATTTTCGCACTATACACCTAGATTCTGCACAACCACTCGTTGTGCTAATAACTGACCCGTTTTCCCCAGAGGCCGGATGCTGTCAGTAGACTGCATCTATTTCTAGTTCCTCTTACTCATTGCGAGGTGTTGGGCTATTTGTAATTCATTACTGCTCGCATTGTTACATAATAATAATTGGCCGTTTTTAGGGTTCCATACCCAAAGACTCCAAACTGTACACTGCTAGTAAGCCACCGCTATCATTTCATCCTTTGTAAGTCCGTCCGTAAGTACGAGTAGTAGTATAATTTAATGTAAAAAAATATTTTTTTTAAAACCGACTTCAAACACCCACGCCACTACAAAGTATATAATTTATTGTTGATTTTTTAAAACCGCTCGACCGATTTCGATAAAACTTAAAATAATTTTCCAAATCGGTTCAGCTGCGTCTTCGAGTAATCGGTGAACATACATTAAAAAAAAAGATTCCGACGAATTGAAATCCTCCTCCTTCATTGAAGTTTGTTAATAAATAGGGTTTCGTACGCGATGAGTTACTGTATTAGCGCTTCCATATTAGGGCTTTTTGTGTTGCGGCATCTATATTGTAATTTTCAAGAATAATTTATATTGTGTGGTGGTACGGAGCCCTGCGTGCGTGAGTCCGACTCGCACTTTGCAAAGTTATTGTTATAATTATGCACCGTGGTTAACAGCAACGGACGCCAAATGAATTTTAATGGTCGGTAACACCGTGTTACACTTCATAAATGGTCGTTCTTTTCTTTTTTATGGCTTCGGAGAATGTTTACTCTTTTAGAAGAATACTCGATTGCATAACGTCATTACGTGTGAATAGAAAATATAACTAGGTATTGTTAGCAACGCTTGGTAAATGGCACGAATTGTTACAATTTATCAAGCAATTGCTAAAAATTTCAACCAGTGAACAATAACATCGTACAGTTATCAGTTATCAGTCTTACTAGCTTTTGCCTCCGTAACTTAGTCCACGTAGAATTTTTTTGGGGTGAATTTTTCAAAAATACACGTAATACGTATTTTCGTTACGTAATCGTAAAATACGTAAATCGTTATTTTCTTGATTTTTAATTTAAAGCCCAAATACTGAGTTTCTTGGATATAAATTGAAAGATGACGGGCTTCCATTCGAATTGTCATCCCCTTTGGGGGTGGAATTTTAAAAATTCTTTCATAGTGGGTGCCAACTAGGATAAAATGAACCTACTGTAAAAATTTGAAGTTTCTAACTCATATGATTTAGGCTGTGCATTGATAGACCAGTCAGTCAGTAGGACAATTAGTCTTTTTATAAGTATTGATTCCTCATATATTTAGTGTCTCGTATTAACTCTGTCTCAAGTCCGAGCTAAGTCCAAGAGCATGCTCTATAGATTTCAGCCTTAGGGTGAGATCTATAGATCGCACTCCCACTCAGCTCGGACTCAAGTCTGATTTAAAATGAGAGACAAGTTGGTCTTGACATATTTGTGCCTCATTTTAATTCTATCTTGAGTCTTGAGCAGAGCCAAAGTACTTCCGAAGCCGAAGATCTATAGATATCAGACTAAGACACGTTAACTACCAACCGCACTCATGAGTTGTGATTTATATTTTTTTTAATTCGCTAACGAAGCATTAAACTGACTCAGAGATTGAACTTTCTCAAGAAACCTTATAGTTTCACCAGTCCGTCCGTCTGTCCACGAATTTTCTATTCTATTCTCGAAATATGAGTCTCTTGCAACTCATACGCCTGTTGCTGATTACTTGACAGTATGCGACCAGCTTTATGTATCACTAAGTCAAGGTATTCAGGTCATTGTTCTATTGGTATAGGCACGGATTTTTATCGATAGCAAAAAATTACACCGTGTTTTTATGAAATTAACGTATCTACGTGACTTATTGTATGTATTACTTATATGTCATGCAATGGCGTTGAATTTTCTGCTTATTGTTGCGTCAACAATCGGTCGCGTGGTTAGAGTATGTTTGAAGAAATCGACGTATTTGTGAACACGTAACATAAGTGTGCCAGAGGAGTATGTATAGGACAAAGCAAGAAGTTGAATAGATACTAAAAGCATGGTAAGAAAACGAAGATAAAGTCTTTGCTTATCTTGTAATTGATCGATTGAATATTGGTATCTTATTAATATAATTTATCAATTTTTTCTTCGTGTAGACGTGATATTCGTCAGCAAAACCGTGATAAATCCGCGAGCTAAACAGTTATGCAACTCAAAATCAATATTCTGCAATTTGCCGAATATGCCGACGTGATTCTGGCATATTAAAAGCATTCTCAAAGTTACTGCGTCATTTCAGCATGGATATTTTCTTTGTATGCAAGTGCCTTCGAGCGGCTTAATTTAGAGCAATTTTCGGAAATGTTTAAAGTTTAAACCCTTTTGAGAAGTAACTGTAGAGTGAAATTCAGTGGAAAGGGGTGTTGTGTTTGTTTTCAAGGCTCTTAGCTCTTTCTTCACTCTTCTGAGAGTTAACTGTGAACTGTTGTTTGTTTTGTTGCAGTATGTGAGATGTCTTTATATATTTTAATGGTACGTTTGATATAGTAATATTTATTTTGATTAAAGAGTGGAAACGATTATGGTCCGATAACTTTTTTTTTTTAATCTTTTAATTTATTTATTATCTTATCTTATCTTATCCTTTAATTTATTTAGAACACAAAGAGATTCTTGCGAGAGACCTATGTCGGGCACCTACTGTAAAATCGGTTAACTGTAACAATAACTATCACAAAAATTACCATCAATTTGTTGCTGCAACGAAAACGCTCACGATTCATGATGAAGTAAGTTGGTTCGCCATTTCGCAAAATCAATAATATAGTATTGAATATCGCCATAAATTTAATCGAACAAGCATTATTATCATATCGGCGTTATCAGAATTATCAGTTACCACTCCAGCACGTCCTGATAGTGTTCGCTTTCTACACGTCTTGTTATAAATAATATCAAGGGGAAATTTTGATAAAGGTTCTTACTTCTTAAGACCTAATAAGTATTTCAGGGTGACTTTGTCATAATCTTAGAAGTAACTCACTTTAGAGCAGAGGTTCCCAAACTTTTTTTGCTCATAGACCCCTTTCAAAAGTTTGCTGGTTCCAGTGGACCCCCTGCAGCTAAATTTCTATCATATTTCCAGTCGACAAAAAATGTGAAGATAAATTATGAAAATTGGCGTTGCGAGTGAGTTCCAACCAAGAAAACAACATTCTTTGAAAAAAAAGAGAATTGATTGGTAAATTAATTAATTGATTGTGCTGTGAGTGGATGTCAAAAGTAAAGTTGACCATTCAAAAAGAAGTGATTCCATCTCAAGCTTACATTTTTGACATCTACTCACAGCACAAAAACCAATCAATTCTCACTTATTTTATTTAGAAAACTCGGAGTGGTAAAAATAAAAAAATAGTATATTTTCTTGTGTTGTATTTATTCAAATACTATGTAAGTAACTATTAATTATTATTATTGTTATCATATTTTACAATATTATATTAAGTAAGTATAGTAAATCAAAATATTAAAATTGTACCTACTACTAACTCAATGGGAGGGATGTACTTGATGTATTGACAGCAAATTATCAATATTTGGCTTTAGTTTTGTTAGGAATAACCGCAAATCTCCCCGTTCTGTGATATTCAATCTGCTCCTTTTTTTTGTTAAAAGGTTTGTTACGGCACTAAAACTTTTTTCGACAAGATACGACGAGGGAAACGCTATCAAAAGCTTTCTCGCAATTCCCCACAGTCCAGGATATTTTTCGGGTATTTCTGCCTGCAGCCAAAATGTTTGATACCCTCTTTTAAATTTCACCTTCAGCTCCTCATTAGTGCTAAGCTCGACTAGCTCCTCTTGTAATATCACATTCTCCACTTCCGTTTCATCAAATGGATTTATGATCCATGGTGGTATTTCCATTAACAGAATATCTTCAAATCTTATTTTGAAGTCATCATGCAGGGCGATTAAATGTTGAACGTAATCGAATCGTAATTAATCGAAACCAGATAAATTTTCGTGGACCCCCGCTTACGAATTGTGGACCCCCATTTTTCTGTCACGCCAACGTAGACCCCCGTCGAGTCTCCCGTGGACCCCTGGGGGTCCACCTGGACCACTTTGGGAATTACTGCTTTAGAGCATTCATTGACCAATGCTCTAAGAACCTCACAAATGATGGATGATGATGTATGCCACGAAGCCACCTGTTCTTCCTCTAAAGATAAAAAATTATCGAAACTATTGCGTATGCGTCGTCGATCAAGGTATGTGGATTATCGTTCTTAGTACTTACGCATATAATTTTATCCGTCGATGAGTTTAAAACAATGTTTAAGAATACAATAGACAAATGACAATAAAATACACAAGCTATAAATGCTTATTTGTTTATTTTTATTATAGCGCGGTTATTAATATCTGAGACTTCAACGTAGTAGCCTATAGTTGTGTTAGGCTTCAGTAGTATTGAAGCAAGTAAAGCTAGCTGGTAGCATATTAGCTTTTTCCCCATAAAACCCACGGGAATCCTCGGATTTTCCGGGATAAACGGAAGCCTATGTCATTGAGCAAGTCCTTATCTATACCCATGCAACTCTTATCGATAAGTTACCCAGCTAGTAAGTTATCAAAAAAGTCGATACATTTTTTTTTGAACAACAACAAGGTTGCTTAGTAACTTATCGATATATCACAGATGGACTGAATATAGGAAACGGGCGTCAGTCGTTAAAACCAATTTTTGTGTTCTTATCCTAAACATCAGTTTGTAGTATATTATGCATTTACATCATTGCTTTTTTCACTAACTAAAACGCTTCGTATAAAATAATAACGAGTGTTATCGTCAGTAATTGTCGGTATAGGCGTGAAGCTGATCTGTGGGAGAGATGACATCTGGCGCTGCTGCTGTCTACGCTTTGATATTATTATTTAGCGCCCAAAATTTAAGGGTAATGTTATTTTTGGACCGTGATACACTTGGGCCTTTAAGTGTTACATTTACGTTTATAACTACGTAGGTATGTTTATAGGATACAGAAGTCTATCACTGATTGATACATGCAATCTACTTTATTGCTCACGATTGAACTGTCATAATAATAATTATCTTTTGTTTCCAGGTAAGATCGATAGTTGTTTCTACGAAAGGCAAGTAATGAAAAACGCTCACTCGACCCTTTTAGCATTTACGATCACCGTTTTATCGCTTGACGTAGCTCTATTGAGATTGAACCCTTAGCTAGGTACATAAACATACACACAAACGCGCCGAACTGGGTGACTTTTGTTAGCCCATAAGTTTAAAAACTACACTCTACTACATACATACGTAATACTACTACAACTCTATATTTACATTTAAATATATACTTAAGCTTAATTGAGTCTTTAATTTAAATACGAAATACTTCCTTCTTTGTTTTTAGGGTTCCGTACCCAAAGGGTACCAACGGGACCCTATTACTAAGCCTACGCTGTCCGTCCGTCCGTCCGTCCGTCCGTCTGTCAGCGGGCTGTATCTCGTAAACCGTAATAGATAGATGAAATTTTCACATATTATGTATTTCTATTGCCGCTATAACAACAAATAATAAAAATTAAATTAAATTAAAAAAATTAAATTAAAATATTTCCATGGGTACATGGAAATATTTTTATTTAATTTTTTTTTAACGGAACCCTAAAAGAGCGAGGCCCGACTCGCACTTGGCCGATTTTTTAATTAAGAGCCAGAACACCAAGTTTCGTGGATATAACTTCAAAAATTTCTTCGACAGACTTTCATACGAACTTACATTCCCTATTTATCCCCTTTGGGGGTAAAATTTACAAAATCTGTGAAACAAACAATTCTTTATAATATTTAATTGAAAGCCAAAATACCAATTTCATACCTATAACTTGAAAAATAACTCGAAAAATAAAGAAATCTCAAAAAAAACCTCTTTATATAAGTATAGTCAGATACATAACATTTTCCATAAAAGTAATATTTTTTAATTTTTTTCGCTCTTGAAACGTTTATGTCACGACTCACGTGACACGTCCTATGACTTCCTTTTTTTAATTTTACAGCTTTGACAACACTTCAAAAAAAATGCCGGCCAAGTGCGAGTCGGACTCGCGCACCGAGGGTTCCATACTCCAAAAGTAAAAGTAAAACGATAATATTATATAAATTTGCTTATTCATCGTTAACTTTGTTTGTAGAGGTTTATTGTTAATATAAAAAAACTATGCTAGTTAGAGCGTTGGTTTTATTTTTCCTGTAAAATATACATAAACCTCTATTGACCATAATTATTTCAGATTTTTCAATTGGTAAACTTCGGAGATAAGGGGGGGGGGGGGGGAACGGTATTTTTTTCGACATTTTAGCCGATTACTCAAAAACTATTATATCTAGAAATAAATAAAAAACTGTTTTAGAATGCACAAGTGAAGGCCTTTCATATGATACCCCATTCGGTATAGTTATCTTACTTTGAAATTTCAAACCCCTGATTTTCCCCCTTTTTTAATCAAACTAAAATAATTTTCGCGTTGTTTTTATTTTTCCTGTAAAATATACATAAACTTCTATTGACCATAATTATTTCAGATTTTTCGATTGGTAAACTTCGGAGATAAGGGGGGGGGGGACGGTATTTTTTTCGACATTTTGGCCGATTTATCAAAAACTATTATATATAGAAATAAATAAAAAACTGTTTTAGAATGCACAAGTAAAGGCCTTTCATATGATACCCCACTCGATATAGTTATTTTACTTTAAAATTTCAAACCCCCGATTTTCCCCTTTTTTTAGTAAAACTAAAAATAATTTTCGATTTTTCTTTATTCCAATGATTTTGGACCACTATTATACACAACTATGCCAAATTTCATGTCGATAGCTTTAATAGTTACTGAAATAATCGACTGTGACAGACGGACGGAGAAAGTCTCACCATAAGGGTTCCATTTTTACCATTTTGGTATGGAACCCTAAATTAACATCAATTGAAACACTTCAGTGAATATCTAATTAAAAGCCAAAATTTGTAGGTATAAGTCTAAACAATTAGTCACTTGCAGCTGCTAAGGCAAAACAGGAAAGGCCAATTTGTGAACTTCATAACAATCATAAAATCAACTTTATCACTAGAGTTTTAGAGTTGTATATTAGTTATATCTTAATTAAGAGTTAGAAGAAGAGTTATTTGTTTAGTTCACGGCTCTAATTACAATAATAATGAATCGTCCTAACAGGCAGTCGTCAAAGACTTATTTGACTACCCTTACACCGAAGTGTAAGAATGAGGTTCAGTGTCCCATGACCATGAGAGATTAGCATTTATTATTGTTTATTACTTAGCTTCAGGGCTTATAAAATACATACCTATATTAAATTTAGTTTAATTTATCTATGATCAATTATATCAAGAATCGGATAATTAGTTTCAACTTTCTTCACACTTACGAAGTCGCTTAGCATCACTGTGGCACGTTTTTGCCTGGAGGGTGGCAAGTGGCAACTGGCCTTTAAGAATGGTACGTTAATCGCTATAATACATAATATTATGAGTAATAGTCGTAATTGCCACGTACAACGCAAATTACAACATAAAGTGGTGCGCTTGTTAAAAGTAATTTTCAAAAACTCTGCTTAGACAGCCATGTTTATATAGGTTTATGTACAACGGTATGATAAACGATTTCTTTACATAGGTACTATAGCCAGTGAGTGCAGTAGCACTTCCATAAATTTTATTGGTCCTTATCGAGATTAGATTCGGGCGATAAGATGAAGGAAAGTATCTATCGTTTGTGCATTGAAAATTTTTACAAAATTATTATTGTCCAGTTAGACATTGTACGTATGATCAAACCATACGGATTCCGTGTAGAACGTCTAAAAGTAAAACATGAATGCAATGCATCACATTATAAAGGTTGAAAGACAGATAGGTACTATGATCTCCAAGAATCAAAATTCTAAAATACGCTACCAAATGAATGGTATGCGAATCTTGGTAAGGAATCGAATGGTATGACAATCTAACTGAATAGAACAAAGGAAACTGTTATAATCTCTGGCCATGATGCTTCGCTAGTGACTAACTACAAGTTTACTACCTACCACGCGTCACCAACTAAAATTATTCACCCACTTGAAGCCACGGCCAATAAAACTGGTGTAATGTGTGAGTGGTAAAATAAAAAAATAAAATTCTGGAACATTTCCAGCCGACCTTGGTCTGCTTAGAGCTTAGACAACTCACGCGCACAATTTATAGAGCCGCCCTACTTAGAGTGTCTATACGCCTGGTGGCCATTCCAACAATAGTCTTGTAAAGTCCGGGTTGAATTTATCTGTTACGTCATAATAATAAATGTTTTTGTACATTTTAATGTGGACATTAGCTAGATAATTAAGGGCTTCCAAGTAAATTAAAGTTATATAACATTTTTAGTCTTTTTCGCTTACATGACTTTCGGACGATTATTTATAGAAGCGAACTTTACTTCGTGGAATCCGATAACCTATTACAAGAAATATTCAGCCTATATATGTTATCATCGTCGCAAGTGCTTGTCTGAGTTTGCCATAATTTTCTCAAAGGTGTTTAAAGTCCGCCAATCCGCATTTGGCCGTGGTAAATTTTGGCCTAAATCCTAGAATAATTCAATATTCAATTCGAGATCTCATCGACCTGCATCCCGTTGTGGACTGGTTGGGTTAGGTTAGGTTAGATTAGATGAACAAGAAATATGATAACAAGTGTACTTTTGATAATCGTAAAGAAGTAAGTTACTTTTCTCTTTTATAAAGTAGGTATGTACCTAAAAGTCTGATGATTGTATTATCCTGTAGAACAATTTAGGTTTCAATTACTATTAATATTTTTGGGGTATTTAAATATGTGAGTATATAACAGTAGTTTATTATTAAATAAGAAAGCGCGTTTTTAAAAATATACCTAATCTGTCTTCAAGTTAGTATGGACTATTGCAACTTTGTAATTTTCTCAAAAATTGTACGGGCTCTTTTGACATTAACAATGTTGCTTGACCCGATTTCACCAAACTTTCTTTCTTCTTCTCGAAAATAACGATACCAGGAATAATTATTTTAATCTCCTTGTTTACTTCTGCTCAGTAGTAGTGATTTACTTGCGAGTAGCAATTTTAATCCCAGATTAGAGTAATTTTAAAACATAAATGGGTTTTATTCTTCGAATAACTGCTAATTTACTCTCGAGTAAGATTTATTCCATGTTGTTGAAATTGGGACAATATCGACTTATATTATATACCTATTATATATAGTAGATATATAAAAGAACTAGTAGGGCGCGTGGGTGCGCGGCCCGCAAGCGGACCGCGGTTTTTCTACTCGTCTAGTAGACTTTCAGCTCCTGATCATTTTCTATCACAAAACCACTCTTCCATCTTTTATACTCTCCGAGATAGACACCGTTGAAGTTTGTATGGCCGCCATCTTGAATCCGCCATTTTGGATTTTTTTCAGCTCACTGCCAATTGGATGAGATTTCGAGTGACTTTTGTTCGAGCACCCCCACCTATCTACATTACCATGGCCGTGCTCCTCACCCACCTTCCAAACCCTCGATCATCATATGTCATCATTTGTCATAATGAAAATTCTTCAATAAAAAAAAATCTTGAAAAGGAATTGTATCAAAGTCGTGCATGATTCCCGGCTTCTAGTCTCTTCAATATTCGCCATATATTTTTGTATGAAGAAAAAAAAAATTCCGCCATCTTGAATTTTTTTTCTGTTCGTCAAGTAGACCTTAGGGTCTTGATCAGCTTTTGCCAGGAAACCACTCTTCTATCTTTTATACTCTCCGAGATAGACACCGACGAAATTTGTATGGCCGCCATCTTTTTTCCGCCATTTTGAATTTTTTTTCAGCTCACTGCGAATTGGATGAGGTTTCGAGTGACATTTGTTCGAGCACCCCCCACCTATCTTCAATACCCTGGCCGTGCTCCTCATCCGTCTCCGAAATCCTCAATCATCAGCTCTCTCCATAATTTTCCTCCGAATGAATTTTTGTCCTCTATACGAAACCATCGGTGGAAAAAAAATTTTTCATACAAAATTTTACAGGAGAGGTGATCAATCAGTCAGTGAATCAGTGAATCAGCACGAGCAGCTATATATATATTAAAGTGGTGTTAGTTACACTATTTATAACTCAAGAACGGATGAACCGATTTGGCTGAAAATTGGTGGAGAGGTAGCTTAGAACCAGGAGACGGACATAGGATACTTTTTATCCCGTTCGACCGCGTTTCCGTCAAGTCACTATAAAACGTGGTTTAACAAAAATGCATCTGACATGGAATAACAAAACGCAAATGACAGTGGAATAACAAAACGTAAATGACAGCTAAACGTAATTTTGTCTTTGTTGGTTTGTCCGTCAATCACGCTGCAAAAATACCTACGGATTGACGTGATTTTTTTAAATAGGTATAGTTGAGAACCTGTAGTGTAAAACATCCCGGAAAATCAAAGAGTACCCTCGGGATTTTAAAAACTGAATCCACGCGGACGAAGTCGCGGGCATCAGCTAGTTATAGATAGATGTAATGTAGGAACCGGGCGAAACTGCATAATTATTAATTAGTCACTTCTCGTTTAAACAAAAGCGAAACTTAAGTAGTCAAAACTTAACCAATCAAATAGTAAGTCGGAATTCAATAAACGTGATTGAGACTTTGCAAGTCTTATTATGTAATTTGTCGTGTGTTTCCATAACGTACCTACGTACTTATTTGGAAAAGTGAATGTACAAATGATTTACGTTATGGGCCGAAACGCAAGTTGCGAATTGATTCATCCTTGTTCCGTAATAAGTTTCGGCTTTAATGTTACGACTTATGATCAAAGTTCCGAATAACTTAGATCGTTAGTCGTAACATTTAGATATGTGAAAGATGTTTCCTATGAAAACCTGTCAATCAGCCTGTCTGTTTGGTCACAATTTATTTGTTAACAACATCATACCTAAAGGTTAGCGACTATGATGAAATGTTTTAAAAGTATAAGCATAGAACTTATAGTATATACATACAATACATATAGTGATTACATACTCATATTTACTTATTAGTGCGGTCGGGTTAATAAAACAAAAAAGGTTTTTAAGCTAATTTTTTAGGGTTTCGTACCCAAAGGGTGCCAACCGGACCCTATTACTAAGCCTCCGCTGTCTGTCTGTCCGTCCGTCCGTCTGTCAGCGGGCTGTATCTCGTAAACCGTAATATGTAGGTAGACAGTTGAAATTTTCAAAGAGTGTGTTTTTCTATTGCCGCTATACCTACTAACAAATAATATAGTGTATTTCTGTACTATATAGTGTATTTCAACAACAAATACTGAAAACACTGATTTATGAGGAGGTTTATAAATAATTGTGGCCAAAACAAACTAGCCTTTTTCCCCCATATGCTAATTTAGCACTATCTAAGAACTAAGATATTTAAATATCTATCGCACCTGGCCGATTTTTTTATAATTTAAAACTCTGTAAATTCAAAATGGCGTCTAGCATGACAGCGGCATTAGTTCGCCATTTTGAATTAAGATTAGACTACCTACCAAGTACCAATCATTTCCCGTAAAGCTTGTGAGGACATATTATTGCGATAGGTGATAATAGGGTATTTGACTATAATAAAAATATCGTTTCAACTGGTGTCATCCTAAAAGATTATTATCTAAAAACATTATTCCATACGACAAAACTAAAAAATAAAGCTTTATTTAGTTAGAAAACATTAAATAAAATTGCTATAATTCTGGCCATGGTCACGTGATCGAAAACGTTCCGTGATCTCGAATGACGTCACAGTCCACACCACCTATGGAATTCTCATTTTGTCAATACATTTCGACGTGTTTGTGCGGCGTAATAGGCTAATTTCGTCTGTTTTCATCGTTACTATTTTATTAAATACCAAATAGTATGCGACACGCGGCCTAAACACATATTATAAAATTGTCATTGTTTGAAATGTGAACTGTTACGTCATGAGAGCAAATGGAACGTTTCGGCGGCAATTTATTTTTTTGAATTTATTTCTCGATTTTTATGAAAAATAATGAAAATTATGCCGAAATATATGTTTTGTTAGCTTCAGCATAGCATTATTAACAATTAGATGATAAAATAAAGATGATTTTCTAAAAGTAGTCAAATAGCCTATTCTTGCACCAACCCTAGCGACTGTATGTATAGCAACGTGAATCGTAACAAGTGGGACGATTTTCTTCGACAACCAATTTTTTATCGATATTTTATGGAATACTTAATTGTATTCCATAAAATATCGATAAAAATTAGAATAATTGTCGATAGGTAATTAAGGAAATAGGCTCCTTGGGTTTGGGTGTATTATAGAAATATTATCGATTTTATTTAATGGATTGTCTAAGAAAACTGTTAGACAATCCATTAAATAAAATCTGTCTGTCTGACTGTTGCGATGCTATCGATCGGTAGAACTAGAGTTCTAATAATAATTATGCCAAATACCACCCACATAATATGAATTTTTTATTTGTACTTAATCGATTAAAATAAAATTTATTTTAATCTGTTCGGCACATGTTATGAAATAACAAAGGAATTGGGTCAACTAGGCTGCGTGAGAGAATTCCCACAAGCGACTTACGTTATACAAAATGTAAGTTCTAAAAATAAATTTATTTCGCCCGTGGCACTGCCCCATCGTCGGTTAAACTAAACAACATGAAAGAATACTCTGAAACCACAATTAGTATTATTGGCAAATTATAGACCACAACACAAATAACAAGCACTTTTAGTCTAAGAACCTATCCTTACTAATATTATAAATGCGAAAGTGTGTTTGTTTGTTTGTTGGTTTGCTGGTTTGTCCTTCAATCACGCCGCAACAGGGCTGCGGATCGACGTTATTTTTTGCATGGGTATAGTTGAGAACCTGGAGAGTGACATAGGCTACTTTTTATCCCGGAAAATCAAAGAGTTCCCGAGGGATTTTAAAAACTAAATCCACGCAGATGAAGTCGCGGGCATCAGCTAGTTATAGAATATATTTAATATCTATTCTTAATATACCTATATCTTCTAAAGCCTTCGCACATTAGACGTAGAACGTATCGATCAAGGAGGCGATATGACGAATCTAATTGAAAATATAATTTTAGGAACAAAAAAATTGGCAGTCATATTGACTGCCGATAGAAGTGAAAACTAGATTTGCTAATAATTAAAAATAAATATAAAATTTAAAAAAGATATAAATATAAAAATAATTATAATAATAAATAAATTATAATAAATTATAATAATAAATAATAATAATAATAAATAATAATAAATAATAATAAAATAATAAATATAGCACACTTACGACATCTAAGTGAAATATAAAGAACTTCAAGAGTAGTAGTAACAAACAGCTGTCTTACGTCGTAAAATATTAATCATGGAAGTTTGTGGTCATCATCATAGATGGCGCAGTCAGTTCAATTGCCGTATTTATATACGACAATTGTACTAGCTTCGGCAGTACATATACAGTAATTAATTTCGACATCCTTATCATACCTGCCGTGGCTCTATTACAGGCGCCGCGCCGCCTACTTACCAAATAAGTACGGGTTCATACCCACCTCCGGTTACGGAAATTTTCTTTCTTTAAATTGATAAATATAATTAAAATAATTCAAGTTACACTTTTACAGTTCTTACAAAAATAAAAAAAACAAACAAAAACGTAAGCCGAAGGTAGGATTCGAACCCTGAACCAGCGAAGGGACTGAGTGAAACTCACTCAGGTCCCTTTGCCACTAGACCAACCAAGCGATGACGAAGCGTCTGAAATAATCAAAGGTAATAGTTGTCTACTCTCCATCCGTCTTACGCTTTTTCGATCAGGGTCACGTGTCCTGACGCGAGTTTATGATTTTATACCCATTACAGAAAAGTGCTCAACGCCGCTAAAGAAGTTTTCACTTCAAAAATCTAATAATATTTTAATGTGTTATACGTGTTACATAAAACTTTCACTTTGCTATTTGATTGAATATAATATGGTGGTTAGCCCAATCATATCATTATGGGACTGGATTGAAATTAACGTGCAATGGATGTGCAATTATAGAATGACAGCAAAATTGTTAATAACGGTTTCAATCACATTGATACCCCGTTCGCTTCGGTTGTCGCTTGAAGCCAACTTAGATAGTAGTCTTAGGCCGACTTGCACCAAACTGCTTAATCATGTTTAGTTAAATTTTATAATGCTGTCACTTTCTGACCATACTATTTCAGAGTTGACATGAGAAGGACAGGTATAGAAAATTTAACTAAACATGATTAAGCAGTTTGGTGCAAGTCGGCCTTAGTATATTTAATTTTTTTGTGTAACTATCTTTTGCTCGCGATAGAGTTTTTAAAATCCCGCGGGGCAACCTTTTTTTTTTTTGGAATAAAAAGATGCCTTTGTCACTCCAGGTCCTCAACTTGTCTGAACCGAGAGAGCCTTATAATAAGTATAAAATAAATGCGTACTTCCTCTTTGTGAAGTGTTATTTCTTTATTGATTAACATGAAAGAGTCGATATAATTATTGGCGTCGCTAAATCGTTAATTTTATATAATCTACAGCCCACCTAATAAAGCAATATAATTATGTAGGTAATACTTTCTTTCCTGTTTTGCCTTGCGGTTTACATCTATCGATCTATTTCCAGAAATCTAAATGATTATGATCAATATTATAAACCCATAGACATGTATAAACCACAATTTTAATATATTTTATCTACTCCAGCATCGAAAAGTTCCAATTTCAAATTTGACAGCTGAATCGAAATGAACCCTCTTTCGGTTTTGCTTCTCATTTCGATGCAGCTCGTTGTATGGGAGCTGAATCGAAATGGTTATCTTCTTAAAATAGGATACCTAAAGCTAAGGCTCTGAGTTCTGGCACTTTTGTACCGTTCATATGACAGCGGCGCCACAGGCGGCTGGTGGCGGCTTACGGAGTTACTTTTTGTTACTTTATTGAGCCTACAGCGTATTTTGTTACTGATTTTATTTTCCTTGTCGTAGATAAAATCTTGTATGCAACTGAACGTAATTAGTCATTACGATGCAGTTGCATAAATAGCTATTATCTACTCCAGCATCGAAAAGTTCCAATTTCGAATTTGACAGCTGAATCGAAATGAACCCTCTTTCGGTTTTGCTTCTCATTTCGATGCAGCTCGTTGTATGGGAGCTGAATCGAAATGGTTATCTTCTTAAAATAGGATACCTAAAGCTAAGGCTCTGAGTTCTGGCACTTTTGTACCGTTCATACGACAGAGGCGCCAAAGGCGGCTGGTGGCGGCTTACGGAGTTACTTTTTGTTACTTTACTGAGCCTACGGCGTATTTTGTTAATGATTTTATTTTCCTTGTCGTAGATAAAATCTTGTATGCAACTGAACGTAATTAGTCATTTTAATTCTCGTACTATCCTATTTTGATCGGCAAGCCTCGTATCAAAAAACAGCACTCGAATTAAAATGACCCTCATTACGATGCAGTTGCATAAATAGCTATACTCAGACGTCTTAAGCATATTTTATGACACTTAAGTGCAGATTTCAGCAACGTCGAGCGACGTTTTACCGAAGAATAAATTGGGCGTTCTGACAGTTTTTGTATTGAAAATACTGTCAAAAATATAAAATTTAGGCTCGTATAAAACTTACTTTACGTTGGTAAAATCAAGAAACTTGACATTCACAACAGTGCAACGTTTCTATGAAATAAACAAATTATTAAAAAAAAGTAAAGTCCCGACAATTTAATTCGCTCTCCCCTCACAATTTGAGGGCAAATCAGATGTTGCTGAATTTGTAATATTATGTACTTACCTACTAAATGTATTGTATATACCTACTACATGTATTATATAGTAGGTAAGTACATAATATTCCTCTTGCAGCTCGTCTCTTGCAGCTCTTGGGCCTCCTTTGAGCCTTGTAGCCGTATTGTATCTTTATCAAAACTTGTTCATTGACAGGCACTTTACGTACAATCACGGGTGTAGCCGCGGAAGAAAGGCAAGTCAAACAAAGAGAACATAAAGTCTAAAATTTACGAGACGCCTGATAACTCGACAAAAGCGACGGACCCGGTCGTGACTACAGAATTACTGTATGTACTAAGCATTAACGTTTAGCCTATGAGCTTTTCAATTTGTAAGGTTTATACTGTTATATATTATTTATTAAATTAGTATGAAGTTGTGATGTTTTATACTATTTAGAAAGTAGAATAAATACCACAGGTCATAAAATTCGTAAATATAAGATGTGACGCAGACGTTATACAAAGTAAATTATTATAAAATAGCTAATTACATTTTCATAGAAAATTAGACTCTTCGACAATCGACATTATATCTATTATAGATTATTTATTAGTGATCGAAGATTTTACCTCAATTCCAAGGAGGACTTAACGTTAATTTAACGCAAAGGGCGATAAATCATGGTCTTAAACACCAAAAAGTCGAAGATAACTAGTTTTTATTTGTACTTACTTTAATAATAAACTCGGTATTGCGACACAGTGTGTATTGGGTGTAGTCATCAAAAGTTAATAAAACTTTCTTCGTATCAATTAATGCAGACCATTTTAGATAAGATCCCGACTATTCGTTGTGCTTATCTATTACTTCTATCTTCAAAGTCACGTTGCACCACTTAACACAATTACTGAAACAACATTTTGAGAAATTCCCTCAACAAGCCATAGACAAATTGAGAAGGATGGACAAACTTCATAAAACTATAGATGGACGGATGACGTGACAAGAAAAAGATGAAATTATTTGATGAAATTATGTATTTTATTGAAAACTAGCTGATGCCCGCGACTTCGTCCGCGTGGGCAGAACCCCTGCAACATCAGGATTGAGGAGTTGGCTCTTGGAATAATAACTATGTAGTCTTTGCTTGGCACCTACAACAACTATTCATAATTGACAGTCAATAAATCACCACAATTTAGGTGGACAGTAACCCTACATCATCCGGATTGAGGATTTAGAACCCAGTTTTATGGGACCATCTGGCAAAGATTTTGTATCGATTAAAAAACGCAAATCGGTTTACAAATCACAGAGATACTGATATACATAGGTAGGAAAACACAACTCTTTTTTGAAAGTCGGTTAAAAAAGTAGCCTATGTCACTCCTTATAACATCAGCTATCTATCAGTGAAAGTCCCGGCAAAATCGGTCCAGCCGTTCACGCGTGATGTCGTGA
Source organism: Oeneis ivallda (assembly GCA_029955525.1). NCBI lineage: Eukaryota > Metazoa > Arthropoda > Insecta > Lepidoptera > Nymphalidae > Oeneis > Oeneis ivallda. Next base: position 7,233,379 of record JARPMR010000022.1, on the reverse strand, counting down.
CCAAGGGAAATTGGTATTCATTTGTATATATACATATATAGAAGATATATATATATATATATATATATATATATATGATACTATCGTTGACATGTTATACTAGTTGGCGAGGGTTTTTGAAAATCTCATGGGACCTCTTTGTTTTTCCGGGGTAAAAAGGTTGTTCGGTTACACGCAGTGTCCCTATGTTCCTCTTCAAGTCCTCGACTATACCCTTGCAAAAAATCACAATGATTCAATAATGCTCCGTTGCCACGTGATTGAAATGCACAAACCAACAAACACACTTTTGCATTTATGTAAAAGTAGGATTTCGAAAAATATTTATGTCTAGATTTTATTGGCCTTGAACGTAAGTTTTTTGCAAGCGAAACTTATCACTTGAGGTGCCTATCATCTGTCAATTCTTAAATTATGGCGAAGTTAAGTTTTTGATATGACCCGATAATTTTAAACACAAAATGACCTATTCCCGTGACAAAAAGTAACAAAGCTAAACTTTACAACGATTAAATTGTTACTAACAAATAAACTAAAAAAAAACACTTCTGTTATATGGACTGGATTACGGTCTGAATAAAATATTATTTTTTCGAAAAACTAAAATAATAAAAAAGTGAAAAGATTTCTCACTCTGTTCACTTTCCCCGTTTGATCTTTCAATGATTAATTTTTGAGGCTAGGCCCCAAAAATTAATCATTTTGTTTATTGTCTATCATTTGCTCTTAGTCTATGTTACTTAAAACAAATGGATGCAATTGAACTTCAACCTTCACCCACTAAATGTCAGGCCGGCCGTCTCGTTATACGTGGGTAATTGGAAAAATGTACCCGTCATCATTCTCATCACCATTTCATATTGTCGTACGTAGGAAGCTACTTTCTCTCGTATCTTATGTAGGGCTTCCAATGTTTTGTTTTTATGCGAGACTTTCCTGCTAAACTTTTAAAAAAATGAACATTCAAAAATTCGCGTAAATTTATTTCGCGTAGGCTTATTCGTGCCAAGTCAAAACTCTTGGACCGTTTCATAAAGCAAATTCTACTCAAAAGACCCGGTAAGAAACTCAGCAGTTTACAAAGCGGAGAAAAAATATATGTATAATATAAAAATGTAGTTAAAATAATTGTGTTCATTAGATAAATCGACAAAAGATTTATTTTAAAACCTCTAAGAAGTAAATAAGAAATAATAATGTAATTGTAATCTTTATGAAATAATAGTTTTATCTTCTTCTTTATTAACCGATAGACTTCCACAGCGGTTCCTTGCGACTCGTGTGATGTTGTTGGTTAACCTAGTGGGGGGACTGCCAATACTGCGCTTTCTCGAAAATGGAACATTTAGACCTATTTAATTTTAATTCAGAAATAATCCTACAAATAATGTAAACGTGGTTATCCTTGTTTCCGACAACTTTGCATGTGGTCTACCCACCTGATTGATTGTTTAATACGTCCTATGATTGATTGGCCGATTACGGTGTCGCATACAAGATGTAATGAATTTTTTATGTGTGACTTTTTACGCAAGACGTCTCATTATATAATGGACAGTAATTGATTAATCATCGATATGACTTTACAAGTTGCTCAGTGCACTTTTATTTATCAAACGCATTTGATACGTTTCGATGATGTAATTCAATTAGTTATTTCTTATGTGCACTGTGAATTGTGTCCTGTTTTATACTCTCCTAGATCCTTACTAATATTATAAATTGCCAAGTTGTGTTTGTTTGTTATTTTATTCTTCAACAATGGTACAACAGAACAATGGCTACCAGGGAAATTTGCGCGGGATTTTTAAAACGTAAACCCACGTGAAGTCACAGGCAAAAGCTACTTGTAATGCGTAAAGCTCACGTAGTTTAACGGGCGACCTAGAATTCGAGCTAAGTGAAGTTTCACTTGTTTAGAAACATCCAAATTTTCTAAGCAAGCGCGCTTTATATCGGGTCAGGATCACGTATGATCGCAGTCAAACGCTCGCCTACATAAATAATTACAAAAGTGTTTAGCTCGCGTGACGGGCTGACAATATTTATACATATATTATACTTATAGTAGGTATATAAAGTATACATAGCATATTTATTAATAGCCTTAATAAACCTGAAAAATAACACTGAAGTCTCTAACAAGGAAGTGGTGGTTTAGTGTGGCATAAACTGATGGTAGTGGAAACTAAGAGAACATAACTCCTTCGGTACAAGGTAATAGCAGTAGTATTTCAGTCAAGCCCGGTGAAACTGAACTAAACCACTGACTAATTGTTAATGACTTTTATGGGAAACGACAAATCACTTGGCAGCGCGGCTTTGCTTGTAGGGCTAAAACCGAACCGTTCCGGATTCATAGAAAATATGTCATCATTAAATTAATTAATTAAATGTAATACCCGTGTAGATTTAGAAGACGGAGAGGGATTTAGGAAACTAAACCATTGAATTTTTATAATTATGTATGCTTTGTTTTTTATTATGTATTGTATGTTTAAACACACTGGTAGCTATCACTAAGAATTCCCCACAAGCCAAGCGAATTGTTTTTGCCCCATTTGCTTCTACGGATGTCCGCTTGAATAAGTTTTTATGTAACTTTTTATGTTATTTTCGGCTTTGGATCATAGTTTTACATTATTATTTGTAAATTAGTAATTATCTTTATAAATTCAGCAGTTATAATGCTCTGAAGTGATAGCCTATAGAACTGCGATCTCCTATTCAGTGGGTCGCGGGTTCGATTGACGCACCTCTGACTATTCGGAGCGCGACGGACAAGTGTAAATTCTCCAAAGTAGACTCAGAGACGCTTCGCTCGGACAAATAAACAGTGGCTTTTATTAAGATTTATTACTCGGCCCTCAATGGAGAGCTTAGAGTGTTACGCTCGGCGATTACTATCTGACTTCTGATACCAATTGAGGCGTAACTTGGTAAACCATTTAGGTTATGCAAGCGTCTAAAGTGCTAAAGATTACTATCAGATGCTCGCGATAATAATGACTAAAATCGGCCATTATTTTGAGACCCTCGTATTAAGACCTGCTAGACCGGAATATATCGCAGTAACATATGACATAAGGTTTCATAATGCATGCATAATTTCTTTTGTCATTTTCGTCGTGTCAACTGGTGAACGTCTACAACTGGTCATACTGGACAATGAAAATAGGTCTTGATTACTACTGTAAGAAGAGATCTCAGTCAATCAGCTCTTAAATCTATAAATCTCACTAAAACTCCACTCAGATTCAAGATAGAGTTAAAATGAGACATTTATAGCAATACTTACTTACTTCTCTGTCTGAATTTGGAGCCGATTCAGAGCTCCAATCTGAATTCCTTTTGCTACTTGTGCTGATTTTAAAATGTATTCATTGTGAATATATTATTTAGGTCAAGCTGCAAATAGGCTAATAGCGCCAAAACTAAAAGCTGCTGATTTATCTTATTAAATTAAGATCTTCAATAAGCTTTTACGGAGGATATGGGGATAGTAATAATTAACTTACAATAGTAAGAACATTAAGGTGGAGACACTAATCTTTCTCGTAGCGACACACTGTTTTAAATGAAATCAAATCAAATTTACTTACAGAACGTAGTTTACCAGATATTTGAGTAATGTTTTATGGCCTCCCTTTATTACTACTTTATTTCTTATTTTATTCCATCATTGTAGGGGTTCAAGCAAACAAGTACGAGAAAAATGTGCGGTTTAAGACCGGTTCAAATCGTTGATTTACTGTGGTAATGTATCTTTGTAACATTGTCGTTCACTTATTCCTCTTATACATGAACTTATATCTCGGATATTATCTTAATATTCTTCATTGAATCACACAATATCGTAACCAGAGAATGCTTCATATTCTTAACAGAGTTTGATAATAATTATTGTCAGAGGCTATAATGTAGCTTTCAAATTAACTTTAACTACGCGTATTGTCGTTGAAATATTATTGAAGTCAACCCGAAGAAGTCAAAGTTTCGAAAAACGTCATTATTTGCCACCTCCATAGTAAGTCCATAGTGCAATACATGCTTAAACCTACAGTTGCCAGTTAGCGCTACAAAGTTACGCATAATCCTTCTGACATCCTGACCTCTACAACTGGATTTTATAAGTTAGGTTAATAATTATATTCTGTCAAGATACTAAGTTATTCTCTAGCAATTTTAGTGTCAGTGTTACAGTAACATGCAGATATTCGAGGTATTCTCAGTCGTCGTTGTCACTATGCTACTTGTAGGTCACACGACCTTCATTCCCGACTTCTAATCAATTCGCTAAAATGAAAATCGTTCACGTGATCTTTATTAAACTTTCGCTTGAGCTACCTGGTAATAAACTATGTCTTACTATGTATTCAGATTGTGGTTTATTAATGCTGAATTTACATAACAAGTTTACAGCCTTGCCCCTGACAAGTGAGAATATTACCAGAAAGGATTTACTGCGAGAAAGTATTTGGCAAATAATGGGAACTTTATATTTTTGTTCGATCGGCATCTTAAATAGAATAGAATGGAATAATTTTATATTCCAATAAACTTTTACTAAGTGCTTTCAAGTGAATCTACCACTGGTTCGGAATGCCGCTCCAACCGAGAAAAAAAACCAGCAAGAAACGTCATCATTATATCAGCATAAGGACGCCGCTATACCCGATTCTTAGCCTAAGATTTAGGTGCACTTTTCAAAAAATCAAAGTACATAGTACTTTTATTCAGGGACTTAAAATTATAGTTATGGTCACTAGAGCTGTGTTACTTGAAAGACTAATTCGATCTTGAATTCACTTGAAGATAAACATATTCTAATTATTATCTGTAAAAGTTTTCGATTCGGGGTTCGATCCGAGACTCGCATCTCTGACGCATTTTTTTATTCGATGCCAAGATAATCCATGACTGCGATGTCACCTGATAAGTGACGATGCAGTCTAAGATGGTAGCGGACTAACTCAGAAGGGTACGATAGTGTACACTGTACATTCAACCCATACCTACCCCTAATCTGTTTCTAGACGCCATCGTGCTGTGCATGTTGCATTTAATCCTGGGAGGAGGAAAATCCTCATGGTCAGGGATGTTGTAAAGTTTGCCAAACTTCATTAGGATTATTGACCAACGACCTACGGACTAAAAACGAACTTTCCATGTCCGCTCCAGGAACCATATTATACATATTTAGATATCATCTCGAGGTTGTCTTTTTAGGCGTTGTGTTTCTTTTGCCTGTTCCACTTTTCAAGTATTCTTTTGCTTATGACTATCTGTAAATTTTCTCAAGCACCTCCTGCTACCTTTATAAAGGCGCCGAGATTATGGTAATGGGTAGCCCGACGAAAGAACAATAGATACTTAAATATGAGCTTGTTAACGAGAAGCTTCATTAATTATATAATTTCACTAGTATACCGCACACTACACTACACTACGTGTGTAACACTTCGCGATAAAAATTTAGTTGCCATTGTTTTGCACTAATAATAACATGTTTTATTACGTTTCCCATGATACATGTAAAGTACAGGCGTACATCTTACATTGAAGCACTTGCAAACAATAAATACAGAGATAACATTTCATCAGTTAAAGTAAAACAACTTGAAGCATCATTCGAGGCGTGGGACTCGATGTTAGATACTGAATTGGCGACGTCACTGTGAAAGCTTCAGAGAAATCCTTTATGCAATTATAATGTTCTTTGTACAGTACCGTACATAGGAACTAGTCTCGGTTAGTTTATTGTTTCATCTGGTCAATCACTGGTATATTTTTTGAGAATTCCCCTCTTGCACTATTAATTAACGTCCGGTTCCTAAATTCAATCTATCTTGTACTTTATTGTCGATAAGTTACCCAGCAACTTTATTAGTTATCAAATAAGTCCATACAATTTTGGAAAACAAGGTTGCTGGGTAACTTATCGACAGATTATAGATAGAATCTGTCGTAGTATCGCTACAGTTATTTGAGTATTTTTAATACATAAAAAATACATGTTTACAGATAACTCCCGTTTAAGGCTTTAAGATGCGTGAAATAACCTTGAGAAACGGAGCCAGCGTAGACTTATTTCAACGTCACCGCCATCTAGCGGCTACGCTCGGTACTTGCTCGAGAACTCAGCAAGTACATGAGAGTACCTCAAAATATACCAACGATAAAGTAAATGTGCAGAGGGAACAGTGTTTATGTTATCCTACCTAGTATGTTTGGGCCTCACTGAGATTGATGTCACGTGCAGGTATTAAGAGTCTCCATTGCTTTAGCTTCACCTAGTAGGCGCCATGTACCATAACGAGCTTGCAAGTAGTTTATAAGTTCGAGGTAATTAATTCTTTTTGTTGTTATTCTTACCTTAATTATTTTTAATAAGTCTTTTAAAATCATTGTATTCTTTGATAGTTTTTAGGGTTTCGTACCCAAAAGGTGCCTTAAACCGGTAAACTCTAATAAAACTTGTCATAAAATGCAGCCACCAAGAGCTCAAGTTGGTACATTAAATAAATAAAATTGAATGTTGAGAGCTCTGTAATGTTGAAGGTTGTATATTTTTTAAGAGCCCTTATAAGTCAACAGTTTTGAATATTTTAACAGCAGTAACGTAGGAAACCAGGAGCCACTAGATAAAATCATAACTGATATTCTTTGAACGCCAAAATAATCTTTCTAGGCACATGAATAGCCTCCAGTTTTTGTTACGACAAAGAACGAGACTGAAGATACCAAGTACCTAGTCAATACGAGACTTTTTCATTCACAACTGAACAAGCCAAGGCACTCAACGCATTGTTTTACGCCAACCAAATATCTATAATCTGGAACCTTCGCAAATCATCAATGTGTTCAAATACGTCTGTTTGATTTCAATTCTAAGAACATGGAAATAAAGGCTTAAATATTGCATTAGATACAATTTTCTATCTTCAGTTTGCGTGATCAAAGTATAAAAATCTCGTTGTGTTACCGCTAGAGGCCGTTGCAAAAAAAATTATCGCGGCTTTTTACATTTGATGTTTAAACACAAAAAAAATTAACTAGTCTTTGTAGAGTTTAGTTATTAAAAATTCCCCGGGAGCTCTTGATTTTTCTGAGCCATAAAGTATAGCCTATGTCACCCTCCAGTGAAAAAAAAACCATGCACAAAATCACGTCGATCAGTTGTTCCGTTGCTGCATGGTTGAGTCCATACAAACACGCTTTCGCATTTCTAATATAAGTAGGGATTCTACCCAATATATTTTTGTAATAATTAAGAAACATTTTACAACCAGAATAGAGAAGATTTCTAATATTGCTAGAGGTATTTCTACCCTTAATTCACATGTCATGAGTAGATACTTTCTTTATACCATTCCGTATACAAATAATAGAGTAGAGGTTAATACAATTTTCTCCCCAAATATGGTCTACACACTTAAGTTGGCTAAATCTAGTGCTTTCTCTTGTGTCTGCTGATAATTTGCATAAAAGCCATTTAACGTAAAAGTTAAATCAAACAATCTTATCTTTCATTACATTGCATTGTTTAAATATTAATACAAAAAAAATGTGATACGCAATTAATCTAAAAGTAGTACCTACTTCTACTACTACTTAGTAAATCAAGGTATCCGTTGTTCTGTTGCTGGGTTTTTGCATATGTTGTTCCTTGTTGAGGATCTGGTTTAAATTTTAATGTTCATATCAGAGATTCCCTCGGGATTTTTATTAAAATAACCACGTGGACGAATTCGATGATGATGAATCAGCAAATGTTTGTTGTAAAATATGACTGAATCTATAAGTTTCCGCCGACAGAGAATAAAATAAAGAGGTTTATACTTTAACTACGACTTTGTACACGTATATTTAATTTTTTAAAATCTTGCGGGAACTTGATTTTCCGCGATAAAACGTTACGTTTATGCTACTTGTACTTCAAGTTCTCAACTATACAATGAAAAAATCACGGCGATCCGTAGCTCTGTTGCGGCGTGATTGAATGAAAAACCAGCAAACAAACAAACAAACAAACACAATTTCGCATTAAGTAAGATTGAACCACGCTCGCCCTTACCTTAATTAAGTATACGTGGCTGTAATGACTCTCTCAGGATGTAAAAGAAATGTAAATTCGGTGCATTTTGAGATTGAACAGCTGTTCGGAAAGGACTTTTTATCACGACTTGCCAAGGTGCGGTGTAGCACCTGCGATAGCGGATGCATGTGCTATATTAACTACCTGTTCTTTTACTTATTTATTTTGCACCTCATTTCGATGAAAATAGGATCCATTTTAAACTGTCTCCACGTAGTTTGAAGAGATTTTTTCACAAGATTTTTTGCGCCTTTTTTAAAAGCCTTTTTGTCGATTTCGCTATAGTAATTTAAAAGTCACGATTTAGTTTTTTCCGATTTTCGCAATTTTAACGTTTTTAAACAAATCGGATGTAAACGGAACTTACATAATATTTCAAGTTCCGATTACATCGCCTGATTTGTTTAAAAACGTTAAAATTGCGAAAATCGGAATCGGATTTTTAAATTCACAAAATCTAGTGTGAAAACCAAGTCAAAAAAAAAACAAAAGTATATTTTTTACGTACAAACTTCTCAAAATGTTAACGATATTTGTTAAGATTCTTTTTTTTTAATTCGATGACAAGTAGCCTTTTACTTCGATCTCAGCTGATGGTAAGTGATGATGCAGTCTAAGATGGTGGCGGGTTAACTTGGAAGTGGTACCTATGGCAGTGCAAATTAAACCCAAACCCATAATCGGTACCCTTTCGTATGAATATACATGGACAGTGTCAATTAAAAAAATCTCTCTTTATTACGTATTCACGTAATGAGAAGTAATGAACAAGCATGCAGAATGGGATAATTCGGTTCCGTCATGCGAGAACTCCCTCATCAGCTCTACAGTCTGTTTGGAGAGAGGTTACCATTATATGTAAACAAAACATACCGGACAGGACATTTCAGTTTCGCTAACACTATTTTCACTGTTCACGCTATAAATCACTCACAAACGTTTTATTTCCCGAAGCAAAACATTTTTAAGTTTATATTAAACACAAATGTAATTCAAATTATGCAGTTTACGATATTATTTTAGCATTAATCGAGGCACCATCGGAAAAAAAAAACACAGACTAATAGCCTAGTTTGTGTTTGACATATGAAATAGAACAAATCCCTAGTGCTGGAAATAAAACGTGAACCATAGAGTGAATGATAAGAACGAGCTTAGTCGATTGTAAAATCGGAAGTCGTATTTATTACGCTCGTAGATCCGTGTATTAAGGCAAATGGCAACCGGTTAGCGATGCGTGACTGCGAATGATTACTATTCGAATGACTATTCGAATAATTTACAACTACTACACTAGCGGCACGCTATGATGGCCGGTTTGACACATTACAATAGTGATGTGGAATGTCAATTTATTCTCGAACAAAAAACAATTAAGTTTTGTTTTTGTACCTGATTAAATAGGTTTAATAAAACAAAAATGTATATGTTTATTTAATTTATTTGAACGAACTGAATATTTGAATGAAAATGAATATACATACTTTATATGCACACAAGAAACATATGAATACAAAAGATACCAAAAAAGGTGCCACAAAAGGCCATAATTAATCAGATTCGTCCATACTACTATTTTCACTGTCGTCACTGCTATCATCACCTACATTAATAATTATATGTTCGTTTTCTATATTATCTATTTTCACATCTCTTTCATAATCTTCCCTTATTAATTTAACAGTTCTATTCACAACCTTTTCCCAGTCTCCTTTAGTCACATGTTCACAAGCTTCTTCTAATAATTTTAGCATTTTTTTGTGGTAAATGGGGGTTCTGTATTGTGTCTTGCAGCATATCCCTTAATTTGAGCCCACACCAACTCAATCGCATTATACTCACAATGGTAAGGCGGTAACCGTATAACTCTGTGCCCATGTTCTAATGCTATTTCGTCAATGACGTATCGGATCTTGGTTGGTTTGTTTTCTTTTAAAAGACGTACTAATTCCGCTTTTAACATATTCATGTTTGCATCTACGCCATTTTTACGAAGCCATGCGACGATATCAGCTTTCTTTTGGGATTGGGCAGGTGGCTTGTCAATTTGCATCGAGTGGTATGGGGCGTTGTCCATAATTATAATAGATGGTTCAGGGAGGCTACACAACATTGAGGTAAACCATTCAGTAAACTTTTCTCCATTCATGTCTTCATGATAGTCTCCAGTGGTTTTTGACGCAAAAGCCATGAGAGAACCTTCGACAAACCCGTTGATGGTTCCGGCGTGACAAATTATAAGTCGCGATCCTTTTCCTACAGGAACTTTGGAAGTAGATGCTGCTGTGTCATCGTTCCAAGAACGGCCTACAGTATGGTTAGCATTAAGCCATGTTTCTTCCAAGAACACAACATTTTGACAATTTTTGATTTCTTTCACTTGCCGTAAAAAAGTATACCTTGCCATCGCTATATCAAATCTTTCCATCAATATTTTGCGTTTGTTACATTTTTTGTATCGAAATCCAATGGTCTTCAAAATCTTCGTTAAAGAACTTTCCCCACCGAAGAATAATCCAGCTTCCTTCAGTGAATGCACCAACTTTTTTCTTGTTGGATACTCCTTCTGTAAATAGTAGCCGTAAACATGTCTTCGGATAGCATCGGCATCAAAGCTATCGATGCCTACGACTGGTTTTGCTCGTTTTCTCTTTTTTGGTGTGTGAAGTTTATTTTCTTCTGTGCCAGTCTCGCCATATTTTTTTTTAGTTATCCGTCTAACAGTTCGTTGTCCAATATTAAGCGCATCAGCTACGCGTTCAACCACTGACGTTATAGGTAAAATTGGCCCTCCATTTTGAGCTTCACGATCGAAATAGTTACGAAGGCGTATTACGAACTCACGTGTCTGACTATTTAGAACAGTTCTCTGCGTACGTTCGGTCATATCGACGAAATCCACAACAAAGGGCTTGAACAGAGTCCAAATTAACGAGCAAGGGTCAACAGTAATGCAGTATCAATATTTGAAATCCAAAGCCAGGTCAAAACTATATCACAATCGCATTGCACTGACAGTTTATACTTTTCGAAGCAACGTCAATTCGAAACTGCTTTGTTTTGCATTGAGCATTGACGCGAGTTTGCCGGAGGTAGTAGTTGTGCTAGCCAGCGATCCTATGTGATGATCGTATTAGATTCCATTTTTAAAAATTTTCAATTTAGAAAACCAAATGCCGAGTTGTGGTATATATCATATAAAAATAAAAATTTTACCTTTTGTATGAAACAGCTGATATTTTTTTGCGATTTCAGAGGTTTGTCCACATAGTGAAAATTGTTCATATTCACAAGTACATTCACCCCTTAAATGGTGCAAACTGATTTTTCTACACTTGTATACATTTTAGAAATCAATTTAATAAATAAATTTTGAGTCCTAAACCTAAAACTACATTCGATAAAATTTATGAATCTCTGCACATCACTATCGTCAATAAAGTAATACAATTATCTCCTTCAAAGTCGTTATCAATTAATACGGAACTTCATGAGCGGACAAACGTCAAACCGGCCATCATAGCGTGCCGCTAGTGTAATGTGCACATTTTCGAATTGAACATTAGTATTATATGCTCTATATAATGCTCATAATCGAATGACGACTACGTATTTTAATAACTCATCATGTTTCGACTGTGTTGTTCAGCGCGACTGGGAATCTTTCGCCAGGTTTCAGGCTAGTCGAAATGCCTACATGCCTACTACATTATTCACGACTCGGTTTCTCGGAAAGGAAGTGGAGACTTTAAGTAATGGTTTCAATTGTACGATTGGAATGTTAACCTGATTCTTTAAGTTTATAAATCTATTTCAAAATTGTCAAGTAGTTTAAAGTAGTTACTAATCACGGTAAATCATTCGATCAGTTCGAATATAATTCGACTGGCATCATTCACAGTCGCAAATCGCTGCAACCAGTCGGAAGCCAGCGCCAAAAATCAAATTGTATTCCGTCATTCGTTTCGCTGCTTCTCTTGATGTTTGACGTTTCGGGTGTTCTCTGGTGTTCTTTAGTTTTTGTTTTCGACGACTTGGCTTTTTTAACGGATTTTTGTTTGCTCTACGATTGGACTGTGACCTTGGACTGACGACTATTTGCTATTCTTCAAGGAATTCGTTTTTGCGCAAGATTTGGATTTTTCTGCATTTTTTTTGTTTAGACAAGGTAAGTAACTTGTTTTATATTATTAGCTTATAATAAAACTTAAATTATTTGCAAAACGTACCATATTTATGTCTATTCATCAAAAAAAAAATATAAACATTGAGCATATTTCAAGTTGTTAAATAATTTATAGTTAGTAATTTTTTACTTCTCTGTGCTAAATTATTCTTGTAAAATAAAAACATTGTCACTCCCTTTCTTATTATGAAAAAAAAATTATGTTGTGAACACAATAATTTATGAACTGTAAGATGCTTACAATCATAATAGGAGAAGGATTGTAATAACAAATATAATAAAAATAATATAAATAATAATAAAAATAAAATATTGTAAGGAAAAACCATTTATAAATTTAATATGTAATAAATTAAAATTAATTCAAACATAATATTTTATGTAACATTTACAGTTAGCTACAAATTTGAATATTTAAAATTATAGGATCCGTATTGAAAGGTCTTAATAAAATCGTTTCCAACATCACAATTCAGAAGAATATCATATTAAATAGTATTGGTAATCGATTTAAGAATGTATTCATTCAATCAATCGTTCATTCTCAACTTGTCTGCCAATGTTTCGCATCACTAGTACAGTGAAAATATAATCACGTGATCTGACGCCATAATTGTTTACGTATAATGGTAACCTCTCTCCAAACAGACTGTAGGAAGGAAAATAACGGTTCGATCGTGACTCGCGAATATACGAGTATCGTGAAAGTGAGGCTGTGTGATAATGTGTTACATTATGCATCTTTGTGTGTGAACTGTGAATGTAATGTGCGACCAAATGTTGTATGCTATGTAGCTTCCTTTATGGCGATAATAAGCTGTTGTCGTTCTTTTCTCTGAACATAATTTACAGTACCTGGGTGACCGAGCTTTGCTCGTTTTTTGTTTTTGGTAAAGCGTGTTTTTTGGAAATTAAATGTTTAGAAAATAAAATAATAATTATTATAATAAAATTCATAGGGGAAAAAAGTTATCGTCTGGACTCGAACCGGGGTTTTCTGGTTTCGGGACCGCCCGATTTCCTAACTGAGCTACTGGAAATTTATAGATTATGGCGTTTACCTTCGTATTCTAATGATATTGTAGGGGGTTTTTCATTGCCTGAGAACATGGATAAAACGACGTTTTCTAAAAATGAAACCTTGCTAGATCGATTTATCGCCCCCGAAACCCCCGCATACTAGATTTCATGAAAATCGTTGGAGCCGTTTCCGAGATTCAGATTATATACTATATATACAAGAATTGCTCGTTTAAAGGTATTAGATTTTAAAGCCCTTCACAAGTAGCTGTAATGCTCGTATACATATCCCACAAGCAATGATAGCCTAGTGATAAGTACAGTGGTCCCTTGTTCAGGAGTTAAGTAGCAAGTTCGATCCCGGGCACGAACCTCTGAATTTGCCCACCACTCTGGCCCTATGCAAATTGACAAACTTCACACACCTTTGAGAACATTACGGAGATCTGTCAGGTGTGTAGGTTTCCTCACGATGTTTTCTTCGCCGTTGAAGCATGTGATATTTAATTGTTTAAACGCACTATCTACCTCATTTACTTTCTCAAAAATATCCCATTCATATAAATTCTGGCCAATTTAAAGCTAATCATCATAAAATTTCTCTACAAAAAGATCAATAAGCAGCTCTAAAGGAGTACCATGCATACAAAGCAGGAACTTACGAAGAATGGATTGATAAGACGGGCGCAGTTAAAAAGCTACTAAAATACTAACAACTAAGCGAGATTGGATACCAAAGTTAAGCATCAATGGGAACTGCACGGAAAACAGAGACACAATTATACAAATAGCAACTAACTTCTACCAGGATCTATATCAGAACAAATCTAATATCAATACTCACTGGGAGTATGATTTCCCAAGTATGATAGAGTCACAAAGTCATAATTTTACTCGCACAGAAATAACTCACGGAATATAACACTTACAAAAAGAAAAAAGCCCGGGCCCAGATAAAATTGTAAACGAAGTTCTCAAAGTAGGCGAAATATGCACTCACTGTACATCTATGTATGCTCTTTAACCTTATTCTAGAAAAAAAAGTAATACCACATCAATGGACGGTGTCCGAAATCATACTTTTATATAAAAAGGGGGACCCCACTAACGTTAGCAACTACAGACCTATAAGCCTAATTAATGTCTTCCATATATAAACTTTTTTCATTCTGTCTTCTTAAAAAGATAAGGAGCATCATAGACAAGCAACAACCCGTAGAGCAAGCTGGATTTCGTCCAGGATACAGCACAATTGACCATCTTCAAGTGGTAACTCAAGTCGTAGAGAAATTTAAAGAGTACAATACCCCGCTCTACATGGCATTCATTGACTTCTTCTTCTTCTTTACCGATAGACGTCCACTGCTGGACAAAGGTCTCTTGCATGGACTTCCACAGGCCTCGGTCTTGCGCCGCCTGAATCCAGCGGCTCCCTGCGACTCGTTTGATGTTGTCGGTCCACCTGGTGGGGGACTGCCAACACTGCGCTTCCCGGTGCGGGGTCGCCACTCCAGCACCTTGGGACCCCAACGACCATCAGCTCTTCGAACTATGTGCCCCGCCCATTTCCACTTCAGTATCGCGACTCGCTTAGCTATGTCGGTGACTCTGGTTCTCCTACGGATCTCCTCATTTCTGATTCGATCCCGCAGGGACACTCCGAGCATAGCTCTCTCCATCGCCCGCTGAGCGGTCCTGAGCCTACTTATGAGGCCCTTAGTTAGCGACCATGTCTCGGATCCGTAAGTCATCACTGGCAACACGCACTGTTCGAAGAATTTAGTCTTCAAGCACTGAGGGAATTGTGGACGAGAAGACATCTCGGAGCTTCCCGAACGCTGCCCAGCCGAGTTGGATTCGGCGGTTGATCTCTTTCTCGAAATTGGACCTACCTAGCTGGACTGTGTGTCCCAGGTAAATATACTCGTCGACAATTTCGAGTGCAGAGTTCTCAACAATTACTGGGTGGAGCGGTGCATGAGCATTGGACATGATTTTCGTCTTGCTCATGTTCATTTTCAGGCCCACCTGTTGAGAAACCCTGCTAAGATCGTTGAGTATTGTATTGAGGTCTCTCAGAGATTCATTGACTATCAAAAAGCATTTGACACAATTTCTCATGACTCTATCTGGCATGCTTTAAAATACCACCAAGTCAACGACAGTTATATTGAAGTTATCAAAAGCATTTATAAACATAGTAAAAGCAAAGTTAAACTAGATAAGTCAGGACCGAGCTTTAATATTGATAGAGGCGTAAAACAGGGAGACCCTATGTCGCCAAAGCTTTTTATAGCTGTGCTAGAGCTGATAATTAGCCAGCTGAATTGGAGAAATGGCGGTATCACCCTTAATGATGAAAACTTAACCCATTTAAGGTTTGCAGATGACATAGTCATGTTTGCTAACTCAGCTGGAAAACTGCAAATCATGATGGAGGAACTAAAAGCACAAAGTTTAAAAGCAGGACTTGAAACTTACGACTTATATTGTACCTATCTATAATATAATAATAAACAATATAAGTCGGTGATCGCAGGATTGTAAGTTCTTGGAAAAAATATTGGTCCATGAAAGAAATATTTAAAAGCAATATGCCGCTCCGGATAAAAAAGAAAGTGATGGACTCTACAATCCTACCCACTTTGACATATGCGTGCCAAACATGGACTTTGACTGTCAAAAAATTGTCTCGCTGTCAAAAATCAATGGAAAGAAGCATGCTAGGTATAAAGCTCCTTGACAAAATAAAAAGCGAAGATATACGAAAGAGAACAAAAATCATAGACGTACTAGAGCATGTAAGAAGAATGGATGCATGTAAAAAGATGGGCAGGTCACTGTATGCGTATGGCAGACGGAAGGTGGAGCAATATCGCTACTCGGTGGAGAGGACCGCACTTCGGGCAGCGCACGACAGGCAGGCCGCTGAAGCGCTGGGCTGACGACATCGTGGCGACGGCAGGCCCAGAGTGGGAAAAGAAAGCACTAGACAGGAAACTATGTGAGAGTTTGGAGGAGGCCTATACCCTCTCGGGGCGCTAAATTTTCCAACTATTACTATATTTATATACTTAAGTTATTATGTAAAATTTAGCAATAAAGGCTTTATTATTATTATTATTATCTCATAAAATATATACCTTTTTCTTTACAATTGAGATGCATAAATACCTAGATATAAACTGTATCTGCGACTATGCACAGCTTGTAAGTTGTAACCAGATCCTATCGCTGATTTGAGCTAACCAGCACGTGACTTATAATTTCCAAGTATTTTATGTTGTCATGAATCGCCACTCATTGTTTTTATGTCTATTTGATATCTAATGTTTATTTAATCATTCTATCAATTTTAAAGTTGTATTGCGTTTGTTACTGAGGAAATCAAGCATAAACTTAATTTATGGGTGCTTTAACTGATATCGTATTAATTTCATCGAAGTTAGTTGGCATATGTTGTTGTACCTATATTTATATCCCATATATTATGATTTTATAAATAACTTACAACATGGGATTTTTCAAGGGGTGGACCAACAAAATGGTGCTACAAATCTCATCTGGTGGAGCATCTAGTGACTAGTGCTACAAATGTTCATGGGCGGCGGTAATCACTTAACACGAGGTGACCCGCCTGCTCTTAGGCTTGCCCGAGACTTCGTCCGCGTGGTGTAAGGTTTTAGAAATCCCGCGTGAACCCTTTGTTTTTGGGATAGTAAATAGCTGTATATGTCACTCTCAAGGACCTCAGCCATAGGTATGCGAAAAATCACGTCGATCACTTGCTGCGGTTGCGTGATTGAGAGACCAACAAACAAACAGACGATATCATTCATAATAATAACCGGTCGGTTTTAAAAAATTGAATAATATAATTAGCGTACTTGCCTTAACCGAATCATACAGAAATTATTATAATCAACAACATTACCTAAATTAAATTGTTCTCGCATACAAAATCTCATAAGCTGATCATCACGTAATATTTATTCCATTAGTTTTCAATTGAACGTGCCAGTTGGATGGCGTTAATCGCCAATTCTCTTGCACAATATATAATTTGCGGGTGTGAATCGCGGGTTACGACTGTTACGAGCCAGTACTCAAATTGTAATTTATTATAATCATAGCCTTAAAACTTCATAAGAAGCTAATTTATTTAAAGCTTTTTCTGAATTATGTAATACGTTTTTAAAAACGTCGTTACAATGAATGTCATAGAATTCTTGTATGGAATTCCACACTCCAAGGTCTTGTGTCACTTATATCCAGTGGTTTCTTCTTGCGTCTTTTCACTAAGGGTAAGACCTATAGATGGCTCTCTCACTCAGCTCAGACTCGAGACTGAGTTAAAACAAGACAGATTTATGTCAGAACATATTTGTGTCTCACTCTAACTCTATCTTGAGTCTTGAGCAGAGCCAGAGAACGATCTATAGATCACCTAAGTGTCCTAAGACACACACAGGTGAGACACGGCACTTTTCGTTATGGTGTCGTCATTCTAGCGTCTTTAATCCCATCAACTTCTATCAGTCTAATATTCTTCTATCACTTCTAATTCTTACGAGCAACTTCCTCCAACTTCGACATGTTGTTGATGCTGGTATACTTTTTCGGTCCTTGCTTATATGACTGTCGATCACGTCTTGACGTGAATAAAAAAGGCACAGCTTTTGTATAGAGAGAATAAAAAGGAAGGAGGAAAAATTGGGCTTAAAGTTCGCACTGTACCAGCTAAGTTTTAGGTCTTGTCTTCATATAGCTACTCCAGAATGTCTCCATATGAAAGTTTCTTAACAGAGTGTTTATTTACTGAACCCGCAACCACTGGGCGATTCGCATACATTACCACTAAACCGCCTCGGCTTTTCTTCTCTTATCAAGTTCTACAACCCCCGGCCAGTAGTTAGATACGTTATCCTCAAGGTAGGTGGCCTTGCAAGGTTGAATGCGTTCACTTCTTAGATGGATAGGTTTACCTACTACTTTTTTAGTATGTTTCTCAACTAATTTCCAATGTGTAAAAAATGTGCTCAGAGAAAGTCACGGGCGTCTTCTAGTCTTGTTCGAGAGTTTGGTATCGTCTCAACATACTCGTATACACTACAGCGAGAGTTTTTGCGCCCCGCCTTATATGCACATGAAATGTAGAGGCAGCTATGAAGGCACATTATCACCCATAAACATACATGTGCTAATAGCCCTGCAGGTTAACGGTTAGGCGAATTATTTACAATAATCATTTTGCTATTATATCGTAGAATATGAACAACGTAAAACATTATGTTTATTAACAAAGAAAGCCTCGGACTTTTAAGTAGGCGGTAGTCGCCCCCCCCCCCTCCCCCTACCCCTTGCAAACGTTTTATGTTCAAGGGGCATTACCATCAATCCAAACCATAATGTCATAATATTAAAGTTCTGCTTGTCAAGTGTTGGACGCTTGTCCGATTTCAACATACATGCACAAATAAAAGTCATTTTTGTACTTTATAATGAATAGCGTTTAGAATTGGCATTTTGAAAAAATATTAATTACTAGTTGATGCCTGCAACTTCGCCAGCATGGATTTAGTTTGTAAAAATTCCGTGGAAACTCTTTGATTTTCCGGGATAAAAAGTAGCCTTTGCCATTCTCTAGGTTCTCCAAACAAACACACTTTCGCATTTATAATATTAGTATAGAAAGGATAGAAGTGGAAATGGGCGGAGCACATAGTTCGAAGAGCTGATGTTTGTTGGGGTCGCAAAGTGCAGTGCTGAAACTCCGCACCGGGAAGCGCAGTGTAGGCAGACTTCCCGCCCTCCACTAGGTGGACCGACGACATCAAACGAGTCGCAGGGAGTCGCTGGATTCAGGCGGCGCGAGTCCGAGACCTGTGGATGTCCATGCAAGAGACCTTTGTCCAGCAGTGGACGTCTAATGGTTGACAAAGAAGAAGAAGGATAGAAGAAAATGAAAAACAGAATCTCAGGTTTCTATAGTAAATCACTTATTTTCAAGGGTACTTTAAGAAACAACTAATAAATAATTAACAAGGTAGTTATACAAACCTAATTTAATCTCAAATAGAATGACCGTATAATACTTACCGGATTTACATAACATCGAAAATATAACATAAATAAGCGCAATAAGTTATAAAAAAATCGTTACGACCGCTTATTGTAACAACATTGTCAAATCGATCGTTACCTAATACTTTCTTGTACATAATTAGGCGTTGTTTAACCAACTGTCAGCCTAAATGAATGTTTAGTTGTTCAGATGGGGAGATAAAAATTAAGATTTTCTATTAAGGTTAATCGCTACATTAGCTTTGTTGCTTGATATCTTTTCGTAAAGATAAAAATTAATAGTTATTTATTGGTGCATAATAGAGAATGTTGATTTTTCGATGATAACTTTCGTCTAGCTTGGTGGCGACATTCGTTAACGAATCGACGCTGCTTTACTCGACGGCGACTGTTAAAATAAAACTTCCTTTATTCCTTTTAACTTTTAACTCATTCATAAGTCATAATCTCAAAGGTGTGTGAAGCAGATCCTTTGACTTTGGCCTAAACCCATTTCACAATGATGACTTACGATAATGTAAAAAGTGATTTAAATAGTTGTTGCTGCATAACGGCACAGAAGGGGCGAAAGAAGCCATTTTGTACAATAAAAAAATTTATCAGTCACTCATTATGGTTTATTTTTTAATTTGACGTTTCTTATTTAAATAGGGCCTTTATGATTTCAAAAAGTATTATTATTTTCAAATTCAAATGCTTTGTTTAATTTTATTTATACTGCGTTCTGCTTGAACTTTAATTTCGACTACTTTGTCTATTTTTAACCGACTTCCAAAAAGGAGGAGGTTCTCAATTCGGTCGGTATCTTTTTTTTTTTTTTTTCTATGTATGTCCACCGATTTCTCCGGGATTACTGGACCGATTCGCGTGATTTTTTTTTTAATCGTCAGAGGATGTTTGCGAAATGGTCCCATAAAAATTTTAACCTTCAACTCCTCAAGCCTGATGCTGCAGGCTAAAACTATGGCGATTTAGGAAATTTCGATTACGAATTGATATTGTAGGTAACAAGTATGGACTACATCATGGAGCTCCAGGTCCTAGCTCCTCAATCATAGGATACTACACTTAAAAGCTTAAAATAAAAATTCTTTTCAAAAAACCGACTTCTAACGCCACTACAAAGTATAAAAATAATTTTAGTTTGTCCACGTTTGTTGAAGTCGGGCGGGCCTAAAATACAAACTATGAAACCGACTCGCGATGCTCGCTCGACTTCTACAAACGAGTCTATCATATTCTGTAGCGTCGCGCATCGGTTTCATAGTTTGTATATAGGCCCGCCCGACTTCAACAAACGTGGACAAACTAAAATTATTTTTATACTTTGTAGTGGCGTTAGAAGTCGGTTTTTTGAAAAGAATTTTTTCAGGTTTGATCTTTGATTTCTCTGCTTCTTCTCTATGCTAAATATTAAGTGATTAGAATATAGGATAACCAACCAATAATATCAATTTGTTATAATATGTTAATTTAGAATGTAAATTGATGATCAGCTTTAAAGTAATAAATCTATATCGACCAAGTGACGCCATGCCGATCAATAAATTTTTATATCAATCGATTCCATGATTTCAATATCGTCCGTGAAAGTGTTAAAACGAGTTTGGTTTTGTTGTGCCAAATATTGATTTTTTTCTCTTGTGTCTTTAAGTCTGTAAGTTGTATCATTGTTATAACTTACAGAAACGCCGGGTTATCCTTTTAACCCAGAGTTAGCTACTGCTTTGACAGATTTCGTATAAAGCTTCTGTTAAAGTTACAAATTTATTCCTGGGTTAAACCTAACCCGGCGTTTCTGCAAGCGAGCCTTAAAAGACTAGAACTAAAGTTCAGTGTAGCAAAATACGGCTAAAAACTTCGTGAACCTTCTCCGCTAAGACGAAGAGCTACGCAGTGTTCCACTTGATCATAGTAATTGACCAATTGGTCCACATAATTTATCGTAGTGTCATGAAAGATGCAGGATGAACAGTTGATAATAATATTATATTCTACTTGCCCGCATATCATGATCTTCAATTGGTTTATGAGCACCAACGCCATACTCAACGTATTAAAATAGTACTGAAAATGCGTATCACGTCAATAGCACGTAGCAATAAGGTCTTTGTATTGTACAAAACAATCGATAATTGATTGAGTTCCTTAAGATAAGATCTTAGGGAACCCATTAACCAACACAAGGTTACAATAAATTAATTTAATTTATTAATTTACATCTTAATATGAAGAATTAAAATATAAAGTTGACCCACTTATTGATTGCCGCAACTTGCGCTCTACTCTATTTGTAAGAAAATCAATACAAAAAAAAACAAGGATTTTAAAAACAAAGACTAGCAATCTTACATGTATATTTTGTCCATTTTATTAATAACAAATTATAACTTTAAAATGTCCACTCTTAGGTGTGTGATTCGATACGATGAAACTCGTTCGGTTGAACAAAAAAGATGGTTAAAAACGTAGTTTGCTTAAAGGTTTTCGAAGCCGATGCTTTTTTAGTGTCGTCGATATTTGTCACCTGAGAATTCTTGTTAAGTTTCTTTATTTTTTCATTAAAACCACAGAGTATCAAATTTATATTCCAGCTTGATAAGGCCTTAATATTTTCATTTGGTTAAATGATTACCTTCTATATCGTTACATAAATTCCTTTCAAACTTGAAACCAAGTGGATGAAGTGTGTCTATAAAAATATTTTTTTCTAGGCACTTTTAGCGAGTCAACATTTCAAAAACCTTACAACTTTTCAACCTAAGGATTATCGAGTCGTTATTGTAAGGTAACCATTACCTACCCTTTTGTTTCCGGAAAAAAAGGTAGCCTATGTCACTCTTCAAATCCTCATCTATACCAATGCAAAAAATCATGTGGATTCATTGCTTCATTGCTGCGTGATTGAAGGACAAACCAACATACGAACACACTCACATTTATAGTAAGTAAGTAGTACTTAGTAGTAAGGATTTGGGTAAGGTATAACATGTCGTTGTCATGAATGATAATACAATGTCACTAAACTAGCGGCACGCTATGATGGCCGGTTTGACGTTTGTCCGCTCATGAAGTTCCGTATTAATTGATAACGACTTTGAAGGAAATAATTGTATTACTTTATTGACGATAGTGATGTGCAGAGATTCATAAATTTTATCGAATGTAGTTTTAGGTTTAGGACTCAAAATTTATTTATTAAATTGATTTCTAAAATGTATACAAGTGTAGAAAAATCAGTTTGCACCATTTAAGGGGTGAATGTACTTGTGAATATGAACAATTTTCACTATGTGGACAAACCTCTGAAATCGCAAAAAAATATCAGCTGTTTCATACAAAAGGTAAAATTTTTATTTTTATATGATATATACCACAACTCGGCATTTGGTTTTCTAAATTGAAAATTTTTAAAAATGGAATCTAATACGATCGTCACATAGGATCGCTGGCTAGCACAACTACTACCTCCGGCAAACTCGCGTCAATGCTCAATGCAAAACAAAGCAGTTTCGAATTGACGTTGCTTCGAAAAGTATAAACTGTCAGTGCAATGCGATTGTGATATAGTTTTGACCTGGCTTTGGATTTCAAATATTGATACTGCATTACTGTTGACCCTTGCTCGTTAATTTGGACTCTGTTCAAGCCCTTTGTTGTGGATTTCGTCGATATGACCGAACGTACGCAGAGAACTGTTCTAAATAGTCAGACACGTGAGTTCGTAATACGCCTTCGTAACTATTTCGATCGTGAAGCTCAAAATGGAGGGCCAATTTTACCTATAACGTCAGTGGTTGAACGCGTAGCTGATGCGCTTAATATTGGACAACGAACTGTTAGACGGATAACTAAAAAAAAATATGGCGAGACTGGCACAGAAGAAAATAAACTTCACACACCAAAAAAGAGAAAACGAGCAAAACCAGTCGTAGGCATCGATAGCTTTGATGCCGATGCTATCCGAAGACATGTTTACGGCTACTATTTACAGAAGGAGTATCCAACAAGAAAAAAGTTGGTGCATTCACTGAAGGAAGCTGGATTATTCTTCGGTGGGGAAAGTTCTTTAACGAAGATTTTGAAGACCATTGGATTTCGATACAAAAAATGTAACAAACGCAAAATATTGATGGAAAGATTTGATATAGCGATGGCAAGGTATACTTTTTTACGGCAAGTGAAAGAAATCAAAAATTGGCAAAATGTTGTGTTCTTGGATGAAACATGGCTTAATGCTAACCATACTGTAGGCCGTTCTTGGAACGATGACACAGCAGCATCTACTTCCAAAGTTCCTGTAGGAAAAGGATCGCGACTTATAATTTGTCACGCCGGAACCATCAACGGGTTTGTCGAAGGTTCTCTCATGGCTTTTGCGTCAAAAACCACTGGAGACTATCATGAAGACATGAATGGAGAAAAGTTTACTGAATGGTTTACCTCAATGTTGTGTAGCCTCCCTGAACCATCTATTATAATTATGGACAACGCCCCATACCACTCGATGCAAATTGACAAGCCACCTGCCCAATCCCAAAAGAAAGCTGATATCGTCGCATGGCTTCGTAAAAATGGCGTAGATGCAAACATGAATATGTTAAAAGCGGAATTAGTACGTCTTTTAAAAGAAAACAAACCAACCAAGATCCGATACGTCATTGACGAAATAGCATTAGAACATGGGCACAGAGTTATATGGTTACCGCCTTACCATTGTGAGTATAATGCGATTGAGTTGGTGTGGGCTCAAATTAAGGGATATGCTGCAAGACACAATACAGAACCACCATTTACCACAAAAAAAATGCTAAAATTATTAGAAGAAGCTTGTGAACATGTGACTAAAGGAGACTGGGAAAAGGTTGTGAATAGAACTGTTAAATTAATAAGGGAAGATTATGAAAGAGATGTGAAAATAGATAATATTATAGAAAACGAACATATAATTATTAATGTAGGTGATGATAGCAGTGACGACAGTGAAAATAGTAGTATGGACGAATCTGATTAATTATGGCCTTTTGTGGCACCTTTTTTGGTATCTTTTGTATTCATATGTTTCTTGTGTGCATATAAAGTATGTATATTCATTTTCATTCAAATATTCAGTTCGTTCAAATAAATTAAATAAACATATACATTTTTGTTTTATTAAACCTATTTAATCAGGTACAAAAACAAAACTTAATTGTTTTTTGTTCGAGAATAAATTGACATTCCACATCACTATTGTAATGTGTCAAACCGGCCATCATAGCGTGCCGCTAGTGTAGTACGTCTTTTAAAAGAAAACAAACCAACCAAGATCCGATACGTCATTGACGAAATAGCATTAGAACATGGGCACAGAGTTATACGGTTACCGCCTTACCATTGTGAGTATAATGCGATTGAGTTGGTGTGGGCTCAAATTAAGGGATATGCTGCAAGACACAATACAGAACCCCCATTTACCACAAAAAAAATGCTAAAATTATTAGAAGAAGCTTGTGAACATGTGACTAAAGGAGACTGGGAAAAGGTTGTGAATAGAACTGTTAAATTAATAAGGGAAGATTATGAAAGAGATGTGAAAATAGATAATATTATAGAAAACGAACATATAATTATTAATGTAGGTGATGATAGCAGTGACGACAGTGAAAATAGTAGTATGGACGAATCTGATTAATTATGGCCCTTTGTGGCACCTTTTTTGGTATCTTTTGTATTCATATGTTTCTTGTGTGCATATAAAGTATGTATATTCATTTTCATTCAAATATTCAGTTCGTTCAAATAAATTAAATAAACATATACATTTTTGTTTTATTAAACCTATTTAATCAGGTACAAAAACAAAACTTAATTGTTTTTTGTTCGAGAATAAATTGACATTCCACATCACTATTGTAATGTGTCAAACCGGCCATCATAGCGTGCCGCTAGTGTAAAATGCCAATGCGGACAGCGTGAGAAAGCTACATGACAAGAAAAACAAATATGCTATTACATATAAGCAAATATATAATTTTAATTTACATGATCAGTGTGAATGATATTATGTAGTTAACCTCGTGTGTATTTATGTAACTGTCACTAGACATGACAGGTCTATGCGGTTTCAAAATTTAGTCACTTTTTTTTTTACAGTGGGTGTTGAAGGTCTGCTCTAGTTAAAAAGGCTACCCTTGTTGGCGCAGTGCTGGGCACTGCTAGTGCTAGAGCTATTCCTACTTACTATTGAGATCACCAGCGACTAGGGACTGTTTTATTTTGTCTGTTCATTCAAAGATGTTCACAGTTAAAACGCCACGATTGCCGAGAGGGTTGGCGAGACTACACTTTTCGATATAAATCGTGGCCTGTAGTTGGCATTTCGGGCAGGTTCTTTGCCTAGGGTTCGGTAGTATAGCTTGCTTATTGGCAATGGGTGCCACATGGCTCCGTCGTACCTTCCAGGGACCCAAGGACTATGGGAGGTACCATGGGTAATAAACCAAAGATGTGCGTTGAGGTCCCAAGGTGTTGAAACGGCGCATTGGGAAGCAACTTTGTGTTGCTGGACTCTTTAATAGATGCAAGTACGATCTCAGGCAAGTCGCTGACGGACACCGTATTCTATGGCGATCATTTCAAGAGACCTATGTCCAGTAGTGGACGTCTATCTGTTGTTATGATGAAGATGAGTGCACTGTGCGGCGTAAGTGATTCTTGTCACGTATCTTACCTTCAAGGAAAGGAATGTCTATCGGTATTCTACAGGATATATTTCGGAGAGTGTGCTCAAGAACTATTCGAATTAGTTCCTCCATCACCTTTCTGCCATCGAACCGCAAGGCATCGCTCGAATCTGCACCGCTACGTGGTCGAAATTCAACGATCCCGCACTAAGCGATTTGCCTCCTCATTCCTTATACGCACCGCTAAAATTTGGAATGCCTTTCCGTCTTCTGTTTTTCCAATTGACTATAAGTTGGGTACCTTTAAATCAAGTATGAATAGGAATCTTCTAGGCAAGCGCGCACCATCTTAGGCTTCATCTTCACTTACCATCAGGTGAGATTGCAGTCAAGCGCTAGTCTATATATTTATTAAAAATAGGCATCTTCTAGACAAGCGAGTACATGCCGCCAATAGATCGGCACAAAAACGAGTTTCAACAAAGCAATTTTCGTATATCAAAAAAACTTTTATATCGCTTTACAGCTTAACCGTTTTTAATCTCTAGCGCTTAGTGCCTCGGGAACAAAAAACATAGGTACTTGTTTGTACCCGAATACCATCACGAACTCGGATGATAACAATTACCGGGGTCTCAATGACGTAATCGATTTATTGTGGATCTTTTTACTGCTTGCAACACCAGACAATGACCTTGTGTTGCCTGTTTCAACAAAAAATGTTAACCTTTAACATCCGTGTGCTGCACACTAAATCTCAACACTAATTATAATTATTGTTTTATAGAGCAACTGATGAGATTCCGGCTGGTTCTTCTCAGAATGTGCTTTTCGAACCTGTGATAGAGCATTGGTATAAACCAACCAATATACATGAAATAAATCATTTTGAATTGAATTATGTTATAGTTCTTGCAATTCACGAGGGCGACTGACTTATGGTTGTGTGTGTGTCGTATCTGTATAAGTGTGAGCGAGCGCAATGCTCGCGCCTGCCCGCTCCCACCTAGGCTTTGACAGGCACGCACACTAATGCAATGTGCATGTACACGAAGTAACCACGAGTAAAGCTCACTCGCCTTCGTGAATTGCAAAATCTGTATTAATTATTACAAGTGTAATTTGCACCAGAATTTATACTTACGAATACTATTATCCCTAACGATTATTTTGACGTCCTCCTGGTGGTGAACTCTGTGCTCTTATAAGTGAGAGGTCACTGGTTCGATTTCCGGCAGGTGCGATTTGGGAACTCAAACCCTGTAGGGTAAAATTTGCGGAAAAGCGATGGTAAGTGCAATCTATGGTGGCGGATAATGTACTAGGAAACAGGGTCAAACCTCGATCAATTTGAAAGAGTTCTTGTTAAGATAAATGTATCAAATATATGTAGCGGCTAATTTTACTCGTTTCTGCTCAGCAATCAAGTTTTTTATGAATACACAATTTGGCACAGGTGTGTAGTTTTTTGGGCGCATGGTATAATGCCCGTAATCAATCACTGCTTGTAAACACTAAGGCCGCTTATGCAAAAAATTTAGGTAGGTAGGTATATACACTTCCTTTTTTGTGCGTAATTATTTTAGTCTATGACGAGAACATAATCATCTTGGTCATATATATGTATTAATAAAAAATCAAACAGAAACAAAGTTTCATAGAACCGTGCTGAGCTATGTACTTAGAAGTACTCGGAACGCCAAATTTATTTTTAACCGACTTCAAAAAAGGGGGAGGTTCTCAATTCGTCGGAATCTTTCTTTTTCATAATTGTTTTTATGTATGTTCACCGATTACTCGAAGACGCCTGAACCGATTTGGAAAATTCTTTTTTTGTTTTAAATATAAAGTATACCCTATACTTCCCAGGTGGTCCCATTTAAATTTTATCGAAATCGGTCGAGCGGTTTTTAAAATATCAACAATAAATTATATACTTTGTAGTGGCGCGGGCGTTTGAAGTCGGTTTTTTAAAAAGAATTTTTTATATTAAATTATTCGATAAAATGTTCTTCGACGACGGTGAAATTGGCACTTAAACGTGTAAATAACTAAATAAACATTCACACACACAATATGATAATCAAGATGCGTCTGTTTTTATCAGTTTTTATGGTGGGATATGTGCAGTGTGCACACACAGTGAATGAAATATGAATTGACATTGACACGTTTTTGAAGTAGTAATGCCAAGCCAGAGGTCTTTTATTTTATTTATTTGTCTAAAGTTGTTCCATTGATCGTAAATTTATTCGATGGCATTAGCGTCAAAGTAAAATAAACCATAACAGCATTGAATTAGAGCTCAATTTCGTGTATGCATTCTTATACGTTTAAGTATGTACGATACGCTCCATAACGCTCCATGCTATGATCGGTTGTACTGAATTTGTGAGTCTAAATCAATACAATGAAGGATTATTTTACTTCGACGATAATGTCATCGAAAACGAATACGATCAATGGAATAACTTTTAGACAATTGGTACCCTGTTCTCATTATGCTGTGCGATTGATTTGCATTATTGGCTATAGCAAGAATATCGTAGTCAAGCATACAATTTTCATTCATTCGTTAATTACAATTTTAATTCTAAGGAAGCTGTTATACTTAATTTAATTATTTATAACTTTGAAACCATACCTTAACCATACCATACGCTTTTAAGAGCTTAAGTGTCTAAAAAAAACGTATAAGTAATCGAGTTTTTTTCTGTTTCAGGTAAGATGAAAACTGGGCCATAACTATACACAATACAACTAGGTCAAAGTAAGTAATAAAAAGCATGCAATAAATATTTAATACATAGCAACATGATAGAAACCGATTGATTGTTTAACAGTAATAATAAATGCTGGCTGCTGATGATTAACCAATTCCGCTTTTTTAAGATACTTCGACAATAATCGTTAGCACAGAATGGAATAATGTAATAATATGAACTTAATAATAATGCTTTCCGAAACGGTGGTAGAGTCTTGACGTGTGATAGGAGCCAAAGGTTGGCCTACGTGAAATAAATAAATTTGAATTTGAATATTTATTGAAAGGTAAAAAAAAACCCTCTTTTTATTTTACATTTACTTACGAGTACATAACATCCACCCAACCCAATTTAAATCGATTGCAGACGTACTTGTACAGTTACTATCTAACAAGAGGTGCGATTGTCTAAAGTTATTCCATTGATGTAATCGTATTCGATGACAGTAGCGTCAAAGTAAACTAAACCATAACAGCAATGAATTAGAGCTCAATTTCGTGTATGCATTCTTATACGTTTAGGTATGTACGATGTACATATTAAAATCTGTTGTACTGAATTTGTGACTTTAAATCAATATAATCAAGGATTATTTTACTTTGACGCTAATGTCATTGAATACTAATACGATCAATGGAATAACTTTTAGACAATTGGTACCAAGGTTTGTATCCTATTGATGTTTACAATCATTTCCTATCAAATAATGTTGATGCAACATATAAAAATGATCGTATGTACTTTAAAGCTGTGTGTGGTTGAACTTGTCTTAATGTCTAGTCCAAGTCACGATACAACTCGTTCCCAACAATACAGCCGGAAAGGGAATATAAATCAATAGTCCTTTGATTTATTACTGATGAATGTATCAATCATGCATTTTTCATTAATTTTAATCCGAAGTGTGTGCACAATTGAATGTCGAAACTTACGCGTAATTCTAAATGACGTGACTAATTTAAGAGAGGTTACGAATCATTAGTGAATAGGTAATGAAAAGTTTATAGGGTACAATTTGTATACAAATGATTTATGTATATTCTCCCCTATTTATTAGAAGCATGGACATTAATAATATTATTGATTTTTACTTCAACTAGCTGGTAGGTGTTATAGGACTCTTTTCTGGTATGAAAAATATCTGCTATCTCCGAGATAAACACCCTAGTTTCGTGTAGATTTTAGTATAAATAAGCTGAAGTTATTGCTAAATTTCATTAATTCATTAAATCAATCGCGGAAGTATAACGAACGAACAGACAAATATTATTTTTATAAATTTAAAATAGATGGAGTTCATCATCATCAACCTTTAGATGTCCACTGCTGGACACAGGTCTCCTGCATGGAACTCCACAGGCTTCGGTCTTGCGCCACCTGAATCCAGCTGATAGTGCAAATTAATAAGGTTTTACTTTTATGGTAATTTTAAATAAACCTTTGTCTCATATCAGCACAATCCCATTATTAACTAAAAATAATGAAATTAACTATTCATTTTATGTATATTTTTAACTAAACAAGTTTGCTATATAAATTAAATACGAAAAATTAAAATAAAGATTTTATTTTTGCGATTATCCCTTTGACAGATTTTTATGTTATGTTTAGGTTGGTTTACATTAATTGCTATTAAAGTACAAACTACCATCTTTCACTTCAACTTTGTACTAACTAAATTATTGGTTCCGTTCCCCGTTCCCCACATGGTTCGATTTCATTGTGTTCGGTCCATCTGTTCGAACTTTGCGTGTACTGTGTGCTTAAGCTTTAGTGTAATGTTCGACAGATGTCACTTACCCAGTATCGTTTGCATAACGCTCAATTTAGCCTCTAATTGTCCAATGCTCTCTATTCGCTTGGATGTAATTTATAGAGGAAAGTAGAGAATAAGTGGAAACCTAATTCCTCGTAGTTTTTTTTAATTATTAGAAACTAGATGATGCCCGTGACTTCGTCCGCGAGGATTAAGGTTTTCCCGTGGGAACTCTGTAATTATCCGGGATAAAAAGTAGCTTATGTGTTAATGCTGGGTATGAGCTATCTCCATTCCAAATTTTGGCCAATTCGGTTCATTCGTTGTGGAGTTATAGAGTAACAAACATCCATCCAAACATCCATCCATACATCCTCACAAACTTTCGCATTTATAATATTAGTAGGAAGGATATTTATTACGTCAAAATGGCGAACCTGCAGCGCAGGAAGGCGCAGCGTTGGTAGACCCCCCGCTAGATGGATGGGGGATCTCGGGCGATTCGCTATCAGCCGCTGGATGCAGGCGCCACAGGATCGTGTTCTGTGGCGATCATTTCAAGATACAATTTTCCAGCTATGGACGTCTATTGGTTGAATGATTTTGACATTCGATTTGAATCGTCGGAATGATATCGCCAAAATCCATAATGTACCACCTATGTTGTTTACACATTGTGTGGTTATATTAATTATTTATTAGATCTCAGGTTGTGAGAACCGCCCCCGTGGTTCTTAAAACAAGGTCCTCAAAGTTCGCTTCAAATATACTTACTGATGTACTAGCTTGGAATACATCGCAACAATCACCGAAAATAGTCAACTACTTCAATAAAATTATGACGACGTTAACATCGCCAATACGTAACCAAATTAAATGTTCCTGAAATATGAAAACGATGAATCGTTCATCAGAAGTCAAAAGAAAGTTGCAACAAGCAGTTTTTTTGATGTCAGGAACTGTTTGTAAGCTTGGTATGAACTTACAAATCTCGACAACGTTGATAGTTTTCGAAAATTCGAAACACTGGCTGTAACAAATTGGATTTTAAGTACCTTGTATTAAGTAAGGCTCGAGTTTGTTCATATTATTATTTACAGTCAGCAGCCCAGCACATAGGCAAAGCGGCAACTTTGCTTAATAAAAGACAGTAGTTTTAAAATTCAACTTATAAACAAGAGGCCATTGTATTCTGATTTCTGACGTTAGTTTTTCGATACTCGTAATCGTAACATTTGACTTGTGCAAACTCCTACTAAGGCTATTGCAATTCGTAGAAACTTTTTGCGAATATATTCGTAGAATAACACTCAATATGCCGTTGGCAATATAAGATAGCCACTTATGTTTTTTTTTTTGTTTAATTTCGCTATCGCACAATTTCATGCAGTAATTGAAGTTGCATTATGTTGAATATTATTGATTACACGCTTTCTCTTATGTTATGTCACATAGTGAACTCTGATGCTTTTAAGATATATGTTGAGGCCAACGGCTTTGGCCAACGAATCAAGACCTGGACTACTAGATTCAGGGGCCCATCAGCTAAACCTGAGTCCAGAGTCGCTGCCCAAAGGGCCCTTAACCGCGGTCAGATTTGTTCCTAACTTAACCTAATAATGGGGTTACACTCACCTTCTTCGCAGCAGTCAATCCTTGTACGGCCTGAGGGTGTATGAGAGTGGTGGTGTGGTGTGTTGTGAAGGTAAAGTGTAAATGTGGACTTCTCAGACCGCTAGGCGCCGCAGGCAGGCAGCCAGCTGATGGCCTGCAGGCTGTACACTCGGCTGGTCACTAGTTAAGGTCCAATGAGCTGGTCTAAAATCACTTTTCACACACTTTTCTGCCGAGCACGTTGCGAGCAAAGTCGGCCGGTTCCAAAAAGTGTTCTTTCGTTACGGACAGCACGTTAAAACAACGATATATAGTTAGGTCGGCACATAGGCCGCTTGACGTCGCAACAAAACCGTAAGATAACCAAATCTAGGCACTCAAAAAGGCAAAACAGGCGCGAGGCGACGCGAAATTTTCGTGATACGTATTAGCTGTCAAACAGGAAAAGTTGCAAATTCACCACGCCCAAGAACGGCGGGAAGTTAAAAACGTCATCTGTCAACCTTCATTGCGAGCTACAGAGAGTTTGCTAGCGTCACGACCATGGAACTAGGAATTATGGCGCGAACAATCCCCCCGCCCGTGGGCGTAAGGATTTACGTCCACTTACTAGTAAATAGGTAAACGTGATAAGGAGCAAACGGCTCGCTGCAAGACAGAGTCTCCGACCATTACCTCGGCAACCCTGGGAACCCCATCAGACCCGTAGATCAGCTTAAGAATGCGCCCACGGCGCCAGTATAAAGGCAACAAATTAGGTTCCTTAATCAACACTAGGTCACCAACTTTGGGTGGATCAGATTTGTCAGCCCACTTAACCCGCTGCTGCAAAAGATGCAAATACTCTAGTGACCAACGGTGCCAAAAACTCTGAGTCATCTGTTGCAGCAGCTCAAACCGGGACAAACGTGAGACCTTCACGTCCCTGAAGGGGTATTCGGGTAGAGCGTTAAGGGGCTGACCAATCAGAAAATGACCGGGAGTTAAGACCTCCAGGTCATTTGGGTCAGATGAGAGGGGACAGAGTGGCCGAGAATTGAGTACAGCCTCAATTTTGCAAAACACGGTGGCGAGTTCTTCAAAGGTTAAGACAGTTTCGCCTATAACGCGCCGGAGATGAGTCTTGGCCACCTTAACCACAGCTTCGAATATTCCACCCCAATGAGGGCAAGCTGGGGGGTCAAACTTCCAGGTTACCCCCATCTTGGACAATGCTGTACTTAATCTAATCTTATTGCTAGACAGGAATTCGACAATCTCTTTTAAATATCTATCAGTGCCCTTATAATTGGTGCCGCAATCCGTGCGAATCAGGTCAGGCAATCCTCGACGGGAGACAAATCTACCTAGCGTGGCTACAAAAGCTTCAGTGCTTAAGACACTCACAAGTTCTAAATGTACCGCCTTGGTAGCGAGACATACAAAAACGCAGAGGTAGGCCTTGAGCGATCTGGCGTTGCGGAGGTTAGAGCTCTTGATGGCAAACGGGCCAGCAAAATCAGTGCCAACCCCAGCAAAGGGTCGAGTGGCTAGAACGCGGTCGGAGGGCAGATCACCCATCATCGGCTGTGAAGTATTAGCCTTCAAGCGGTAACACGGAATACATTTGAAAGTGACGTTCCGGATGGTGCGTCTCCCTGCCAGAATCCAAAACTCGCGCTGTAAAATAGCCGAGAGTGCATTACAACCAGCGTGGGCATTTTTAAGATGGTAGTGTGTCACTAGCAATTTGACAAAGGTGCCGTCCTTAGGTAGCAAAAGGGGGTGGCGAGCACCATAGGGCAGATTGGAATTCTTGAGGCGTCCTCCAACGCGTAGCATTCCGTTATTGTCCAAGAAAGGGCTTAGGCGAGCCAGAGGGCCCTTCAAAACTAAACCTCTCTTTAGAGTGTCAATCACGGATGAAAAATGCTCCACCTGAACCACACGCACCCAGTAGTTCCGGGCGTCTTGGCGTTCAAGAGGGGAAAGCACAGGACTCAAATTTTTATTTTCTGAATTCCGCCCATTATGGATAAAACGTCGAATCCAACCGGTAACACCAATTAGTTTATCAAGGGAACTGTAACGGTTCAAAAGAAAGT
The DNA here is from genome assembly GCA_029955525.1 of Oeneis ivallda. Classification (NCBI taxonomy): domain Eukaryota; kingdom Metazoa; phylum Arthropoda; class Insecta; order Lepidoptera; family Nymphalidae; genus Oeneis; species Oeneis ivallda. Next base: position 7,199,107 of record JARPMR010000022.1, on the reverse strand, counting down.
TCAAGTCGGGGATCTGTTTGTCCTCAACCACTCCGACTCTTAAGCCCGGCAATACTTCGGGGGCGGAAAACCTATTTTGAGGCCAAGTCGTCTCGGATTGGGATAGCCAACTTGGATCCCACCAAAGGTGATGGTGGACCAGTGAAGAGGCCTCACAGCCGCGGGAGGCGCAATCGGCCGGATTCAGTTCTCCGGGTACGTGTCTCCAAATCACCGGTACTGCAGAGCTCTGAATTTGGGAGACCCGATTCGCAACAAAGACCTCTAAGTTGTGAGGCGCGGCTCGTAGCCAGCAAAGGACAATCTCACTGTCCGTCCAAGCATAAACGTCGGTCAGATCGACCGCAGATGCCAAAGAGGAGCGGACGTGGTTCAAGAGGCGTACCAGAAGGGCGGTGCCAGACAATTCTAATTTCGGGATAGTTAACCGTGACCGAATAGGGGCCACCTTGCTTTTTGCCAAGACGAGATGCGTCGCGACCTCACCGGCGACATCGACAGTCCTCAAATATACCACGGCGGCGTATCCTCGTTCGGAGGCGTCGCAAAACCCGTGGAGACTGGCATGACACCTTCCTGTTGGTAGGAAGCGTCGAGGCATGGAAATTCGGTTAACTTCAGGAAGTGAAGACACAAGGGAGTTCCACTCCTTCAATAACTTCCCAGAGAGTGGTTCGTCCCAACCGAGTTCAGCAATCCAAAGCTTCTGGAGGAAACATTTGGCCAAAAATATTACGGGAGTGATCCATCCATTGGGATCGAAGGTGCGAGCAACCGTAGACAATACGGAACGCTTAGTCCAGACCTTAGGAGGTGGGTCTAATTTGACCCGGTAGGTGAAAACGTCTTGGACGGGCTGGTACTGTATTCCAAGGACCGTCAGCAAATTGGGATTTTCGGGATTTTCAAAAATATGAGGATCCTGCTGATCCTTTCCCGGAAGATCCTTCAAGACGTGAGGGGAGTTGGACAGCCACTTGCCCAACTCATAACCTCCGGACTTCAGTATTGCAATTAATTCATCGCGAAGAGTCAGAGCTTCCTCAACGCTCGAGGCTCCCGTGCAAATATCGTCCATATAGACTGACGATTCCAAGGTGGCTGATGCGCGAGGGTAATTCAGTCGCTCCCGGTTAGCTAGTTCTAACAAGGTCCTGATAGCAATATAGGGGCTTGACTTGAGTCCATAGGTCGTGGTGTTCAATTCAAAGACACGCATTGGCTCATTAGGATTTTCGCGCCACAGAATCATTTGGTATCTCCGATCATCGCGATGTACCACCGACTGTCTAAACATCATCTTGATGTCAGCTACGAAAACAATTTGATGCCGGCGGAAATGCGTGAGGATATCGGAGATATCCTTGATCAGCTTAGGACCGGAGTGCAAGCATTGGTTCAATGTCACCCCGTTGGATGTGGCCGCGGAGCCGTCAAAAACCACTCGAATCTTCCCCCCAGGGGTCTTCAAGACGGCATGGTGGGGTAAGAAGTAGTGCTCGTGTGCGCGCCAATCAAAATTGGATGGTGACATATGCCCCAGGCCCTCGTACTCGCGCATAAATTCAACGTACTTGGAGCGGAAGGTGGAGTCGCGCCGCATGCGCCGTTCCATAGACAAGAGCCTCTTTTCCGCCAAGGCCCGCGATTGACCAAGCGGGGGGCGAGAAGCGAGAAAGGGCAAGCGAGTTACAAATCGCCCATCAACACGGCGGCCTGTGTTGTTTTGATAAAACAACTCACATTCAAGGTCAAGAGGGTCAACTCGTGCGGCATGCGGCGGCTCCTCAACTTCCCAAAAGCGCTGGACCACGTCCGACAGCGTCAAGCCGGCTGCTTGCAATTGGTCCAGCACCGGTAGGTCCGAAGACCATAGCACGGGTCCAAAAAAGCTAGAACCGAATATAGTGGACATGGCACATAGGCCGTCCTTCTGCAAAACCCTAATTTCCCCTGACAAGACCAGGCCCAACACGTCGGAACCCAACAAAAGGTCCGTAGGACCGGGTTCAGTCCAGTGGGGGTCAGCTGGGTTTAGGCCTGATGCACAGGACACCGCAGCGTCAGTTATTCGGACCTGCGGTAGGGGACCTAAGATATTGTCAAGGACTGACACCTTGACCAAGACCCTAAAATTGCCCGTAACGGGGCCAAACATTAATTCCGCTTCCCCGGTAGGAGTCGAGGGCTCTATACCCCCGATACCTATCACCCGTCCTGTTCGAGGACTCCAAGGGAGCCCTAGCTCACCCACCAAACGAGAAGAAGCGATACAGCGCTGTGAACCCGAATCCAAAAGGGCGCGAACGATTAAAAATTCACCCTTCGGGTTGAATACCTTCACTGAGACAGTCGGCAAAAGAATGGTCTGACAGACAGACTGCCGGAGATTCAAGGTCTCAGGAGAAGTTGCTGTGGTGGGGGCTAGGGCGGCAACTACCTATTGGTGGTCGTCCTCATCAAACCGGTCCTCTGACCGGGGAATCTCATATTGAGACTCAGGGGGGACCTCCAAAGGTGAGTGGGACGGACCTCCATTTGGGTAAACCCATGCGTCATCTCGTGGCGGCAGCACGGGCCTAGTCATACGGGCTGAGGTCGGTAGGTCGTAGTACTGCTGTCGACCCGCTCGAGGTGGGCGGCGTTCGAGGCGTGGCCACTCATGAAGCGGAGGTGAATAGCGGGCAGGCCGAACCGTAGACGGAGCCGCCACAAATCTCCCATCAGAACGTCGAGGGGGGTTGGCGCCCCCCTCACGGGGGGGTGAAGCCCCCATAGGCGGGGTCGAAATCCGGACGCGTCGGGATTCATGGCCCTGATCAGGAGACCGACGCAAGTAATCCGGGGAGCGACCGGTAAGAGCGCCCCCGCCCGTGCGGGGCGCGCCCTCACTCTCCACCTGGCGGCCAACACCATTCTTGTTGGCGCACAAAATCTCTAGGTGGTTACCCCTACAAATTGGGCATGGCCGTTGCTGTTGGCAGTCCCGTTGCATGTGAGCTCCCAGACAACTATAGCACCAGTGGCGGTCTCTTGCAATGCCCCTCCGATCCTTGATCCGCTTAGAGAGAAACTGGGGGCAAGAAAGCACCCGGTGGCCTGGACGCCTGCAATAGTTACAGGGGGCAGGTTCAGTGGCAGCAAGTCCAGTGTAAACGGGCATTGGTCTCCGGTCGGAGGCCCTTTTACCAGGGACGCCAGTGTGACCCCTTTCCTTCCTCGGCTGGGCAGGCTGCTCTGGGGTCCTTGAAGGACCAGCAATACCGGATTTATCAGCCTGCCGGCACTCTTCCTCGAGGAACTTTAAAAGGTCCGAAAAGGGGGGCAGGTAGCTGGCCCCGTCCCCACCATACCTTTGCTCAAAACGCAGTTTCAACTCGGGAGGTAGGCGGGACAACACAATGTGTAGTAAAAGGAAGGACCACTGGTCCACGGGAAGCTCTAAACGCTTAAGAGCGTTGCAGGCTATAATCAGTGGATTTAAGAGCGATTCTCTTAAATGAGACACCCCATAGACACGTGGCAGCGCTAGAATTTGTGCCACGTGTGTGTCTGCTAACCGGCGCACGTTGGCATACCGCAGAGTCAGTAGTTCCCGCGCGGTGGTATAACTCTCCTCGGAGAGGTCTAGGTGGCTAACTAAACCCAGAGCCTCTCCCTGCAGGGAAGAGAGTAAATAGGCCAGTTTCTGGCAGGGAGACAGGTCCCTTCTCGCGTCCACCAGGCTATCAAAGAGGCTTAGAAAGCCTAGCCACTCGCTCAGGTTGCCAGAAAAGTGGGGCAAGTTTATTGTTGGCAACTTGCCCTGTAACACAGGCTGCATGGTGGGTCTAGTGGGAGACTCAAGAATAGAGCTCATTCTCGCCTCCTTCTTGAGCCTCGCGGCCTCCTCCACTAGACCGTCTGTCAGCTCAAAGAACTGTTCGTAGTCCCGCACTGAGGACTCCAGCGATTCCGGAGGTAGCTCCAATGCCATGAGGTCTCGGAAGGCCCCTTCGACGACTGCCTGCCTGGTCCGCACCTGCTCGCACCGCTGGAGCAGTGCGGATGCCCGGTCCTCCCGGCCTACCAAGGCGTTGGCTGTAGCAGCCCAACGCAGCTCTGATTGAATTTGCACACTCAATTTTTTGTGGGCTGACATCTTAGGTAGGTACAAAACAACTTAAATAACAGTAGTTAACAACTTAAATAACAGTTATTTTAATAACAGTTTTTAATAACAGTTAAAAACAAAGTTATTTGTTACAAGTTATGTTTCAACTTCAACCCAACAAATTAATAATCAAACAAGAATTACCCACTTTAAACACAAACAAATTACTACTTAAATACTATTTATTAATTAGAATTATTTACTTTAAAACAAGAATTATTTATTTTAAAGACATCAAACAAACTGCTCTGTTACCTAACCATGAGGAGTTTTAGTAAACAAACAAAGTATTTGTTGGTTAAAAGTTCTAAAAGATACAAATTAAGCTATCAATAATTTATGTTAAGTCAATCAATAACATAAATTAAAATAAAAGAAAAATTAAGTTTTTAATTACCCGTACTAAGCCACTAGACTCATACTAGGCACTGCAAATTACAAATTGGCTTGGTAAGATCCTAGTTTATTAACAAGTAGATTAACAAGTTATAAGTTAATAAGTTACCCTAGAACGGCCAGGTTAAGTCACAGTAATGCCAAATCTGTCCGCGGAATCAATTTAACCGCGCTCTGACTACCAAATGTTGAGGCCAACGGCTTTGGCCAACGAATCAAGACCTGGACTACTAGATTCAGGGGCCCATCAGCTAAACCTGAGTCCAGAGTCGCTGCCCAAAGGGCCCTTAACCGCGGTCAGATTTGTTCCTAACTTAACCTAATAATGGGGTTACACTCACCTTCTTCGCAGCAGTCAATCCTTGTACGGCCTGAGGGTGTATGAGAGTGGTGGTGTGGTGTGTTGTGAAGGTAAAGTGTAAATGTGGACTTCTCAGACCGCTAGGCGCCGCAGGCAGGCAGCCAGCTGATGGCCTGCAGGCTGTACACTCGGCTGGTCACTAGTTAAGGTCCAATGAGCTGGTCTAAAATCACTTTTCACACACTTTTCTGCCGAGCACGTTGCGAGCAAAGTCGGCCGGTTCCAAAAAGTGTTCTTTCGTTACGGACAGCACGTTAAAACAACGATATATAGTTAGGTCGGCACATAGGCCGCTTGACGTCGCAACAAAACCGTAAGATAACCAAATCTAGGCACTCAAAAAGGCAAAACAGGCGCGAGGCGACGCGAAATTTTCGTGATACGTATTAGCTGTCAAACAGGAAAAGTTGCAAATTCACCACGCCCAAGAACGGCGGGAAGTTAAAAACGTCATCTGTCAACCTTCATTGCGAGCCACAGAGAGTTTGCTAGCGTCACGACCATGGAACTAGGAATTATGGCGCGAACAATATAATATGGGAACTATTGACAATGTGATGCTGATTATGATTCTATTAAATGTTTGCGTCACATCCTGTGTTGGGAAGTTGAACTAATTGTAGTTAATTCAGCTTCGCTTGGGGACTTGAACTTTGGCATCGATATGTTACAAAACTTCGCGAAACATTCTGCCTTATTCTGCTTCTCTGCTAGAAGACGTTTAGGAGTTTAAAAAATCTGAGATAAAAGGGATTTTTCCTTCCTCAGAATGTATCTTCTTGCCATCTTCTTCTTCTTCTTCTTTATCACATCGATAGACGTCCACTGCTGGACAAAGGTCTTCTTGCCATAGTCTCAGCTAAAAAACAAAAAGAAAGAAACAAATACCGACAGATTAAAAAATCAACGATGGATTATGATTTCGCAGCTAATAATTTTTGAGAAATTAAATTGCAAGTTCAAATATTCCAAAGTAGGATTAGAGTTTTTTTTCTGGGAAATTGATGTTATTAGGATATCGAATTTTAAATTAAATTCCCTGTCCTAACAAAACAATGACATATCATATTTCCATCCACACATGGTAAGTATGGATAAGTGCGGGTAATGTCAATAAACTATTATCATTCGTTTGGGGTTTTAGTTTCATGCAGATGGCATTTTAGCTATCAAAAACTCTTTTTTTTATCCTCTCTTTTGATTAGCAAATAACATTTACTATGTGGACGCAAAGCAAATATTTGCCAATCAAATTAAGGTCAACAAAAATTTAATTAGATAGAGCCTATGGAAAAATCTATGCTAGTAACTGTAGAATTGAGTGCTGTAGTCTTGTGTATTATGGTTCTCAGTGGTATTCAATATAATTTCTGAACTGTTTCTGGTCTGGCCGTGGCTTGTTACCACCGTCGAAGATGTGCCGCCAAGTGATTCAGCGTTCTGCTACGATGGCGTGTAGAAACATATTAAGTAAATATGTAGAAATTTACACTGACATACCCCTTCCAAGTTAGTTCGCTATCATCTTAGACAGCATTGTCACTTACCATCAGCTGAGATCGCAGACGAGGGCCTTTTGTCATCGATAAAACCCTTAAAGACCTAATTTTAGAATTTTATCTTTCACCAAACTTAAGTCTATTTTAGTCTAATTTTCTAGGCAAGCGCGCTCCATCTTAGGCTGCATCTTCACTCACTATCAGGTGTGATCGTAGTCAAGCGCTAGTCTATAATATAAATGTATTTAAAAAAAAACAACTTAGTTACAAGAAGTGAGATTGGAGGAGTCATGAAATAGTAGGTTGCAAAAAAACTTACTAAATTATTATATTTTAACAATTCTGAGTATACATCCGCAAGTTTCGCCATTATGAAGGAACACGTACACGGGTGGTGAGTCAGATTGCGATAGAATACCGCGAAACCATAATGAGAAAATTGTGAGCAAAGGACAAAAACTGTTCCTGCCAGGGAGGCGGTAAAACGCGACCACCGGCGCACTAGAAAATTTGTTACGCTCCATGGAACAACGACTTGTACTCGTATAGGCACATTAAGAAATAAACACGAGGAATTTCCTTAAGAAGGCCACCTCTCTTACGTTAACTTATCGGACTTAATGAAAATACATACTTGGAATATTGCGAATCACAGTTCAGTAAAGTGTTGCTAACTAAGGAAAACTAAAGTCTGTTAGAAAATTGTAAACAGTAATCTTATGTGACAAAAAGAAGTACTGAATTTTAAACCAATGGTTATTAGGTAAAATTGTAATACTTCTAATTATTAATTATAATACGCAATAAAAATTCATCAATATAACAATGATGAAACTTTTCAAAGTGAAAGGACATGGCCAATTTCTCTATGGACGTTCAAACTTAGTGTACACCAATGACTTTTGGTGTTATAAATTCGTGATTATAGGCACATTAAATTGCTATAAATAAAAACCTCACAGAACTTGTCATTACAACAGACTAGACGTAAACATGTAAGAGTATAGATTGTGATTAAAAAACTTAGGGCGCTTTAAAATAGCGAACAGTTGCGAATTATTACGGTAAACTGATATGATTTTAGTAACAATATGCATTTAAACAAGGTAAAGGCCACCTTCTCACCAAAAAATATGATGCATGATGATGAACTGCAATGCAATCAACCATGGAACTAGGAAAACGACTACAATCAACTATCATTCGCATAACATTGACGTTTGACATAGACTATGACACATTGTCAAATACGTAAATGCGTTCCGTTATAAGTATTAAGTTGCAGAATGTGGGAATGGAACTAATTAATACTCATTTTCACATAAAACATTGTTAGTTTTGACGTGACAACGTCTTATAAATTGGTTTGCCGGGTGACACTTCAAGAAACTGCGTTACGCTCCGCTCACGTTATGCGCTCACAATGAGAGCGAGTGAGAGCCACTCGGGCATGGTTAGCCCGCCTAAGAGCGAGAGAGACAGACATAAAAAGTGAAAGGCACGCGTCCCTTCCACTCGAGCACAGTTAGCCCGCCTAAGAGCGAGAGAGACAGAGCGAGAGAGAGAGAGTGAGAGAGATAGGCATACACACCGGTTCATGTCTTGCGCTTCTATTTCGGTTGTCACGTAAAACTTTCGCCCGTATACCGACTTTACAGGCAACCAATTTTTTTAATACAATTTTTTTTTCATTTATTGAATGCAAAAAATATCAATAAAGACAGTTTCAATATGAATAAAATGTTCCTAGTAATAGCATTTGTCATTTGTCAAGCGTATATTCAAATAACGTGTCTACATAAGTAATATGCATGGTGAGGAACGTCCATTATTTTCTACAGATCTCTATGTTACAATATGGCGGAAGTTGAAGAATTCATCTTGTATTCCTTATTATTTTGAAATAAAAACTGACAAGTTCAGAGAGGTTAAAAACTGCTTAATAATTCATCGTTCTATTTTTAATATTTAATAAATATTTACTATTTATGTGTACGCCGAATGTACTTTTTTGGCCATCTCCTTTATATGTTAGTCAACTCGATTAACTCAACAATATATTTCAAATTTTTCCACACATCAGCATCAACTATATTCGACGCTTTCCCTTTCTTTCTTTGAATGTTGTTTAATTATTACAAAATATATTATGTTTCCGGTCGATATTCCACACAAACTAATAGCAATATAGATGTAAATTTGAATCCGAATTCTAATGTTCGCCGCTAGATTTATTGATGCAGCAGTAATAATCGATTTCCTCGATGTCCCATGCCATAAATTGTAGTTGTCGGTAGTGTCGCAAATTGTACTTTCCTGGGCAAGTAAATGTCCGAGGCAAAATATAATGTGACATATGGCTCAACAGTAAAATATAGTCTACGCGGACCCAAACATTAGATTTTAATAATTTAAACAGATACTCGTTATTTAAAGTCAACATCAACCTCTTTAACAGTCAGCCTTTGGTCCGGTCTACACACATAAACTGTAAGATCTGTGTAATGTCGTCAGTGCCATGATGCCTGCCATCCAAGATCACTCCAGAAGCCCAAGTTGACTTCTTGAAGTGAGGCTGGGGATCTCAGATGGTTCCTTCGTTGGTCCTTCACGCCCGTGCACTCCAAAAGCACTTGCGTTGGTGTTTCATCCGCCTTCATGCAGGCTCTGCACCTCTTCAACTCATTCCCGTCCCTATCTCTCCAAAACGACGTAATTTATTGAATATATTATGTAAGTGTTACAAGTCATTTTCTAACTTGGTTCAACATTCTCGCAACATCATAGATCGTCAGCTCATTCTCATCAAAGTTGCGTTAACCCTAGAAGTATATTATTATGTTTAGGGAGATCAAGTTTATATCTTTTAACTTTCTAAAGCCTACTTCCGTTTTACCAAAACAGTAGGCAGACTCTTTGCCTTATTATTTTCCAATTGTGCTTATGGTCTAATGTTCAGCCATTTGCGCACAAACACCCGTTCAGGTCGAGGTTCAGTAGTTTCTTTTTAAGTAGAGGTTAAGAGAAACAATGATTGCCCAACCGATTGACCAATTTGCCTCTATTAACCTAAACCTCCTTTTTGTTGTATAGCCCTAAATCACTCGGAATTTTGCTTCGCTCTTATAATTTGGTACTTTCTCTTTTGTGCAGACATAAATAAATAAATGGGCCCTATGGATAATGGCTGGGTCTCATATTTTCCATTAACTCAATGTCTTCTGATTATACAGGTTAGAAACGAAAATAAGCGATTTATAAAAACTTGAAATTGGCACTGAAACTTGAAATCTGTTGAAGTTTGTTAATTTGGTATTTTTGTCACTCATTTATAAAAGATTTAAAATTTTCTGAGTGTAGCTATCCTTCCTTTTTGAAATCTTAGTTGGAAACAAGAAAACGAAGTTTATCTTGACCATCATTAAGAAATAACCAACGTAACAGAAGATATCAAAAACAAAACCAAAACAATGTTAACTAATGGAAAGTTATTGAAGTATCAGTGACGTGAAAGTGTTGAGGGTAACAACATGGAAGGCTATTGCGATACGACGCGATGAACATGTGGTTTGACAGATTAGGATGCATTAAGCGGAAGACTGTTTCTAATATGATAGACAATTTTTAAACTCCGCTTGTTTTGACTTGGCTATCGAGAAGAGTTTATATTTTATTTTATTGTGATATGTTTGACTTTACAAATATGAATACAAGATATGTATCTCCACTGAGATATAGCTTGTCAGACTGTCACAGCAGAAGTTTATTTTTGGCATACATTTATTACGTAGAAACTATGCACATATTTAAAATACTAAATATGATATTAACTGATTAAGAATAATTTATTTTCAAGAACAGAATGTTTTGAAAGTTTTAAATTATTAGGTCATAGACAAATAGCCTTTTTTGCCCTTTGAGCTGAATTTAATCAACATGATTTATAGATATATTTAAAGCAGTTCTCCATTCTGCAATTGTGCTTTAAACTGTAGTACCAATGCAGAGTGAATTTTGCAACCAGTGCCTTAACGAATAACTTATGATCTACCGCCGTCAGTCACCGGCCAATCGTATTGAGACCCTTAATAGGTACTTAGGTTGATATATTATTATAAGCGACTGGCAGATGTAGGCGTTTTTTTCATCGTGTAATTTCTATGTTTTGCTCATGGAAATATATCAAAACTGTTAATTTTGTACTGTAGTTTAGATACAAGTGTATTTTATTGTTAAATGAAATCTGGAAAAATCAAAACACCAGAACGGTGCGGTTTTATTTATTTAATAAGCGCTGGGTCTTTTTGCTTCCTACGGCGCTGCATCGTCCCTTATTGGGACGTTCTCACAATAGATTACGCGTGTGATTGAATTTGAACTGATCACTCTTTTTACTGATCCTATGAGTTTTATGAATTTCTTTTTATTATAATAATTGTATTGTATTCCTCCTCTTGGCGTTTATACCAGCTTATGCCAGGGTCCGCTTTCTTGCTAATTCACATCCACTTTGCACAGCATCTTCCTTCTGTAGACCATTGTCCCGTGCATCTGCTTGAATAATCGACCGAGCGAAGCGAAGGTCTTTGAGTCTACTTGAGTGAATTTGCACTTGTCCGTCCGTCCGTCCGTCCGTCCGTCCGTCTGTCAGAGCCTTATAACTTCTGAATTACTGAACATAATTACTTCAATTTTAGATATAATATGTAAACCGATGGCCTCCAGCCGAAAATGGCTTAAAAAGTTATAAAAATCTTTATTTCAGGGGGGCTCTCATAGAAGCGAATGCGAAGAAAAAAAAAATTTTTGCGTTTCATAGGGTTACAGTACCTCATTTTAAAGATAATTTGGAACAGAGTACAAAAGTATTTTTTTTTTAATTTTTTTCCTAAAATTGACGAAATGGGGGGCTTTCAAAGTGGAAATTATATTTGACCTCACAACGGAATAACCATTGAAAGCTGGGGCTTGAAAGTTTTATAATTTTAGCGTAATATCATGTACTTGAACAACAAATACTAAAATTAGATAAATGTAATAAGGAAACTAAATTATTTAACTTTTAATGAGCAGCAACAACAGAACTTCACAATGATGTCAATAGATGGCGCTCTCATCTCATATAGCAAATGCAGCTATATGTAACATATTATTATTCAATTAAAATTATTATTTAGTCATTTAGCAAACATCAATAAAACTTCACGTTGCAGTTTGTTTTTACATGTTTTCTGATCGTGTCGATAGTTGACGCTGTGTACAAGTAATTTAATTTGAATGTTCCAAAAAACTATACCTAAGTTTGATTGAGGCCTTGAGGATTTCACTATAACCTTTACGGGCTACCTATGTTAAGTTAGTTGACACTTTCTGTCAAAAGACATGTCCCAGTTTAGTATGGAGGGTGGTTTTTTATTCTGAGTGTCAATTAACCAGAACCAAACTGTCATCACGTGAAAGAGAAAAAAAAATAAAATTAAACGCCATAAAAATAATAATTTTAGAGTCCTCGGTTTTTTTTAAATTAATTATGAAAAATACCGTTTGTAGAAAATATTTTTCAATGGATGGTAACACTAAAAACTTTTATGATCTATAGACTATTAAATCTGGCACCGGTTTATGTCACGTAAATGTCATTTTGAACCAAATACATGTCATTTTGAACCATGGAACTAGGAATCACAGACCAGGAACTAGGAATTACGACTAGGTACTTTTGAACTGCCTATTCGAAAATGAAATTATTTGTTCCTGACAATCATCTGACATTGACAACTTACATAGAATAATATTTTCAGTTTTTTACCGGTGTATAAAACACATGGAACAAGGAATTACGACAAATCACAAGCAAAAAATGAGTCAAAACAAAAAAAATTTTTTTTAATTATCGGAGGCTTTAAAAAATCTGTAAATTATTTTGATAGAAGCCTTTTGGGATCTTTATCCAACTACATTAAAATCATCCTTGTTAATTAAATTCAGATTTAAAAAACCAATTTTGGACAACTCCTTTGTTATTACGAACCTCTACGGGACAACTAAAGGTGAATATATAAATATAATATGATTTAAATAAAGTGACAGATATTTTGAAAAAAACTAAAGGTGAAAATGACATTGCGATGTTAGGATTGTATTTAGGGGCTACCTACGTAAAGAGACTTCTACAAAGGGGATGATTTAGGTATGGTTGGTGAAAACGGGCATACTTACTTAATAATAATGTCAATTTTGATCGTCATGTATCTATTGAATGAATAAGTAATCATGGGAAACCGTTACCGCGAGGTCTCAGTTCGGGGCGAACCACTAGTTATATGTATGTATTTTATTTGCTGTGAATCAGCTTAGTAGAATTATTAGCAGTACTAATAAGTACGTGTGTTTATCGCGTGCAAGTGTTAAAGGATTTAAACGCACTCGGCCTTAATTCAATATGTGCTAGATACTTTAGTTCCTATTTCGTGATGTAGCTTTGACCGCTATTCACTCGGTACTTTATCTAATGTTTTATATTATCGATTGCATTGATCTTCAATAAACATCTATAGGATTGTTGCGCAAGCTCTGCGATGTATCTTTATGTTTTAAATTTTCCATGTCTTTGATAGATATCTTAATAAATACATTTCGCAACGTGAAACGTATATTTTCTTTTATCAATTGTCTACCAACATGTAACATAGCCTTGTCATGTTATTTGCCAGTCCGTTTAGATGTGTTTTAACGAATGTAATTATTATCCGGAGTTTAATCTTTATTAATGTAGCTTTGGCTTTGTCAAGCAATCTTCTCCATTGAAGGCGACTCAAAGCAGCTTCTTCAAGACTCGCAAACTCTGAAATCCCTCAATTCCTTGCCCACTGCGTGTCAAATAGTTAATAGTTTTGACCACATTTAACGTTTATCAGACTAAAAAGATGAATTGCTCTAGGTGCATTGTAGAGATTTCTTTATGTCTACTTTTGTCCCATATCTTTTATCATCTGCGAGACATATTTGAATAAGAAATCCGGTGACTTATCTATCACGTCATTTACTTTCACGTCCCCACTTGACATATGTCAGTATTGCTAGTAATAATTATCCTAATTGAAAGTGGCTTCTTATTTTATAGATCTTTAGATTAGTCCTAATAATTTATGGTTGATTTTGAGAAAGCGTTATTTATATGCCGGACACATTCATAACACGCCACTCGTCCCGACAATGTCAGGATTCTGACGCCGGTTGTCGGACCATTTATCAAATTATACATGCACTAGCGACCCGCCCCGGTTTCGCACGGGTAGTAGAGTATATTACGCCTATGCTTTGCAAACTCCTTGGAATGTTCCGTAAGTTATACCTTGAACAGCATATTGAACAGTACGTCGGCTTATAAAAGAAGTACCTATCGCTCGGAAGCACTCGGCTAACATAACCCGCGGCGCGCGCTTGAATTTAATTTGGCGCGCGATCTCTTAGGATATTCATTTTAATTATATAGTGTAAAGGATTATCATAGTATGCATGAAATGCTTATGGTAAATAACGTATTTAAGTTGATAAGGATTAATACTGTATCTGTCTAAATAGATTTCCAATTACCTCATGGTACGTGACCATTTTTTTAGAAGTTAAAATGGGTATAGTAAGCTATCCTTAAAAGATAGATATATGCCATCGCGGACTTTTCTGTAGAGAGTTATGCCACCATACCACCACCATAAATAGTTTTGCTATATCTCAAAGAGAGTAGCCAGCGTTTTCGATGAAAGCTCCCGGGCGGCTTGAATTTTTCCGACATCGTCAACAATTATCGGCATATTTCAACTAATTTACACAAAATCGTAACAAATTATACACTAAAACCTTCCTCATGAATCGCCCTATCTATTGGTGAAAACCGTATGAAAATCCGTTCAGTAGTTTTTGAGTTTATTGCGAATAGACAGACAGACAGACGCGGCGCGGGACTTTGTTTTATAATATATACTAGCTGATGCCCGCGACTTCGTCCGCGTGGATTTAGTTTTTACAATCCCTCGTGAACACTTTGATTTTCCGGGATAAAAAGTACCCTATGTCCTGAACTATAGTACCTACCCATGCAAAAAATCACGTCGATCCGTGGCTCTGTTGTGGCGTGATTGAAGGATAAACCAACAAACAAACACACTTACGCATTTATAATATTAGTATGATTAGAATATTAAATTGCATTGGAAAACACTGTAGCATTAAGTCCATACGATGTATTACATCCATACATACTATGTAGTATGTAGGTATAATGATCATGTATATGTAGGCAAGAGCTGACGCCTTTGGAGTAGTTTGACTTTGACAAAATAGGGCTATCCACGATGGCTATATACGATAAAGTACGCTTGCCAGCTTAAGATGAGCCGTTCATTCAAAGTGTCTTGTAGATTCCGGGGTTCAAGTTATTTGGACCCTATACTGAAGATCGTGATGTCTATAATTTCTGAACTACGAAATTGACGACCTTGAAATAATTACAGGACAATCTTTAAAGAACCTGCTTTCTAACAAAAAAAGAATGGATTAAATCGGAATACGCCTTAATGAATTACAGCGAAATACACATTTTGACTTTCATCCCCTTTCCCAAGGGAACCGTGCTGAATTTCGGGATAAAAAGTATCCTATATTATACCTCGTAGTATTAACTTAAATCGTGCCAAGTTTCATTTAAATCCGTCTAGTAGTTTCGGCGTGATGCGCGGCCAAGATACAGACAGACAGACAGACAGACAGACAGACAGACAGACAGACAGACAAAAAATTAAAAAAAAATTGTTTTGGCTTCAGTATCGATTATAGAGTGCCCTCAAACAAAAATTTTCAAAATATCTTCAATGTACAGAATGTACAGAATTGGACCTGTTACAGTTTTATTATATTATAGATTATGTAGTGATAGTGATATCGTACGATACAACGGGACATTTTATAGGGTGTTTGTAGTATGTTCAACAGCCAGAGCACACGAAGTTATCACTGTTCAGTTGTTCACACATCTCTGTCATTTTTCCTTGACAAATCAGCGAAAAAGTGTTGTACCGATAGTGCTTGTGAGGCTAAACACAATACAAATACCCGGTAAAATGTACTCCATGTACAACGCGTCACGTGGGGTCGATATTGACGACGATTTATGGTATGTTGTAAGTATGCTTTCGGCTTTACATTTCAATTTTACTTCAAGTTATAAAGATGAATAGTAAAAGCGCTTAGTGCTGTAGACTTTGCTTCTTTTATGACTGAGTTTTTTTATGACTGAGGATGCTATTAAGATTTCCCTTTTAGAAAAAACAAATGCGACAAAATATGTTGATGTAGTTAATATTAAAGTAATTTAATCTGCCACATAAAACTCATGGAATATTAATAATTATAATTAATCTTTCCAGATTTCTGACTGCTTAGATTGTTATCTCACCTCCGCTTTTTATAATTTCCATAATTTCTAAATAAACTATGACAAACAGATTATACAAGTGTTCTGATGACGATGCCCTTTCTCGTCTGTTTAAAATTATGCATGTCGAATAATTTGTGAAACAGTATGTTCTTCTAAGTTATTCATTGCGTAGAATGAGAATATTTTTATTTAGTTTGCTTCCTTATATTTTCCATAGGATTATCTTTTTGTTTAAGTAATTTTTGTGTGCATTACCATTTACCAGTATTATATATAGGAATATAATATGATATCAGTATTAAAGAACATTAAATCCTCAGTGAAAAGTGGCTTTTGAATTTGAACGAAGGCGAACCGGTTCTTGTCAATATTGTTAAAAGCCTTCTCTTACGACACGTGGCTGTTAAGGCTTAAATCTGTTTTATCTCTTTATATTTAGTGATGATAGTATATTGATAGATTAATAAGGTTTAGCACATTACGATTGTATATGACTGGCGTGTGTGTTGTGATCCCCAATAAAATTGTTATCGTTCGTGTATTTGTATTTGTAGAATGTTCTACCAATTTCTGTCTTTCATCTTCCTATTTTCTTATGTTTTCCCAGTTTTAACTTTCTACTGGCCCTGAATCAATTTTAAATATCTGTATCGTATCACAAACTATTGTGATACCTGCATAAATAAATTAGTTTCATTCATTTTAAACGGGAAATTATGGACTGATTTAAATTATTTTACAAATGCCCATACTAACCACCGTATCTAATAAATGGAACCTATTAAATTCGATTAGTGATGGACTTTCCTTTTCAACTTTGATTAGTAGCAATTAGTGTTATATCTAATCTGGCATTCATGTTATTAATATGAATAGTAACTAATAATTTAAATGCAACATTATAATTTGTTGGTTCGACACCGGTAATAACTATTGCATTAATATCACATTGAAATAGGTCAATAGCATTGAGCAGACAACCAGAAATACGTTCGCAAAATTAATAGAATTGTATGAGTCATATCTCGTCGGTGATCTCACGCTATAACAACTCAGTTTGTGTTATGTTTTATTCGTTAACAGCTTTGTCTTTGAGTTGATGGTAGAAAAAAAAATTCTTTGGGTCAGAAAAAAATTATATTAATAAAAATATCTAAAATTGATTTCTGGCAAATGACTCTGTTATTGGGTTTTTATGTGAACAAAAAAATTTGTAAAAAAGTCTGACCTAATTCATTATCTCGCGTCTGGCACTTTATCCACTAATACTCCTTGACGAGACATATAAATCTTTTCGCCAGGCTTCCCTCTGCGTTCATGATTAAATTAATTTTTTTTTGTCGTATGCTTTTTTTAATTGACGTAGTTTATATTTTTGGGATAACTTTCACTCATTTTAATTTTAATTGTTTACTTATTTTGAAAAATCCGAAAAAAGAACTGCCCTTTTTACTGTTTTGACAAGCTTCGATACTCTATCACCTATCAATATCATCGACCATCATACTAATCCTTATACCTACATACTAATATTATAGTTTGTCCTTCAATCACGCCGCAACAGAGCTACGGATCGACGTGATTTTTTTGCGTGAGTATAGTTGAGAAACTGGAGAGTGCCATAGACTACTTTTTACTTTTATTCCGGAAAATCAAAGAGTTCTGAAAGAGATTTTAAAACTAAAATAAAACCACGCGGACGAAGTCGCACGCATCAGCTAGTCTAAACATATACCGAAGCGACCACCAGCTCCCCTAGCTATTTAAATATTTCCTCTTTTGTTATAAGTTTGTTATACTCGTAAGATCAATTATGTTGTTTAGTGTTTGTCAGTGCATATTATGAAATAAAATATTATGGGCATCTTTTTGTTTCAATGTGCTAATCTTTTAAAGAACGGGTTTTATTGACCGAGCGAAGCGAGGTCTCTGAGTTTACTAGAGCGATTTGCACTTGTCCGTCCGTCCGTCCGTCCGTCCGTCCGTCCGTCCGTCTGTCAGAGCCTTATAACTTTTGAATTACTGAACGTAGTTACTTCAAATTTAGATATAATATGTAAACCGATGGCCTCCAGCCGAAAATGGCTTAAAAAGTTATAAAAATCTTTATTTCAGAGGGGCTCTCATAGAAGCGAATGCGAAGAAATTTTTTTTAATTTGCGATTCATAGGTTTTCTGTGTATCATTTTAAAGACAATTTGGAACAGAGTACAACCGTATTTTTTTTAATTTTTTTCCTAAAATTGACGAAATGGGGGGCTTCCAAAGTGGCGATTTAATACGCTCGCTTGAAGACGCTCTCTGGGAAAATTTTCTATATATTTTCAAGTTGTACTTATTTTCTTACTTCACTTGTATCCTGTACTTGAACAACAAATACTAAAATTATATGAATATTATAAAGAAACGAGATTATTTAATTTTTAATGAGCATCAGTAAATTTCACATAGCTTCACAATAATGCTAATAGATGGCGCAGTCATTAACTATTCCATTGAACTAGGAGTTACGACTACGATTTATCCCAAAAACAGTTTTGCGTCGACCATTATTATTTAGGTACATAATATAATAACATATTATTCAATTAAAATTATTCTTTAGTTAAATATCATTTTGTATATTTTCTATTCGCGTCGATAGATGACGATTTGTACAGATGCCCGTAACCCGTTTTCACACGTTAGTACTTATTAATTCAATGTTTTCACTAACGTTGCCTAACCTTTACGGGCTACCTATGATAAGTTATGTGATGATTACTGTCAACTTCTTTATCACGATCCTGTACGGGACACCTAAAAGGACATTGGGACGGATGTTAGGACTTAGGATTGTGTTTTGGAGCTACCTACGTAAAGAGACTCCTACATAGGGGATGATTTAGGTATGTTTGGTGAAAACGGGCATAATAATAATAATGTCAGTTTTGGTCGTCATGTATCGATTGAATGAATAATCATGGGATACCGTTACCGCGAGGTCTCAGTTCGGGGCGAACCACTAGTTTAGTAGTTATAATTATAATAAGTATCTCGTCGAAGGTTCCATATAAAAAAGCCAGCTGTGCAAAACCAAGGTGAGTGCACCGGCTTCTAAATAAAAACATAAGGGGTCAGATCAATCTGTTTAAAAAATCTTCTTTGCTATTACAAAAATGCTACTTTATGTTATTACTAGCGACCCGCCCCGTCTTCGCACGGGTAGTAGAGCATATTACGCCTATGCTTTGCAAACTCCTTGAAATGTTCCCTAAGTTATATTGAACAGTACGTAAGCTTATAGAAGAAGTATCGCTCGGCTTATAATATAGCAATGTCAACGCGTCGCGGGGGTGGTAACTGGTCGCATCAATGAGCGAGTCCCGTCAACGCCGTCGGGTTGAAATCCGCGTATTTATTTTGGCGCGCGTTCGTTTTCATTTTGCGATAACGCCTAAGATATTCATTTAAATTGTATGATGTAAAGCATTATCATAATGTGCATGAAATTTTTATGGTAACTAACGTATTTAAGTTAGTAAGGACTGATTCTGTATCCGTGTATTTTTTATTTATTTAAACAATATTCTATAAGTTTCTAAACAAGGATGGATTAGCATAGCTATACCCATAGCTTATGATGAAATGAGTTGTTCAATTTGGACCAACACATAACATGGTATATCTTTAGTTACGGATAAATAAGTTTCGTAAGGTATAACAATTTTCTTTGATCGTTCTAGTCTCGTTAAACTGACATGAACAGTGGCACTTAAGGCTCCTCTCACTTGTTCATCTATTATAATGGCTGCCGTTAAATTGAAGTATTCAAATTAAACAATGTATAGTCATGTTTTATCATAGGTTTCATTAGTTAAATTAACTCTTAAAACTATGAATGTATGTGTCTGGTCTTACAGATTGTTACGAGGTTGTTATAAGCTAATAGTACCGTAGTAAAAAAGTAATAATGCTAAACTAATCAGAATCAGATGGATATATATACATATATCCATCATACATATAGCATTGGAAAATGAAAACCTTAAATTGAATGCTCTTGAATAATATTTACTAACACAAGATTTCTTTTCTAATTCTATAATCTCTAAAACAAAATCCATATGCGACTATTAGTACCATATGTGTGTTTTGGTGTCCATAATTAGAATATAATTGATTTCATCACACGCATTATGATTTAGTATTTCTATCAGACTCGTGGGATGTTAGTAACGCTGTTCGAGGATCGTAATACATTAGTAAATAATGTGGGAGGAGGATGATTGGATGTAATTTTACTTTAAGACGAGGTGAATAACCCGCCTTGTGTTTGTAATGAAATGCTAATTCGAACATGTGCGATTCTCCTTTGCGGAATTGATATGTCAACACTGGCACTGACCTTTTGAATAGCTGTTATTTTAATCCTTATGGCAATAACAGTGTCCATAAGATTAACCTATAATAAATGTTTTGGCATTTTAAACTTTGGAATCAACATTTAAATAAAATTACCGTATTTAAAACTTTCGAAATAATAGACAAAAACATATAATTGTTTAAATCTAACATGAAGCAAAGTCAACATTATTTATTTTAAGCTGGTACTACGTCTATGTACTGCAGGTAAGATTTTCGAGTGTCAAAAATATTATGCAAATGGTGGAATTATAGTAATAACTTTATGCGTACGTAGTAATGGTTCCTTTGTCATATCAACCTTAAAAATTTAAATAATAAAACTTCGACTCATTAAATTTTGGAATCTGAGCTATGAGATTACGCAAGTTAATTTTAAATTATTATTATCATTCCAAATAAAAAAGCATTCTTCTATTAAGCTCAAGGTCTTAAGACTTCTCGAGCGTCCAATTACAGATCTATTATACTCTGTAATTATAATAAAAACATACACTCTTAATTCTTTGTTCATCACTCGAACATAAAATCTGCGAAGTCAATTTTGTAAGCAAATTGCAGTTTCCCTTCAAATCTGTTTGAAGGCCTTTTTGTTGCGTATTTGGTTAGTCATATCTTTAAGATGATTTCATGATCAGCTAATAGCATTGTGTTATTCAATACCTGTATGATTTATTATTTAGTTCCTTAGTATTTTACATACTTACATATTATTTTGAGTTCTATTTTGTGTATTTGTTAAGGTATATTTTTCTGAACTGGCCCTCTTTTTTTTTAATTCCGCAATAAAAATTCAGTGGTTTCTTTTAGTTCAATAACTAAAATTTAACAATTATCAACGTTTATACAGAATAAGACATAATAATATCTGTCTGTTTAACTGTGGACGTCTATTCTCGGTTAACAAAGACGTATATACAGATAATAATATCTACTCTATTTACATATAACTTTTCTTTATTCCTTCCATAGAGTAATACTCAGAATATAGAAAATGTTTTTCTATGTTATTTTCTGTGCCACTGATGGTAATTTTTCTTCCATCAATCTTGCAATTTGCCGATGTTGCGGGCCGCAATATCATAATTGTCGGTTGAGTAACCTTGCTTATGGTTAGATCATCGTGTTTTGCATTTCATTGATGCAGTCCATCATTACTTCATTATCACTGTCATTCTGCTGTCCATCAATCCTTTAAATGGATGATGAGATAATTTGAGTTGATACATATTCGACAAATCATTGTACTTATATTTGATCAGTTTGTTTTGTAAGTTATGTAAAAGAATGAATGCGATGATATGGATTAAAGTTGCGGATGTTTTGCATCCGGCTTGTATCTGATTACTATCGTATTTAATTGTATAGTTATGAAAGTACAACAGATAAATTACTATCGATATTATTATAGAAATTAGCTTTTGCACGCTTCGCTTCGCTCACATATATTTTACATCCGTAGGGGTTGATTTTTCAAAAATTGTCTGCACATGCCTACGTTATAATAGCTATGTGTATGCCAAATTTCAGCCCGACTCATGCAGTGATTTGAGCTGAAGGTCAGCCAGTCTAGGTAGATCAATCAGTCAGTCAGTTATTTTCCTTTTTTTAAATTTATATTAGAATAATGTTAGGTTTTAAGTTTAGGAATTAGAATAATGTTAGTTAATATAAATGTTAGGTAGTCCAATTTTTATTCAAGCATTTTTATGACTGATAGATGTCCATTGGTGGACATAGTTCATAGTGAGCTTTATAATTAAGCAGTCCAATCTTTTTTGATAATAAATGTACTTTATATCTTAATTTATAACAGTTTAAAGTCTACGTACTATACTTAGATGAACTTAGCACAAAACATTGTTTATCTGGTCATCTGTAATAGAAAATGCATCGTTCAATTAGGTTAAACGGTCTTAACGTTCAATTGATTTACTACGTCTAAAGCAACAGTAACAACATTATTCCTGTGTTCTTGTTAAACAAAAGCAATACTGTTCGGTGCTTTCGTTCAAATATTACGTTCAATTGTTTGAACAATGAATTCCGATGCACCTGCCTCAGTGTGTGTTCCAGAGAACATGTTTATTCATACGTTATAAGGTAGTGCTAAATATACATTACCATTGTACTGTTGTGAGAAAGTTGTGTAAACATAACTAAATCAGCATTGGAATTGAACATTGGCTGTGTGCACAAGAATTTACTACGCTTCATAGTCGGTGCTTGAACCCTTATGGGAAACAATACCTGCTTGTATACAGTCCACTCCGCTTGAGTGAAGGGTCGTAATTTTAAATTGACCTTTGAATTCAACGTTGAGTTGGTTTTTAACATTACAATGGAAATGTTAAGTTCATAATTTGTATTTAAATAAACTCAAAAGGATTTTGATTCCGAATGTAGAGTTGTGTACTTGTTGTGTATCATCATCATCATTTAATTTTATTTCAAAAACGTCATGGTCCACGACTAACCAAGATAGAGAGTGTGTTAAAGTGTGATCAGAATTATTATTAATAATTACTTTTTTATTTGTTTCAGGTAAGGTTCTTCCAATGGAATTTAACATTTCCTACAGTGGTATGAGAGGTGAAAGTATTATCATATGATTTTCGTTTAGGGACGTGTGTATGACTAATTAAGATTTATAATAGAAAGCCTAGAGGTAAGCTATCTATAGATGATAGACTAATGATTGTTAATATCGTTTAGCGTGTACGTTGTGTTGTAAGTTTAAATAAAAGTACTTTCAGAACAATTAAGACTGACAGATACAATTCGCTGTCTATCGTAAATAAAAATAAAACTTTGATTTGGTGCTACATCATTAAAATATTTTTTTTTCTATATTATGCAATAGTACTAAAAACTGCTAGTGAAGCAGTGATAGCCTAGTGGTTAGGACTGTCGTCTCCTATTCGGGGGGTCGCAGGTTCGATCCCGGGTACGCACCTCTGACTTTTCGGAGTCATGTGCGTTTAAGCAATTAAATATCACTTGCTTCAACGGTGAAGGAAAACATCGTGAGGAAACCGGCACATCTGAGAGTTCTCTATAATGTTCTCGAAGGTGTGTGAAGTCCGCCAATTCGCATTGGGCCAGCGTGGTGGACTATGGCCTATAACCCTTCTCTGAGAGGAGACCTGCGCTCAGTAGTGAGCCGTTGATGGGTTGCTAATGATGAATGAATGATGATATTATGCAATCAGCCTTAATAAACATAAGTACATATATACCTATACATAATTAATTCCAAGAACTGATGTTTGGTCTCATGCCCCGGAAAGCGCAGTGGACTGACGACATCAGACGAGTCGCAGGGAGCCGCTAGATACTGGCGGCACAAGGCAAAGCCATGGGAAGTCCACGCGAGATATCTTGCATGACTTGCATCTTGAGATGTGGACGTCTAACGGTTGAAGCAGAAGAAGTATCAGGCTCATGTATCTACTCACTTTACTGGTAGAAATTTTTAAGCTATTGCGTAGCTTTTATCGCGGGCTCTGAACTAGGACAGTTTGAGCGCGGCGACCGAATCAAGAAATTCCGTAACGAAAATAAACCTAACACCGTCGTTCAGTAAGCGTTCAACATTTTAGAGGTTCACAAGTAGCTCTGTTTGACGCAGTGGGCGAGCGGCCGCTTTCTTTACCGTATGGTGTATGATGTCGCAGGTTCGAATCTCACTCGCGAAGTAGTGACAGTGCGCTTTTCTTGTTTGTTTGTTTTTTGATTATATTTTTGCATAATTTTTATTATGCAAAAAAAAAATATTGCATTAATATTATAATTGCATAAGTTGATACAAAATGCTATGCAATAGCTTTACCGCGGCAGTCCCCGAGTGCCACTTAATTTTTTTTTATAAAGAATATTTATCCATGCTGAACTCGGCTAATAGTCCCCCTCTCCCTTCCAAATAAATATAAAGCTTATTGCAGTCAAGTCAAAAATTCAATCAGTATTCCTAAAATATAAGTGCTATTTAATAAATGTGTATTTAAAAAGAGCTAATGGCGATTGGCTTGGTACTTTTATGTTCCCGCTTGTATAGAAGGGATAGTAAATTATGTTCCGTCGAGCCCCATGATAAAATGCAGCTGCGCTCCATCACAAACACACGTGTGTCGACCAACACAGTACACACGCCCCTAGCCATTGATTAGATATTGAGCTTATAGTTTTCATTATATTCGTGGTCAAGATTCATGTTCTTGACTTCTGACTCTGAAGATGAAATGCAAACACAACTTTTTAGGGTTCCGTACCCAGAGTGTACCAACGGGACCCTATTACTAAGCCTACGCTGTCCGTCCGTCCGTCCGTCCGTCCGTCCGTCCGTCTGTCAGCGGGCTGTGTCTCGTAAACCGTAATAGATAGACAGATGAAATTTTCACATATTATGTATTTCTATTGCCGCTATAACAACAAATATTAAAAATTAAATTAAATAAAAAAAATTAAATAAAAATATTTCCACGGGTACATGGAAATATTTTAATTTAATTTTTTTAACGGAACCCTTAAAGAGCGAGGCCCGACTCGCACTTGGCCGATTTTTCTTTACGTGCTCATTATTCATCAAAAAATCTTAATACATATTTTGTTCTTTATCAACACATTGTGTAGTCTTGAACTCTTGAGTCATAATAGCCACATGTTGGCCAATTGACTTTATAAATAACCAGCTTTTCTGCATCAAATTGATCATTTCTTAACTTGACCTCTCAAAATCTAAGAATAAGGCAGAAAATATTTCTAATTAACTATAACTAATTTCGAAGCAAAGTTTAGCATAAAGGCAGTTTTAGACTGAATTAATTTAAATACTTAGGTTAGGTTTTAGTTTCTAAGGTAGGTTTCTTGTTAACTAAGGTATATTCAAGTCACTCTGTGCACAAATCTCTAAGGCAAAAGCATAAATAGGTCACCTTTTAAATTGGTAATGTGGAATTGAGATCAATTTCGTTAGCAGTAACGAGCCCAACAGTTGATCTAGAATCTAGATAGAGTAGAATGCAAATAATTCTTAATCTCGATATTGGCCCGTGCCATGCCAACATTAATTTGGTCAATTACATGGACTATGATGCATTCATATTTCATATGCATGAGTTGGACTTGGAATATATCATTATAATGATTTGCTAGATTGCTTGATAAATTATTGTGATGGAGCTATTGTATTTATTTAATCGTAGAAAAATATTACGGCGACATAACCGCTTCTTACAAAAATCTAATAAGGAAGAAATTCAAAAGATTTATTTAATGTAGTTCAACTTATGGCTCTTTACAAGTCAAGACTCGGATCGGAAATTCTCTCTCAATGTTATTGTTTTGAAATGCGCTATTAATGAACTTTATTTTGGATATTTAATTTGGATTTGGATCGTCATTCGTCAGACGTAGTACATTTTTGCGTAATTTTAGTATGTGAATTACGAGCTTCAAAGTAAATATTTTTCCTAATTTCAACAGTTCATCAGACTTTTGCAAGCTCACGTTTGCGGTTAACTTATTTCGTGGTTATTCAGCCTTTCGTAAGTTTTTAACCAGAATAATGCTATAGGTTATTAGGCTCGCACTGTCTTGTCTATCTATCTATATTCTATGTTTAAAGTTAAACTGTAACTGGACGAATTCTGTTCAACCAAGAACACGATAAGTACCTAGGTTTACCGATTCCTATTAGCAGATCACTCACAATCGGTAAAAACACTGCATACATAGCATAATATCTATTATATTGTAAACTAGTTTTGAAAAGAGCAACTGCCGAGTTTCTTGCTGGTTCTTCTCGGCAGGAACGGCATTCCGAACCAGTGGTAGACTCATCGACGATTCAAAAGCACTTGTAAAAAAGTTTATTTGAATAAAAAACATTTCTATTCTATTCTAAAATAGTTTCGTAGTTTGTATACATTTAACAATACCTAATTTCCGATTACATACACATTCTGGGTCGTGTCAAGCCTACCTATGCTCGTCAACTAGTGTCTATATATTTCCTGATGTGAACAAGATGATTGTGATCCCGGATTATGCATGCATTGTATCACTCTTGCTGATTTCACGCATCAATTTAGTCATGGTTCATTTCAGTACGCTTGTTTTGATCGCATCTTACGTCAATACTACCTTGCTGGCCGTCCGCTAATGCTAAATTCGATTAAAGAAATTGGTTAGAGTTACTTCTCTATGACGCAATAATATATAAGAAGTCTAAATTGAAGTTAGCACTTTTAAATGTTACATTGATTCTCCTCCAGGGTTAATGTGTCTTTTACACAAACATATCGTTTGAAGTCTAATTTTATTTAAGTAAAGCGTATAGATCAAAAACAGTGTTGTCAAATTAAGCATTTAATAAAAAAATCGGCCAAGTGCGAGTCGGGCCTCGCTCTTTAAGGGTTCCGTTAAAAAAAATTAAATTAAAATATTTTCATATACCCTTGGAAATATTTTAATTTAGTTTTTTTAATTTAATTTAATTTTTATTATTTGTTGTTATAGCGGCAATAGAAATACATAATATGAGAAAATTTCATCTATCTATCTATTACGGTTTACGAGATACAGCCCGCTGACAGACGGACGGACGGACGGACGGACGGACGGACGGACGGACGGACGGACGGACGGACGGACAGCGTAGGCTTAGTAATAGGGTCCCGTTGGTACCCTTTGGGTACGGAACCCTAAAAATGAGACAGAAGACCAAAAACCTGTTTCAGTAAATCCAATCGGGTATAATCTTAGAACATTCAAACCAATGATGTTTATTACAAAGGATAATAAATTATTTCAGCAATCGAAAAAGGTTTCATGTTTACCGATAGATGGCGCCACGGTACACTTACCTCGCGTTAAAGTCGTGTCACCAACGATGTATAATAGTTTCGCAGTAATTTGTACGAGTTAACTTTGCGCAGAGGCAATATCGTAACCAATGAGGTTAATCCGAGGTGCGATTATTGCTAGTTGAAAACTTTACCAATACCCCGCCTTGTGGTCGTGAAATACCGACCGCTATGGCAATTTTTGTACGGCTGTAAAGGCCTAATATACTAATGTCTAAACCAGCTTACTGAAGCTTACTTTCAAAGTCGAGCTAAAATCGCTAATGCAGGATTTCATTATTAAAAAGACAGGATTTTAGTATTAAAGATGATTTAAATATTAATAAAATCTATTCTGACTCACAAACTAACTATAAATTAAAAAGGAGTGTTTCATAAAAATCATTTTTTAAACGCGTTCGCATTGTGTGTTTCCTGAAAGTTGTTGAAAACTTGAAAATTTAAGGAAACTGAATACAATTAAGCTTGCTATGCTTATTAATTTATAACTCCAATAAACAGTTTCATCTATATAATCAATGAAGTTCCATTTAACATTTCTACGATCATAAATAATAATAATTTTAATATTAGATTAGAGCAACCGCTAAATATGCGATAAGCGCATATTTAAAACCTATCGATATTGTAATTTCCTTGAAACTATCTTTTTCTTTTCTCTGTAAATAGTTTACTTAATTATACGTACAACTCGAGATGCCAGTTCCAGTGGCATCATTATAGCAGATAAATCTGTGCTAATACGAGCCAATTGCTCTTAAACTAGTACAGTAAGCTTCGCAATTTTACGGGGGGAAATTTTAAGAATCATCATTACAGTCTTTATTTATGAAGCGGTAAAGTTTAAATTGGTTTGTTTCAAATTATATCTATGGAACGCTGTACCGGGCTGTGGGAATCAGAAATGAGGGTTTGACGGATTTATGTTACCATCGCGGTTGTCTCCTAATCATAGGGTTAGCAAATCACGATAATTTGAAAACAAAATCCAATATTTATTTTTGTTGCCATATTGAATGTTTAAAATATACTACATAAATGTAATTTACAAATACAATTGACAGCTTTCATCGTTATGATTACGGCTTAGTAAAATAATAAGCATACTCTGGGTAAATAGCAAAATGCTATGACATAGTCAATCTAATCTAACTAAAAAATCATAAATAAAAAGAATAAATGAAATAAACTGAATATTTATGTGGAATGAACACATTAGGAATATAAATTAAGGTTAATTACATCATGTTATGGTTTCAGAATGTGAAGGACATTTTATGACCAGGAAATTGCCTTAACCAGTGGTCGGCAACCCTTGCACACGCATTGAACACTGAATAACTGTTTATTACGTGCCTGCTTGATTGACTTGAACGGTTCACATTTGATTGCTTGCGGTTATAATCAATATAAAAATATCGTATCATCGAGTATTGCCGTGATTTTTTCTATGTCTCTCTAACTTGACCTTGGATCTTGACCTTCGCAACTGAGTGTTCCTATTACTCGATGACTAGTTAGCCCTTGACTGCGATCGTATCCAATGGAAAGTGACGATGCAATCCGAGTTGGAAGTGAGCTTGGAAGGAGTATTGCACTTTAAATACTATGTCTCTTATCAGTTTCTACGCTTCATCATCCCAGAGTCGGAAAGCTTGGCGGCACGGCTTTGCCGGTAGAGTGGAAACTGGTGGTAACCTAATCTGACTACGGTTGAAACCATGCTCCTGCCTTGAACGGAACCCGGGGCCGCCCATGTTAGATGACATGGAATAACTGACCTCTATAATTAGTCTATGATTAAGACTGGACATGCTGCTGCAATAGTTTTTTAGACCTACGAGATTGACGCCATTGTGGCGCTGTAAGCAGTTACAAGTTTTCAAGGAACTAAAATTAGCGAGGGCACTAGTTGAGAATTGATAGTTGATACTTTTTGTTACTTCCTGCATTCCTAGATTTATAGCTCCAGAGACACTTTTGTATGTCAAACGTGGAGCTTCAAATTGATCCACAATTTAAACTGTCAGAATTTGTATATGGACAGCCAGTCCAGTGTTAATCATAGATTAATTATTTATAGAGGTCAGTGCATGGAATGTTTGGAAAAGAATGATATCTCTGTCATCATGAGAGATGATAAGAGAGGTGTCATCAGCTTATGCGATTAGAAATGTAAATCTTTTCTGATTATGTTGGCTTAAGACCCATCAAGTGTGGTTTTAACTTAGTATAGTTTATTGTATTAGTATTTCCTTGTAGGCTTAACAGCATGTTAAATTGTTTCGCTGTTAGACGTAAGCCTTTTCCAAAGAACGCCACAGTGCAGTTCTTGCTTTATCCGTTCTTATTTCAACTGTTCGTAAACTTATTCGTTTACTCATTGTTTTCTTAATGAGGGTTCTACAATCTATTTTGAGGTTCAGCAGAATCTAAATAAAGTTAATAATTATTATTCCTTAACGTATTTTTAACAAGACCAGCGTGACAGTTAAGTTTTCCCTATTAACCTTAAAACTATGATAGTATTTACTTACGACTTGAGTTTCACCGCTACTAACAAGTGGACCCTTAAAGAAAAGCATGTCGCCTAAACAAGCAAACGTGACTTCAAACTTATGAAATGTAAATGCACTTAACT
This sequence comes from Oeneis ivallda, assembly GCA_029955525.1. Classification (NCBI taxonomy): domain Eukaryota; kingdom Metazoa; phylum Arthropoda; class Insecta; order Lepidoptera; family Nymphalidae; genus Oeneis; species Oeneis ivallda. The sequence continues at coordinate 7,169,351 of JARPMR010000022.1, read as the reverse complement.
TTTTTACGCATCAATTGAGCTACTTTTATAATTTATGCTCTGAACGACAAAATTGTATGTGTGTTTGTTGATTTCAATAATTTTGTGCCGATCTATTTCAAATTAAAAATTATGCACTTCATGTACTTGTGGCTTTTATGACAAGTCAAGCTATTCGGTATCTCTGGTACTTCTTTTTTCTGATTAGATCACGTAGATAGATACATTTATTTTAGAGTTTAGCTCTCTTTATCGCCCGTTGAATGACTCTACGGGATACCTGCTGTGAGCAATAGCCTCTGATTGGCTTTTATAGCGTTTATGCTTCATCAATGCATTTTAACCTATAACGGAAGAACACAATCCAATCAGAGCTGATTGCGATTGTCACACTGATGCAATCAAAAGACAATCCCACAGCAGATTGGACAAAATCCCTTCCAGTACATAATTATTATTATGCATCTCGACAATGACAACGCAGTTTATTCATAACATCTTTTTTAGCGGATGCATACGTTTAGAGATCATCAAAATAGAGCAAAGTACTATTTACTACTACGTTCACGCATTTTCTGATCGCAATCCAGCGGTGACAGATGTTTGTAGGTTCGCGCGGCATGTGTTCGTGTCATGACCGACTTGCTCTCATCCGTATTTGGCCGGACCGGTGCAGCTTACGTCTCATTTAGGACCGGAATAATGTAATATTAAGCGCTTTATGCGACACTTGGATTATTTATCCAAGCATGGGTTACATTATTGCAATTTTCTTAAGGATCTCTAATTTTCTTGAAAATAAATTATAGAATATAGGCCATAGCCTATGTTATTTCCTAATAACTTAGCTTTCTATTGGTGAAAAAATGGTTAAAATCGGTCCAGTAGTTACAGAGTCTATTCGGTACAAACAAACAAACAATCAAACAAACAAACAAATAAACAAACAAACAAACAAAATAATCTTTCCTCTTTATAATATAAGTATAGAAGTATAGACTATGCTATGTATGCAGTGTTTCCACAATGAGGGGAAGGAAAATTGCATCATCATGAGCAACTCATTTAACGTCTCACTACTAAGCAAAGCATAGGTCTCCTCGGGAAGGGTTATAGGCCATGGTCCAACACGCTGGCCCAGTGCGAATTGGTAGACTTCACACACCTTTGAGAATATTATGGAGAACTCTCAGGTGTGCAGCTTTGCTCACCATGTTTTCCTTCACCATTGTGATATTTATTATTTATTACTTTATTTATTTTCAACTTCATCTTATTGAAGGTTTCGCGTTTATGAGGGATAACGATTGCAACAGAAATATTTTCTAGAACAAATAAATCAAATTCCTATATCTACCTATACTTCACAGTTTCATACTTACTTTTTCATTTCTTGCAAGAAGCAAAGTAAAAATCCCAGCACAAAGAAGAATCTAAAGGCTCCTAAAGATAAAGACAAATCTTTAGACTAAAGCGATTTGAAAACAGTGCAATAAAAGACCACCGAAGTATATAACCGGGCAGCCTTGGCTGAGTCAATTAGGTACTTACTAAGTATTCTAAATAATTTCAACCTACGAAGTAACGAAGTCGTTTTTTATTTGTTTGGCTTCCTCAATTTACCAACAAAGACCAGTCTTAAAATACCTACGTACGTTTGTTTAAGATTGTTCGACCTTGCCGGCATATTTTAAGTTCTTCAAAATTATTGACTCTGATGTTCTTTCTCTTTTTTTACCGACTTCAAAAAATACAAAAAGAGGAGGTTCTCAATTCGACGCGTATTTCTTTTTTTTTTTCTTATTTTTTTTTTGTTGATGTTACTCCATATCTCCCTCAAATCTTAACCGATTTCGATAATTTTTTTTATTTGAAAGGGAGTATCTGCAGGTAGGTCCCATTTAAGTTTGGTGAAGATTTGATGAATATCTTCGGAGATGGAGGACGGAACTCCTCAATGAATTAGAGGAAATCGCTCGCGATCAGAGTATGTGTAGACTTTTAACCATGCCTACTACATATCATACATACAGTAGCTAAATTTCTATTCATCATCTTATTTTTACAGGCTTTTATTTGTCTTGCAATGTATATTTAGGTCAAGTCTTGCAAGGTGTATTAGAACCATTCCCGGTTTCCGATTGAGCTGAAAATGTGCATGTAATCGAAATTTAAAAATTATTGCATTGTAATCCGATTTACATGTACATGTAAATCGGATTACAATGCAATATTATTTTAACATGGAGCTGATCTGATGATGGAGGTGGAAGATGGCTATGGAAATTCTGTAGTAAAACGATGTAATACCATGGAGTTCAGTTCGTTAAATTCGTGTTAAGAAGTACTCTGGTCCTAGATATATCCAGGGTCTGATGATGAAGCTGAACGGTGGTTATGAGCACTCTGTAATGAAACTACGTAACCATATTTAGTTTGGGCTCGTTTCAATTGTATTGATAAGTAGTCTTAAATGATATAAATGGAATGGCTCTGATGATGGAGCTGAAACTGCAGTCAGGATATGCAACACACTAGTACAGTATAAAAAAAAATAGCACATATGTCGTGTTTGGATTCGTTTTAATCAGTACTTGATTCTACATAGAATGCAATGGTGGCAACACGATAAGCTGATGCTGCAGCACACTAGTTCACTCTTAAAATAATAATAGCAGCTATCAAGTGTTTGGATTAGTTTCGATCAATAAATAGAAACAAATCGCTGGCGATCAGAGAATGTGTAGATTTATCCTATGAAGCTACACTAAAAAGCTTAAAATAATATATAAAAAATCTTTTTAAAAAAACCGACTTCAAACGCCACTGAAAAGTATAAAATAATTTCAGTTTGTACACGTATGTTGAAGTCGGGCGGGCCTCAATAGAACTATGAAACTGCAACGCTCGCCCGACTTCAATGTAGATACCTGTACCAAGTACATATTATTCTGTGACTGGATCTACAAATCAATATTCTGGCTAGCGTGGCGCATTCGTTTCATCGTTTCTGTTTAGGCCCGCCCGACTTCAACATACGTGTACAAACTGAAATTATTTTATACTTTTCAGTGGCGTTTGAAGTCGGTTTTTTTAAAAAGATTTTTTATATATTATTACTTATTTACGACGCTTGTAGATTTCGTTTAACTCTTAGCTGTAAATAACTCTAATTCAAATACATTTTCAAGACTTCTTTTGAATCATATTTTAAAATGGCGAAACTATCGTCATTCATCTATGTCTATCGTCCTTTTGTAAGTTCTCAAATTTTTCTTTTCTTCTTTTTATAAGTAAAAGTAACATACTGGCCGACAGACGACGCAACAGCCGAAATTGGTGGACCTTGAGATTTGATATTTATATGAATTTAGGGGAGTTTTTAAATTCTATGCCTAAAGAGATGGTAAACTTTTGTATGAAAGTCCTCCGCGGTTGACAGGAGGCCAATGGAAAAAACGCGTGGGCGAAGGGTGCATAGTACATGACAACGCCTGGTTCGATGTAATAGCGTGTAAGAGAGCAAAGAGACGAACCAGCCCATCTAGCCAAGTTACACTTCGTTGTATCTATTCTCTTTCTACGATCATTGACGCTTGAAGTTTTGGCTAGGGCTAGACTAGATGGCGCCGCAGCTGATCAAAGACAGAAGTGTATTGGTAGTATTTCGCGGTATTTTGTATAGGATATGTTTTTTTAGCATTTAAAATGCGTAAATTTTTCACTGTAGTGTCCAAGTTTGCGATTTTGAAACTCAAACTTGAGTTTCAAAATTTTATTTATGCATTTTAAATGCTAATTAATGCTAATTATAATTTATGCATTTTAAATGCTAAAAAAACGTCTATAATACAAAATGCCGCGAAATACTATCAATACACTTCTGTCTTTGATCAGCTGCGGCGCCATCTAGTCTAGCCCTAGCCAAAACTTTAAGCGTCAACAATCGTAGAAAGAGAATAGATACAACGAAGTGTTACTTGGCTAGAGGGGCAGCGCCGCAACCGCTTCTGTGCTCGTCATAGGCGAAAATGACTTCTAGACAATTTTTAAATCGTCTTTTGTAGGACTCATTGATGATGATTGTTCACATTTTTTTCCCCGTGATGTTTGGTGACAAACAGTAAATTTTATTAAAGTACGAGCTATTTTGATAGGACCAAACGTTACACTACACACTGAAGGGTCGCTGAGCAAGCAAGGCCTACTGTTAGTTGCTTCTCTTTTCGTGCTCGTAAGAAACTTCCACCTAGTCATAATAATGATTCTAAACGTCACGGTTCTAACTCTTTTGAAGTGGCCGGTAACTAAATGCCTTCAAAGTCGGTATAAATCTTATGATAAATAATGCGGTAGGTCACGCCGCAAGTGCATAGTTAACCCCGTTTCAAGAATGTGTTAAGGCAAGGGTCAGCAAAAAAATGACACACAAACTAATGTTAGTATGAACTAATTTTTCGTTTCACGTACTAATGAGACTTTATGTGTTAAAGTCGGCGGGAAAGGTTAGCTACGATTGTGTTTTGTTTTAACTACATAGCATTTTAAAACATAACTATTTGACGCTTGTATAAAATTTTTGTATTGGTAATCTGCCAAAAGTATTTATTTGTTGTTTAAAAGTTTACTTGGGTATAGTAAAATAGACCCTGTTTGTCTAAACTTACCTTACGTGATTATTTAATTCAGCCATAAAAAGTAGTTCAACTTGGCTAACATACTTAAAAATAAAAATACATTCCACAACTTGTTCTTAGGTTTCCTTGTTTTAATAGAACCATCTAAATTATGCAAGTTGTGAGAGACATTGCGTTTCTCAATTTGACCTGTATGCATGTTCGAACGTTTCTACGTCTGTATGCTTGGATATTAAAGTATCTTTTGATAGCATTATCTTAACATTCGACTATTCTCATCGTCTAATTCCAGTCGCGGACGATGACTTCCACGGTATTCGCTGGCGCCGGACATAAATGACATAATGATTTTTGATATTCATCTTTACTGCTCTATGATAGAGTTCATTTCTATGTGTACAATATTCAAAAATTTCGCATTTTTATTCGTAGCATAGATAAAATTAATTAATTGATGATAAAGGTTTAGTTATTTATAAAATACATAGTTAATCAGTTATAAAACATTTAAAATACTTTATGTCCGTTTACGACATCATAAATTATTTTATAAGCTTGATTCCATAGCTATAAAGATGGCTACAAAAATGTACCCACTCCTATATGTATAAGAATTTTTTTTGAAATCAAAATAAATGCTATAGAATAAAATGATACAATCAATGTCATACGAGCCACTAAGTGGGTTGACGTTATCAGACCAGAATTGCAGGAAGCCACGGAATACCAGCGGCGCAAGACCGCGGCGTGGTAAGTCTACAGATAACCTTTATGCAGTCAATCAATTGATAATTAAGTATAATAGCAGCATCAAGCTTCAAGCAAGTCACAAAAAACTGATCTTAAGTTTATGTAGAGACTATGTAGGTTTGAGATACGAAAACTAATACTGCTGTAGGTTTCATATACTTGGACATTTCTAAATCGTCCAAGTTGAGATACGAAAACTAATACTGCTGTAGGTTTGAGGTACTTGGACGTTTCTAAATAGTCCAAATTGAGATATGAAAACTAATACTGCTTCCGTAAAAATTGTATATAATGTTATGTGCACGATGCTATTAAAACACAATCAGGTTCTAAATGTTAAGTGCTATAATTAAGTAAACTTTTGAGTAGGTGATTTGATTTATGCAATGTAAATTTAATCTGGAAATGATGGCGCATGTAATTGTAACAACCAACAATCAGTTCACCTCTATGTAGTTAGTAGTTATCTGACACGCGAACACTTTCTTAATCTTAATTTTATTAGAAAGTTAAATATGAGTTAACCTTGTTTTGGTACACATATCTTTCGATTCAGGAATTTGAGGGTTCGCTTTTTTTAGTAATAAGTGATCACGTTTTAGTATCTATTACCTTACCAACTAAGATGAATCCGCCTTTAGTAATGCTACTTCTTCTTCTTCTTCTTCTTCTTTATCAACCGATAGACGTCCACTGCTGGACAAAGGTCTCTTGCATGGACTTCCACAGGCCTCGGTCTTGCGCAGCCTGAATCCAGCGGCTCCCTGCGGGGTCGCCACTCCAGCACCTTGGGACCCCAACGACCATCAGCTCTTCGAACTATGTGCCCCGCCCATTTCCACTTCAGTATCGCGACTCGCTTAGCTATGTCGGTGACTCTGGTTCTCCTACGGATCTCCAAATTTCTGATTCGATCCCGCAGGGTCACTCCGAGCATAGCTCTCTCCATCGCCCGCTGAGCGGTCCTGAGCCTACTTATGAGGCCCTTAGTTAGCGACCATGTCTCGGATCCGTAAGTCATCACTGGCAACACGCACTGTTCGAAGACTTGAGTCTTCAGGCACTGAGGAATTTTGGACGAGAAGACATCTCGGAGCTTCCCGAACGCAGCCCAGCCGAGTTGGATTCGGCGGCTGATCTCTTTCTCGAAATTGGACCTACCTAGCTGGACTGTGTGTCCCAGGTAAATATACTCGTCGACAATTTCGAGTGCAGAGTTCTCAACAATTACTGGGTGGAGCGGTGCATGAGCATTGGACATGATTTTCGTCTTGCTCATGTTCATTTTCAGGCCCACCTGTTGAGAAACCCTGCTGAGATCGTTGAGCATTGTATTGAGGTCTCTCAGAGTCTCTGCCATGACTACTATGTCATCGGCAAATCGCAGGTGAGTGATGTACTCGCCGTTTATGTTGATGCCAAGCCCGTTCCAATCCAGAAGCTTAAAGACGTCCTCCAACGCAGCGGTAAAGAGCTTCGGGGAGATAACGTCTCCCTGTCGCACTCCACGCTGCAAGTGGATTGGCCTCGTAGTCTGGTCCTGTATACGTACTGACATTGTGGCGTTTTCATACAAGCACTTCAACACTTGGATATACCGGTAGTCAATCCGGCATCTCTGCAGCGACCACTGCTGTAGTAATGCTACACTTATTCTTAATCAAAACATTAGTCTTTCTTGGCATAAAGAAACAATAAAATATCGTTTCACCAAAACATTCCTATATTATTATTAAATGTAACTTAATAGCCACAATCCAAGGTAAAAGGAAATTGTACATTGAAAATGCTTTGTAATCTCATTAAGAAAATGATACCCGTGTGCGAAAATATCGTTGAATTTAATCTAAAGATACATAATAACCAATAGCTTAATTGAATAAATGCAAACAATTGCAATTAGGAAACAGAAAGCTTAATTATTCAATGAATGTCAATTACAACTAAAACCATAAATCATTAATACAAAATAATAGTTGCTCTTATAATGTCACGAGTTGTCTTCGACCCGAATATGTGGAACACTAATGATACCATTGATACTATTATTACAAGAATGTAAAGATGTATTCGAATTCTAAGAACAATTGTTTTGTTCTTGGACACTCGGTGTGTAAACCACCAAAAGAAACTTAACAAATTGTTATGCAAAAACCTCTTGTAGGGTCAAAATTATTATATTAATGAACATTGGAACTCGATTACTCTGACTTCCCACTTTTCGTTTCCACCAAATTTAGAAAAAGCTTGTATTAGATAAGATTAGGCTTACGTAATTATTATAGTAGTCTGGGTGAAAAGTGGTATTTGAATCGAAGTTATCTCGAATTACGGTTAACGAAAAGTTTCAACAATGGCTGTAATTTTATTTTCTGCAAAAGTTTCTGTAAATGCAAAAGTTTGTGAGGATGTATGGATGGATGGATGTTTGTTACTCTCTAACTCCACAACGAATTAACCGATTTGGCTGATATTTGGAATGGATATAGCTCATACCCAGGATTAAGACATAGGCTACTTTTTATCCCGGAACATAACAGTTCCCGCGGGAAATTAAAAAACCTTAATCCACGCGGACGAAGTCGCGGGCATCATCTAGTATTTCTATAAATTAAATGATTTTTTGGGAATTGCCCTCAAGAGTTTGAAAAGCAGTGGTAAAGTTTGTATGAAATTTATTTTTTTAAATAATCCGCACGGGTGAATTTTTGGGCATCACCTAATCTAAATAATTATAAAAAGAAACATGACTGAATGACTGACTGACTGACTTTAAACGCACAGCTGAAACCACTAGACACTGGACAGATCAGGCTGAAAGGCATACAGATAGCTGACGTAGGCATCCGCTAAGAAAGGATTTTTGAAAATTCAACCTCTAACGCCTGCTTGCAGAGACGCCGTTACTCTGGGTTAAAAAGACAGATTTGACAGATTTCGTATAAAGCTTCTTTCAAAATTACAAATTTATTCCTGGGTTAACTAACCCGGCGTCTCTGCAAGCGGGCCTTAGGTTTACTGGGGGGTTGCAAAATTGAACTTAATGTTAGCGAAGCTGCGGGCAAAAGCTAGTTTTCCAATAAAACTTTTGGCTAATACTTTTTTATGTGGGACCAATACACGACATCAAAAATTTATAAAACTATAAATGAAGTCTTAGCAGACAAGCTTAGAATTCAAGCTCTTGAATCGTGACCTTAGTGAGGTCGTGCTCTAATCTGGAATCATCGCTCCACTTAGAATGTTTAACGGTCTTTAGTATAAACTCATAAAATGTTGTAGATATGTACGTGATTTTTGTTCTTAACAGAATTCTTCAGTAATTTAAATCTTCACATAGGTATCTATTCCATCAAGATTTCCGTGTATATCTTTCTGCTCTGATAAATCCATGGGTTTTAAACGCTATTTTTTTTATCAGTAACATGCAAAAATATTAACAACGTGACAGAGATTGTAGAGATTGTGATAACGTTATCTGAATCAAAATAACTAAAAATAAATATTTTATGTCTTTGACAAGGGATTTTTTTTTAATTTACTAAATTTCAAGTAAAAAGCCCACTATGGTAGCTAAAAGGTTAGCCTTAAACAGCTAGTTAGGTAGCCTTAAACATAAGGTTAGCTATTTGAAGTAACTCTAGCACCAGTTGGGAATGCTGAATATACTCACTTAGTGTAACTAAAGTAGACGGATACTAATATCAATCTGCAATAATAAAGACAGTTTAGTAGTTAAAATCATTAAAGTATTATTTTAATAGTTTCCACATAGGAAAAGGAAAACACATAAAGTTGTTCACACCAAACATAACAATACAAATTCCGTACAATGCAATCGTGACTCGCACTGGGAGTCCTATTAGTATTTATTAGCTTCCAGCTTGCATAACCTTGATGTACGCACGATTGCAAGAAGTTTTTCCTATTTCAGCCTTTAACCTAATAATGATAAAGACTTAAATACCTTCAAAAGTTTTTGAAAATTCTTCTTACTGTACAATGTATTATCCAAGAGGAAAAAGCGTTCAACACATCTAGGGCGCACTCGACAGACCACGAACTATCAATTTGTAATAAGCCCATATGAACCTTAACAACTTAGAAACACTTGTCATTACAAAATAGTTTTTAATATGTAGTCCACATGGTTCACGAATTTTTCGCAATATCATAGACATTCATTTCTATGATATTGCGAAAAATTCTTTCGTTTTTCTCATTTCTCCATAAAGAAAAAAGTGTAAACGATTATTTTAAAAAGTGCTCCGATTTGATACGCAACGATCATACGATATTACTTTTTTGCTCTACAGTTGATTTTTAATCAACAACACGTTCGATTGTAAAGAGATCATCGTCTATAGATACACTTCCTATGGTTTCTTTTTATTGGTCTTCTTCTACTCAAAACAACTAAGTGTTCTATTATTTATTATGGTAAATTAGTTTTGGAAAAACATCATAAATTCATGTCCTATGCTAAATAGAGCAGTACTTACAGTAAACTTGAAAATAGGGTAAGGGCCTGTAGTACCACCTTCTGATAAGTGTCGGATAGCCTAACCGTAAATTTTGTCACTTTCTTACTTTAGGCCAAGTGACAAAGACAAAATATGCGAATATAAGCTATCCGACACTTATCAGCAAAGCATCAGCTTGAAGCAGTGATAGCCTAGTGGTTAGGACTGCGGTCTCCTATTCGGGGGGTCGCAGGTTCGATCCCGGGTACGCACCTCTGACACACCTTCGAGAACAATTATGATGAAGTCCGCCAATCCGCATTGGGCCAGCGTGGTGGACTATGACCTATAACCCTTCTCTGAGAGGAGAACTGAGCTCAGTAGTGAGCCGTTGATGAGTTGCTGATGATGATGACACTTATCAGAAGGTGGTGAAAATTTGTTATGTATGTTAAGTTCCCAGTTCCCAGTTTGGATTTTAAAATGCTTATTTATTTCATACAGTGCTAGATATTGGTTAGATTTGTTTCGATGACTAATTTTAACAAATCTTTTACCACCTTGGCATTTGGCGTGCATAGAATAGCATTATTTGAAATTTTCTGTTTACTTTGGTTAATATCTGTCGTACATCATAATGATAACCATTTGTACAAGATTCTCGGGTTTTTTAATAACATGGCAAATGTCACAGTCTATTATTCTCGTTAAGATTATACGGCTAAAGACGCAACTTTTTTTGCGGTCTTGAAATCATTAACATTAGCAAAATGAACAGTTACAATATAACATGATGATGTCGCGCATTAATAGCATGGCAATTTGCTCTCATCAGGTACAGTAATAACAGTTTCTGTGCGATTATGCAATAAACTATATTAGCATCATAAAATATACTGATGCAAGCTTTACGGTCCATCACCTTCATCCACTTTATTGAAGCTATTGGAATGTATTGGATATTGGATGATCCGGACTACGGAAGATTTATAAAGAAATATATTGGAAATGTTAGTTATTTATTCGATCAACTTTTTTAAATATTTATCATTTTAGAAAGATAGATAAAAAATCGGCCAAGTGCGAGTCGGATCTCGCTCTTTTAGGGTTCCGTTAAAAAAACTTAAAAATATTTCCATGTACCCATGGAAATATTTTAATTTAATTTTTTTAATTTAATTTAATTTTTATTATTTGTTGTTATAGCGGCAATAGAAATTCATAATATGTGAAAATTTCATCTGTCTATCTATTACGGTTTAAGAGATACAGCCCGCTGACAGACGGACGGACGGACGGACAGCGTAGGCTAGTAATAGGGTCCCGTTGGTACCCTTTGGGTACGGAACCCTAAAAAGATCTCTTGTGTGTTAATTTAAATACTTTTTTAAATAATTATTCAAAATTCAACCTTAGGGGTTAAAATAGAGGTTTGAAAAATCGAGCTTAACGTGATTGCAGCCGCGGGCAAAAGCTAGATTATATACAAAGATAATGTTTTAAATGTACATGTAATGTGTATTTAATGAAGTTGAGTGTTAAAGCTTAGAGGTATTTAGGAAATCCTTAGAAGGGAATCATGAACCAAGAGGAGCTTTTACATCAATTTATTTCGAAGTATTAACGCATGAATTGCCTTTAGCGACAGCTTTCAAGAAATTTTACCGTACAATTCTAAGACAGGCCACATTTAATTCAAAACACCTTCACGGTCACACATTGCCATATCACGAAATAAATCTCAATTCAAATGCCATAGGGAGCTAGCGACATAATTCACAACCAACCTTGACTTCGCACCTCTTGATATTTGACTTGTAATCGGCACATTGCATCGTGTGTGGCGAATGTTTATGTTTCTCAGCAAATTGTTTAGTATTTAGCCCAAAGATAATCAACTAGAAAAATCATTTTTATAAATGACGGCTTTTATAGGTGCTCTCCGAGGCGGTGATACAATGCCTACTTTTTATTCCGGGCTAATATTGAGAATTTATAAACAGAAAAATCTAATGCCCTTATCGACCGCAGTTGAATATATGCTAACCTAATAGTTAGTATATTCACATTTCATATTTAATAAATACTTAATAGTGGTTGGTTTAATGACCAATGATATAGTTATACACGCTCAATCGCACGCAGTCATATTAATCTAAATCTATTTGCTATTTTTACAACTCGCTTAAGGCAGGAGTAAACATCAACTAACAAAGAACTAACTAATCTTTAAGTTTGCTTTTCATCAGGTGTAATGGTGACTGCGCCATCATTTGTAAAACTAGAGTCAAGGTCGATATCACTAACTCAGTTAATACTAGCAACAAACGCCATGATTACAAAACAATGGTCAGCTTTCACTTCGGCACAACAATTACGCCAGTTGCAGAGATTATTATCTGTCTTTAGTTACAGTATTACTGTTATTATATTAATAACTGGGTTTATTAGATCGCTAACTGGCACTTAGGGCTTTGTTAGGATCGTGTCATCTGTTGCTAAATATATCACAGTGTGTATGCAACAATATCTATTGTAGTTTGTATCCTATTGTTCCAAATAATAACAGTTCTTCCGCAAAACACTACTGAGTCTAAGGCTTTAGTTCTATTTGTTTTATGTTGTTTTTAGCAGGAATTATCGCTGTTCACTAACACCAGTATTCAAAAAATTTACTATGAGCTCTCACGTTGTGTTCGAACTCATATTATTGTAACTTAATTATATGCAATATGACCTGTGTCAATCAAAAGGCTTGTGAATACTGGCGTAAGCTTAGGGTGGCTTTGCATAAGCCTCTGTTTCTGACGTCCTGTTTTTTGTTAGCATATCTATCGAAACCTTTTTTTTTTAGAGTAATTAAACACCTAACCCTAAAACAATCCATATCCTAATTAGTTCTACACAGTTATATTTTAGGCAGTAGTGCCGAATAACCTTAGAGCTCTGTCTCACAGTCAATTAATAAAAAGCAACCGCCGAGTTTCTTGCTGGTTCTTCTCTGTTGGATATTGGTACAGCATTCTGAACCAGTAATAGATTCTTCTCTCACTTTGTAAAAGTTTATTTGAATAAAAATCTTTTCTATTCTATTCTAATATTTTCATCAGAAGCTTATCTGTGAAGAACAACTGATGTGACTCATCAGAACATTAATCATGTCGATATCAATACCTCAAGTTCAACAAACTGTCTTATAAAGTTGTATTCGTCAACTGCTTATTATTTATCACCGGGCAACAAGGTCGCTGATAAGAGCTTACATAAACTCTTATTGTTGATGATGCAACGGAGATTTAAATGATATTGGATTTAGAATGTTTGTTAACACAACAATGGATGCCGAGATGAGTATGATTTTATCGTAACCCCAATCAAAGACTTACAAAGTTTTAGCTGAAATCATCGTAGAGTAAAAATCAAATAGTAGTTATAAATTAAGTACTCGTGCCTCTTATCTCTAATAACTCTGTGAAAATTTACATCAATAATTATATTCAAAGCTGTAAAAAATATAAAAACTTGACTAAATTGCAGCTATCATTATTCCACGAGGGCATCATTCTATTAATGATAGTTAGATAAATCTTTTATTGCAATATTTTAAAGTGACTCAATTTTATGAAATATGCCTTAGATTGAATGAAGACTCTGCCGCAGTTTAATAAATCCGGCGCGCCGGCATGATCGTACATTGTACCACTACCAGCATTATACACCAAGTTCTTGGCAATATAGTTTACTGATAACCTTTTTAGGGTTCCGTAGTAAACAAGGAACCCTTATAGTTTCGCCATGTCCGTCCGTCTGTCTGTCTGTCTGTCTGTCTGTCTGTCTGTCTGTCCGCGGTTTAGCTCAGAGACTATTGGTACTAGAAATCTGTAATTTGACAAGGGTATAAATATCAATCACGCCGACAAAGTGGTTAAATAAAGTTTTGAAAAATAATTGTTTTTAGGGTACCTCCCCTACATGTAAAGTGGGGATGAATTTTTTTTTTCTCGACTATCCCATAGTGGGGGGTGTCGTTGAATAGGTCTTTCAAAAATATTGTGGGTGTGGGAACACCATTTTTCAATGCAGGGATCCGTTTGTGAAATATGATATTTTAAAGTGCTAAATTTTATTAGAGTCAAGTGTCCCCCCCCTCTGCCAGCTAAATGGTTGTATATAGGATACAAAAAAAAATTCACAGCAGTAGGATATATAATGAATTTTAAAGGAAAACTATCACGGCTAAGTAGGGTTCATTAGTCAAGGAGTTATATCGGTTTTTTCCAAGCCAGGTATTACACGTAGTGTAAGTTGCATATTTTGTAGTATATGATAGTATTTAAACCGTGGAACTCAATATGTATTCAATATTCATAAATAAAATAAAAGCACTATCCTAGGTCAGCAATAATATTTGAGACTTTCAACTACGGAACCCTACACTGCGCGTGGCCCGAAACGCACTTGGCCGGTTTTTTTATTTTACCTCTAGTGGATACACTGTTAGAAACATGTATGTATATCCTATATCACTTTGGCACATTTTTAGGGTGGGGTTTCGTAGTAAACAAGGAACCCTTATAATTTCGCCATGTCCGTCCGTCTGTCTGTCTGTCTGTCTGTCTGTCTGTCTGTCTGTCCATCCGCGGTTTAGCTCAGAGACTATTGGTACTAGAAATCTGTAATTTGACAAGTGTATCAATAGGGTTTCACCCCGTGCCTTGGAGAGCACGTAAAGCCGTTGGTCCTGTGCCTAATTTCTCTCCGGTCGTGTCGAATTTTCCGTCCCATCGGGCTATAAGAGTAATGAAACAGAGAGTGCACCTGTGTTCGCGCACACACTTGTGCACTTTAATATCTCCCACACAGATGGCTAATCTTTCTGGAGATAGGCTGCCACCGTGGCCGAAATTTGGAGGATTTGGATTAAAGGATTAATTCCTTTAATGATGAATGACGGTATCTACTTTTTAAGAGAAAGAATAATAAAACAATGTTTTGTTATTATTAGATATTAGATATTCCAAAATTTCAAATAAAATTTTTTTTCTCGTAATCGGCTGGGAACCGATTTTTTTCCTTGCGGGTCCTGCTAGGTCCCTAAGTCAACAATCTAAAAAAAATTTTATATCCACCTGGTCTGGCCCACCCTGTATAGATTGTGCAGTGGTTTGGTAATGTGGTACTTTCCGTCTTCTGATAGAGGCTTATCTACTCGCATGTACTCGTATGTATGGCTACAATGCAATGGTTTACTATTTTTATTTTGATTAGAAATTACTACCGCGCACGTTAGTAGTTATTTTCTGATAAAAAATTATGAAGCGTTTTATAAGAAAATACCGTCATATTATTAACCAAATGATGCCCGCTACTTCGTCCGTGTGGATTTAGTTTTAAAAAATCCCGTGGGGAACTCTTTGATTTTCCGGGATAAAAAGCCTCTGATACTCTCCAGGTCCTCAACTATACCCATGCAAAAAAATCACGTGAATCCGTTGGTCTGTTGCGGCGTGATTGAAGGACAAACCAACAAACAAACAAACTTTCGCATTTATGATATTAGTAAGGATTAAAATATAATTTTTGCACGGACACGGACGTTTTTGGGACAAACCAATAAACTAAGAAACTAACAAACACATTTTCGTATTTACAATATCAATAGGGGATTAGTAGGAAATAGTATACGCAACGATAATGGTAGTAGAGTCTGTGATAAATAACCCCAACATTGTATTAATGTACGTTGTCTGCAAAGTACTTACAGAAATGTTTGGTACAATATAGTTATTGTTGTTTATTTCCGCTTGTTTCCTTCTTTGGTTATTGAGTGTTGTCTCTGACTCATGATGTTATTCCAAACAACAAACAATAAAGCATTATTTGTATTTATAAACATATTTTATATCCGCTATCTCTTCAATTTTTAACTTCATCTTCTTCTCTTTTAATTGTAGTTGTTACATACCCTCACTTTATTATCTTAGCAGAATCATTATGTACATACATCTTTTGTTATAATATTCTTTGTTTATAGTCTTAAATGGTAGAAAATTTGTGGTTGCATTAAATCTTAGATACCTTTTATTAAAACTTTCGCTTTACTTCGTTTTTCTATGTTTTATTCATTTCAAGCGTATTACGTGAGCCAATGCATTGTTGCATTGTAACAATACGAACAAATCGGTAACCCACAACCTATGTTCTTGACTTGTTCGCCTTCACCGCTTCCAAGGTTACTTTCAATTCTCTCGATCATGCACGAGTTAACTCAAACTTCGCGAAATTGGAATTGCTAACAACTAGCAGGGCCTATATTGCTACAACCGCTTAAAACAGACGTAGTCGGAATTCCTAGTTCCATGTTTTGACATGTCATACAATGTCAACTTTAATTAGTGATTACTATATGGTTAACATTAAGGTTAGATATAAGTTTGTTTAAAATAAAATAAAATAAAAACATTGTATAAAATTTTGAAATAATACCTACTGCTTTAAGCGTTGGTAGTACAGGCTCTGGTCAACGATTTTAATTTAATTATATAATTTTTTTTTAAATTCTTAAATATTTATTGGACTTTTACGGACACAATATCGTAGATTTTATGCACAATAGAGTAAATAAGAAATCACATAGTCCACGACCTATTGTACATAATGCCACAAATGCCAAAACAACCAAATTAATAGATTTTAAGTACTTACGTTTTAATAATACTTAGGTCTTCATAGTGATGGAAATATATTACGAACGATATCAACGCTTTCGTCAGCCACTGACTATTCAAACATACCATAATAATTTATTTTTTGAGGAGTAGGTAGTACGTTTGCTGGTACCGTTTTGAAGCAATTTCCATCAGCGCCAATCTATTTTCATTTGTAACGCAATGATAGAGTAGCTCAGTGTATAACAGTTTTTGTGCCTTTTCGTTTCTCAATAAGTAATTTTAATTAAACTATTGATGGTTTTGTATACAAGCGCGCAATAACCATGGCACGTTCGGCCCTTAGTTATTTTACTCGTTGGTTTTGCCCTTTGTTAACTTTTTTTATGCATCTTCTATCAAACGGCGTTGTATTGTTATCAGCTAGTGACGAAATTCAATGGGGCGCCGTAATTTACGTTGGCCCTAGTATATCCCTCTGCGAGTAAGAAGTCACGATTTGGAATTTCGAATCAATGCCAAGTACCTTTAACATTGATAGGAGAAACCAATGCTAGTTTCAAGCGGAACGGTCAGGGTGCGTACTTAAAGCCAATAGGTCGACGATTAGTATCGCAGTAGTTGTCGTGTCGTACCCAATCCTAGTTTTAGGCTTAGATTAATTGTTAATTTTGTTTGAAGTGCGTATGAAATAATGATCAAAACCCTCTCCCGGTAGCCTATGTCACTCTCCAATTCATCAACTATAGTTAACTATACCCATGCAAGAAATCACGTCGTTGCTCCATTGCTCCGTTGCTAGATTAAAGAACAAATCAGTAAACAGACACACTTTCGCATCTTACTTTACTCTTATTTTACTTTATACTAATATTAAAAATGCGAAAGTGTGTTTGTTTGTTGGTTTGATTTACGTGTTTTATGCATGGGTATATTTGAGGACCTGGAGAGTGAAATAGGCTAATTTTTGTCCCGGAAAATTAAAGAGTTCCCGAGGGATTTTAAAAACTAAATACACGTGACGAAGTCGCGGGCATCAGCTAGTTCATAATATAAGTAAGCGTTTATTTTAGCGCTTTCTAGTTAAGAAAGACTGCATCTTCGGATAACCATAATAATATATAAAAAATCTTTTAAAAAAAGCGACTTCAAACGCCACTGCAAAGTATAAAATAATTTTAGTTTGTACACGAACGACTACATGTAATGCTGAAGTCGGGCGGGCCTAAATAGAAACGATGAAACAATGCGCGAAGCTAGCCCTACTTCAACATACGTGTGCAAACTAAAATTATTTTATACTTTGCAATGGCGTCTGAGTCGGTTTATTTTTTTAAAGAATTTTATATATTATTATTTTAAGCTTTTTAGTGTAGCTTCATAGGATAAATCCACACATTCTCTGATCGCGAGCTATTTGTTTCTATTCATTGAGGAGTTCCGTCCTCCACCACCTAAGATATTAATCAGATCTTCACCAAATTTAAATTTAACCAACCTGATAGTGTTTTTTCAAATAAAAAAAAATGTAATCGGTTCAGATTTGACGCAGTTATGGAGTAATATCGCCAAAAAAATAATAAAATAAAAAATACGGGTCGAATTGAGAACCTCCTCCTTTTTTTGAAGTCGGTTAAAAATGACTTGGCGCGTGGGCGCATGTTCATGGACCGAAACTATTCGTAACTACAACGTTGTTTTGTCGCCAGGTATTGCAACGGGACGTGGAATGCCACGGGCGGATCGTGAGCTCGGTGGTGCGGCTGTGCGGCGGCGGCGACGTGGCGCGCGCGCTGGAGCGGCGCTGGCACCTGCTGTACCTGCGCGCCATCGAGTGGCAGTGCCACCTCGAGGCCTGTCTCGCCAAGACTGACAATCAGGTGAGGAAATACCACTTTAAGTTTTTAATTCAGACTTTTTTTCCATATACAAAACAAAAAAAATTGGTTGTCTGTAAAGTCGGTTTACGGACGATAGTTTTACGTGATAACGTCATAAAGAAATATTGATGAAAAATTGCATACCTTTATGAATTGAATTGAATTATTATCACTGAATTGTCATTATTTTGTATAATACAAAAGAAGTAAATTGAAAATTATATTTCTCTCTAGTCACAAGCCAACGCTTGGGCCGATCGTGCCTCTCTATCGCTTGTTCCGCGCTTTCGCTTGCACGCGCAGGCTCAGGCAGAATGTGACACTTTTTCGTGCGTGCAGCCGGTGTTCATCGATTCATAAGACGTTATCACGTCAAAAGAAAAACAAAAATGCGTGAGTGTCGTGGAACACTCGGCTGGAACGAAGTTCAGAATCAACGCCAACTCTCGGCACATATTAGAAAAGCAGACATTAAAGTATGTTCAAGCAAGTTCACGCTGCCCACAATAGATGGCGTGCCGCGATGTAGCGATTTTTGCAAGATCCCACAAAACAAAAAGAAAAACAAAAATGCGTGAGTGTCCTGGAGCACTCGGCTGGAACGAAGTCCAGAATCAACGCCATCTCTCGTCACATATTAGAAAAGCAGACATTAAAGCCTGTTCAAGCAAGTTCACGCTGCCCACCATTGATGGCGTACCGCGATGTAGCGAATTTTGCAAGATCCCACAAAACAAAAAGAAAAACAAAAAATGCGTGAGTGTCGTGGAGCACTCGGCTGGAACGTAGTCCAGAATCAACGCCATCTCTCGTCACATATTAGAAAAGCAGACATTAAAGCATGTTCAAGCAAGTACACGCTGCCCACAATAGATGGCGTGCCGCGATGTAGCGATTTTTGCAAGATCCCACAAAACAAAAACAAAAACAAAAAATGCGTGAGTGTCGTGGCGTGGAGCACTCGGCTGGAACGAAGTTCAGAATCAACGCCATCTCTCGTCACATATTAGAAAAACAGACATTAAAGCATGTTCAACCAAATTCACGCTGCCCACCATTGATGGCGTGCCGCGATGTGGCGATTTTTGCAAGATACCTATTTCCGGCCCTAGACGTATTATGGTAGAGAAAACGATGACGACGTTGGATTTGGCCTCTGCTCATTCACCACAAGCACCAATTAGGTATTTCTTGTTATTTAAAATCTTAAGTTATTGAACCGCTATGTGAAGGGAGTCATTTCAGACAAAAGAGTGAACGATTACGTTCCAATTAGCGTACATGAAACATGAATTCTTCGATTCCATACAATTCCAAATTTCTGTACTAGAAATCATCAGACGTGTCTAAAATGTTACGCAACAGTCACTCATTGCAATTTTACTTTCAACTGACCACTAGAATGAAGAAAGCGGCACTTGACAAAAAGAAGCTAATTGCCTAACGTTCTGCTGACGGTACAGTGGTTTAATGCAATCGGGAGAAATATTACTATTGTCTGATTGCAGACAGCGATTGCGTCTGCTAATATTAAATAGTGGACGCCATTTTAAGTGGATATTTCGCTCTCCTAAATCTCTACCACCTGGTTATTAAATCTCTAGGTTGCCTGGTAAAGATCACTCCTATGCGATAACCTTTTGTGTCCTATTTTTGTCAATTATTAATTAGCATCTCTGCATCGTATCCCTCAGATTCCTCATTGTTGCCTTAGAATTATAAGTAAAGTTAGTAAGTTTAAAACACTGAATGACGTCACGTTTAAGGCTTTCATAGCACAGATATAACTTGGTGTTTGGAGACGGATGATGGGTTATTTTATTGGGTGAAATTACAAATAGCAGCCATTGCTTTCGGATTACTGTACTGGACAAGAATTTCTTGGCTATGGTGCTCCACACACGAATATTGTTTGACTTATTGTGAAGATGCCCGTGCGATTGTGTATAGGTATCACTGTTTCGGAGCGAATCGATGCGCACATGTGTTCGCATGTGTCCATACAAAACTGTCATTTCTCATAGTTGTGCACGCATCGAAAAGCCGAAATGCTGCGTACACACTCTATGAAAAATGACGATGCGCATAGATGTGGTTCCAGCCTATGTCTACAAAACTATTTTATTTGAACAATTATATAACGTTCCCCACGCGTATTTTCCTAGATAAATATTATTGTCATGGAGGATCGTTGCTCTTTTGTGTATTTCACACGAAAAACGACAATGGAGCAATCAACCACCCGTTGCTTGCGATGTTTGCAAATACGACCCCGCCGCGCCGCTTCCAAATGGCCTCCTAGACCGCATTAGTTGAATGGGTTTGTCGTTTCGAATGTCAAATAAAATTAAGGGGTTAACTAACACTAATGTACCAATAAATTATTCAATAATGCTCACAAGGATTTGTTATGATTTGTGGTCGCTACGAATCTTTTGACCTAATTCAATTAAGTTTGCTTTCGGATTATTTTTTTAAACCGTTCCTTTGAGGGTTTATTATTTGTGGATTTGTTGTGTGTCATATATCTTTCGGGCCTTTTATATTGACGTTTATTAGCAATAAATTAATTTTTCTCACCTCCGGGCGGAAAGCGTCAATTTTCCTCCCGCTGCGCTAAACGAAAATGTCGCTTTCCGCCTCCGTCGAGGAGAAAAATAGTATACACACCACGGGCAGTAAATAAGAAAGCCTCAGATCACATGTTTATTGACCTCGGCTTCGCCTCGGACAACAATTACATGTGATCTGAGACATTTCTTATTTTACTGCCCTAGATGTGTAATATACTATTCATTACTCATACACGGAAAGTAGGTCTGAAGTTGCCTGAGAAACGGGTTGAAAGTAATACTTTTCAGCCCTAGGGAGAATCGTTTTCAACTGACAGCTGTCAAATAATTAAAAAAACTAGTTGTCACATTTTTATTGGAGTTCAAATGAAACACGACATACCCGAGTGCATCCATAGACAAGAAGAAAGATAGACTTTATTCATAAAGTAAAGACAACTGATTCATAGACATTCATAGACAATCATAGACAATACTTGACTATTAAAAAGCTAAATGCATAGCCCGCCGGCTAGGCCAAAGAAAAAAAAAAGGCGGGAAAGTGGCAAGCGGCAATCCGATCTTCATTTGTTTTTCGAGTTGTAGAGTTTTGTTTAGGCTTCTGTTTAACAGTGATTTTTATTGACACAATGAGTTCATCTGATTCAGATATGGATTTAACGCCTGATTTTGTGAGAGAAGAGGCTCAAGCAGTAGTGGAAAACCTTTTACCACCTAAATCAAAACAAAGATACCTAAAATCATACGACGATTTTATGAAATGGCGCGCTGAGAAAAAAGTGAAATCGTTATCAGAAAACGTTTTGCTAATATATTTCAACGAATTATCAAAGACTTATAAACCTTCAACATTATGGAGCGTGTATTCTATGTTAAAGACAACATTAAGTACTAAACACAACGTCCATTTAAAGGATTTTGAGAGACTCACATCATTTCTCAAAAGACAGTCTGATGGGTTTAAATCGAAAAAATCCAAAGTTTTCACTTTTCAAGAGGTAGAAACCTTCTTAAACAAAGCGCCTGTTGAAATATACCTAGTAATGAAGGTAAGTTAATCTTTTTATTGTTTACGCACATAAGTAATTTGTATCAAATTGTAACTTTCTATACATATTTTATTTATCTCGTCTCAACCCCTTTTTATGTCCCACTGCTGGGCACGGGTCGACTCCTCTCAGAATGAGAGGGATTTGGCCATAGCCCACCACGCTGGCCAAGTGCGGGTTGGTGGGCTTCGCACACCCTTAAGAACACTTATGTGAACTCTCAGGCATGCAGGTTTCCTCACGATGTTTTCCTTCACCGCTAAGCAAGTAATATTTGAGTTTTCGAAAACGCACATAACTTCGAAAAGTCAGAGGTGTGTGCCCGGGATTCGAACCCGTGACCTCCTGATGAGAGGCAGAGGACTGAACCACTAGGCTATCACTGCTCTCATATATTTATACATCTATTAGAGAAATATTTTTTTTTGCAGGTAGTGTTAATATTGGCAATAAGTGGCGCTTGCAGAAGTATCGAGCTAGTAAATATGAAGGTTGATGACATTGAAAAACAAGGTGATATAATATTGGTGAATTTACGTGGCACTAAAACCAAAGTTGACCGAACCTTCGTCATTAAAAAAGAATTTGTAAATATAATAGAAAAATACCAAAAGTTACGACCAAGTGGTATAGAAACGAACCGTTTTTTCATAAACTATCATAAAGGGAAGTGTCTTCGGCAAGTAATTGGCAAAAACAAGATGTCGAGTATTCCTAAAGAGATAGCCACATACCTTAATTTGCCAAACTCACATCTATATTCGGGTCACTGTTTTCGCAGAACATCGGCAACTTTGCTAGCCGATTCTGGTGCCGATTTAACTGTCATTAAAAGACATGGAGGTTGGAAGTCGAGTAAAGTAGCTGAAGGCTACATAGAAGAGTCAGTGGAAAATAAAACTAAGATATCACACATAGTAACAAAAATGATAAATCTGCACTCCACTGATACCCCACAGCCGAGCACTTCAAAAGATTATCAGGTGGAATCCAACAATATAACTGTAACAGCTGAAGAAAAGACACCAATACCAATGTCGCCAACATTCACCCAAGAATCCCTGGATACTGTAGAAACTCAATTTTCCCAGAAAATATCAAATATCAATATACCCGGCAAAAACCTTTCACTAACTATTACTAATTGTTCTAATTTTAACATAAACTTTAATTAATTATCTCACCAAAGTTGTTGATTTATGTAAAATAAAGTTCACTCAATTTTCTTTAGCTAATTTCTATTTTTATTTTGACTTTCCTTATATTCGTAATGAAAAGCACAGTGTTTACCTCGGGATAAAGATTTATTTAGTCCCTCGAACTATAGGCCCCCTCGCTACGCTCGGGCGCCAAACCCCGTCTCGGGACTAAATAAGTTACTTTCATCCCTAAGGTAACAATGTACTATTGTTTAATCATATTATTAAGATTTATAACGTCTATTTAAATGATCTAATGTTATTTTGATAAATTAATGCGTAATTGGTATAGGTAATAATGTGGTTTCTAAAAATAATGGTTCCGACGCCATTACATGATCCTACTAATATTATAAAGGCGAAAGTTTGTGTGTATGTTTGTTCCTCTTTCACGCAAAAACTACTGGATGGATTTGGCTGAAATTTGGAATGGAGATAAATTATATCCTGGAATAACACATAGGCTATAAATTATCCCGGAAAAATCCAAGTTTCCCGCGGGATTTTGAAAAACCACCGATAGATGGCGCTGATTGTACTTAAATCACGCTTACTTTATCCGCAGCATCGATTTTTTCATCGGGATTCGGGTTTTTTTAAATCCTGCAAGCAAGCATGCAAGAAATCAAGCAAGCAAACAAGCAAGCAAGCTTCGGTTTCAAAAAACCATAGCAAGCATCAGTTTTTGAAATTTCAAGCACAAGCTACTGCATATCGTCTGAACGTCAAAAATTTACATTGTTACATAAAATTTAACTATTATCTATCTATATCTACTTATAATAAAACTGTAACTGTAACTGTTCCTACAAACACTTCCCGCGGGATATTAGTGTGCTACTTTTCACATATTTATCCTTCAATTATGGGCCAACGGAGTTACAGATTGACGTGGTTTATTGGATAGGCATAGTTGAGGACTTGAAAGTGACAAAGGCTACTTTTAATCCCGGGAAACAAATAATTCCCGCGGGATATTTGTACGCTACTTTTCACATATTTATCCTTCAGTTATGCGCCAACGGAGGTATAGATTGAAGTGGTTTTCCTAGCACTGGTAAAGTTAAGGGCCTGAAAAGTGACAAAGACTAAATCGGTTTAGAAATCACGGAGATATTGATATTTATAGGTTAAAAAACACAATACTTTTTTTGATCCTTTTTTGAAAATCAGTTAAAAAGTAGCCTATGCAAGGCTTATACCATCAGCTATCTGTCATTGGAAGTCCCGTCAAAATCAGTCCAGCCGTTCACGCGTGATGTTTCTACCACGGGATATAGGGAATATACATTTTTATTTATATACTATAATAATTACATTTTTTGTTTAAATCCGAATGCGTCCTATGTTCCTGTGAGTAACGTTATTCACCGGAATTCCTGTGAGCTACGTACGATTATTTTGACTTTTAGCCGGTCCAACATCATTGGAATAAAAATAAAATCCTTACTAATATTATAAATGCGAGTGTGTTTGTTTGTAGGTTTGTTGGTTTGTCCTTCATCACGCCGCAACGGGGCTACGGATCAACGTGATTTTTTGCATGGGTATTGAGGTTCTGGAGAGTGACATAGGCTACTTTTTATCCCGGAAAATTAAAAAGAGTTTCCCGAGGGATTTAAAAACTAAATCCACGCGGACGAAGTCGCGGGCATCAGCTAGTTTGTAATAAATCCAAATAATAATAATTTAACTTTTGTCCTGTGTGCAAATCCACAGGGAAATAACTGGGCAAGTCTATTAGAACTCTATTTACATACAGTTTAATGTAAACGTTATTATTGTGATGACACACAGTCTAGTTTCGTGTCGCAAAAACCGTTTTAAGGTTTTTTTAGTCGCGTTATGGAAGTAATGCGCTTTATGCTTTTGTTTCGAGGATTCCATTCTATTCCATTAGATAATCCATGGAACTAGGAATTAGAACTACATCTAAATCTTTCCTCAGTTGAGTTTACATTATTTTCTGACTTCTTAACAACGTACCTAATAAATTTTTTACTCGATTTCACCAACTTTACGGCGTTTAACCGAGGTATAAATTGGTTTTTCTAACAGTTTTTGTATTGAAAATCTGCCAAAATATCAAGTTTCCGCTCGCTCGGATGACTTCTTTTAAATTGGTGAAATCGGCTTTTAATATGGAACCAACGCCTAAAAAACCAGGATGTAAGGAATGAGGTCTTGTTGTTTTATTTTTTCTTTTGTTCATTTCCTGTACAATAAAGAATATTTAATTCATTCATTCATTCAATGTCCCGTCTATTCCAGAACTGCGTACCAGTGGAAGCAGCGAGCGATAGTGACGACGAACCAGCTCTGAAGCAACCGAGGCTCAGCAGACGAGGTTCCCCACGACGGATCCGCACGCCGGTCAGCGCGCGCAACAGGGACCGATCTGAAGACAGTCGACAGTCCGCCTCAGAGGTGAAGACCTAACCCTACTATTATAAATGCTAGAGTGCGTGTTTTGGTTAGTTTGTCCTCAAATCACGCCACACAAGAGCTATGGATTGACCTTTAGAGTGACATAGGTTATTTTTTATCCCGGAAATTCAAAGAGTTCCCACGAGATTTTTAACAACTAAATCCACGCGGACGAAATCGCGGGCATCGTTTAGTGCTTTTATACTAAGGATCCGTAGATATGTAGGTCAGAAAAGATTATATTATTATAGATAAGGGCAATGAAGTCAAAAAGTAACAAATGAATATTTTAAGAACAACTATTTTCGAGATCTGCATGCATTTAGTGACATTAAGAAAATCATTTCAATGCTGCATGCGAAAGCACTGATCGCCAGAAAGGACGCTTTTCAATAAATAATGTTGGTTGGTCAGAACTAAGAGAGGTTTTTGGTGACAATTACGACGACAATTCACCACCCTGTCAGCAAATTATTCCAAGTGTTCCCTTTGCAGGAGGAACAAGAATATGCAGTAGCGTACACGTGGCGCGGCTTCGGATCGGACTGCGAGTCAGAGTTGGTGCGGCATCGGGAGGACAAGATGGCGGACGAGCGACGCGTGCCGTCCGTCGAGGACATCGACCCTCGGGAGACGGACCAGACCGTACCTGCCACTGGGGACCAAGTAGATGGTAAGCTTGCCCATCAAATACATATTCTTAGCTTAAAAGCAACCCGATTCCTAGGAGGAAAACTTCACGCAACATTAGTAATAAGTTAATTCAATACCCTATTGTCTATTGAAAGAGTTGCTTGCTGTAATAAGGTAATTCAATACCTACTGTCTATTGAAAGAGTTGCTTGCTGCATTTCTCGTTATATGAAAGCAGCGTAAAATGGCAATAATATATTGTATTAGCGAAAAAAGACATGTAGGGCTATTAACCTCTACTGGAAGCCTAGATTAAATCCATTTCCCGCAAACTCAGCATCATGTAAATGATGATAAGCAATAAAAGTGCTTTTTAGGGTTCCGTAGTAAACAAGGAACCCTTATAGTTTCGCCATGTCCGTCCGTCTGTCTGTCTGTCTGTCTGTCTGTCTGTCTGTCCGCGGTTTAGCTCAGAGACTATTGGTACTAGAAATCTGTAATTTGACAAGGGTATAAATATCAATCACGCCGACAAAGTGGTGAAATAAAATTTTGAAAAATAATTTTTTTTTTAGGGTACCTCCCCTACATGTAAAGTGGGGATGAATTTTTTTTCTCGACTATCCCATAGTGTGGGGTGTCGTTGAATAGGTCTTTCAAAAATATTGTGGTTGTGGGAACACCATTTTTAGATTCAAGGATCCGTTTGTGAAATATGATATTTTAAAGTGCTAAATTTTATTAGAGTCAAGTGTCCCCCCCTCTGCCAGCTAAATGGTTGTATATAGGATACAAGAAAAAATTCACAGCAGTAGTACATATAATGAATTTTAAAGGAAAACTATCACGGCTAAGTAGGGTTCATTAGTTAAGGAGTTATATCTGTTTTTTCTAAATTAGGTATTACACGTAGTGTAAGTTGCATATTTTGTAGTTTAATGTAGTATTTAAACCATGGAACTCAAAATGTATTCAATATTCATAAATAAAATAAAAGCACTATCCTAGGTCAGCAATAATATTTGAGACTGTCAACTACGGAACCCTACACTGCGCGTGGCCCGACACGCACTTGGCCGGTTTTTTAGGGATTGACGTGACTACAACTGTCATTCCATGCTATTAGGTCCTGAAACTTTCTTAGCGTATTTTGTTAAGTTTGTTACACTTCTTTTAACAGTGTACCAGCAAGCTATGTAAACTGCCTTTGCTGTAAGTTAGCTTTTTAACAAACCCTGGCGCTTCAGACTTTAATAATGGATAGTAATATCCATACATAGATAATTAATTTCACTTAGCAAAAGCAACACATTCATTACCAACAGGCGAGAAATGCCGAGAGCCATATAAGGATTCTTCTTACTAATTAGTCTTTCGTATTTAATGGCTGGCTGGCACAAGTTACGATCCCTTTTCATGCATTTGCATATAGCGCTAATGGTAATCAATGGCCACAAATGAAAGGAAAGTTGCAGTGCTTTCCATTTTCTCACATGAGAAAATATTGCACAACTCTCCCCGACTAATTTGAATTTAAAACAATGACTTGTTGATTTTATTACTGGAAGCACTCATTGAGAAATGTGTCTTGTTTACTAAACAAATACACAATCAATCTGTCAGAACTAACCAAACACAATGCTCATTTATATACCCGTTACAGGTATCAACGGACGCGAAAGTAAACTAAAGGAAATTCCAAAAGAAATTATTAAAACACCACCGACTGTAGTTAAAAGAAAGAAGCCCGTAGATACCTCAAGATTTAATCAGTCCGATAGGAAATCGAAAAATTGTGCCACATTTTATTTTAGACACCATGACACGGATTCGGATAGACAAATGATTGAAACTGATGAGAAATCACAGGAGGAATCTTCAGAAGAAGAATGGACGTACGTCAACGGCCCTAAGATCGCAAATGAGGATTCTACTGACATTATGACTTCATCAGTTGAGATACAATGTGAACTACCATTTGACGAAAAGAAAGATCGTCCTCCCTCGCCAAAACCAAAACTTGAATCATCAACTCCTGACCTAATTCGTGTCGACCAGAACTCAAGGTGTAAAGATATAGAAAGGCTCGTGATTCAAGCGGAGGAATTGGTACAGAAACAAGCACAACAACAAATGGCAAAGAAGAAAGGTACAAGAAACCTAAAGCCCCTTACGTTTGAAGAGGAAGGGAAATCGGTCAGTCGGGCGAAAATGTCACGGATAAAGGAGTGGTTGAATCAGAGCTCAGACGGGAAAATGGACAACAATCAGGTATGTTTTGAATAAACGTAAAAATAATTTTGTGAGGATATTTATAATTATGCAAAGCACAGCTTTTTATGTGAAAAACATGTAGACTGTGGGCTTTTCGAGAGTCTTCTAGTTGATACCGTCGTCATTTTATGTTATTAATTCATCATCATCATCATTATCAACCCATCATCGGCTCACTACTGAGCGAGGTCTCCTCTCAGAGAAGGGCTATAGGCCATAGTTCACCACGCTGGCCCAATGCGAATTGGCGGACTTCACACACCTCGAAATTACAAAGAATGAAGGTGGCTGGTAGAAAAGAATTTGGTATAGGTACTAAAGTGAATAATCATGCAGTTTTTTTAGGTAGGGAAAATGATAAGAAAGATGCGTGGCAGGTATACTGTTTTAGTTTCTTTTCTCTTTTCTGTAAAATTTTCATGAATCTCATGAAAATTTTTCTGCGACTAGCATTGTTAAAAGGCTGCTTTTAGTCATATATTTTTTATCTCTACTTCAAAATCGTAGTAGCACCATTATCCTAGTATTTCTATGTTCTAGGGTACGGAAAGCTACGATGCATCAGGCGAATACACTACAGAGAGTGAAGTCGACACCTCTTTAACATCTGAAGAAAGGAACATTCATTCTTCAATGGACATGAGCACGTCAACCTGTACTGTAACTCCAACTCATCATGCCAAGGTAATTTATGCATTGCGTTATTCTAATAAGCTTCAATTTTCGTCGCTTCGTGTGCTTCAAAATTATTTTTAACTATGCCATTGAATGACACAATAATAACGTTTTTGTCACATTTAATTTGTTTTGGGAAATATCAAATTCATTTTCTCAACTTTTTACTTTTTATATGCACAAGAGCACCGTTATTCAATCTACATTTTTTACTCGGTTTTCTTTCAAGTATTTTTGTATGGCGTTATTATAAAAATGTATCAAGAACATAATCAGTATTCATGGTAATTCATTGTTAGTAAAATGTATGTTGTACCTATCTTATATTCACTGATTGACTTATTCGTTATTTATGTATATTATGTACTTATTATTATTTCAT
Source organism: Oeneis ivallda (assembly GCA_029955525.1). NCBI lineage: Eukaryota > Metazoa > Arthropoda > Insecta > Lepidoptera > Nymphalidae > Oeneis > Oeneis ivallda. The sequence continues at coordinate 7,139,762 of JARPMR010000022.1, read as the reverse complement.
ATATTTATTGCCGTATCAATAATAATGTTACGGCATTTTTTCCATAATTATTTGGTAAAAAATGGCTTCGAAATAACATAGCTGTCTTAGTAAATCGTCGTTTTAAAACTTAATATTGTCATTTTAACAATATATTGGCTTAATGAGGGTTCATCAATATTTGACGATATGAACAGCTTGAATGGGATCACTTATTCAGTAATAAACGAATCATTAAAATCTCTTTACAATTGCGTTACTTATATATAAAAAATATATAAGGACAGACAAATTAAGAACCGTCTCCGTTTTTAGGGTTCCGTACCCAAAGGGTACCAACGGAACCCTATTACTAAGCCTACGCTGTCCGTCCGTCCGTCTGTCAGCGGGCTGTATCTCGAAAGCCGTAATAGATAGACAGATGAAATTTTCACATATTATGTATTTCTATTGCCGCTATAACAACAAATAATAAAAATTAAATTATATTAAAAAAATTAAATAAAAATATTTCCATGGGTACATGAAAATATTTTAATTTAATTTTTTTTAACGGAACCCTAAAAGAGCGAGGCCCGACTCGCACTTGGCCGATTTTTTGAAATTTGCCCTAATTAATTCCGCTTTCCGTACTGGTGGTAGAGTAGAGTCTTGACTTATCATAAGAGTTACAAGTTTATATCTTTTTGGGTTTTTAAAATTACAATGGACCATATTATTAATTATTTATCAGACGCCATTGTTTTACCAAGCACCCATTACACGTTTGTGCTAAACGGTAAAGGTAACTAACTCTAGGTGACACTGCGGAAGAAACGCAACGGCACGAGCGCGCGTCCCTGGTCGGTGTCCTGTCTATCGCAGCTTAGCGGCGCCGGGACGTCCCTCACGGCCACCCCAACGACTGAGACTATGCACAATAACATGTCGATATCGGAATCAGCACTAAACACTTTGGCGTCACCGGCGAGAGTCACTCCGGGGAATTCCAGCTCCAAGTTGCGAGGAAGTTCTACCACTGTACAGGTATTTTGATCCAGTTAGCCTTGGTTATTTTAATGAAAAATACTTGACTCCATCGGCGGAAGTCCTTCGTTGGTGTCCTGTCCATCGCACCGGCAAGGGACTTCCTTAACTGCCACCCTTACGACTGACACTGTTTAAAATATATCGATATCGATACTTTGGCTCCAAGTTATGAAAAAGTTTCAACACTGTAAAAGTATTGTGATCAAAATAACTGCATGCCTTTTGTCCCTTGCTTTGAAATGACATGATAAAATGGTTTGTTTTTATAAACTACTAGCTGACCCAGCGAACTTCGTACCGCCAACTTATCTATATAAATAAAACAAATAAACTATCCCAATCCAAAAAAACTATCCTATCTTTTAAGTTGGGCCAAATTACAGATAGTTACGAAGTTTGATAAAAGAATAAACCTGTGTCTCGGGATTCCTTTATGTTTTATAATAATGAATTAGTATTATATTAATTAAAACAAAAATTTAGGTAGTGCTTATTGGTACACTGTACACAACCTTTTTTTATACTTTTCTCTCACGTCATCATTTTTATATCGAGCTATCTGTTTTTCTGTGAAGGATTCTACCCAATTTATGTATTCGTTAATATCGTATAGAAAAACTAAAAACGTCTTTTCGTATTCTGAATAATATGGCATAGTCACTATTATATTTAAGCAAAAATACAAAGTAATGCTCCCCTGCAACAGCTGAATAATGAAATTACCCGGAACATAATATTGTCATTATTCTCTCCCAGGGTCACGTGTCTAGCACAAACACTATGACGGAGGCGTGCACGTCTTGCGTCGAAGCCAACGACAAGCAATGCTGGCTGCGACGAAAGCGGCTAAAACTGCGTCGCCACAACAACACCAACTCGAGGAGGGAACGATTGGTGAAATCACTGTCGTTCTGCGGACGACTCAGTCCGGAGATCGAGGACAAACACGAGCGAAGCGCTGCAAGCGACCCCGCTACTAGTAGAAAAAATAGGTACGTCGGATTCTTCGGCCTATCTTGTTGGAATCGTGGGAAAAACTTTTCCAAACTAAATTGTTGAATTCAATGGAGGCAGGTTATCCTTTCGGGCAGATATATTGGAAGAGACTAAAGCGTTATTTTGGCACATGATTGAACTTTTGGGGAACAAGGTATAGCCCATAAATTATAATTTTTCATGGTATACTAATGTAAACCGAATAAAACTACTAAGTGTTCTAGGCCAGAAGATAACCTGCAGGTAAACCAGGACAATTTTTTTTGGAAAAAAGATGGTCCTGGCTTATTCCCATCGAAAGATATTTGGACTTATACATATCCTTTCTTCAGGTTCGACACTACTTCAACATCTGGCAACGACAGCGACGAGGAACTGATCAAGCAGCAACTGGCGACCATCGCGAACCTGCGCAGGAGCATCGAAAAGACCCATATATCCAACAAGGAACCAGACAGTGCCATCCCAGAACAGAATGAGTCGGAACTAGCTGCTCCTAGCTTTAAATTAGGCCCTGAAGGTGGAGCTGTAAGACCTAGGTTGACAAGAAGTATGGAAAGGGAAAGAACGTTTTTGGCCTTAAGTTTGGGCGATCCGAGCCAAATGTGGGACGTTTGTCTAGACAAGGATTCCGATAAAAGTGTAACTGCTGGCACGGAGGAGCATAGCTCATTTTCGGAACAGGCCTGGGATTTCTATCAGGTATATTATTTTTGTATTCTATATTTTGTTCTATCCCAGTTTTTGGTAATGTATTAACTTTGTGCAGTTGCTCAAACACTTTTTGGATTTCATAGAAGCTGTACCGTCAAAAAAGTTTTATTGTATGCATCGTCAACTAATAGCCGTCCAGTTTTGAATATACATAGTTCTGTAGAGACTTCAACATGTCACGGTTTTGTGCTGCTTGCATTTGTCTGCTTTCTGTGATTCGTCAGATGGCGTCAGTCTAAATACCTAAGGGTCTACCAAAATTGGGCTTTGCGGTTCAAAGCACATTGGGACCATAACGTCTATCGGCTTTTCTAACACCATTGGGTGGGTGTGCCCCACTCTAACTTCGGCTGCGCAGTTGGAGTATGTATTATTATTTTAAAGTGTTTAAAATGAATTTTGTTCCTTGTCAACAGGAAAAATACAATTCGGAACCATATTCGGAAGCACCAGACTCGGACGCCGCTCGACGCCTCTTAGAATTCGGGGACGATTACAGAGCATTCCTAGATTCACAATCGGACTGTTGTTCAAGCTTATCCGCTCAACCTGATAACGACCTAAGCCCGAGCGGGACGCGCCGAAGACGACCGCCTTCAGACATGTCTCGGGAACGAAGCCTACCTCGGTATAAAAGACCTACAAGAACATCCCCTGTAGAAACACCTTCCCGTAAACCCAAAAAGTCAATGTCGAGTGCCGAACGCAAAAAGAACCTCCTCGATAGCCTCGAAAGATCCCGAAACAACACCAGCATAGAAAGTAACGACGGTGTTCGCAGACGCAAGCCCTCCGAAAACGAGCGAAAGAATAGCAAAAGATCCCCTGAATTCGATCTCCTGAACATCCAAGCTTTAAGCCGGAGACGTCACAGCTCAAACCTAACCAGCGACGAAGTTAACAGTTCATTAGAATACACTGAAGTCAACAACCGACCGGATATTCTCGACTCGTTGAACAGAAGACGCAAGGAGAAAGATGGGGAGAGTGAGTTGCAGAAAATTGCGCTTTCGGAGTTGCGTAGACGTTCCACGGGCAGCGCGGATTCCGAAGGGGAATCTTCCTCGCCGAAGCACAGCCGTAGGAACTGGGGCGATTCGGATTCCGAGTCGGAGGAAGTGCGGTCACTAGTCCGGCGCTCGAGCACGCAACTGGAAGTGACGGAGGCGTTGATGGCGCGCCACGACGCGTCGCCGGACATCTTGCGGGCTTTCGACTACGTAAGGACCCAATTCGATACAGATTACAGTAGTAGCTACAGTGACGCGGACGACAACATCTCGTGCATATCCGTCCGCCAGTCGAGCCTCCGTGCGCGACTCTGCCTGGCCGTCACCGCCTTCTCTATATTAGTCATAGTATACATACATATTCAATGACATCTGGCATGGGCTTGTGTGATATTTATTTTCATATATGTAAGTATACGTGTTAGGTTCGCTGCGATTGTCAGATTGAAAATCGAAATTGAACTTAAACAGTCAATCGTTATGGGTTAAGACATATATTATATACTGACGATTTGCTTAGCCCGTATAACATAAAAAAAAAATTGATTGCAGTACACACGTCTTATTATTAGAGACGTGCAGGCATTGCGCTATCTTAATTACGTACTATGTTAATGACGAACGAAATCGATCATCTTTCTAATTTATTTTAAATGAGTATGGAATATTTCCAAACGTCATGGGTCCATGTATAATTCTTAGGTTATACGCATATCGACTTTATTTATGTTTATTTTAATGTCAAATACGGTAAAAAATAGTTAAAAAGAAGTAAATGGTGGCTTAGGAAACACATCTCTACCAGTGAATCTAGGCAGTAGAAGAGGAATCTATGTTCATAAGCTGCATTATAGTTATTAAATTTTATTTTGTCGCCTATCCTAACCATGATACAACTTACCTACTAATTTAATTACTAATATCTATGTTACTTAACATTCCATATAGAATGTAAGTTGAATAAATAATAATATTATGTAGGTACAAAATATAAGCATTTGAATGATAAGTAAGTATAAAATTTCGTCTGACAAACGCAGTATTATATATTTATTTATTTGATATTTGAATATAGGTCGGTGACACCTGTCAAATTACCTGATTTTTGACAGGTGACATAAAAACCTTGCTAATTTATATGTGAGAGTGTTTTTTATAAAACTTGTTTGACACGATTTCACTTTTGTTTATACTATCAAACTATTTAATTTATATAGTCTTTAAATTTGAGCGAAGTGAAATTGTATCATAACACATAGTATTCAAATCACATATTTATTTTCTTTTTTTATGTTTTTAATTTTGTTTTGTTTTGTGTTTATTTATTAACTAACACGTTTGTTGTGATTGTTTTGTGTAGTCTACTAACTGCCTGATTTATATTTTATTTTTTCTCTCTTTTAAGTATAACCCCTTTTTTATCTTATGTTGAAGGCAATGATCCGGTGCTAGAAATACACTAACCTTTAGATAATTTAACCGTGATATATTTAATAATCTATAAAAAGTTATCGGTGCAGGTTTGGGCAGGCTTGATTTATTATTCGGTGTAACCAACGCTTTAAAACTGACTGACATTAGACACATCGAAATGACAGATGTCACAATTGACATTTGCGCCAACAGATTATAATTGAGCGAAGATACTTAAATTATTTTATTTATAATCTGTTTTTAGTTAAGTAAAGTGAAACTGTGATTGCGCGTAGCAGTAACTTGTTAATTTGGTTGTGTAATTTATTGAATTAAAATAAATAACTAGGTCTCACATAATGTTAGAAAAGTATACCAATATGTGATTTGACTGAACTCCGCAGTAAAGTTTTGTAAATTGTATATTAACAAAGTATGTTGATTAGGGCTAGGTTGTTAATTGATTTTATTTAAAACAAATGTAAAAAGCTATTAGTGATCTTTGTGTAAATGTTTACAAGAATAAATGTTTCAGTTTGCAAATCAAAATGGAGTTTCAGTCAATTAACACCCATCTCTATCAACAATTTTCGAAACAAAACCTGTAAATAACAAAACTAAATTTGATTCAAATATAGACGTCTTAGTTTGTAAACAAATGTATAAGACAAAATTCTACCTGCAAACTATACACAAATAAGTTTCCAGAATGTGCAGACTAAACTTATGACTGTTATAATATTGAATTATATATTGAAAAGTATTATAACACCATCTAAATAGCTTTCCAAACGCTAAAAAAAAGATTGAGTATTTGGCCGTTAAAATGTCATTTTTATACAAATCTATTAGCAGTATTTTGAACCTTGCTAAAAATTGGAACATGTTGTCTATACTAATTTGAATCGAATATACTTATTTATTTATTTAACTTATTAAATTCGGATACAGAAATGGTCTTTTTAGCATTGGGCTTCCTTCAAAGCTTTTTCTAAACTATATCTTTATTGTCCTTAAATTTTCCATACGCTTTGCCACTATTATTAACTGAATTGTCTATGAAAAAAGAATGTATTGCTATGCAAATATTATAACAAAGAAAGAAAGCAACGAATGCCGCATGAATTTGCATAAACTCATTGAAATAAATGCATGTTTTTCAATCTACGATATAGTGTTCGGAAGACGAAGCCTGTGTAAGTTTAAAGTTAATTATTTGGTATTCTTGATGTTAATGCATTCAATGATAATGACTAAGTGGTTTTAATTATTTTAAATCAGGAATTCGTTTTATGCCAGTCGCATATTTACTATCCGTTAGTGCAATTTTATAATATGCCTAAAGCACAGTAAGTAATTTTATGTGAAAAATACTGTACTAACGAATTTAAATATTCGAAAGGATTGAAAATGCTAAGATAGTTAAATGATGTACATAGTTTGAGTTTAAATGAACATGAGGGTCGTGACATTTCAACTTTATTACAAACGTGAATACAAATAAGTAAGAAATATTATCATAGCTACAGCTTGATAATGTTATTTCACGTATATTTTCATCATTATAGGCTCATTTGTTCCTCTGCGAGTATCTACAAACCAGTTCTATAATTACGACTATGTTATAAGAGGAATATTTATAACATGTTGGAGCTGGATCGATCTACTGGTACTACGGTTCGGGAACGCTCTTATCTGGAGGGGAAAGGGGTATATTAGTCATTTTCCACATGGCTTTTATTATATTTAAGAAGAAATCCAGTAAAGGATAACCATTATTCTAGATCGGGTTCAATAAATAGTAAATTTGCGTCTTGCACTCTTTCTTCAGGATCCCTTTTTTCTTAAGCAAAATGAATTTTTGTTCTACGCAGACGGAGGTGGTGACTCGATGCCGGGAAAACATCAACCTTTTGGAGGTGGCTTTGACTGAAGGGGCGTTGTCTCCCGCCTTACAGAGAGACGTTAGAGGTTTGTTCATTTACTTATTACATTAAAAATAAAGATCAACTGCTAATCTTCATGCCGGCATTTTACATCAGAATCTGCTCTCGGAACCAGTGATATGAGATTAATAATATCGAATTTCGAATTTTTGGAATGTATTCTAGAATATTTGGGCATTTTCTAAAGGGCCTAATGCCTGTTTTCACTAACGTTCCCTAATTTTACGCTTTATCTAAGCTAAGTTAGGTAACGCTTTCGGTCAATTTCGTTTCCACGAACCTTTAGGGAACACATAAAAGTGGAAATGACATTGGGTTAGGAATTGTATTTATGAGCTATCTACGTAAAAAGACTCCTACTTAGGGGACGATTTAGGTATGGTTGGTGAAAATGGGCATAGTACCATGCATATCACTCTGTCTTAATGACAGAGTGATTACTTATGCAAGAGTGATTAAGCATTTATGACAGAGTGATTTAGCATTTAGTACCAAGCAACGTCGAGTGACGTTTATCCTAGGAATAAATTGGGCGTTCTGACAGTTTTTGTGTTGAAAAATACTGTCTAAATATCAAAACGCTCGGATAAGACTTATTTTACTTTGGTGAAATCGGCCCTTAGATGGTAACTATTCGAGAACAAAATAACACTCGCGTGCTCCTCCTACCAGCCCTGAGATTTTTTAAGCCTGAAATAAATCAACGGGAAGATCGCGTGCCGGAATTTCCAACGGGGTTTTGCCCGCCCGGATATAACAGTCTCCTTAAAATATTTTAATATGTCGAATTAGACTATAGAGTACGTACCTATGACTAGAGTGAATAGGCATCCATTTGGCAAGTACGCCAAAATTTTGGCCTCATCTTTGTTTCCCATCTGGCATGATTGTCGTATACCTATGTAAATAGGTATTGACTCGTCGAACGTTGGACTTGCTATAAAGAGAATATATCCTACTGCTGCGCAAGAGAGGTCGTTAATTATAAAAAGACCACTAATTGCGATGTATCCTTGCATCAAGCATCAAGTTGCCTGTATTTGGTTTCACGCAAAAATGCGATCGGCCGGTGGTCGCGGCGTGGATTTCCTTACGCGGGCCGCGTTGGGGACCGGTTCTCCAGCCACGGTGTATTGCTGAAGTTGATTCTTTTTTATGCTTACTTTAGAGGAATTTTTTGGAGCGCACTCTACATAAACGGTTTTAGACGGTGTGTTACATGTGTTGTGTAACATGGGGTTAATCAAGGGGCGAACCAACAGATTCCTGAAAAGCCTCAAGAAAAGGTGATGCCTCTGGTGCTACAGATGTTCATGGGCCTGCTCGTTTGCTCGCTATTAATAAAAAAAACAAGCATTACTTGATTGTGATATAGTACTTTTATTTCACGAAGCGACGCGCGCTTTACTTGTGTAACCAAGTATACAACACGGTACGAATGTGTGCGTGAAGACGAGTAGACGGTACTCTCAGTACTACCGCGCTTAAGAACACATTCACAGCGTGTTTGTACACTTGGTTACCACAAGTAAAGCGCGCGTCGCTTCGTGAAATAAAAGTACTATAATAGTAATTAATGTAAGTAGGTATTATGTGTACTCCGAAGGGACAAAGCTCGGATCTCAAGCTTGCGCGGTGACATAGGTTCAACACGTAGAGGCTTAATGTGAGAGTTGATCTAAATTAAGCGATGAATACACCAACCGGCTTTATCCTTCAATACATCAATAAGTTGCACTGAACGATAATAATCCCGGTGGTTGCAGGACTATTGGGCTATTAGATGGGGTGCTGTGGGCATGATACGTAGGCTATGGGCAGAGATACCTGATATCTGATATTAAGTAATTAATCCTTACTAATATTATAAATGCGAATGTGTTTGTTGGTTTGTCCTTCGATCACACAGCAACGGAGCAGCGGATCGACGTGATTTTTGCATGGGCATAGTGGCGGACTTGAACAGTGGCATAGGTTACGCTTAGGAAAAGCAAAGGGCAAGCACGTTAAGTTATAGGAAAAGCAAAGGGCTACCGCGGGATTTTAAAAACCAAGTGGAGTTACCACACGGATGAAGTCGCGGGAAAGAGCTAGTTCATAATAAAATTATGCTGCACGTACGACGACGTACGTCCATTCATATTAACAGTTAGGTATTCAAGGGCCTATTTATTCGGGCATTAAGTGGCCGGTTAAACTGAGCCGAGGCTAACGAGTAACGAGTTCGGAAACGCCAAAAGCAGTCTCACCTTGATCGCGACCGAGATTGTTTAAACTTTAATAAGTGTATGATAATTGATAATTGAGAGCTTGTTAACGATACTTTTTCGTGTGGTCGTTAAAATAGCGATTGTTAGTTAATGCTTGTATGTTGTGGTTTTGTAGAAAAACATTATATGCTTAATGGACATGTCTCCTTGATTATTTATTCTACCTTGCGCTCATAAACATAGGTATATAGGTAATTATTATTATTTATTATACTTATCAGAAACACATAAACTTTACAAAGTCACGTTTAGTTAATATTCGACACCAACTCTGCTGTTATTTGTAGTTCATAGTAGCCATATTGGATTTGTCATGATGTCATAAAGCATAAGACATGCAATTTAACATGAAGTCAATAGACATACCTTACCACACCACTTACGCACCGACCTCTATAATTAATCTATGGAGTCATAGTTAATTTAAAATTAAATCATAGATTACTTATAGAGGTCTATTATAATAATAATAAAATTAATCTATCAAATCATAAATTAAATAAAGAGGTCTGTGCGCCAATTGTAATATTATTAGTTCCATAGACATTAGACACTCATAACTGCTTACACAGAACCAAAATGATGTCAATCAAGTCCAAAATGGCGTCCAAAATCAAGTAGGCCCAAAAAATATGACGGCGGTCTCTCCAGTGCTAGGATTAATTCTAGAGTTCAGTAGGTAGTGCGTGGAAATAAAATTTCATTAATTCATTCATCTTACTCACGACTGGGAACAAGTCTCCTCTCGAATGGGAAGGGCTTTGGCCATAAATCATAAATCATAATTCACCACTGGCGAGGTGCGGTTTTGCAGACCGAAATAATGCCAATAGGTAAAATAAAAGGCAACTGGGATCTCGGCCTCTCTGATTTGACCACTACTTTGGGATGCTACGAGTAAAACAAACATACGTATGGATTGCTAAAATTTTAACGCTTCCGTTGTCGGGTAGAAATAATAACATTTCATTAATTCATTCATCTCGATTCTCTTATCCATCGGGTCTCCTCTCAAATAAGTGAGGTTTTGGCCATAATCCACCACTGGCCAGGTGCGGTTTGGCAGACCGAAATAATATAGGTAAAAAGCAACTGGCAAAAAAGAGGAAATATTATACCTTCATTTGTATCCCGGAAGAGACGATGCGGCGCGGATCCCGCCTTGCCGTTTTGCTCGACGCATCTATTTCGGCCCACGAAAGCGGAACGGCCTAATGAAAGTGAGGACGTATAAGCGATTTTGCAATCAGTGTTGCCGTAAATATAACATGTTTGTAAAGTCCCGGTTATAGTATTTTGCATACTGAATAGATAGAGGCCATAGAGAGTAGATCGAGGCATATGTGTATCGATTTTTCTTTTTTGACTAATTAATTAATTATCAATTTAATATTACGAAATATTTTAGATCGCTGTTTCGACTTACCTACACATCCAAATTTTTTTTTGAACAAACCATGTTTATATTCGTCTATTGAAACTAAGGCTGAGATCTATAGATCGTACTCTAGGCTCTGCTCAAGACTAGAGATAGAGTTAAAGTGAAATACTAATATGTCTTGACATAAATCTGTCTCGTTTCAAGTCAGTCTTGAGTGAGAGTGCAATCTATAGATCTCGCCCTAAGCTTCCTCAACATATTTGTTTAAACAGTTAAACCCTAATCTTTATTGCAAGTGAAACGTAAATATAATTATTTATTTATCATAATACTACATCATATCAACCCATCGACGGCCGACCACTGGGCAGAGTTCTTCTCTCCGAATTAGGTAGGCCATAGTCCACCACGCTGGCTAATTTCGGATTGGTACACTTCACACACCTTTGGGAATAATATAAAGAACTCTTTGGCCCGCTTGCAGAGACGCCGGGTTAGGTTTAACTCAGGAATAAAGTAATTTTGTCAGAAGCATTATACGAAATCTGTCAAAGCAGCAGCTAACTCTGGATTAAAAGGATAACCCGGCGTTTCTGCAAGCGGGCCTCAGGCATGCAGGCACAGAATATATAATAGTACTACGTATGCAGGTTGGTTTACAATGTTTTCTTAACCATTATAGCTTGTGATATTTAGAAAAATTAGAGGCCTTCAATTCAAACCCTTGACTTTCGGAAAGGAGATTTTAATCACTATGTTATTAGTTTTCACCGCTATTAATTAGATGCTGTACATTAAATAACATTTTTCATAAACAAAACGAACTTAGAAGCCATTATGATTACTTAAGTTAAACAAACGATAAGCATTTTAAAAGAAGCGTGTTTTCAAATTGTTCTAACATCTAAGTGGCTTAAAAGCATTCATAGGAGATAAGTAAGTAAGTACGGACGTAAATAGTGCTCCAAAAATATACTTAACAGTTCATAAATAACGCGCACATGTATCACTGCCGTCTAGCAACGTTTCCCGACTAGGATAAATAGAGTAAAATAAATAGGTTCAAATGTTTGTACCTACTATAATGGAAGTCTATTTGATCAAAATTAATTTCTCATGAGACACTTTTGAGACGATTTTTTTGAATCATAGTTAAATAGCTTTATAAGTCAACCTAAGCCCGGAGCTTCATCCGTGTGCAGTAAGTGTAAAAAAAGAATTTCAAAGTAAATACTCGTATTCCTGAAATAAAAAATCTGATGTTGGAAATGAAGAGTTTTCTTCTAAGAAAAAGAACATTTTTTCACGTACTATTTATTCTATTTATAGTTGAAGCATGGAACTATTTCGTTTTCGTAGCTCCATGAGTTGAAGGAACTGATGACAGATAATAGCAATTCCCAGGTTGTCAAAAAAATCGGAAATAAAATCACATCATTTAAAATTCAAAATTTTTTCGATTTGATATGATTTCAATTATTTCACGTAGGCCACCTGTGGCTCCTAAAACACGTCAAGACTACCAATGGTTTGGAATGCAGATTCTGCTGAGAAGAGCCTACTCAAGTTTCCTTTCTTCACGATGTTTTTCATCATTGTATTATTTGAAAGTTTAATAGATCTGCTACTCCTAGGTATCCAAGTTTGTGTCTTATGACCGTCATATACCGTCATATTCCATAGCTCTCAGAAAACAATAAGATGTCTAATAACTCAAGTAAAAATAATAAACATTCGATGTTTCCATTGTTCCTCTCTACATAAACTTTATGATTAAATACTGTACGTAAATTAGTGTTGTCAATAACATCGATACTTTTTCACACATTACATCACGTTTGTGTGACATCATGCAGTCTGCTCTAAAATGGGAAAATAAACATCGCAGCTTTATGCACCGATAAAAATATTTCTCAGTAACAATTTGATGCCCGTGCAATAAACTTGTTGTGAAATTAAATATGGTTGTGATGAAGGTTCTAGTTTTTATCAGGGATTCAAGAAAGCCTGTTCGAAAATGTAAGTTCCATATTTTGTTTTCTGGTTTTATGTTACGTTCAAATACTCACTTAGTGCTAATTTCATTAACGTTGAGTAACGTTTAACCGTGGAATAAGGATATTTTGGCAGAATTTCAATACAGAATCTGTCATAATGGTCACTTAATTTCTTGGTTAAACGTCACTTGACGTTGTTGAAATCAGAACTTAATATCCTAAACGAAAGTCCTTGAACGATAAATTAGATTGATTTCCTTTTTTTTTTTGAATGATGAAGATGAAGTGCAAACATTTTAGGCCCAACTTACGCTTGCTTTGTTCCACAATAAGTTACATTTCTTCACTGTTATTTATGTGGAAATAACTTAAATCGGTAGTAAATATCATTCGTCTATGACTTAAATAGTATTGAGGTTTCTTGATGGTCAACAATATTACAACGCAACGCATATCAACTTACGATATTTTTCTTTTTAACTGGTGATACAAGCTATAGAAATATGTGATTATTTAACTTTGAGACAGTGATGGTCAAAGGTTCAATTTTGCTAACCTTTCATAAAAAGTGTAAACCTTAAATTAAAATTCTCTCGGACGATATACCATTGATTGTTTTATCTATAGACTAATAACTCTATCCTCTCAAAGAACCCAAGGCAAAAAGACTGACAGGTTGATTGCACTGGCATTAATACTAATGATACGATTACAAAATAAAACGCGCATCAGCTAAGGCTTTTGATTGCTCTGAGTGTGGACTAAATACAACTTTTTATCCTAAGAGGCAAGTTAATTGCTTGACAGATGCTATTGAAACGTCGGTCAATGCATGCACTTTTTGTTGAACTGTCTATGGTTAAGATGACATTTTTATTTTTAATCACTTCAAAGAAACAATGTAACACAATTTCAAAGCAAATGATCCTAGTTTAAACAAGCTTTAAATCCGTGAATGATCTTTGTTGAGTTGTCTATGGTTAAGATGGCATTTTTATTTTTAAACATTTCAAAGAAACAATGTAAGAACGATGTAAAACTAATGTTCTCCTTCTTCTAAACAAGCTTTAAATCCGTCTACGATTCCAATGATAATAAATAAGTATTATTCTGTCGACACTTTCCGGTCTGACAAAAACGATTATTGTATTTTTCAACAATACTTCATCGATATTTTCACAACACTAGGTACTATACCATTCTAAAAAAACCTTACCTTTTTTTACCTTTTAAAACCAAGTTATTTAAAAATAAGAATGCAACTTTGGTTTAAGTATAAGAAAAAATTCAAATCTTACAGTTCGGCCTTCACTTTGCAACAAAAATGCTAAGACTATCATGGTTGGTCGTGGAAAACGTTTCTCTGAACGATTTTAATAAGGTATCATTATGCTCGTTTTGTGCAATTTACTACATCAACCTTCAGAAGTAATTGCAAGCGATACTGAGGTTCATATAAACAGCTCAAGCAAACAGCTGTAGATATAAAGCAAAGAGGTAGGTAACTATTGCACAAATTCTACATGCAGAGATAGTTCACCCGAAAGGTGGTCCTCTAATCCTCTCCTACTATTTGGTGGTCTTCTCTCGAATAAGAGGAGTTTCGCCCATAATCCCACACGCTGATCAAGTGCGGACTTCACATACGTTTGAGAACATTATAGAAAACTCTCAGGCATGCAGGTTGCTACGCTGTTAATCAAGTGATATTATTTTGATTATTGCTTAAGAACTCACATAACTCTATCGGAGTTAGAGATCAAACCCCTAATGGACCTTGAGAATCGAACGCAGGACCCTCCGAAAAGGCGGCCGATGTCTTCTTATTCTTAACCTCGGCTGTGACTGCTGCCATGGAAAAGTACTACCTACTTTTCGTAGTACTTTTTGTGATAATAGTGCTATCCTTTTCACAGTATTCCCTGCGAAATTGGCGACAAAATTGAAAGTTTAATTTAGAGATTATATTGTTTAACAGAATTGGCATAAATGTTGCCAATTCTACTGTCGACAAACCTATAAAACTGACAGGTCTTAACTTTATACTATTTTCCCATTAAAAAGCAAGCTCTACAAGAACTGTCAATTATTTGTTACGTCATCTTTAAAATACAATTCCTATTACAAAAGGAAATTATGTAGGTGAGAATTGTGTGGGCGGACCCACAGTTAGTCAATCTAGATTCTAGACAATGTTTAAAAAAATAATGGTATGTATTTATACTACGCGGATATTAGAATAAAGTCATTCGGGTCACCTTCTAAATAATTAAAACGAAATAATGAAAAAGGCTCATTAAGATTAAAATTTACATATAATTAAATCAAATCTATCTATTATTATTCTTCCGGGAGATCCAAATCATGAATGGCTCTGTTGAGCATGTCCCTAATATCCTGTTGGATGAGGATGAAAGACATGAATATGATATGATATGATGAATGTTAACAAAACAAATAATTTAAAATAACAGTAGGTATATTTTCTGTAAAGGCAGTAAAGGATATAAAGAAAATTAAAACGAAACAATATTACTGCCACAACTTGTGCACATTATCCTTTTAAATACTATAAATATGTCTTTGAAGAATTTAACCGTATTGCACTCGAATACGTCGAATTGATACGCGATTTCGGCCGAAAGGGATTAGATTTTGAAATATACCACGGGAACCCTTTATTTTTCCGGGATAAAAGGAAGCGTATGTCATTCTCCAAGTCCTCGATTATACTCTTGCAAAAAATCAAGTCGATCCGTTGGTTCGTTGCTGCGTGATAAAAGGATGAATCAACTTGCAAACACACTTTTACATTTCTATATTAGTGGGATGTAGAATTTCTTTCAGTCCTGAAACACGCGAACTGAAAGTCGCACATTTATATTATAACGTTTTCACATCGTGTGTTATATCGTATACATCACATCGTACAGCGCTTTAATGATATCAATGTTTTGTACGATTTAACGACTATATTGTGTCTATAGATCTGGTTGCGATCGCTTTAAGCGCTCGCTGATTCTGTCGCGACTCCCGCACCAAGGTGAATTACATATAATACGGTAGATCAGCTGTGATCGTCGCGAGCGGCAGACGTGTCCTCGCCGACGTTTCTATTTCTATTCGCGAGTGATTTGTGTTCAAGTTTAACATTTATGACGATTTTAACTCCGTATGTTACACCGTGCTGTTCTATTGCAGTCACGGCTTAATTAGTGTAATTCAGTTTATCGTTGAGCTCACTTTTCTCCCACAAACCAGATGCGCATGAGTGCACACTTTCGCTTCTGTCAGATTTGCAATGCAATTGAGAACTGAATTATTGCAGAGGAAAATAAAGTGATCGCGTAATTGAGAAGTACTTAGTTAAACATTAAATGTTTATGCAAACGCGACCTTCGCGGTAACAAACTATCCTGCTGTTTGCGATAACATCACCAGCGGCGAAACTATTTTCGTATTGAATTTAATGAAGCATTCATTTTCCGACTTATATTTTGTTCTGCTATTGTTTTTAGCTTCAATTGACCTCTATACAATCCATACAAATATTATGAATTCAAAAGTGTGTTAGTCTGTCTTGTCTGATTACCATTTCACGGCTCTACCGCTGAACGAATCACGCAGATAGCCTGCATCTTGGAAAGGGACATAGAATACTTTTATCCTAGGAATTCAAACAGTTCTCGCGGATTTTTTAGTGAGCTCTGTGTGATCTTAAGCGGAAAGTCTCAGGTTCAATTCTCGGCTGGGACATTGAACAATTTAGAAGTTTACAAATTCTGAAATGCCTTGGTCTGGTCTGGTGGGAGGCTTTGGCCATGGCTAGTTACCAACCTACCGCCAAAGACATTCCGCCAAGCGACTTAGCTTTCAAGCACAATGGATTGGTTGTAGAAACTGATTTGGAATATGGTCTAATTAAAACTGCCATACCTCTTTCCAAGTTATCGCTATCTTAGACTGCATCGTCACTTACCATCAGGTGAGATTGCAGGGGCTACCATTTCATCACATAAAATATAAAATGAAAATGAATGGACGCAGATAAAGTCAGGGTCATAAGCTAGTACCACGAACAAATAAAAAGCATCATGAATATACTACTAGGTATATAGGTACACCTATAATATACTATTAGGTAGTAACATTAACAATTTTTGTAACGGTTCCGTTATTTTCGAATACGTTACCATTAACTGATGACAGAGGCATTGTTTGTAAACAATAGGGTTTAAGAAACAGTTCAACGACCACTGTCCATATAGTGATCACAATAGATAATTCATATTACACTAGAATAGAATAGAAATGTTTTTTATTCAAATAAACTTTTTTACAAGTGCTTTTGAATCGTCGATGAGTCTACCACTGACAGATATGTTAAATTATGTAACTTAATTAATGTTTCAAATCTTCTTTTACTGTACCGATTATGGAACTGACTACTGTTCAAGATTAAGCCATCAGATTAGAGATTTAAAAAATATTATTATTGTGGTTGCGTAACATCACTTGTATAACTGGTTTTCATCTCAAGTAAACTTTACTAGATGACAAAATAATAAATCTTATTTTTTTCTTTCGACGTTTTCTAATTCGCCAATTTGAACGATATGATATAAATCTTTTATATACAGTTAGTACGAATGCTAAATTATTCAGATTATTTATTTATTATAATACAGTCGTTGTTTTGCTTTCTCTACGTGAAAGTATTAGATTTCAACAAATGGTGCGGTTTTAGGACATTTTACACGATTTTCGAGTTTGGTGTCATTAATAACGAAATTAAGAAATTTGAGCGTCGAGAAATCTTTTGCTGCATCATTTTATTCTTTGCAAGTAACTTTTATTAAGTTAAAAAACAAAAAAACTGTTTTTAAAGTCTATTTTTTGTCATGTTATTGAATGGATGGTGAGATCATAAACGGTCGTGGGATCGATATAAAAAAATCATAATGCACTGAATAAGGCAATCCCTTGATATGGAAACTTGACCAAGTCAATGTTTATCGTTAGTCATCTAATC
This sequence comes from Oeneis ivallda, assembly GCA_029955525.1. Classification (NCBI taxonomy): domain Eukaryota; kingdom Metazoa; phylum Arthropoda; class Insecta; order Lepidoptera; family Nymphalidae; genus Oeneis; species Oeneis ivallda. The sequence continues at coordinate 7,121,995 of JARPMR010000022.1, read as the reverse complement.
TAATACAATATGGTCAGGTCAGGGTCATAACATTTATTGTTCTGTATCTATATTATCTTATGTAGGTGCATTTAATCGGTTGAATGCTCAAGGAGTTTAACGTATCTATTAAGTAAATTGAGATTGGATTCTCATTTCTATCTATATTGATGGATGTTCATCATTATCAACCTTTAGGTAGATGTCCACTGCTGGACATAGGTCTCCTCCATGGACCTCCACAGGCTTCGGTCTTGCGCCGCCTGAATCCAGCGGCTCCCTGCGACTCGTTTGATGTCGTCGGTCCACCTAGTGGGGGGTCTGCCAACACTGCGTTTACCGGTGCGGGGTCGCCACTCCAACACCTTGGGACCCCAACGACCATCAGCTCTTCGAACTATGTGCTCCGCCCATTTCCACTTCAGTTTCGCGACTCGCTGAGCTATGTCGGTGACTTTAGTTCTCCTGCGGATCTCTTCATTTCTGATTTGATCTCGCAGGGATACCCCAAGCATAGCTCTCTCCATCGCTCGCTGAGTGACTCTGAGCCTTCTTATGAGGCCCACAGTTAGCGACCATTTAACCAACGTAAACGTCTTATCCAGGCGTTTTGATATTTTGTCTGATTTTCAATAAACAAACTGTCAAAACACCCAATTTATTCCTCGGTTAAGTGTCACTGACGATGGATGTTACTACAACAAAATATCCGTATCAAATGCGCAAATTAATGGCAAAGATCAAAATGCGCTATAAATCATAATGGATTATAACAATGACACTCAAAAATATAGCGTGTTAATCAAAAATTCGATGTTTCATAATAGTGATCTGCTTGATTTTTTGTGCTAATTAATTTTATTATCTCGTATTGTTTAATTGATAATCAAATGCAATCAATATAAGTTGGTATAGATAATAATAATTGTTACCTTAATGATACTTGTTGGTAGTTTACCTACATCGCTGTCGACTCTATCAATAAACTATCAATAAATAAGGTAGTGACTTAGTGAGTAATACCAGATGTACAATTATGTATTTTGTGGTAATACCTACTATGTCTATGACTATCATGTTGCTTTTATTTTATTACTCGCTAGGTAATGCCCACAACTTTGTCAATGTGGATTTAGTTTAATTGTAAATTCAACTAATGAGGTACCATCTTTTAACTTTTCTACGTCTATTACGTAATAAGTTTTTCAAAAAAATTTCAATGTACCACGAAGGTTCTACATTTTGTTAAAAAAAAGAATAGATTTATTCCTATAAGCTGATTTCACCAACGTCAAGTGACAACAGACGTAGTCGTAATTCCTAGTTCCATGCACTTAATCGAGGAAAAAATTGGGATTTTTGACAGTTTGTGTAATGAAAATCGGATAAAATATCAAAATGCTCGGATGAAATCGGCTCTAATTAACTTAATATAAAAGCATTCGTTCATTTTTTGAACGAATTCTTATAAAACTTCATCACAATAATTAAATTGTATCTAACCTTGTAAATTATCGTGCAACAAAAAAGAAACGAAAACATCTTCCAATTATCGTTTGACGTCGCTTACGAGTACGTGGCTATTATACAAGCACTAGGAACAAGCCTTTACAAGATTTGCAATTTACCTTGATTACAAACGGTATCTGTTACGTGCAGCTCCACACTACATTTAAAAACTACCGCAAAAAGTCTTTGCAATAAACTCTAAACTGTTGATGTTTGCACTGGCACGTTAGGCTGAATATTACAAAAAGATCAAAGGAAAATTAAGGCAAAACATAGCTTCGTTTTTTCATTCGATGACAAGATAGCAATTGACTGCGAGCTTAAATCAGTTCCTACACGACATCGTGTGAGAACGCTAAATCGCTTGGCGGCACGTCTTTGTCTTAGGGTGGTAACTAGCCACGACCAAAGCCCACCAAACTAGACCAGAGACTATTTAGTAATTATAAATTCCCTCCCTGCCGGGAATCGAATCTGAGACCTCTCAGACAACAGCAGCTCACAACTGTACCTGTGATATTGTCATGTGCTTTTTAAAGTTTTTCTTAAATACTTACTTTATCCAGCTTTTCAATTATTTGAAAATCGTATACCAGACGCTTATAAAAATTGTTACACTAGCGGCACGCTATGATGGCCGGTTTGACACATTACAATAGTGATGTGGAATGTCAATTTATTCTCGAACAAAAAACAATTAAGTTTTGTTTTTGTACCTGATTAAATAGGTTTAATAAAACAAAAATGTATATGTTTATTTAATTTATTTGAACGAACTGAATATTTGAATGAAAATGAATATACATACTTTATATGCACACAAGAAACATATGAATACAAAAGATACCAAAAAAGGTGCCACAAAAGGCCATAATTAATCAGATTCGTCCATACTACTATTTTCACTGTCGTCACTGCTATCATCACCTACATTAATAATTATATGTTCGTTTTCTATAATATTATCTATTTTCACATCTCTTTCATAATCTTCCCTTATTAATTTAACAGTTCTATTCACAACCTTTTCCCAGTCTCCTTTAGTCACATGTTCACAAGCTTCTTCTAATAATTTTAGCATTTTTTTTGTGGTAAATGGGGGTTCTGTATTGTGTCTTGCAGCATATCCCTTAATTTGAGCCCACACCAACTCAATCGCATTATACTCACAATGGTAAGGCGGTAACCGTATAACTCTGTGCCCATGTTCTAATGCTATTTCGTCAATGACGTATCGGATCTTGGTTGGTTTGTTTTCTTTTAAAAGACGTACTAATTCCGCTTTTAACATATTCATGTTTGCATCTACGCCATTTTTACGAAGCCATGCGACGATATCAGCTTTCTTTTGGGATTGGGCAGGTGGATTGTCATTTGGCATCGAGTGGTATGGGGCGTTGTCCATAATTATAATAGATGGTTCAGGGAGGCTACACAACATTGAGGTAAACCATTCAGTAAACTTTTCTCCATTCATGTCTTCATGATAGTCTCCAGTGGTTTTTGACGCAAAAGCCATGAGAGAACCTTCGACAAACCCGTTGATGGTTCCGGCGTGACAAATTATAAGTCGCGATCCTTTTCCTACAGGAACTTTGGAAGTAGATGCTGCTGTGTCATCGTTCCAAGAACGGCCTACAGTATGGTTAGCATTAAGCCATGTTTCATCCAAGAACACAACATTTTGCCAATTTTTGATTTCTTTCACTTGCCGTAAAAAAGTATACCTTGCCATCGCTATATCAAATCTTTCCATCAATATTTTGCGTTTGTTACATTTTTTGTATCGAAATCCAATGGTCTTCAAAATCTTCGTTAAAGAACTTTCCCCACCGAAGAATAATCCAGCTTCCTTCAGTGAATGCACCAACTTTTTTCTTGTTGGATACTCCTTCTGTAAATAGTAGCCGTAAACATGTCTTCGGATAGCATCGGCATCAAAGCTATCGATGCCTACGACTGGTTTTGCTCGTTTTCTCTTTTTTGGTGTGTGAAGTTTATTTTCTTCTGTGCCAGTCTCGCCATATTTTTTTTTAGTTATCCGTCTAACAGTTCGTTGTCCAATATTAAGCGCATCAGCTACGCGTTCAACCACTGACGTTATAGGTAAAATTGGCCCTCCATTTTGAGCTTCACGATCGAAATAGTTACGAAGGCGTATTACGAACTCACGTGTCTGACTATTTAGAACAGTTCTCTGCGTACGTTCGGTCATATCGACGAAATCCACAACAAAGGGCTTGAACAGAGTCCAAATTAACGAGCAAGGGTCAACAGTAATGCAGTATCAATATTTGAAATCCAAAGCCAGGTCAAAACTATATCACAATCGCATTGCACTGACAGTTTATACTTTTCGAAGCAACGTCAATTCGAAACTGCTTTGTTTTGCATTGAGCATTGACGCGAGTTTGCCGGAGGTAGTAGTTGTGCTAGCCAGCGATCCTATGTGACGATCGTATTAGATTCCATTTTTAAAAATTTTCAATTTAGAAAACCAAATGCCGAGTTGTGGTATATATCATATAAAAATAAAAATTTTACCTTTTGTATGAAACAGCTGATATTTTTTTGCGATTTCAGAGGTTTGTCCACATAGTGAAAATTGTTCATATTCACAAGTACATTCACCCCTTAAATGGTGCAAACTGATTTTTCTACACTTGTATACATTTTAGAAATCAATTTAATAAATAAATTTTGAGTCCTAAACCTAAAACTACATTCGATAAAATTTATGAATCTCTGCACATCACTATCGTCAATAAAGTAATACAATTATTTCCTTCAAAGTCGTTATCAATTAATACGGAACTTCATGAGCGGACAAACGTCAAACCGGCCATCATAGCGTGCCGCTAGTATAGTCTCTTTAAACTCAACTTGTTACGCCATGGTGATTGCTAGAAGCTGGAAATTCTCAGTAATGATGTATTTAAACATACTCTAAACGGTCACGTAAACTAAAATTCCCTTAACCACCTCGTCGCTAACTGTCTATAATTAGTCAAATCAGTTGCATGGCATAATCAATTCCGTCCCGTGTAAAAGAAAGTCGACTTGCAGGATTCGCTTAGTCATACGTGGGCTAAAGTTTCACCTTACGACTACTTAGAATGTAAGCTCAATAAGCATAAAGCCTGTTTTGCATTTGCCTGGTGCATTCAACTCGCCCCTTTTAAAAAGTTTTCGGAATAAGGACATGTTATACGGTTGAGCCGAAATTTGTGAAAGGCATAGCCTGATTTGTGGTTTAACATGGTGAGTTAATGTAGGTACATTATATTCTGTTAAACCACAAACCACTTCGATGGTTTAGTATTTAAAAAAACTTTATTAATTTCGTTATTATATGCTAGATAAATAAGTAAGTACACTAGATTAAGTAAGTTTTTTTTCTGAGCATTAAATATTTGTAATTGTTATTTTGTCAAGCTTCACATTTTTTTGTTTTTGAAGCAAATAAATAAAACAATCAAGCTTGACAAAATAAAAGTATCAGAATTTGCGATATCAGCCATGACATTTCGATCGATCGAGAAAATTAAATCGATGGGTCTCTATCACTTGTGTGGCGAAAAAAATATTGGGTGCTTAAAAGAATTCGACAAAAAGATATCCCATTTCTGGAACATATACTTCAGTAGAGTGTCTAAATAATAATAAATTTTATATTTGTTCAATACGTTTTAAATTTACTCGTCATCGGTCTACGTAATATACTTTTCGTGATTCATTTGCATAATAACATCAGCCATTGGTTCGATAGAGTGGGTACCTCGTAGGTATCATTGCAGTATTTGTAAATTGGGACATTGAGCTTCAAGCACCATCGGCTTTGTAAATTTATTGCTCATGAATTTTACATGCCGACCGCACCGATGAAGCAATCTTCGTGGCAGACTTTTTGCAAAATTTAAAATTGATGCTTCAATATTTATTTTAATATTTCCAAAATTACTTTTATAACTAGCTTTTCTGTAATTCTTTTTGGAGTTTAATCCTTAAGAATCGATTTTCATATATAAGGCGCCCGGTATGAGAAAAATTCGAGGAGTAAAATCTACTTATGAATGACCTCGTTACGTTTTTCACAACGATGCAAATTTCTACCCTAAAGTTGAGTAAATAAGGTTGGTTTTCGCTTGAGTTGTCGAATGCCCTCGTTACGTTTTTCACAACGATGCAAATTTCTACCATAACGTTCAGTAAATAAGGTTGGTTTTCGCTTGAGTTGTCGAATGCGAAAGAGCTTTCGCTTCGGGAAGCCGAGCGCGTACCGATCGGGTCCGAGCGGCGCCGAGACGCAGCGAGCGCCGCGAATGCATTACGACGTTTTAAGGAGTAAACTCCAGTCGTGCGTCGGAGCTGGCACACACACTTTTTTTTAGATTTTACTATACGCATGTTGAATTATTGAATTAAAAAAAATAAAAAACCCAAGATTCGTAACTTATATTTCATTAGGTGAAGATAGTAGATTTAATTAGATAAATACAGAAAAATCGTGTAATATGTAGTATCCTCGACCTAATGTGTAATAGTTAAATCATCAAATTCTTGTGTGATTAATGATTATGACGATCGTTATTCTTTAGACTTGATATTTTTTATTGTAACACATTTAGTCCGCATTAGAAGCACAACGGGGTTCCATTAAGCCGTTTCAAACACCTCGGCTTCTGCGATCGTTCTCGGTATTGTTGCTCTACTAAAGATTAATTCGTCGATTAATTGAGTTTGTCAGGTTGTAACGGTTATCCGACCGGCTATTCTAGTTCATCTCGAGTACCGCTATCTCCGTCGGATATTTCTTTGCATTCAGTTCCCTGTTTTCTATTTAGAAATCTACTAAACCTGGCTAAATTCCTTTAGGTACTACATTCCTTACATCAAGTTCTTTGAATTTGTACTTCGCCTCTGCAAGTATGCATTCGTATTCGTGCATTAATTGATGCTAATTTGGTTGAACGAAACAAGTATATCCCTTGGATAATGCGTCAAAAATGACACCAAAAATCAATCAATTTAGTTTTAGTTGCCAGTGAGCAGATAAAAATACATTGTGATTTAACAAATATGTTATCACACTATCTAATATTAATGAAATGATAGGTTATAAATCGCAAAATGATACAGCGATTGAAAAAGATTAAAACTTGTGTGGCAATTAAAATGTTTTGGGCTAAATAAATGTGGTAGACTCTAAAAACTAGCTGCAATGTGGCGATATTGTTCTTTAATGATAGAAAGTGAAATTTTGTCAACATTATGACGTAACCGTCTCGCAGTCTGCAGTCTGCTCTTTTTAACAAAAAACAAAAAGAGGAGTTTCTCAATTCCACGCGTATTTTTTTTGTCGATGTTATACTCCATATCTCTATCAGCTCTTAACTGATTTACCACACCCGACCTCAACATACGTGTACAAAGTGAAATTCTTTTATACTTTTCAGTGGCGTTTGAAGTCGGTTTTTTAAAGAATTTTTATATATTATTATTGGATAATGAAGATAACCACTGTTATTTTAATTAAAGCACCGATCTTCAGCCCATTGTAAAGACTAGAGGATTATGTATTCCGATTTCTGCATTTAATTTAATCAATATGATTGCTTGGATTAAGGTCCTAGAATGAAGACCTTGCAGTAGAATATTTGGGAGCCAGCTTTGGGAGACTCCAACTAAATAAATGAACTATCTCGAACTAGTCGCTGGGGCACAAGACCGCGTTTTGTGGAAATCTTTCCTAGAGACGGTTTCGCCCGGTTGCTGTATTTGCTCTCCACAGTTAAATCATGATTATCTATTAGTTGATCATTACGAAATTGGTCGCAATAAGGACCAAAATATAAAAATATTATCAATATTTTGATTATTATTTTCAATAGAGCAAATGCAATGCAACTAAGAATAAATACGCTCCAACTGCAAAAGCAGTGATAGCCTAGTGGTTACGACCAGTGGCGTGCACAGGATTTGAACTTAGGGTAGGCATAAGGGCATTCACGTATTTTACCTAAGTGTAGTCTGTATACGTCATACATTAGGTAAAATGGAAAAAAGTTGTCACATTTCTAGGTCCAAGATTTGAGCTGGGCGTTAATGAGCCACTAGCCAGTTGTGAGTTAAAATATTTCTTTTTATTATGAGATAAAATAAAAGTACTACATACCTGCTTCTCAGGTATCAGCAACACAAAAGTAACTGACGTTGACGTAGGACTTAGGAGTCTGTCGGCTCGCCATGGCGTATGCCGCAAGAACCACATCAGAAATCTAAATAACTGACTGATAATTACGTCACAAATCACTTAAATTATATCCGAAGTGGCCTTTAAAAACGCCAAGACTAATTGTTTCCTTCGTACGATAATACACAATACACGAAAAAAGGTTTATTTATAGATTAATTCCACGCACCTATCTTTTTTAAAATAGTATTGTAAATAAAACATCGCTGTAAAACGATGGAGTTCGTCGAAGTTCGATAAATCTTACACTTTGTAGGGCTAGGAAATCATAAATCCGATTGGTTTTTATTTACTTCACTTACTTATTCCCGCAAAAACTTTAACAATTCACAAAATAAACAAAAACACTATGCACTCATTCGAAAGGAAACAATTTTATGGAAAAAAAATGGCCCCTGCGTAGAAAAGATATAATCTAAAAACTCGAGTCAAAAATTACTTTTAAATTTTAAGTGTAAACAAAATATTTAATTTTATTTGTGAGTTTTACTATCTAAATAAATAAATACTATTCTCATTTTTAGTGTTTATCTTAGGGCTATAAAATGTTTTATTTTTTTTAATAGTAACTCTATTTTGTTGGTTTATTTATTTCAATTGGCCTACGAAACTACTAGCATTTACGATTAACCAATCACAAACGGACAGGCTCTGCTTATTTTAAGCGTATTCATTGATAATTTGGAGTAGAATACTGAATGAAATCACAAACACGTCTAAACGTTTACTTGTGTTAAGTCGTGTAATATACTATCTATGAGAGTGTAAATGTATGTGAATCGAGGCATTTTAAATTATGCTTTTCGACCGTCCATCGCGCGAATGTATGGGGATAATCCTGTACAGGGATTGTTAGTAGCGATAGATGGCGTTCATCCGATGGACTGATGTTGTGCGGTAAATAAATAGGTAGGTATTTGGATGGTATTTGGAGACGTGTTCCTATTTCAATATTTTTTATGTGCTTTAATTTATTTTGATTTTTATAGAACAAGCAGTGCTTTTTTGCATGTATGGGCTGCCCGCCACTGCCAAATACCATCCAAATACCTACCTATTTATTTACCGCACAACATCAGTCCATCGGATGAACGCCATCTATCGCTACTAACAATCCCTGTACAGGATTATCCCCATACATTCGCGCGATGGACGGTCGAAAAGCATAATTTAAAATGCCTCGATTCACATACATTTACACTCTCATAGATAGTATATTACACGACTTAACACAAGTAAACGTTTAGATGTGTTTGTGATTTCATTCAGTATTCTACTCCAAATTATCAATGAATACGCTTAAAATAAGCAGAGTCTGTCCGTTTGTGATTGGTTAATCGTAAATGCTAGTAGTTTCGTAGGCCAATTGAAATAAATAAACCAACAAAATAGTAACTATTAAAAAAAATAAAACATTTTATAGCCCTAAGATAAACATTAAAAATGAGAATAGTGTTTATTTATTTAGATAGTAAAACTCACAAATAAAATTAAATATTTTGTTTACACTTAAAATTTAAAAGTAATTTTTGACTCGAGTTTTTAGATTATATCTTTTCTACGCAGGGGCCATTTTTAGGGTTCCGTATACCCAAAGGGTACCAACGGGACCCTATTACTAAGCCTACGCTGTCCGTCCGTCCGTCTGTCAGCGGGCTGTATCTCGTAAACCGTAATAGATAGAGAGATGAAATTTTCACATATTATGTATTTCTATTGCCGCTATAACAACAAATAATAAAAATTAAATTAAATTAAAAAAATTAAATAAAAATATTTCCATGGGTACATGGAAATATTTTCATTTAATTTTTTTTAAAGGAACCCTAAAAGAGCGAGGCCCGACTCGCACTTGGCCGATTTTTTTTCCATAAAATTGTTTCCTTTCGAATGAGTGCATAGTGTTTTTGTTTATTTTGTGAATTGTTAAAGTTTTTGCGGGAATAAGTAAGTGAAGTAAATAAAAACCAATCGGATTTATGATTTCCTAGCCCTACAAAGTGTAAGATTTATCGAACTTCGACGAACTCCATCGTTTTACAGCGATGTTTTATTTACAATACTACATATTTTAAAAAAGATAGGTGCGTGGAATTAATCTATAAATAAACCTTTTTTCGTGTATTGTGTATTATCGTACGAAGGAAACAATTAGTCTTGGCGTTTTTAAAGGCCACTTCGGATATAATTTAAGTGATTTGTGACGTAATTATCAGTCAGTTATTTAGATTTCTGATGTGGTTCTTGCGGCATACGCCATGGCGAGCCGACAGACTCCTAAGTCCTACGTCAACGTCAGTTACTTTTGTGTTGCTGATACCTGAGAAGCAGGTATGTAGTACTTTTATTTTATCTCATAATAAAAAGAAATATTTTAACTCACAACTGGCTAGTGGCTCATTAACGCCCAGCTCAAATCTTGGACCTAGAAATGTGACAACTTTTTTCCATTTTACCTAATGTATGACGTATACAGACTACACTTAGGTAAAATACGTGAATGCCCTTATGCCTACCCTAAGTTCAAATCCTGTGCACGCCACTGGTATTTGGAGACGTGTTCCTATTTCAATATTTTTTATGTGCTTTAATTTATTTTGATTTTTATAGAACAAGCAGTGCTTTTTTGCATGTATGGGCTGCCCGCCACTGGTTACGACTGTGGTCTCCTATTCGGGGTGTCGCAGGTTCGATCCAGGGTTCGACGCACCTCTAACTTTTCGAAAAAGTGCGTTTAAAAAATTAATAAATATCACGGTAAAGGAAAACATCGTGAGGAAATCTGCACACCTGAGAGTTCTCCATAATGTTCTCGAAGGTGTGTGAAGTCCGCCAATTCGCATTGGGCCAGCTTGGTGGACTATAGCCTATAACCCTTCTCTGAGAGGAGACCTCGCTCAGTAGTGAGCCAATGATGGGTTGATGATGATGATGATGATGATGAACTGCAAAAATATCTGTTAACTATACTTAACTGTCAAATCAGCAGATATTCGAAATTTCTGTTTTTGATTGGTCCGATTTTACAGTGGAATGGGACTACAGATAAATATAATTGAGTGAGATTGTCGTTTAAGCCAACCATAGAACCATGGTCGTGGACGAAGTTGATAATAATCGTCAAATGTCTGTCAATAAGCAACTATCCCACGCGAAAAGCTGTGGCTTATGTAATTTCACTTACGAGTATGAGCAGCAGCGTAACCATTGTTCAATGTGAAAGAACGCTTTCCCGTACATGCACTCTGCGTCTTCGCATAATACAGAAGCTTAGCGCTGTTTTATATCATTCCACTCGCTATATTCAGCATCTCACTAGACTACTTTTGACTAGCTTTTGCCCGGGATTTCGTCCGCGTGATTAAAAATCCCGCAGGAACCCTCTTTTTTTGTGTGACAAAAGTTAGCCTCTGACATTCTTCAAGTTCTGAACTATTTGATTCTGATGGCTGGACTTCATAATTATTTATATGATCCGGCTATTACAATACATTTATTATTGGTTTTATTTTTGAGTTCTTTACGATTTATCTAGTTCAAATAATTGTACTAAGAATTACGTCAACATATTTGCAAATGTAAAATTGCTATTATATATAATCAGCTTTATTGATTATGAAAAAAACCATATACCTACCTACCTCAGCAATATGACTCAACTTGGTGGCATTAGCAAAATAATGTAATGGATGTTACAAAATTACATTCATAATATTTGCTTACGATATAACCTTTAAATCTAATTGTGTTTCCCTTATCTTATCTTTTCTTTATATAATTATTTATGTGCGTGCAATGTCTTCTCTATCTGATATTTGTAAAAAAAGGCAAACATTAATGCAAACCGCGCTTTGTGTTTTAACTTTCTTACTTAAGAATAAATCGTGAGACCATTTCTGATTCATGAATGCATTCAAAATAAAAATCTAAGCTTTCGATAACTTAAAGATATACAATACAGGATAGATCAGAGATTCGATATAATTATAGATTGAAATCCTACCCTTCTGACTGATCACCAGTTAAGATTTACGGTTAGGAATTGGGAGTTTTTTTTTTATCCGATGACAAGATAGTCCTTGACTGCGATCTCCCCTGATGGTAAGCGACGATGCAGTCTAAGATGGTAGCGGGCTAACTTGTAAGGGGTATTGCAGTGAACTTTCAACCCATAACCTTAATCGATTTCTACACGCCAACGTGCCGGAACGCTAAATCGCTTGGCGGCACGTTGTGACGGTAGGGTGGTAACTAGGCACGGCCGAAGCCTCCCACCAGACCAGATCAGAGACAATTCGGAAATTATAAATTCTCAAATTGACCCCCCCGGGAATCGAACCCGAGATCTCACATTTATAAGACCACAGCGCTCACCACTGCGCCAGTTAGGTCGCCACTCGCCACAGAATAATCGGAATATAGGAATGTCAAAATCATGCTAAACGTACACCCAAAATAAACGAATGTCTACGATTTTCTTTTTAAGATTGATGCTACGATATGTTTGCTGATAATAGTAATTGAAAGTTAGTAATACGGTTTTTAATAAAATTTTACTTTTTTAACAAAAGAAAAGTCAGTTCAGCTCAGTGTCACATTACGTTGTTAAGTGAATAAGTGAATAAAATGGAAGAAATTTAAAGAATAAATTATAAACATTTAGAAATTACAGTGTTTAGTGAAAAACTTGAACGTTTTACAGAAAAAGATAATAGTGATGTCGAAAATGAGTTTAACTGTGACTACCACTAATAACAACAATGAGGAAATCGGTAAGTTTAATGAAAATTTGTTTAACACTTCGCGGTCTTCATATTGAACTTTAACTGAACATCGGTGTCTGGGGTTCAAATCCCAGGTACACTAAATTTTTCGAATTATTTTCGTTTTAAGCAATTAAATATCACTTGCTTTAACGATAGGAAAGCAACGTGAGGAAACCTGCGTGCTTAAAAGTTCTTCATAAAAGGTGTAATATTCTCAAAGGTGTGTGAAGTCTGCCAATCCTCATACTAATTCCATGTTAATTCGACTGGTGTAACGGCACTGCTATCCTTTTCCACAAAGAACATTGTGAAAGGGATAGCACTATTGCCTGTCAATTTGTTTCAGAGGTTGTGTATATAACCGTTTGTTTTTAACATTAAAAATTCACCTTGAACGTTTTAAGTGTAAGAGAAACTGCCTATTTTAGAACTATGGCAAAGCCGTCAAAAAGGGTTATGATTTTAGCAGTATTATATGATGTATGTATCTTTGTATGTATGTACCTACCTACCTATGTATATGACTACATACGTATAATCCACAGTAGCGCCTAAACTACTGAGCCTATTTTTATGAACGAGATGTCAATCGATTCCTTATTATGAATCGGGTGACATTGGCTACATTTTATTAAAACTCAATATGACGGATGTTACATCCAATTTTATACGAACAAAATCAATAAGACTGATGTTAAGTCCAATTTTATACAAAAAAAATCGATAAAACGGATGTTATATCCAATTTTATACGAATAAAATCAATAAGACGGATGTTAGATCCAATTTTATACGAACAAAATTAATATGACGGATGTTAGATCCAATTTTATACGAACAAAATTAATATGACGGATGTTAGATCCAATTTTATACGAATAAAATTAATATGACGGATGTTAGATCCAATTTTATACGAACAAAATTAATATGACGGATGTTAGATCCAATTTTATACGAACAAAATGAATATGACGCATGTTAGATCCAATTTTATACGAACAAAAATCAATAAGACGGATATTATATCCAATTTTATACGTACGAAATCAATAAGACGGATGTTGTATCCAATTTTATACGAACAAAATCAATAAGACTGATGTTATATACAATTTTATACGAACAAAATCAATAAGACGGATTACATCCAATTTCCCGTGGTCGGTTTACTGTTTTTAAACTTTTTTCTTGTTTGTATTAAACAGTGACGTGTGCTCAAGGCTCATGTAGCGTAATCAAAACAAACACGACATTAATCGCAAAGCAAATAAACACCGAAGTAAACGGCGTACTTGACCGCGCGGCCGTCCGCCCACGCGCGTACCCCACGCCTGTCACCATTAGCGTCTCTGTTTCTCTTCGTTGCCCTTTGTTAATTGCACTATTTGCAACGCGTTTCTAATATACATAAGCCATAATTTACTCCTTCCGTGTGCAGTCATTTGTCTCGCATTTTTCAAACCTGCAGGTTGTTTTCAATCCTCCAAAATTGTTTTCAATCCTACAGGATGTTCTTAACATTTTTTTGCGATTGTCCACATAAAGAGTGTCCTTTTGATCTGAAAAATCTGTGTTCCTTTCAGCTTGTAAGGGATTGATGTATGCGCCTTTTTTAGATCAACATAAAAGCTAACTTAAAAGTAAAACTTTATTTGATTTCAATGAATATCTTAGGAGATATCGCAGTTTTAAAATAACATCGCAGCAAAATAATGATCATTCTTGCAGCGGGAAAATTTATCTTTTTATAAACTCATAGAAAATCAGAAATTCTTCGCGGGCGACCGCTAGTAAATTATATATTACTCAAACTCTATGATCTGCTTTGAATAAAAGATACAAATCAGCACTCAACATTCAACACATCTTTAATTCCTAAAAACTGGTTGCTGATAACTATGTCACCCATACTCTCCTTCCTTTTACGAAGTATAATATATTCAACATCTGTATCCATTTCACTAAGGATGTTAATGAGATAAAATAAAGTAAACGGACATTTTAGTAAAGCACACTCACCCATGTGTTTGCTCTCAAACCCTTCGATGCTACTTGGTTAAATAAAGCTTGCTATTAAACAAGCTATTTCTGTAGCGATGAATACATGAGTCCAGATTAGAAGTAATTTTATGAGCCCGTCTCTACTTTCTACTTGTAATAAAAATTTAACTTTTTTATATTTCGTCAATTTGGAAAGGAGCATGCAAAAATACTTTGACTATTACGGTAGTAAATATAATAAATCTATGCAACAGACATGGCACTATTTTTATTCTTAATATTATTGCGACGTCCCTTAAAAAGACTGATAGCCATATTCAATCGAAAAATATTTGGGGTTAAAAAAAAAATACACAAGAATGTACGCATGCTAAAGTACGCGCGCGCATGCACAGGCAACGAAAGAGCGGGAGGTGGCTAGAGGGAGCGCGGACAGCGCGCGGCGCGATTTTTTTCTCTACGTCTCAAAAACGCGTCTGCGTCTTACAATAGCTTCTTATAGTTAGTTAATGCTCTGTATGTTCGTTTTATAATTCATCATCATTACTTAACATCGTGGTGAGGTCGTAGTAAAGGACTAACTTGTAAAGAAAAAAATATATGGGTAGCCGTGGAGGCTGCCGACAGATTTGAAAAAACTTCATACTTATAGTAGTACTATTATATATTCTGTGCTTATAGCTACAGATAAACTGTTAACATTAGCATGTCGGTGACTCGAGCTCATAAGATTTTCCACTACCAAAATTCGCTTAAAGTGCCTAGAGAAGTTCACTTCAATAACTATACACTATTATTTTCCGCAATAGAGGCATCGTGTTTTTTCTAAAGATGAATACGCACGCCTTTAAATTTAGCACTCATAAGTGGGTCGAGAGAGCACCACTTTTTCCTCGAGATCATTATCTATCTCGTGTTGCAACTGCACATCTGCAGCTTACGCAATAGGTACCAGCGGCAAGAACATTTGTGCCAACGGATTGAGTGTCAATTTGCTCATGCAAATGACCTTGTCTACAAGTGGTCGAGCGTTATAACTGGACTCGTAGATTATACATCCGCTTATAGATCTGAATGCATTTTAACTTCCAATAAGAATGGATTTATGTCGCCTATCCGCTTGTATATATTATGCTTCAGGCTTTTCTCTACATCCATGAATGGCATCATTCATTTGCATAGAATTTGATTAGATTTCTGCATCTCATCATTGATGTTAACGATCGGCTTATTTAGATTGGCATTTAGAAATCCGCTTTTCTCATTACGAATGAAGTCACCGCCGCGCTGTAGAGTCGTAGGAGTAAGCATCATGTTTTCGGTTTGCTTCATTGTTTGATCTTTTCTAAAGCTTTTTTCATTCTATTGTGTTAATATTGAATCGGTTTTTATATTCGTCTGACATCATTCATTTAAATAAATTATTTATCGGTTACATAATTATGAATATCATAATTAATCGGTGGTTATGTCATATCTTATATTATTACAGAGACCCAGCTCGAAAACAGGTTTAAAATTGTAACTTTAAAAGTAACATGACCAGGCAATATTTATGGTTTGTGTACATTCATGGAGGTATTTGAAGATATGCGGAGAAAGGCTATTTCACCATCGCCGAATAAAGTTCAACCAAGGAATTAATGACTTACTGATGAATGATGAGCGATGACTGATTGTGGCTGGTAGCTTCTGTATTGAAAATCTGTCAAAACGTAAAAAACGTAAAACGTTCGCAAAAATATTCGTCGTTTAATGTTTACTTGGCAATGGTGAAATAGGCCTTAAGAGTAATAAATAGATAAATAAATACTTATTAATTATTTTTTTAAGTAAACATTTTACGTCTCTATCTAGCAAAGATCAATTAGGTAGATAATTATAGAGTTAACACAATCCAGATATAAAAATCACGATTTGTTGTTGTTATCATTGCTTTCCTTCCTTTCTATAAAAAAAACATGGTTTTAGTTTTATTATTTTTCCTTACGTAAAACTTAATTCAAGATAAAGAGATGCTATTAATTGGAATTTCCTCGTCTATCTGTTTTATCGTTCATCGGATTAGACACCGTAATAAGCTTACGTGATTGAATTAGTTACGTAAGTAATTAATTATTTCGTTCACGTAGCCGGTTCCTGTTCACTTTTGGCGCGTAATTGTTTGTGCTATACTTGCATGTAACGGATTTTAAGGTTAATGACTGAATATTTTTGCAAACGATGTTTTTGGCAAACTTTGTGAACTTAAAGATAGATACTTCTCTATCATGAATTTAACAACTTTATTGATTAGATAATCAATCTCCCTCTTTTTAGTTTAGTTAACTGTAGGTATGAGTAATAATATTTTAAAACTAAAAAAGTGAATTATCGTCTTATAACGAGCTCACCTATTAACATTAATTTTAAATAGGTTGACTTTTAATTACTTAAATCGTTTACTCGTAATTGTATAGACCTTACATGATAACCCTTTTTATCAGTAGCTTTTGTTATTAGTAGAACTTATTTTATACATAAACATCACAAATCATTCCAAGTGCAAATGATTTGATATTTGGTTGAAAACTAAATGCTTTTTCTTTCAAAAACTTAATTTAACATTTCGAACCATTCTGCGGTAGTTGATTATGCTTGTAAAAAAATCTCTTAAAGTCTCAATCTTTTATATTATTGTAATATCGAGGTCACCTAGAATTCGTTACAGTCTACCTGTGTCTGTTGCACTGTCCGTTAATTTGCACTTCGCAAAACGCAAAACAGTTTTGAAATAAGATCTATATTCGAATGTACATTTCGAGATCACACAACCGTCACAACCTATCCGCAATGGTCCGCCACACGTTCACCGCAATCGGCGCCTTATAGTGTTTGCAATAGGTGCAGTAGTCTAATATTCGACCTTTGAATAGCAAAATTTTCCGTCGTGATCAGAGATGTTCGTGCAATGTCGAACCCGTCGACTCATCGACTGTATCTTGTTGGAATAGAGGCTACAGAAACAATAGATTGTTGGGACATGAATTGGTGCAGTTTCGACCTTGCCGCCTTGCCGCCTGCGCACGATCTATTTTAGTTGACAGTGCTATAATGGATCGAGATTATCTTCCTCCATACCCAGGTATTGTGCTAGTGTTGTGTGGTGAATATAATTAAAGATGGTGTTACATAAAATCGTTACATACCAATTATAATATCGTTAAAAATCAACAACAATATATAATTGGTGTTAATTTTAATTCCTGGTGTCTTTTAGCTTAAAAATGCCTTGTTAAAATTATCTTAATGATATAATCTTGGAACAATTAATTTGTGTGTTAAAAAATTAATTTTGAAACAGTTAATGTGTGATAAAGAATTCTGGAATGGAAAAACAATATGGTAATGTTTTAGTTATATCCAAATGATAAAATCCTTTTAGATCTCTAATCATTTTCTCAATTTGAGCTCATATAAAATGTTTATGTCTGAGAAATAATATTGTTATCTTTATCTCTTTCTTCTTTATCATTTTATTTCTAATTTCTCTTTTCTTCTTTATCAACCGATAGACGTCCACTGCTTGTCATAGGTCTCTTGTCAATTCCACATGTCTCGTTCTTGCGTCGCCTGTATTCAGCAGCTCTCTGCGACTAGTCTCCACCTATCTAATTTATCTGCTGCATCAATATTCTATTCCATAGACTTTCCACTGCGCTCTCAGTAAGGTGTGAAACCTTATATAATTTGTTTGCTTTCTCTACATATTTGTGGAGGATGTGTTGCAAACGAACAACATTTTCTTTACCATACAGTTTCTTCTTTATTTGCATATTATTAAGTTTCCGACTTGTTATCTTAATTCAATTTGATACGTTCCACTTTTTGACCTTTTGATTTATTATTTGATACGATAAAATGATATTTAAATTACTTTAAAATATAATTCATCAATCAATCAAAATTTTAATTCAATAACAGTGCATGAGTTGAAATTGATTGAATACGATTTCATCTATATTCAATGCAATTATAGAGATAGTATCTCATGTATGTGAACTCGTATCTCTAAATGTTCAGTTTTCACTAACAGCTAACTTAATATATTTAATTTTATTAATTCTCAAAGGCACTTGTGTAAAACACTACAATATTTCAGCTAGTATATCCGAATCTGATTTACGAACCGAATTCTTGACTTGTCATAAGTGTCACAGGTTGCAACCAATAAAATAGATAATTTTGAATTTGACTAAATAAATGCACTAAAGTGATTTTAGTTCTACTTTCTTAAAATATCGTAGGCCTGCCTTTAAAAAAACAAATATTAGCGATGCTTAATATGACTATGTAAACTTTCCCCCTCAATTAGGAAAAAAAAATCAGCTAGGAGCAACGTTATCACGTTCAGTACTTCCGACCTTTTTTTGGAATTTTCGGTTTTTATTTTGCCGCCTTTAAAGTTGCGTTATTTAGGCTTCATATAACCTGATTTCTATTCTCAGTTTTGCAGTTAATACTTTATGTTCGTACATTCAAACAGGGCTCTGAATAACCTTATTTATCACCATGACTTGATTTAGTTGCACCGTACCAATTTGCAAATTGCTCTCACAACAGGGAAGTAGTAATGGGTTGAATTTGACGTCGGGTCACGGAACACGAAATTGCTTTCCGGCCGAAAGCAAATTGGTCTGTGCTTCAGCCGAATCGATCCTTGAAACAATTGCTGGGCGGCACCACTCGTTTGGTTAATTGTTTGACTCAGTTGACTTCCCGCCCTTAACCCACTTTGTAATGACAGAGAATTTAGGGACATTCTTTTATAGCCGAGCAAATGGCTCTAACTGTATGTTGAGTTATCATAATCTCCTTCTTTGTAGTGCCATCTCCTTTGGAGATTGGCAATAATTATGGCTATCTGCGCTTCGAACGCTCTTGCAGGGAATAGGGATCTGCTTTCCTGCCGTACGCAAATTGGTCTGTCCTTCAGCGGAATCCATCCTTGAAGCAATTGCTGGGAGGCATACTCGTTTGGTTAATTGTAAGACTCAGTTGACTTCCCGCCCTTTACCCACTTTATAATAGCGGGTTCTGCTTTTAGGAATTTGCTTAAAAATATACCTTAGAAGATCAATTACGAATCTTGAAATCTATAGTCTACAAAAGAAGTTTCTGTTATTGTATCTAAGGATATAATTACCTATTTCAGTTTCACTTCATTGGGTTTTACTAATCTTCAAAAGTCTAAATTTAACCTAAAGATACATCAACAGTAAAATATAAAATATGAAAAGTTAAAAACTTGGAAAAAAAAACTATATTTTGCAAATAAACATCAAGTCGAAGGCTCCGAAAAATATTCCTTACGAGACCGGTCCGAAGTAATTACGTTAATACGAAAATTTGCGAGATCAATGCACCCATCAGTAAATCTGTCGGATTGTTGAGCATCAAAGGCAAGTTCATGGACCCGGTGGTATTTAGAGAGCTATAATAGACACTTCTTCGTATGCTCCGCTTGATGGTATGGCCATTTCTCATTTATGACCGTTCACATACCAGCTAACGCTGTTATTTTAGTTGTTTGTCTTACCCAATTTGTGATTCTTCCTTGTTGTCTACGAGTTTTATAGTCCTTACTAATACATATTATAAATGCGAAAGTGTGTTTGTTTGTTGGTTTGTTGGTTTGTCCTTCAATCACGCCGCAACAGGGCTACGGATCGACGTGATTTTTTGCATGGGTATAGTTGAGGACCTGGAGAGTGACATAGGCTACTTTTTATCCCGGAAAATCAAAGTTTCCGATGGATTTTAAAAACTAAAACCATGCAGACGAAGCCGCGGGCATCAGCTAGTTGTCTATAAGTTCACTAATAAAATTGAAATTAAAGTGATTTAATTACTAAAACTGAAATTAATTTGAAACATTTTGTTATATAAGGCCATATAAGGCCCATTTCTTTCACAATCGCCAAATAGTGCTTAACCGACGCGATGAATAGAGACGTTATAAGTTGTGACAATTTCTTTATTGTTAATCTCAACCCTATAACAATAAATGGTTATATAATGGTCCCATTCCTCCAAGTCCATACCTAAATGGTTGATATACCATCACGAGCACGACGAAGCGGTTTAGGTCTTCATTTCTGATTCGCACGGCCAGGGTATGGAACGCTCTTCCGAGGTCTGTGTTTCCTAACACAATTTGAGTATCTTTAAAGCTAGAGTGAATAGACATCTTTTAAGCAAACGCTTTCCACCTTAGGCTACACCATCACTTTCCATCAGGTGTGATAATGGTCAAGCGTGTGCCTAAAATCTGTCTGAACGTCAAAATTCGTTGGTTAAAGTTTACTTGGCGATGATTAGGCCCTAATTGAGAGAACCAAGTTTCGCGAACTTTATACCCTTATCCCTCGCCTATTTACAGGTATCTAGCTTTATGTCCATTTCTTATAATATGTCCATGGGTCTTGAACGGTCCATTGCGTTACTTCCAGACTTCTTCAGAAGTTTTTGGTACTTATACTTTTTCTCTTTGAAAAAAAAAACTTGCACACTTAAGGAATTTTTATAGATTCTTGAAATGACGCTATACTTGTATATTATTTCTAAAACTCGCTTTTTCAAATTAATAACTTTTTATCTAGCTGAGCTTTTCATAGTTAAATCGATTAATCTTAATTCGATTATCTCTTTTTTAATTTGCAATATAAGCTGACAGCTAGGCGTCCGTTGTATTAGATTTATGTGCAAAAGTTATGATCACAATTCTCAAGATTGCTTTAATCAATATCCTTTCTTTGCATGAGTAACAGCAATCTTCTCATGTAGGAAGTAGATGATTATCTTCCGTTAGATTTACTATACGAGTTTTATTATTATACGGTTTGATTATCTTTATTTAGGCCATATTATCTAATTCCTTAAAGATAATGCACGTACAATTTATGCTATCAATTTCACAACGGCCAACTATTGATAGTTATGTACCCTCTATTATAAAGATAAATGAAATTCAATAGATACTATGAAGGTTCGTTTAACTCTTTGATTAACTATGCATTTTGGCAGCTGCAATGGCCCAACGGTAAAAGGTGCAGACTGAAAACTGAAAGGTCGATGGTTCAATCTCCACTCCCCAAACCCAAGGTTTACGTTTATTTGAAGGAGGGAGCGGAATACCTATTAGTCAAGTTCAGCATAATAGGGTATACATAATATAATCTTATTAGATTACGAAACTTAGCAAAGTTTTCTTATACTTTACAGTTTAAATTAAAGATTAGTACATTGTATTCGTAGTTCTTGAATTAATTGATATTTGTCCACTGCTGGACAAACGCGACTTTGACGCCTCGGCGTCCGCGTCCCGCGACTCGCTTCATTACTACATGATCTAATACTGCGTCCTGATTTCCATGGCTCTGTTTCTGGCTTTGTTCTATTTTAAAAACCGGCCAAGAGTGTGTCGGACCCGCACACGATGGGTTCCGTACCCTGGTACAAGATTTAACACCAGCTATTATTAGGATCGAGCAAAAACAAAAATTTTTGTAATGTATTTAATTTTAACTTTCTTTTTTTATTAGTTTTTGTCATGGTGGCAATAGAAATATACATGTTTTGTGAAAATTTCAAGTACGTCTGTACCTATTACGGCTCATCATGACATACAGCCCGCTGACAGACGGACGGACGAACACGGGAGACGTTAATAGGGTCCCGTTGGCACCCTTTGGGTACGGAACCCTAAAAAGCATCCGGAAAGTGTTCCGACGAGGCTTTCTAATTAGTCCTGATATGATATGTGTGTGTAGATATGATATTAGCCCTATAGGAATATCTATTGTAGAGAAGTATAATTTTAAACATATCAAGGCGAGGTGTGCCGTTAAAAATACTTTGTTTACATGCAGTAGGTGGCTGGCATATACTTTGGACTGCATGTGGGTCGGTGCACGGCCAATATATGAGCTATGTGAGTCAGTAGGTTAATGTATGTATCATTACAACTGTTGGTTTTGTGCCAGAGCCGACGTACTTTTGGATTGATTACGCCTTGTACAATATTCACTGGTTACAAAAGATTAAGGGTCCCAACGGGACGTCGATAAATCTCATTCAAGAACTACTTGCGCATATTTTTGAAGTAGGTACATCCCAAAAACACACAAAGGTCACACACACACAAACACACAACACGAAAGGAAAAACAAATCTGTAGGGCTCATATATTTCGACGACTATACCTATCATAAATCTGTGGTAGAGCTATTCTCTATCTCAAAAGTTGCTAACTGAGAACTGACAAACCCGCATTTTGGATGATGAAATCAGATGAAATGCGAGGTTGACCGGTCTTAGTTAGCAACTTTCCATTGTTTTCCATAGCCACTGTAAATGTCAAAAATAGAGAACAAGGCAGCAGGCAATGCTAATAGTAAATTGGACTAATGGACATTGGTACAAGATTGGTAATTTTAATGGAAGGTTATATTTGCTAGAAGAGTCTACATTAAATTCCACGCCACGAAAATCAGTGACTTGAATCTAAGCAATTTATGCGTTTTGTATGGCCAGCTATTTATATACGGCCTTTGTTGGTATCTCAACGCCTGCCATGCTCAAATATGGCTCTGAATACTTATGCTAATGAATGGCGAACTATTTGTGAGCATTTGTGATAATAGAGCATATATTATGTTGTATTGAATTGAAAATATTCTTTTCAAATGTATTTGAATGGAGTACGCTTTATTTCTATAGCAGTATATTATAATATCCAAATCTGCGCGTCCAGAATTGAGTGCGCAAAAAAAAAGCACGTTTCTGTCCCAAAGAAAATTGAAAAACAGCTCAAAATATCTCTTGATTTCTAGGGATTTTTAGGTAAACAACTTTATAATTTATTAATTAACACTTAATAATATATCTACGCATTTTAAGGCTAAAAAATATAGGAAACGTCGGATACAAAAGCTCGATCGAAGCCACATTAGATAAAATTATGGTTCAGAACATTGAACATTGAACGTTGAATTTTTGTCCATCGTAGCAAAAAATAGGTAGGTACGCCTTTTGTCGTATCACTCACCCGCGTATTGCTTATCAAAAGGTTATAACATTTGCATAGCTGTCTACAGTTTATCTAGGCTATTGCAAAGTCTGAGCAAATGAAACATTACTTACTTGCAATTTACACGTTGCGAATGTGTGTAATTTTTTACTTCAGTTTCGGTCGTTGTCCTAGAAAGCTGCGAATTTTATGGAATTCTCTTTTGTAATGGTGAAAATAGAACATCAATTCTGAAAAACTGTAGTAGAATCTGGTAGACAATATTTAAAAAATCAGCATAAAATTACACATAAAACGCAAATAAATGTACGTTTAAGCTAATAAATATCACATACCTGAATGGTGAAGGAACATCGTGAGGAAACCTACAAGCATAGTTAGTTCTTCTCTCTAGTTCTCACAGGTGTGTGATGAAGTCTTCCAATTCGTATTGGCTGGCCCAATGCGAACTATGATTTATTATTTTATTGTGATGAATTATTTTTGTGGTTGATTATGACCAATAAATAACCTTTGTCTGAGAGACGACTTTGGGTTCAGACTTCAGTATGAGCCTATGATGGTTTGCTGATAATGATGTGTATCATAGATTTCCGCAAAGTAACGCCTGCTTCTATCCAATATTTAAAATCATTTTTTTTACTTGGATAGAGAAGAAAGAGGCTGCGCACCACGATCTGGGGCCTACCTGGTCCTGGTTTTTTCTTTACTCTCTGACATACTTTCAAATTGGAAAAAGTTTAATTGATCCCCC
The DNA here is from genome assembly GCA_029955525.1 of Oeneis ivallda. NCBI lineage: Eukaryota > Metazoa > Arthropoda > Insecta > Lepidoptera > Nymphalidae > Oeneis > Oeneis ivallda. The sequence continues at coordinate 7,097,660 of JARPMR010000022.1, read as the reverse complement.
CTTTTAACAACCTCTCTGACGCAGCGTGAGCGCTTTGGTCTTATAACTGGGAGGTCTCAGTGGGTTCGATTCCCGGCGGGGTCATTTTGGGAATTTATAATTTCTGAATTGTCTCTGGTCTGGTCTGGTGGGAGCCTTTGGCCGTGGCTAGTTACCACCCTACTGTCAAAGACATGCCGCCAAGCGATTAAGCGTTCCCGCACGATGGCGTGTAGAAACCGATTAGGGGTGTGGGTTAAATGTTTACTGCCATACCCCTTACAAGTTAGCCCGTTACCGTCTTAGACCACATCGTCACTTACCATCAAGTGAGATCGCAGTCAAGGACTATCTTGTCGTTGAATAAAAAAAAACCTTGTTTTGTCCCGCAGCTGTGTCAGCAAGATGGTCGGCGCTGCGAGCGGCCGCCATACGCCGCGGCAGCGCGCGGCGGCTGCGGCGCGAGATCGCAGCGCTGCGCGAGACTCTGGACGACGTCTGCGAGCCTGGTGACTGCGCGCCCCAGCCGCACACCAGGGCGCAGCTGAACAGGAGGATTGAGGAGCTCAAGGTAAGGAAAAGTGTAATTACTTATCGTACTCTAGCTCTGGTCAACACTCAAAATATAGTTAAAATGAGACACAATAATGTCCTGACATAAATCTGTCTCGCTTCAACTCATTCTTGAGTCTGAGCTTAGTGAGAGTGCCATCTATAGATCTCAGCCTAAGTGTCAGACTCAAGACTGAGTTGAAGCGAGTCAGGACATTATTGTCTCATTTTAACTCTATCTTGAGTCATCTATAAATCTCACACTTAGAGCCAGAATTTGAAGCTCACCCACATTATAAAATAAAGAATTCTCTCTTGATTTAACACAATGCCTGCAACAATGCATTTTAGCCAATAGCTAGTGAGTATCGGCCAATCAGCGGCGATTGCAATCGTCGCACTGTAGCGGGACATCTTTAGAGAATCGCACCGCAGGACCAACACAACATGGAGCAAGTGATCACAATGTTTGTGTCGACAGGAACGTCTGTCCCGGCTGCTGGAATGCAAGGTGTCGATGCTGAAGCTGACGGTGTCGGCGCGCCGCGCGCTGGGCGAGCTGGAGTCGGACGACAGCGGCCTCAGCGCCGACCTGGCCGCGCTGCTGGCCGCGTGGGACGACGCGCATCAGCGGTGAGCGTTGACGAATGCAAGGTGTCGATGCTGAAGCTGACGGTGTCGGCGCGCCGCGCGCTGGGCGAGCTGGAGTCGGACGACAGCGGCCTCAGCGCCGACCTGGCCGCGCTGCTGGCCGCGTGGGACGACGCGCATCAGCGGTGAGCGTTGACGAATGCAAGGTGTCGATGCTGAAGCTGACGGTGTCGGCGCGCCGCGCGCTGGGCGAGCTGGAGTCGGACGACAGCGGCCTCAGCGCCGACCTGGCCGCGCTGCTGGCCGCGTGGGACGACGCGCATCAGCGGTGAGCGTTGACGAATGCAAGGTGTCGATGCTGAAGCTGACGGTGTCGGCGCGCCGCGCGCTGGGCGAGCTGGAGTCGGACGACAGCGGCCTCAGCGCCGACCTGGCCGCGCTGCTGGCCGCGTGGGACGACGCGCATCAGCGGTGAGCGTTGACGAATGCAAGGTGTCGATGCTGAAGCTGACGGTGTCGGCGCGCCGCGCGCTGGGCGAGCTGGAGTCGGACGACAGCGGCCTCAGCGCCGACCTGGCCGCGCTGCTGGCCGCGTGGGACGACGCGCATCAGCGGTGAGCGTTGACGAATGCAAGGTGTCGATGCTGAAGCTGACGGTGTCGGCGCGCCGCGCGCTGGGCGAGCTGGAGTCGGACGACAGCGGCCTCAGCGCCGACCTGGCCGCGCTGCTGGCCGCGTGGGACGACGCGCATCAGCGGTGAGCGTTGACGAATGCAAGGTGTCGATGCTGAAGCTGACGGTGTCGGCGCGCCGCGCGCTGGGCGAGCTGGAGTCGGACGACAGCGGCCTCAGCGCCGACCTGGCCGCGCTGCTGGCCGCGTGGGACGACGCGCATCAGCGGTGAGCGTGGACGAATAACGTCGTCAATATAATTATAATCGACCAATATACGATTATATATAAATCGTTATATTATAACGGACGAAATAACGTGTATGTGACATGATTGTGTCTTACGTAATTCAAAACATACCTGGAAGCATGGGCGTCGCCAAGAGGGGGTAGGGGGGGGGCAGCTGCCCCTTTAGTTTTAAATCGTCTTAAACTAGTGGTTCGCCCCGAACTGAGACCTCGCGGTAACGGTTTCCCATAATTACTTATTCATTCAATACATCGTGCACGATCAAAATTGACATTATTATTATGCCTGTTTTCACCAACCATACCTAAATCATCCCATAAGTAGATGTCTCTTTACGTAGGGAGCCCCTAAATACAATCCTAACATCTCAATGTCATTTTCACCTTTAGTTGTCCCGTAGAGATTCGTAATAACAAAGTAGACAGAAAGCGTCACCTAACTTAACATAGGTAGCCCGGTAAAGGTTAGGTAACTGTAGTGAAATCAGGCATCGGCATAGGTACCTAGGTATAGTTTTTGGAACATTCAAATTAAATTATTATTCTTTACAGCGTCGTCTATCGACACGATCAGAAAACATGTAAAAACAACAATGCATAAAACTTCAATTGATGTTTGATATTTAAATATTATATAATAATTTTAATTGAATAATATGTTATTATATGTATTAGCACTTCTGCTGCATTTGCAATATAAGATGAGAGCGCCATCTATTGACATCATTGTGAGGTTCTGTTAAAAATACTGCAGCTCATTAAAAATTAAATAATTTAGTTTCCTTATTATATTTATCTAATTTTAGTATTTGTTGTTCAAGTACATAATATGACGCTAATAATTATAAAAGTTTCAAGCCCGGTCTTTCAAGCGATCATGACTTCTGAGGTCAAAATATATAATCTCCACTTTGAGAGCCCCTCATTACGTCAATTTCAGGATAAAAATTAAAAAAAAAGAAATACTTTTGTACTCTGTTCCAAATTATCTTTAAAATGATACACAGAAACCCTATGAATCGCTATAAAAATATTTTACTTCGCATTCGCTTCTATGAGAGCCCCCCTGAAATAAAGATTTTTATAACTTTTTAAGCCATTTTCGGCTGGAGGCCATCGGTTTACATATTATATCTAAATTTGAAGTAATTATAGTCTAGATTTCCTTACTTGAGCATTCGAGTAAACAAACACCTCTTGATATGAATATCACTTATTTACACACCATCCACACATTTTGAACTACGTAGAACTGTTTAGATCTGTTCATTAAACACGTTCGTTACGATTTACACCAAACATTGCTTCGAATTTACCATTATAAGATATTTATTTTCTCAAAAACGAAATATTTGCAGAACTCATTTGCACAGATTAGGAGAAAGTAACATTTCGTAACCCTAGATTGTCTATGAATCGTTGAGGTGGAGACAGGCGAATGAGTGACCTTAGATGAATGGATTGAATCCATGGAACTAGGAATTACCCATATATAAAGAA